>OX439232.1:6118992-7342791 GCA_949319165.1 Sialis lutaria
ATAATCATTACAGCGTAGAACAAAAATAGATAATTATTTAGTAGAGAATTAAAAAAAATGTATACCTATTTACCTATTTTGATCTCATTTTGTTGTAGGTAGGTAATATACATTATTATATACAGGGTGTTGAAAAAAGATGGAAACACCTGCGTAACTCGCCAGGGAGGAATTATCAGGAAAAATGATCCAGACAAAAATGTTAGCATTTTTTCCCAGCTATCACATGACGATGCCAGTTATGGGGGAGGATCTGCCCCCGGGGGGAACGCTCCCCTCTTCGTATTTTTTAAATGGGAACCCTCTATTTTTATAACAGATTTCGATTCCATGGCCCAAAATACCTCGGAAACCGCTAAAATATTTTTTTTGCTACACGCTAGCGAGTAGCTTGTAAAGTAGCCCTGCTTTCAACTTTTGTAGCAGGTTGTTAACAATCTGGGCGAGTTTATTAGCAGTTAGTGAATTCGTCGGCTAGTAGCTAGTAAACTCGCTCAATGTAATCGACCCTTTACTCGCTATTCTCAGGCGTGTGGGCTTGTTAACTAGTAAACTAGTCGTATGCCATCATTAAAGACCAGATTATATGTAACATAAAATCGTTAAAATATACATGCAAATATACATAACGAAAATTAAATACTAAATTTTGTGCCTTCTGACAGCAAAAAAAAAATTGAGCCACGAATTTTAATAAAATTGAAATAGGTTGTTAAACTTGATATAAAAATAGATCCCCCAATAATAATTTACCAAAACTTTGTATAGTTTTGACTGGACAACAGATTTAAAAAAGTTATTAGGTTATATAGGTATTGCATATTTGTTTGATTTTGGATATTTATTATTTATCCACCAAAATTGTAAACAGGGCTGTCGAGAGAGGGGGGAGACGGGAGGAATCCCCCCGGGCCCGGACTTCCTAAAGGGGCCCGTAAGTCTTATTCATCAATAAAATTTACAATTATAATTAATAAGTAAATTTCTTAATTTAACATCACAATAAAACTCTCAATTCAAGAAAGTGGACTTCTTACTTTTTACATTTCTATTCAATACCTTGATATACAAACTTATATTTATATAGCTTGTTATTAAAACCAGTGCCGGATTTACCAATAAGCAAAAGAAGCAATTGGTTAGGGCACCCGACCATAGGGGGCACCATGATGGGGCATCATCGTAAAAATGTGAAAAATTTCGGTGAGGAGCTAAAAAAAATAGCACTTCAAAATTAATAGTAACATTTTTTTGTTAAAAAAGCTAAAAAAAAGGTCTTCAGGGCACCACATATGGTAAAAATCCGGCACTGAATTTGTTTCAGAAACAATTTTCCGAACATTTCTCTCAACCCTTTCCTTCATAGAGTAAGAATATACATATTTCATTCAGCAGATTCTGTAGTTGTTTTTCATGGGTGGGGGGGGGGCATAATTTTTGTCCCCCGGGCCAGGATTTTCTCTCGACGGCCCTGTGTAAGTATCATGCAAAAACAACAGAAAATGATCAAACTATGCAAAAGTAAAATTTTCTGAAATATGCAAATGCATATATGCAAATATTTAAACTAATTTAAATTATTTCATAACTTAGTTCATGGATTTAATCTACGGTACGGGACACTAATACGCGAGGTTCAACTCACACCTGATAATTTTTTTATAAGACGAGATGGCTACTGGTTATATTATAATAACGACAATGATTTGCATTATATAAAGTTTATTTCATTTTAAACAGACAATGAAATTCAATAAATAAACTATTAGCAATGTTTTCTTTGATTTCATTGGACACGCCTAATTTATTAATTGTTGGCATCAAACTTTTCTCTTCATTGTTTAATTCGATTTTCCAGTCCGACGCGTGGAAATCGTCGTCACAACTCTTTGGCAATATAACATCGCTGAGAGAGGGAAATCCGTGATTACAGAAATTTTCGTAGAGGAAAAAAGTGGTAGACTAGGCATAATTAATCCACATAAGAAGTTAACAGCGGGATATTATTCAATCCAGTAAAAAGTTTCATTCCCGTTTCTGTAAAATTCTGTATACACCGCCAATATTTTCATTATGTTCAATTATTGTTTATTACTTTCAAGTAGTCTGAATAAGGTTGCAGTGCTACCAACCCACATTGCTTTAGTTTTATATGTCAATTTTCATATTGATTCCGTCTGAATCCGGTAAAAATCATTCAGATGAACATTTGCTACATCTTACGTTCAGATTCCGGAATAAAACAGAATGTTATTTCATACCATTTGATTCTTTCCTCAATTACTGGGAATTGGGTAATATGCCACCTAGCCCCCAGACTGTTAATCACTTTGGCATCTGAATACCTAATTTACAATGTAATCTCTTATCTGATACCGAATTCTGGTAGTGTGCTAAAAATTTAACTATTTTGCTACCAAATTAAAATAAAATAATAAAATCTTTTGGGTAGTTTTATTAATTCAATACTTTGATACAAACGTATTTACATCGCCAAAAGATCTGCTAGAATATCGTACGATAATCCCATATTTAGAACTTTAGTTCCGAGGTTTTTGCTTTCCTTTTCCAAAGTTACTGTACATTTTTCATTGAGCGATAATATTTTTTCGGCTTTAGCCAACCTAATTTTTTTACTGTATTTTTTGAACATGTCGATTGGATTTGTCTTGTGCTAAAACCAAATAATAAATTGCAGTTTTAGTTTTTGATAGGCTCATTAATCAGTTACCTCGTCTATAAAAAGCTCATTACAATTTATAGCACTGTCGTAAAAACCAGCCATGGCTTTGGACAGCTCGGTTTTCTTAACATCGTCTAATTTTGTCATTGCTTTTATTTTTTCTATGTTTTTGTTTTTATAACCTTTCGTAAGATCACTCATTGTTTGGGCAAATAACAACTCAATATTAATATTTTCTAGTTTATTTGCTTTTCTGGCCTATAAAATAAAAATTATTAATACCTACTGTACACGAGATTAGTATCAGGTAAATCTTATTTCTTCTCAGTTTTTGAAATTCAATCTGACAAACTCATCTCGATCTCGTTCAGAGAAAACTAAAGCCATTTCGTCTCGGTCTCGTCTCGTACACGAGACTGAACCCGAAACGAGATCGAGAAAAAATTTTATCTCGTGTGAATATTTATATAAAAATATTTTTATAAAATATTTTTATATAAATATACCTACCTACCCTTCCTATTTTTTATAATTTCAAGTAATATTAATTCAAAGCTGTGCAAGAAATTAATAGATGTAGGTACGTAGTATTATTCTGTATACTATGGAATTTAGAATGTTTAGTTTTATGTAAATGAATCGTCTGGTCAATACATTTAACAGTTAAATTAATTTAACAAAGCCCGGGCGCACATTGAAACGTGGGCGACGCAGCGCAGCACAATTATTGCTGCGTGACTTGGGTGACCGCACATTGCAACGCAGTTTCTTGTCATCAAAGTCGTAGAACGCAATGATGGCCGAACTAAACAAACTATACCTAAGTTCTGAGTCTGATTCAGACGAAGAAATGGACGAGTGTTTACTTTTATATTCATTATCAAAACGAAATAAGTCTATTTGGAAAAGCGCGTACATGAAGAAAAGAAAAAGTCACGGTGAATTCGTTCTAACATCAGAATTTTCCGATAAACGATTATATATATAATACAAAATTATAATTCTTATATTATGAAATCTATATCTATAAAAGAGTTTGTCCTTAACCACTCACTCACTCATTCACTCACTCATATATCAACGTACAGCCCAAACCCCTAGACCTAGAAACGTGAAATTTCGTAGGTGTCTTCCTTTTATTATGTAAGCACCCACTAAGAAAGGATTTTTCGAAATTCAACCCCTACGGGGTTAAAACAGGGTGTCAAAGTTTATATAAAAAAATATTTGTTTTGTTCGCATTTAATTGAAACATATCGAACATACTCTACAATATAAAATAATGAAACAATAATTTCAGCATTTCCCAAAATTCAACCCCTAAGGTGTTAGGGGGATGGGGGGGATTTATAAAATATATTTTTTTTTGTATTCACCGAATGAAACATGGCACAGTAGGTACTATACAAACAAATATCTTATGGGAATGGAGGGGGGGGTAAAATTTTGATATATTTATCTTCATAACTTTTGATGATATTAAAGTAAATTCGGACAAATTAATATTCAATTAAAATTGATAGTTCCATATTCAAGCCCTAATAGCATGGGACGGGGACGAGGATGGATTTAGATGTTTGTCTGTATACCTGCTGTACTTATAAAGGTAAATTTGAGCAAAATAGCCATATAGAAAATAAAAATGTCGACAATCAACCCTTATTGGCGGGGGTAGATAGGGTCAGTGTTTTTGATATGTTTATCTATATAGACTGTATAGCTGCTTACGTTATAGTGGTGGATTCAGGCAAAATAATCTGCAATAAAAAAATTCGATATTCAACCCCTAATGGCGGGGGTTAGTTTTTACAATTTTTAACTAAAATCCGAGATATTTACGTTTTTTATAGGTAATGGATAAAAATCAATATAAAAAATATGTCATCCCCTATCACGTACGGAGGGTTCTAATTAGTTTCGAAGTTTACGCGAGCGAAGCCGCGGGTTCCCGCTAGTATAGAATAAAATATGAATGATAAAAAATTAATAGTAATAAAAACTGCGTGACACGTTCGCAGTTAACTGTGTCACAAACACTGCGGGACGCAGGTTCACGCAGACACTGAACTGCTCTGCCCTGCCCTGCCTCTCAATTAACGCTCGTAAGTACAAACATGGGAATCACAAAAACTGTGCTGCGCTGCGTCACCTACGTCTCAATGTGCACCCGGGCTAAACAAGATGAGTCATATAATGTGGAAAAAACTTGAACTGTTGATCGTAAAAAATATTTCAAACAAAAAAGTTCATATGAACATGTATCCGGAAATTCTTCGTAAGGGAGCTACAGACCCCCAAAGATTTTGCCTAAAATTAGTTTTTATTTAATATCTGGAGACCCCATTGTAACACAGTTATGAAATTTGACACCCTGTTTAGTATTAATAAAAATTATTGATTTTCAGTATCAACAAAAAATTATTTAGACCAGAATATATGGACATAGTGGGCTATTTGAGTTTCACCTTGTTCTTTTATGTTCTTAATTTTTTTCTTATCTTTGGCACTTTTATAAGCTATAATATGCCACAAAATACACAAAAATGTGTATTTCTCACAAAATCAACCGTTTACGAGAAATATGATGGTAAAGATAATTTTGCAGAATTTAACTTAATACGGTTACTTCAAATTACACAAAGTAAATTTATATTCTTGTTCTAGGACTAAAAATAAGAAAAAAATGTGTATTTAAATATTCCTTTTAATATGAGTCCTCATTCTCGTAGACCAGTGGTTCCCAACCTTTTTTGGACCAGGGACCACTTTGATTTCATTATTATTAGCAGGGACCACAAGATTGGAAAATAAACTTTAATTTCTATATTTTTTTATACATTTGAAATAAAAAACCTAAAAAAAGGTCTTCACATTTCATTTTTATGTTTTTTTTTATAGATTAAAAAACCTTAAAAAGGTCACCGATAATTCATTTAAAGTTTGAAATCTTTTACAGGGACTATATTTTACCCCCTTGCGGACCACTGGTTGGGAACCACTGTCATAGACCTATAGCCAGTTGTATTAATGTAATACGTACTTAACAAATTTGACTAAAAAACGAAACAAAAAATTGTTATCTGCTGATAAGGATATATTATTCGAGGTTTATTTACATTGAATTTTTTTCTTATTTTTAATCCTAGATCAATAATAATATAAAATTATTTTGTTCAATTAAGTTAAATTCTGTAATACTACATTTACCATCGTATTTCTCGTATGATAAATTAAAAAGTATATTTGTGTGTATTTTGTATCATATAATCTTATGAAAGCGCCAAAAAAAAATTAGAACAAAAAAATACTAGAAAAAAATCAAAGGACCCACAGGCCCCATACATCCCTGGTTTAAATAATCATTCGTTGATACCAATGATTATTTATGTATTAATACTAAACCGGGTATCAAATTTCATAATTGTATCACAATGGGGTCTCAAAATATTAAATAAAAACTATATTTAGGTTAAATATTTGGGGGTCTGTAACTCCCTCACGAAGAGTTTCCGGACACATGTTCATATGAACATTTTTGCTATAAATATTTTTCTCGATCAACTGTTCAAGTTTGTTCCATCTAATATGACTCATCCTGTATACATATAATTATTAATAGTTAATTTTACCTCTTCTTCAACTTTAGTCAAGTATTCGTTGTATTTTGTACGTATTAAATTACACATATTGTCATCTTTACGTTCATCACAACCCATTTGTGCTTTTAGTTTATTTTCGAAATTTGTCATGAATTTGTTAGCCGCAGTCCACATTTTTTCAATTCTAGTTTCCAGTTTTTTATTTCCAATAACATTGCTCTCGGAAAACTGTAATTTGTAAAATGAAGTCACTAACAATAAGTTCACTTTGATAAACTTGTATTTTTAGGGTTCCTTAAGAAAACTACGAACTGTTATGGTTTCGTTATTTTTGTCTGTCTGTCTGTATGTTGAGCTTTATAATATAAATATATAGATATTCACTGAACAACAAAAAGCGTTAAATTGTAAATTTAACTGACTAATAAAAAGTATATACCTGGATACATAGGAATGTAATTAGAAATAACCCAAGAATCAACTTCATATTGTATTTGTTGTTTAAAGAATATATTGGAATCGAGTCTATCTTTTTTACTAAAGTTAAAAATTATTGTTACTAAATATATAGCCACAGTATAGGTCAAATGTGCACATTGAGATAATAAGAAAAAAACAAATAAAAAAACAGCAATAATCGAAATTATACTTTCATTACACCGTGAACAAAAATAGATAATTATTGTAAGTTAGTTGAGAATTTACAAAATATTTAAACCTATTACCTAAAATAAATTTTTTTAACATACAGTGGTGCATCGCATTACGAACTTAATTCGTTCCGGGAGCAAGTTCGTTATGTGAAACGTTTTCCCATAACAATACATGTTAAAAATTTTAATTCGTTCTGTAGCATAAAATGTGGTACTGTAAGATAAAAATGATTGTACACACGTTTTTTATTTTTTTAGTCAGAATCAGATTTAGGAGAGTCTACCAAGGCTTGCAGAGTCAAATTCTCTTTTTAATTATTTCTGGTTTCATTTCAACAGAAATCACCTTCCTGCTTTTTTTAGAACTCATAATATAAACACACAAAATTACATTTATTAAAACAAATAGGTGTGTGAGTTAAGCACAGAAAAGAATGACTGACGCGCGTTAATGCATATTCATGCAAGTTTGAGCATCGACTGCGTGCGACCTTGGAAGTTTGGGGCGACTTCGTTATACGTAGGAGCGTTCGGGCGGCTAAATTAAACACGATGAAGTTCGTTGTGCGAAGCGAGGTTCGTTGTGCGAGTTGCGTAATGAACGAATAGAAAGTTCGTTGTGCGCAGCGTTCGTTATGCGAGGCACCACTGTACTCGTAATTTCATATTTCAGGGTCATTAGAGTATATTTACACTATTTTCAGAAAAATGTATGTGTGTTTTTTTTTCTTAAAGGTGGTGGGAAAAATGCATTTACGCACACCAACAGAATGGTAACATGTTGGTAGTGTGGGACTCATCCATTACTGGCCCTACCCACTCAGACCTTATGATTCTCCCGCGGGAACGCCGTTAGGCACTACTTCGCGGGGGAGGTCTCAGCCGTAGCTCTTTCTCAAATTTACAGGATCTTAAGGATTATTTCCCAAGATCCTTTTTCTGTCCTGGTCATCGCGACGCAGCTGCTTCAGGACTGTCACTGCGAAAGTACAAACCAACTCCCAACCTGTATACATATAGTATAAGTAAGTATTGTAAAACCAATTTTTTTCAAAATCCGGATTTTGATGGAATTATCCATTTTGACCTTCCCTGAATCCATTCTGACTAGTTTCGCCATGATGTCTGTGTGTCTGTCTGTCTGTCGGTCTGTCTGTCTGTGGACGCTGTATCTCAAATACGACAAATCGTAGAAGGGTGAAATTTTATACTTAAGATTTTTTTTCTCCTGGGATGAAAACCTATTTTTGAAAACGATCTTTCAACCGGAAACAGATGTTTACTTACATCGATTTTTGAATTTTTCGAATTACCTTGAAACAGTGCGAATTAGAGAAAAATGGCCAAGTTAAAAATTGTAGGTAATATTATTATCTATAATTTATGTTCTATTCATTTTTTCGAAAAAACTATTTTGTTTATTAAGTATTCGTTTTTAAGTACATTTAAAATGGTTCATAACAGAGAAGAAATATCTGCCATGAGCGTCATGGGACTTTCTTATACGTATTACGGAGACTGAATAGTGTACGTGTTTGCTATATGTACCGTGGGTCTTTCTTATACGTAATACTGAGAATAAACAGTGTAGATTTTTTTAAATAATAATTTAGAAAAATTATTTCTGGCTAAATCATAAATGTTGGAAAAAAAATGTATGAGGAATAAATTATAGTTAATAACATACTCGACATTTTTTATCTAAAACATTTTTGTCTTATTTTAAAAAATAAATCCTAAATTTAAAAAATTATAAGAATAAACATCCATTTCCGTCTTAGTAATTACGTTAAACAAAATTCGTTCTATACTTAGAGCATATACCTACTATAGGCAAACTTGCCGCTTGGCCGTGCAAAACTAGTGTGCGAGAGAGAAACCGCCATAACGCTACGTCCTTTCTTTCTCGCTTCGCGTGCTGATTGGTACCGGTAATAGCGGGAAGCACTTGCCTCTCCCCACCGTCTAATCAGCACGAGGAGCGAGAGAGAAAGAGTGCAGCGTTGTGGCGCTTTCTCTCTCGCAGGCTTGTTCGCACGGCGGACGGAAAAGCTGTCTCTAGTAGGTATTTGCTCTAAGATTCTATACATAATGTATAATATAATAATATTTCTATAGTTTATATCCAATTCATTTTAATCTATCTTTTATTAGTTTGTCAGAAATATCCTTTAATAAAATTAAAATCACGTACACTGTTCACTGTCATTATTACAAAGAAAATTATAAAGAAAGTCCCGTGGCACACGGCAGATTAATATAATATTAGGTCTGATAGAATAATTTCATTTTGAGTTTTGATAGTAATAATTATATGTTTACATTTACCAAAAAATATTATCCTGTATTAATAATCTCATGCCTTTACTGATCATTAAATTACCGATGCAACTAAGTATACACTTTTGTTGAGTTGCACATTATTATCATTGTTATTCCTTTTTACGATTATTAGTCTGGGGGCCAGGCGGCATATGATGAAATTGAATAATATCCCTCTATAACTTCTTGTGTGGTTTAATTATGCCTAGTCTACCACTTTTTTTCTCTGCGAAAATTTTTGTAATTGCGGATTTTCCCTTCTTTTTTTTCCAATACACGTAAATTTATAGATAAAGTATTTTTCAAACAGTAGAGCAGTGGTTTCCAAACTGGGAGGTGCGGACTAGTGCAAAGGGAGGCTCGAAAAGTTTAACAGAAATTTAATTTTCATAACATCACATTAAGTTATATAAATATATACATATAATCATATAAATAAACTTTTGTAACATAACATTATTTTTGTATAGGTGCATACCATATATTATCTGTTTTTAATTTATTCTGAGTGAAAGCACTCCCCTTTATAACACCTAGATTTAATGTAGTTTATGCTAATAAACAAATACATTCATCGCATTAAAAAAAAATTTATACGCAATTTTTTTTTAAATATGTCTATATAATTTTATAAAATAAAAGGGGGAAGGCGCAAGAGATTAATTTTTTTAAAGGGAGACGTAAATACATAAAGTTTGGAAACCGCTGCTGTAGAGTAAGATAATTTGATAAATGTGCGAGAAAACATTTCTGCCGTGCTAAGCACAAAAGCGGTATCTCAGTAAAGGCGAGTTTCGAGAAAATCAACGTTTTGTTAAAATAGTTTTATTTTTACTTTACAGATTGTCTTTTTGATTTATTAAATGGAATTTATTCATTATATTGGGAATATTGGCGGTATCAAAATATACAGTTGTTCGCCTACGTATTATTGATATACCTCTAATTCTCTTAGTAATTTAAGGTAAACTTGAGATAGGAAAAACTTTTTCAAGGGTTTTTTCATATGTTTTAAATAAGATATCGCTATTTGGCTTAGTTCATTTGATTCGTATTTTTTTAAGCAATACTATGCCATAAAAATCAACTTTATGATTATTTTTGAGATACCGCTTTTGTGCTTAGCACGGCAGATTTGTCCGTTAATTTTTTTGGAAAGATTAAGGTGTCTATACCATCTTACCTGTCAAAATAATAACTCCGGAAAATGTATTGATAATCAGCTGATTTTTTCAGGATTATTACTTTGTCGGACAATATATATTTTTCGATAACTCTTTGGCAATATAACATCGCTGAGAGAGGGAAATCCGCGATTACAAAAATAGACTAGGCATAATTAAACCACATAAGAAGTTACAGAGGGCCGTTATTCAACCCAGTATTTGAAAAAGTAATCAAAAGGACTCAATTTTTGACGTTTCATTCCCGTTTCTGTAAAATTCCGTATACACCACCAATAATTCCATTATGCTCAATTATTGTTTATTACTTTCAAGCAGTCTGAAAAAGTTTGCAGTGCTACCAACCCACATTGCTTTAGTTTTTTAGTTGTCAATTTTCATATTGATTCCGTCTGAATCCGGTAAAAATCATTCAGATTGAACATTTGCTATATCTTACGTTCAGATTCCGGGATAAAACAGAATGATATTTCATACCGTTTGATTCTTTTCTCAATTGTGGGAATTGGGTAATATGCTACCTAGCCCCCAAACTGTTAATAACTTTGACATCTGAATACCTGAATACCTAATTTACAATGTGAACTCTTATCTAATACCAAATTCGGATAGTCTGCTAGAAATTTAGCAACTATTTTGCTACCAAAGTAAAATTAAATTAAATTAAAATCTTTTGAGTAGTTTTATTTATTCCATGCTTTGATACAAACGTATTTACATCGCCAAAAGGGAAATTTCTGCTAGAATATCGTCTGATAATCCCATATTTTTAATTTTAGTTTCAAGGTTTTCGCTTCCTTGATCCATAGATACTGTACATTTTTCATTGAGCGATGTTATTTTATCGACTTTTGCCAAGAGAATTTGTTTACTGTATTTTGTGAACATGTCGATTGGATTTGTCTTGTACTAAAACCAAATATTAAATTACAGTTTTAGTTTTTGATAGGTTCATTAATCAGTTACCTCATCTACAAAACTGTCCATACAATTTATAACACTGTCGTAATAACCAGCCACGGCTTTGGACAGCTCGGTTTTCTTAACATCGTCTAATTTTGTCATTGCTTTTATTTTTTCTATATTTTCGTTTTTATAAGTTTTCAGAACATCACTGATTATTTGGAAAAATGGCATCTCAATATTAATATTTTCTAGTTTATGTACTTTTCTGGCCTATAAAATAAAAATAATTAATACCTACTGTACACGAAATGAGAATCAGGTAAATCTTATTTCTTCTCAGTTTTTGAAACTCGGTCTGACAAACTCATCTCGATCTCGTTCAGAGAAAAATAAAGCTATTTCGTCTCGGTCTCGTCTCGAAAAAAAAAAGTAAGTCTCGTCTTGTACACGAAACTGTACCTGAAACGAGATCGAGATCGAGAAAAAATTTGATCTCGAGTGAATTTTTTTATAAAAATATTTTTTTCATTTATTCTTATTAAAAAACAAAAGTAATAATTTTAATAATTATTGATTAAAAAATTTAAAAAAACAAATTTTTATGTCCAGTCAGTAGACAATTTCGTATAGGGGTAGCGCTAGAAAAAAATGACGGAGTACGTTTTTTTCAAGAAATTGGTAGATTTCAATGTATAGAACATATAGTCATTATAAAATTATCAATAAATTGGTAGATTTCGATTTATAAAACATGGTGATAACTCCCCCCCCCCCTTCACAGGGGGGGGTGCATAACTTTCTAGAGGCTTACAAAGCTGTCTAAAATCAGTTATTTGGGTATACTACTGGGACTGTTAGTTTTAGAAGAAAACAGGTTTAATAAATCTTAAAGCTGATAAAAATACGAATAAAATAGTATTTTTAAAAATTATGTATCGTAAATAGTTATTGAAATAAAGCCCGCGAAAAAATCATTTAGCGACGTCGAGTTTGGAGATTATGCCTGAAATGTAAAGTTACGTTCGACCGTTGTGTTTAATATGTATTTAATTGAATTTCAAAATGAAATTTTAAATTATAATAGAGAAAAGAGTGCCCTAAATAATGCTCACCACCCAATGTCGGAATCTCGAAAAATGTTTGAGTTAAAAGCACTCAAAGTTCTAGATATTACAAAAATTTAAGGAAAATTATTCATGTTTTTCGACGACCCCAGAGAAGACCTTCTACACCGAATAAATTAAATTCCAGCTAGGAATCTATACCTAGAACATTTAATGCCCTAAATAATGTTTTCTGTCTGACCATGATTATTTTAAAATTATTCAAGTTATAGGTAAATATCTAAAGACAAATTTTTATAACAAAAACTTTTAATATACACTGTTTTTGAATACAATTGTGATTATTACAACTTAAATTATGCATGTGCTTTATATATTTTCCCATTATTTGAACAATTTTAAAGTAATCATGGTCGGACATGATGTTATCTGCTGATAAGGATACATTATTCGAAGTTTATTTACATTGACTTTTTATCTTATTTTTAATCCTAGAACAATAATATAAAATTATTTTCTTCAATTAAGTTATTAAGTTAAAATTCTGCAATATTATCTTTACCATCGTATTTCTCGAAAACGGTTGATCTTCTGATAAATTAACATTAAAAAAGTATATTTATGTGTAGTGTAATTTATAAAATAATTATGTAATAATCTTATAAAAGCACCAATAAAACTAAGAATAAAATAAAATAGATAAAAATCAATAGACCCACTGGCCCCCATACATCCCTGGTATAAATAATCATTGTTTGATACTGGAAATCGATAACACGTACGAGTATTAATACTAAACCGGGTATCAAATTTAATAACTGTATCACAATAGGGTCTCCAGATATTAAATAAAAACTAAATTTAGGCTTAATATTTGAGAATCAATAGCTCCCTCACGAAAGGTTTCCGGACACATGTTTATATGAACTTTTTTGCTTAAAAATTTTTTCTCGATCAACTGTTCAAGTTTATTCCACCTGATAAGACTCATCATGTATATAATTACTAATTGTTAATTTTACCTCCTCTTCAGCTTTAGTAAAGTATTCGTTGTATTTTGTACGTATTTTATTTAACATAGCCGTAATTTGTTTTTTATAGTCTTCGTCCTCTTTATGTTCCTCAGATTCCATTCTTGCTTTTAGTTTATTTTCGTAACTTGTCATGAATTTGTTAGCCGCAGTCCACATTTTTTCAATTCTAGTTTCCAGTTCTTTATTCCCAACAACATTGCTTTCGGAAAACTGTAATTTGTAAAATGAAGAGTCACTAACAATAAGTCCATTTGTGATAAACTTGTATTTTTAAGGTTCCGTAGAAAACTACGAACCGTTATGGTTTCAATCTTTTCGACTGTCTGTCTGTTTGTCTGTTGAGCTTTATAATATGCATATATAGATATTGAACGACCAAAAGCACTAAATTGTAAATTTAAATTACTAAAAACAAGTATATACCTGGATACATAGGAATGTAATTAGAAATAACCCAAGAATCAGCTTCATATTGTATTTGTTGTTTAAAGAATATATTGGAATCGAGTCTGTCTTTTTTACTAAAGTTAAAAATTTTGTTACTACATATATAGCCACCGTAGGTCAAATGTTCATATTGAGATAGTAAGAAAAAAACAGCTATAATCAAAATATGTTTTCATTAAACCGTAGAACAAAAATAGATAATTATTGTAAGTTAGTTGAGAATTTAAAATATAGGTATTTGTATGTTGATATATTGGAACCAAGCAGTGCCGGATTTAGACTATGTGATGCCCTAAGCACTAATAATCTCAAGTTCCTTTTAGCAATAATTAATTCTGATGACCTTTTTTTGTTATTTACCCATTATTTTTTATTAACTTTAATAGTCAGTCTGATGGTGCACTCAGGGATTACACCCAAAAAAGAAATTAGTAAGTATTACAGCGCGGCATAGTACAAAATCGCTTCGAACCGTCAAATTGTAAAATTTACAAACTATTACTAATGAATCCGGCCAAGTGCTAGGAAAATGAGCTAAAATTACAATGTTTACAGTATCTACTGCTTATTTTATTTTGTATTTACTTGATTTACAAAACGAAGTTGTAATTTTTGCTTAAGTTCTTGTAAATTTTATAATTTGACGGTTCGAAGCGATTTTGTACTATGCCGCGCTGTAATACTTACTAATTTCTTTTTTGGGTGTAGATACCCTAAGCAGTTGCTTACTTTGCTTATTGGTAAATCCGGCACTGGAACCAAGTCTGTCTTATTAACTAATGTTAAAATTTATTGTTGCCAAATATATTATAATCACAATGGATCAAAAAGTGCATATTGAGATTGTAAGAAAATGTAAAAAGCTATAATCTTAATTGAGTACATACCGGGTAGACCATTTTAACCTTTAATGGAGAATAACTCGACTGGTAAGTGAAATAATAAAAAAAGTTTTCAGATAAAAGTTGTACGATTTGGAGGAGGACACAGACGTACTTGGATGAAATTTTTTTAGGTGGCGTTTTCAAGGTGGTATGAAGGTCAACATAATTTTTTTAAATAGGAACCTATAGTTTTTTTCAAGTAATTTTATTTAGCCGTGAAAAGACACGAATCTTTCATTGAAAACTTTTTTTTTAACAACTTAACTTTTCCAAGATATCTAACAAAATATTTCGAGACTTTGATCACTCAATATTTTTTTCCTCAGAAACCATCAGGTTTAGAGATAAAGCATAAAATACAAAAAATGTTTATTTTGATCTAATAAAACTTGAAGAATTATTTTTAAAATTTTAAAATTTACGAGTATTCTAAATTTTTTTTAACATTGTTTTTTTTTGCTTAAATAAAATAAATTAAAGAAGTTTTAAAATGTTAAAAATAATTCTTTAGTTTTATTAGATCAAAATAAACATTTTTTGTTTTTTGTACTTGTAAGTTGTTAAAAAAAGTTTTCAATGAAAGATTCGTGTCTATTCACGTTAAATAAAATTACTTGATAAAAATTATAGGTTCCTATTTTAAAAAATGATGTTGACCTTCATATCACCTTGAAAACATCACCAAAAAAAATTTCATCCAAGTACGTCTATGTCCCCCTCCAAACCATACAACTTTTATCTGAAAACTTTTTTTTATTATTTCACTTACCGGTCGAGTTATTCTCCATTAAAGGTTAAAATGGTCCACCCGGTATATTAGGATAAAAGGACTTATAACAAAAATATGTAGATAATTTTTTAAAATAATATTTTTTACAGAAAAAAATATTGAAATAAAAGTTGAGTTGATTGTGAGTCAAATAAGACCCAGGGTGTATAAGGCCCATGTAAAAAAACACATTATAATATTGGATTGGTCTGGGTTTTTATGGACACATAGAAGATACTTATACAAAACTAGCGGCATCCCGCGGCTTCGCTCGCGTAAATTTCGAGGGGATGACATTAAATTTTTATATTGTTTTTTATTCATTACCTATAAAAAATCATAAACATCTCGGATTTTAGTTAAAAATAGCAAAAACCCAACCCCTGTCTACTTCCGACCATTAGAGGTTGAATATCGAATTTGTTTTATTGCAAATTATTTTTCCTGACTCCACCATGATAACTTAAGCAGCTATGCAGATAAACATATCAAAAACACACACCCTGTCTACCCCCGCCATTATGAGTGGAATGTCGAAATTTTTATTTTAACATATGACTATTTTGCCCGAATTTACCTTTATAACTTAAGCAGGTATACAGATAAACATATCTAAAACCATTCCCGTCCCCATCCAATGCTATTAGGGGTTGAATGTCGAGCTTTCGTTTTTTATTGAATATTAATTTGTCCGAATTGACCTTAAAATCATAAACAGTTATGAATAATAAATATACCAAAATTTTACCCCCCCCCCCCCATCCCATTCCCATAGGGGTTGAATTTTCGTAAATGCTATCTGTCTTGTAAAGTACCTATACATACTTATGCCGTGTTTCATTCGGTGAATACAAAAAAAATATCTTACAAATTTTTCCATCCCCCTAACACCTTAGGGGTTAAATTTTTGGAAGTGCTGAAATAACTGTTTCATAATTTATATTGTAGAGTATTTATGATAAGTTTCAATTAAATACGAACAAAAAAAATATTTTTTTATACAAACTTTTAGTTTTAGTAGGGGTTGAATTTCGAAAAATCCTTTCTTAGTGGGTGCTTACATCATAAAAGGAAGGTACCTACGAAATTTCACGTTTCTAGGTCCAAGGGTTTGGGCTGTACGTTGATATATGAGTGAGTGAGTGAGTGAGTGAGTGAGTGGTTAAGGACAAACTCTTTTATAGATATATAGATTAACAAAATATACCGACTAATCTCTCGTTGCGCTATCTTTTCGGTACCTCTGCATTTGTTGCGAGAGATGGTGGCGAAAACTCAATTTTATAAAAGCAATCAACAAACAATCGTAAGTTTTGTTTAAATAAAACGGGCAAGTGCGTGTTGGGCACGCACATGATAGGGTTCCGTAGTCATTCTCACTACGATTTATAAAAAAGAGTTTTTTTCAAAATTTTCGTAACCGAAGGGTTAAAATCAAAAAGTCATTTGACTTTTATTATTGCATTTTAGGAGACCTATCAAATGACACCCCACTCAATGGGGTAAATGAAAAAAATGTGAGTTCACTTTTCAATCTATGAAAAGGGGGTCCAAAATATTTTTGACAATGTTCGTTATAATTTTCAGTAAAAGTACTAATTAAAAGCTACATTCTGTTTTTTTTCAGATTTTTTGAATCGATAGTTTAGAAAATAGAGGGGGGGGGACGCTCTGACAGCGACATTAAAAAGCAAATATATCGCGACTGAAGGGTTAAAATCAAAAAGTTATTTGACGTTTTTTATTGCATTTTACAAGACCTATTAAATGACAACCCAATCAATAGGGTAAGTGGGAAAAAAATGAGAGTTCACTTTTCAGTCTATAGAAGGGGGGTCCAAAATGTTTTTGACAATGTTCGTTATAATTTTCAGTGAAAGTACTAATTAAAAGTTACATTCTGGAATTTTTTCAGATTTTTTAAGTTGATAGTTTAGATTGTTTAGAAAATAGAAGGGGGGAGCGCTTTTTTAACGACTTTGGAGAGCAAATACATCGTGATTAAAGGGTTAAAATCAAAAAGTTCTGATACATTTTTTATTGCATTTTAGCAGACCTTTCTAACGACACCACACTCAATGGAGTAGGTGAAATTTTTTTTTTTAAAACACTTTTCATTTTAGAAAGGGGGGTCTAAAAAATTTTTATTTTCAAAAATCTTATCATTTCTGTTTTTGGGTCGTCAATCTACGACCGTATACCAAATTTCATGTTATTATCTCAAAATTTTTGAAGACGGACGGACGGACATGGAGAAACTATAAGGGTTCCTAGTTTTCTACGGAACCCTAAAAATGTATGTATTTTCTGTTTATTATTTGTTCAGATAATAATTCGATCCATACAGTTTATGGTGCACATTAATTTCTATTGTTTTATACGTTTTTGCTTAGTAAAATTTTTTTTTACCGTTTTTTTAAATTAAGGTAGGCCTTTATTTGCCTCCATGACCTTACCATTAGAATGTTGTCACCTTTTTGATAATACATATTTAACCTAATTTAAATTGGTTCATAACTTATTGTTAGTTAATGGTTTTAATCTACGGTATACGAAGGTGAGCATAGTTAATCGAAATGTTAACTTCGTTAATCGTAAACTCGTTAATAAAAAAGTTAACTTCGTTAATCGTTAAAGTGTTAAAATTCCGAAAATTTAACGAAAGTTGAAGTTAACTATCAAAAATGTTTTTAAGACCTTTTTTATGTAGGTAATCATTTGCAAATCCCCCCGTAAATTGCGTTATTCAAACAAATAATAACAACTTGTCATCAAACAACCAATGTAACGGACTAAGTTGACGGAAGTTAACATTTTTTTGAGTTAACTTAAAAGTTAATCCGTTAAACATTTTGTTAACTTCGTTAACTAACGATTAACGGATTAACGAGTTAATGCCCACTTATGGCCTCTGGGTACGAGACACTAATACGCGAGGTTCAACTCGCACTTGATAATTTTTTTATAAGGCGAGATGGCTACTGGTAATATTATAATAACAATGATATGTATTATATAATGTTTATTTCATTTTAAACAGACAAGAAATTAAATAAATAAACTATTAGCAATGTTTTCTTTGATTTCATTGGACACGCCTAATTTATTAATTGTTGTCATCAAACGTTTCTCTTCATTGTTTAATTCGGTTTCACATCTTTGTCCTATTTCTTCCAGTCTTGAAATTTGATGGCGAACTGATTCTTCTTTCGGTGTTACGAATAAGTTGTTAGGGTGGGTAGTGTACTAGAAATAATTGTAACAATTAAAAATGTAAACCAAAGCGACATTTTAAGTAGGTACATAATTTAATACCATTCTGTTTTATTCCGGAATATGAACATAAAAGATATAGAAAATTTTCAATCTGAATGATGTTTATCGGATTCAGACAGAATCATGAAGACTAGAAATGGGAGAGTAAACTCTATATCTATAATACAATTTTATGAGTTAAAATATGACCCCCAAAGTGGGTTGTTTCTCGTGCTTGGACTTCTACGCAGTAATTGACTGTGCAACCGTATAGTTGTGTGTGTACCGCAAGGTTAGTAAATGTACAGAGTGGTGACTGCGCACAAAGTAAATTTCTTATTTCTGCGCAGTGATCGAAAAAATTCGAACCACCCACTCCAGGTTCCGCTTTTCGGGCTACCCTTTCCATTCGAGTTTACTCTCCTATCTCTAGACTGCTTGGACGTAATTAACAATAATTGAACGTAATGAAATTATGATAGGTGAATACGGAATTTTAAAGAAACCGGAATGTAACATCAAAATTTGATTCTTTTTGATTATTTTTTCAAATACTGGTCCGAAAATTTGATCGGGTTCTAGTTGCAAACAGTTTTATTCCCGATTAAATAGTTTAGTGAATTACTGTAGTCCGATAGTTGTCCGATTTTTCATTCAAATAGGAACCGGTCAGCCCTATAGAGCAGCGGTTCTTAAACTAGGGTCCGCGGACCCCCGGGGGGCCGCCAAACTTTTACGATGGTCCGTGAAACATTTTTGGCAAAAAATTAATTTACATGAAGTAATTTATTTTTTTATTTATCAGTGATTAATTAGTATCTAACGACCTTTTTTGTTTTTCTATCAGGGATCGTGGTCCCTGAAAAATAATTGTTAAAAAAGGGGTCCCTAGACCACATAAGTTTAAGAACCGCTGCTATAGAGTATAGATTATTTAGTTGGCTGTTTTTTTATTATAATTTTCCCCCTAAACTAATAAATAATACATTACCTCATCAACAAATTCTTTTTTGCATTTAAGAATACTTGTGAACATTTTTTCTACCGCTTTAACAAGGCTAGTTTTCTTTTTTGAGTCCATTTTTGCCATCCCGTTGATGTTCTTTATGTTTACATCCTTCAAATGTTTGATTTCATCGTAAATTGATTTGAAAAATGGAAGCTCCACATTCACGAAGTCTAATTTTTGAGATTTTTTTGCCTAAAGAAAAAAAAATGTTAATACACGTTCGGAAATTTCTCGCCTATAAAAGAACGTGCCTACTGAAGAGTGATTACGGAATTACGTATATACAACATAGACATAGAGACATGGACCCCTATTCTCGAATGAGCTCGAGAATATGTCGATTCGAGTTTTTCGTTCGAGATTTTAAATCTCGCATGCCCAAGAGGAGTCGAAATTTTTCATTCGACATTTCTAGAAAAAAGTCACATCGAGATTCGAGAATATGGTATAGGTAATTTGCACAATCGAGATTCTAGTAAATAGCTTAAGTGAAATTTAGTTTTAATTTAGTGATCTCGAATGAGAAAAAGTCGAACGAACTCGAAAATAGGGGCCATGTACTGCGCATTATGTAAGATTGTAAGAAGTAAAAATAGAGATATAACCCAACTAATACCCTTTTTTAAATTCATGTTTAAAGAAGGAGAAGTTTAGACCCAACGCATGCTTTATCTCTTTCTTTTATGATGAATTTCAAATCAGATGCGCAGACCATGCTTTATGCTTATAGGTACTTACAACTTCTTCAATTTTGGTGAAATGATCTGTATACATTTTGTTTATTCTTGTCAGTGAGTCTTTCATGGTTTTTTTCTGAACTGCATTTGCGTCGCTAGAATCGATAATTTTTTGTACTCTTGATTCATAACTATTCTTAAAGCTATTCACAGCTTCCCACATTTTCTGAACCTTAGCTTGGTAAACTTTTGGAACCTCTTTGGCGCCATTGCACTAAAATTGAAATATTAATTTTTAATTCTTGGAAAAGTACCTATTAAGAATTTATTTTCAAAAACTTACCTGTAATGCAATGATAACAATTAAAAAGATTCCAATAGATAGTTTATTCATTTTGTATGTAGTGTCTGTTATCAATGAAGAATTAAATATTATCATTATTTTGTTGTTCATTTATAGCAAACTGGTGGTCATAGGGTCAACTTGTTTATGATAAGGCAATTACAAAAAATGTGCGATTTACCTAAAATAATTTTCAAAATACTTTTATCATTCTTAATTAAAATATAGGCAACTAAATATACAGTGTGTGAATCCAATTGCCTACTTCATATTTATAATGAAATTTTCTGCTTTGATTTGTAACAATGTAGAATTGTAATATATTATAACAATGTGTAATAAATTGTAATTAAAACTAATGTTAAAAGTTTAGATTGATAATATCAAAATAAAAACAGAGATTTTATTGCATACATACTTAGTATTACAAAAAAATTAAAATCTTACATTACAAAGTATTTAATATAAATTTATTTCAAAATAAAAATTTCCCAACTAATTTGTATTCAACAGATGGATAAACATGGAAACAAAGGTATACATATAATATAGGTGAGTTACACGTAATTTTTAATTTCGTATACGTGTGTAAAACAAATCAAGGTCTCGATTATGCGTATCTCTTTCTGATACATGTTGTCAGTGTGAAATGGCAACATACTTAATGTACATTCGTGTTTGTGTTCAATGAAAATTGCCAAAAGTACCCTGATTGACGTCTGTATCTCCCACGCAAATCATTGCCATTATGTTTATGTACACATGATTATAATTAAATTGATTTTATAGCTATATTTAAATACATATTTTGTCATCAAATATGCAAAGTATAAAAACAGTTTTTAAAATTTTTAATATCTGTGTAGTGCATGTGTTATTGTTAAAAATAATATACTGATTTTTCAAATAAATGAATTATAAATTCGTGACTTCATGTTTAAAAAAAAAATCGAATATGTATTATAAAATGACGAAATAGTACGTTCATCTTAATTATGAAAATCTTAATAAAAGTGAAATGGTGATACACGATATCTTTAAATTTTATTCAAGTTTATCATCCATTAATGTCGTTTCACACTAGCACTTAAGTCACAGTCGCAAATTGACGTAGGACGTAGGCGCATTGCTGGCTTATTAGATTTGAAATCACGTGATCGCCTTAAATGCTGCTTATGAAAATACAGCTTTATTGTATTGGTTTCTTATCTATGTGTATGACAGTTCTGTAGCAAGCAAGATTTATGGAAACTTGAAGAAAGCAGAAATGTTAAATTAAGAATAAAACAATGACAGTAATGTTATATTTAACTGATAGTGAGTTCATTGTGGATAATAACTTTTAACTTTATAAAAGTACAGCGGTGATTGTAAAATAAGGACTGTTAAGTGTTACTTTGGGTATGTCATACTTATGTCTGCAATGCACTGAGATACTTCTTATAAAGAATTTGAACTAGATTATTCTTTTTACACCTTGCTGATTTAATAAAATGTTTCGTTTAATACGATTATATCGCCTATATTTATGTAAAGTACATAATTGAATTAATTTTAATTGGGAATTTTGTATTTAGTGATTTAAAGTCAAATGTTTGAATTCAAAGTTAATTTACATAAATATTTGGTAATGCATGTTTATAACATTATCATAAAAAATTCAAATTCCATCATTAATATACATAAACATTAATATAGAATGCTTTAAAAGAGAAATTTGAAGGTACTGAATCTGTCTTGAATATTTATGGGTAAATTCATAAAGATAAATCTGTTGATTATCTGGGCGTGGATTTTTCGGTTTGCTAAGGTTTCTTTTAGTGCTCTATAAATATGCATATACACTTAAAGAATGGTGTGTTTACAGATTATATATACTTGAATTATTTTAATGCGTCTGTGCTTTTGATTATTAAGTCAAGAAATAATATTAATAAGTAAATATTATCTTACAGGCTTTAAATAACGACTAAAACCGTTCGGCACGTTATGGCATTTTGCTTCAGCCAATCAACAACAATAACACATAATACACAACCACAGCGCAAGCTATGGCAGGCAGTGGGAACACGACAAGCACATTAGACTCTTCTGATTCTTGTCCTTCAATCCCGGCTGCTCGTCATGCGAGAACAATCAGCACGACATCATCGAGTCCCAGCACGACCAGCGGTAGCACCTGTGTGTGTTCTAACATTGCTATCATGCAGCTGTTTCACGAGATGAAGGCGCAGTTTCCAAATGTGGCCGACCACGTCGTGTCGCAGTGCGTATCAGAACATTTACACGATCGTGACGCGTGCCGTGCATACTTGAGTGTAGAGCAGGCTAGAGTGCCTCGAGGTGTGCCTTATCCCCCTGTGTTGATGGGAAACATGCGTGAAGTGCCTCCACTGAAAATGTCTTCCAGTTGTTGTAACAAGTCTGGCGAAGCTAAGAGATGTGAGAAGCAGATCACTGCTGTTGCTGAAACTGAATCTGTGTCTTCTGAAAATACCTGTGATCCTGATATTTCTGATACGTCATCGGATTGTTTTAAAGAATGTGAAAACTACTGTGGTTGTAGTGATGTATCTAAACAGACTTCATTGTTGTGCGAGTTGTGCAATAGACCCAGGCTATCATTTATCAAATGTAAGACGTTGCACGCAAATTGCCGCAAATTCGAGTCGAGTTCTTCGGTCATGTTTAAAAACAATGTACTAGAAGGCGACAGTCTGGATCAGGTTTTCATCCGTACTAAAAAACATTTAAAAAAAGTGTCAAAGAAACACAATGCATTTGGACTAAGTAAGTATGATCCTAATTTAATTAACATTAAGAAAACATTAAACAAAGTGCCTTTGAGCGGTTTGAAAAGTATTAAAAACAAAGTAATCAGGTCTGCTAACATGCGATTCAATTCGGACAAACGGAGTAACTCGAAAACACATAACAAAGATTACAAAAGCTCGGAGAGTTTGACTGAAACCAAACCGGAAGAAAGCTGTAAAAGCACTGACAAGTCTATGGATAAAAAAAATAACAATAATATATTTAATGCTAGTAACATAACACGGAGAAGCTTTATGAATAACAGTCATAACACTGAAAACGCTTATCTATTCACACCAAAGCTCAACATAACACCACCCGATGAAAACAAAGAGAGTGATACATCACAGACCTTACCGACAGATGTTTCTGATTCAAGGACTTTCAGTTTCCAAATGAAGAAGAGTAACTTTGTCGTGAACACTGACAGTAAAGATACAACAAACACATACTCAAGATATCTAAAACAGTCAATGTTCGATAACTTTAACAGACCGCTGAAATCATTAACAAACGACATAGTCAATCAGATTTCTCTTTTAAACATGAACTTAACGTCCCCATCAAGTCTAAAAACAAAAAGCCGATCTGTCGAGTCGGTTGTAGTGAAAAACGAGTATTTCAATAACAAAAACACACAACAGTCATTCTACAAACGCACCCATTACACACCGTACAGTATAAACGACTCAGACCAGTTCAATGAACAGACATCTACCTCGAGTTCGGCTTTCAGTCCTACAGAAAACACGATATACAAACCAATTGGTCCAAACGTATCCGTCGCCGAGCAAACAGATTTGTCTTTTGAATTTACGAAAACACCACCGACACCTCGCGTCAATGTGTTTGACGTTACACAAATACCAGGTCATGAATACTCTAGTAATTTTACAGATGCAAGTAAAAATTTGAAATTTCCGTCCGACCAACTTTCAAATCAAAAACCACCAATACCGAAAAGGCCTACGACTTTGGACCTGAAACCGGACCAGTTTTACAATTCTGAAAGGGTAAACGTGAATGTCAATGTTGATTTTGTTTCTGTGTCTCCAACAAGACGGACTACTGTTATCAACTTAAACCCAGAGCCTGTTTGGTCGTCTTCATCCGACATTCAATCACCACGGAGTTTCACTTCAGTGAATCTGACCCTGAGACCTCCGGCGTTAGAACCTCAAGATCCTATAGATATACAGTCTGCTAACTCGAGGCTAACATATTCAACAAGTTCGTTTGATCCAAATAAAGGATTTCAAAATAGCTTACAGATAACGGTAGGACCAACGGGAGGTACTGTTTCTGCTATTAGAACTAGACCAAGGTCGAGTTATTTACCTGAGCATCAACACAGTCCAATAATGCTTTCAACTAGAGCTGGATCTTTACCTGATTTATATGTCATTGATTGTAAGTACATCATTGTTTTTTTATGCCAAAGGTTTTTAAAAGAATAAAAACTTATTACACAATAAATAGTTATTTAATCTTGTCAGTATCAACAAAATTTATTTTTATTGTTTTTTAACATGTATATAAAAAAATTACAATATATTAAAAATGGATGAAACTATTTTTGTTTTACTTTAATTTTAAATAATATACTTCAAGATGATAAAACTAAAATATCTAACTAAATAACCTTGTTTATATTTTTTTAAATAATTTCTTATCTATTAGATAAGAGTTGATCCTATATTTATTTAACGTTTGTGCACTTATAAATAAATACATACAATAATATTTTTATTTAAAATATAAATATGCATAATTGTGTACATTTCGATTCAGCTTCAAGGCTACAAAAACAAATAGAGAGGAAAGAACGATTACGAATAGAACTCGTAGCAGAGAGGGGACGTCTAGGAGCTATGCAAAGAGAAGTAGAACAACTCGAAGCTACGACTACAGAAATGACTGCCACTACATTTATCAAGTACGAGAGGCAACTTCGGTGTGAGATACAACATCTATTAGAGCAGTGTCGGAAGTTGGCTGAAGAGGTTGATCGACACTCACAATCAGGTAAATAATAATACAGTAGAAACCTGGTTATAACGACATCGGTTAAGGGGGATAGCCACTGTGACGGGTCAAAAAATTGTCAATGTTTGGGAATTTTTTTCACAGATATAACTAATTATTTTTGAATCAAGCAAAGGACGTTTTATTAAGTGTATATTCAATTTATTTAATATCAATTTTTATTGAAAAATATTAAATATTTACAAAGTTATGAGCCTCGATGTGACGACCAAAAAAAATATTTTTCTCTATGGTTTACTCGAAATTTTGAGAAGGGTTATATGAAAAAAATAAATAAAAATTTTATCAATATTTATATAAATATAGCAATCGTTGCACGTAGCTGTTTTATTTTTATTTTTCACAAAATGGCGATCGTTTGAAATTTTTTTTCATTTTTATGACCTATTTTTTATTATAAGAGCGTTTTTAAAAATAGTAATTATCAAAATTTCAAAAACCGACTACGTCTTTGCGGAATCGTGTCAACCAGGCTGTACTACCTTGTCTCACTAAATTGACTGTAACTCCGTCAATTTTCGGAATTTAAACTCAATTTTTTGTATACATATTTATGAATATGTATACTTTAAAATAATGTAAGAAAAAAAATATTTTTTTTTTCCTTCACAGTGGCCATCCCCCTTAATCGGTTTTAACGACTCAAAATAAATGTCCCATATAATTGCATTTTTCCGGTTATTATGACTATTCGCTTTTTACGACCAATATGACCGGTCCCTTCGATGTTGTTATAACCGGTTTCTACTGTAATTTTATTTTAAAAATAAATAATGGAAAAGAAATAGCATATTCAATATTTTTACAGTACCTCTTGGAGAAATCAGTGAAGAATTTTACGAAAACATTTACCGAGGTCAATCAGGCCCTTTGTGGATGCCTAACGTCCCCGAGGATGAAGAATCTCATTGGACGTGTAGCGTTTGCACTTTCAGTAACCACCCGTTGATGGATAACTGTGAACAGTGTTCTATGCCTCGCATTGGTTTGAATCCTAATAGTCACGAACACTTTTCACATAACAAGAATGAATCGGCATCGATATCCGCTCCGCGATTTAGTTATCCCTCTAATCCCTATTCACATTTAGAAACTCAGTGACGACCAAAATGCACTTGTTTACTATGCCTTGACTTGTCCCTACCACTGTGCCGGAGTATTACAGTATTATTTTAATTTTATTGTATTTGATAATTTTTATTGAAATGCTCAAATACATTTTTTTTAAATATCTTGTAGGCTAGTCCCAAGATCCAAATAATTTTTTTTTTAAATAGCATTTTTCAGTGATTTTAAAGCATTTTCTGTCAAATTTGATTGACTATGTCTCCAAAAAAAATTATTTATTTATTAATTTAACTTTTTTTAAATTTTATAGTGAACTAGCTGCCCCGGCAAACGTTGTTTTGCTAAAAGATAATTTGCGTGCTCTTTCTCGTGTTTGTACTCGTTATGGTGATAAATTTGCTAGGGAATGCCCAGTATCATATTTGTTTAAATTGAACACAATTGAATTCAAGAAATATAACAAAACTTACTGATTTCAATGTGATTATCACCAAAATATTACGTAGCGTAGTTATTAATATTTTATGAAAACCTTTATACGTCGAAAAACTAAAAAAAATTTAATCAAATCGTGTTTTGTTTCCATAACGTCGCGGCATAAAACTGTTATTTATATAACAGAGTGGCTAGTTTCTGGAAAAGCCAGGGAATTTTGCTAATGTCAGGGAAAAGTCACACAAATTCTTGCAAATATTTAAACAGTTGACCCTTTTTTTTTAGGTTTTTTTTATCTAAATTTGAAATAAAAATCAGGGAAAAACGTAAAAATTCTCCTAGAAAACCGGGAAAAGTCATAGAAATACTGGCCACTCTATATAAAAACATAGTAGCTATTGAATAACAAATTCTCATTTTTGTAAATATCTCGACCCCACAGTCACCTACCGGGTTAAAAAAAATCTATAAACCTACCGGAGCACCAAACAAATACATGGTGTGAATATGGCTTCGATACGTCCAGTGGTTTAGGACTGATGATCTAACATACATATATACGCACCAAGAGTTTTATATATTGAGATAAAAAAAAACCTATGGTGTTGTCAGAGTTTTGTGGTTTTTTATTCAGAATCTATGGTCACAGTATTGAATGTTTCACTTCAAGTTGAAACCGGAATGAGCTCAATTATCCAATAATTGACATGGCATAAATTAAAGTATTTTTAATATATGTTTTTAATTTTATATATGTCTGGGGACTGGCCTATTACACAATTTTTTTAATATGACTTTTATTAAAACATGCAGGAGTGAGAAACGGATTAGCTCAAGACATTGTTAATGTTTGGTGGAAGTGCGTAAACTAGTCATGATCTAAATGTGAATGCACTAATAGTTAATACAAATATTTATAAGAATGGGTTGTACAGTTAATTAAATATAAATATAATTTAAATATTGTTAGTTGTTTTTTTTTTTAATTGTTGTTCCTACAATTTTTTTTATAAAGGTAAGTCAAATGTTTATTAAATTACTCAATTACCATTTTATTGTGGTATTTTATCAAATTTTATTATTCTTTGCTATTTCTGTGCATTATTCGAATTCACAGAATACAAATCTGATTATTTTTTGTTTTTTATTCTATTACATGAAATGCAACGTTGCAAAGCTTGCAAAGGTTGCAAATTTCTTAATCTATGTCACATTTTTATATTTATATTATCATTGGAAGTCTTTTAAACGACCTGGGTCGTAATCAACTTGAAAGTTGATTGCTTATTAAAATTATATATTTTATTTATTTTACATTTTAAATATAACGTTAGAAAAATGTTTCTGCGAACCGTACTTGTACGTAATGCATTAGTTAGAAAAACAGTTAAAAATACTATCAATAATAATGTCATAAGAGCGTTGACTAGTGAGTGCACCAGGAGGCGATGTAGTCCATGGTATGTATTGCATGTTATTATCAAAATTGTCTAAATTTAGATATCTTATATAATTTCCTATAGCCTAAATGTTTTGACAGACAGTATTCTTTCAATTTTCATCAAATTTTACATGTTAAAAAATATGCCCCAATTGTCACAATTGACTTGATATTAATGTTGTCAAAATGACAATCCTAGGTTCCAGAATTTTGGAAATTGTTATGCAAGAATTTATGTTTTTACTCTTTTCTGATAATTTACCACTTTTCAAGGGCAATTGCCCAATCAATGATTATATGATAGGTGGTAATATAATATGCATACCAGTCATTTTCTTTAATAAATTAATAAACAATGTTTAAATATAAATCATTGTGGTTGAATTTTAATAAAAATTCATTAATTTAAACTACTTTCTTTATGTAATGTAAAATATGTAATTTTCCATGTTTTTTTTAACCTCTAGTATTAGTAAGAAAATGATTATGAAATTTGGAAAGTCCCCAAAATAATTCAATAAAAAAAAAAAACTAAAATTATATTTTAAAATTCATTATAGCATAGTATAGTATTAATTAATATTTATAATATGTACTTAATGTAATAATACCTATATTTTTTTAGTACATACAAAAACTCAACAAACTTGTTACCAGTATCAATATGGCAGAAAGAATCAATACTCCGATATTCTACAGATTATCCTTCCCACAACAAAGTCCTGTTACCTGCCTTATCCCCAACCATGGAGATGGGCACTATAGTCAGCTGGGAGAAAAAGGAGGGAGAAAAACTGAACGAAGGAGATCTGCTTGCGGAAATCGAAACCGACAAAGCTACGATGGGTTTTGAAACACCTGAAGAAGGTTATCTGGCAAAAATTCTTATACCTGGTGGTTCAAAGAACGTACCAATCGGGAAACTAGTGTGTATTATTGTTGAAAACGAAAGTGACGTTGCTGCGTTTAAAGATTATGTTGATACTGGAAGTCCAGACGGAGCTCCAAAACAAGCTGAGCCTCCAGCGCCAGAAGCTCCAGCAGTTCCTTCTCCTCCGCCATCTGTATCTGCTCCTCCACCACCACCACCAGTAGCTATGCCAGCAGCTGCTGCGGCACCTATTCAAAGTTTGTATAACCTTCTCTGAATCAATAGGCATGATGCCAGTAACAAAGTATAATTGAAATTAATTTTAAATAATTAAATAGGTTAAAAAGATTCTAAAAAATGTATTTATGTTTATATTAAAAGGGAGATTAATATAATTTTGGGTAAAATAAAAATGCAAAATACAGCAATCCACCATGTTAAATGAAACACCAATCAGACAGAATGATGTCACACATCAGTAAATGTCAAATTGATTGACTTTTATTTTAGACAAATATCAATTCCTCTTACAAGATTATTAGGTTATTAGGTACTAGGTACACACCTTATTTAAGAACTTGTATACTTTGGAATTCTTTTTTAACACACAAAATAATTAAATTATTGTCTAACTCTGAATGTTTGATTATTGTTGACAAGAAATGTGACGTCACAACTTTGAAATGTAACCTGCGAGTGTTTTAGCATCAAATTCAAAATTAGTTTTAAAAGAGTCAATTTTTGCGATTAAACCTTTTTTTTCTGCAGAAATAAGTATTTTTTTGGAAATAGGAGATACTTAAGATCATCATAGAATAGTTTTTTAAAATTAGTCATCATGCCTATTATGTATAGTTTTTTATAATTATTTTTATATTTTAGCAGGTGAACGTGTTTACGCTAGTCCAATGGCCAGAAGGTTAGCCGAAACCCACAATATCCGCTTACAAGGAAAAGGTACCGGCTTGTATGACTCCCTCACAGCAAAAGATATCGATACAAGCGGAGCCACTGCTATGTCAGCTGCAGGAGCTCCAGCAGTAATCTTTGGATCTGGATACAAAGATTTACCAGTAACGAATATACGTAACGTTATCGCTAAACGATTGTTACAGTCGAAAACGACAATTCCACATTATTACCTGACGGTTGATGTGAATGTAGACAAGGTGATGAAGCTAAGAAGTAAATTCAATAAGTCACTGGAGAAGCAAGGTGTTAAATTGAGCGTGAATGATTTTATTATTAAAGCAGTCAGTCTTGCGTCGAAGAAAGTTCCTGAAGTTAATTCTGCTTGGATGGATACAGTTATTAGACAGTAAGTTTGTAACAAATCCCGGCACTTGTCTATTATATCCCCCGTTGTTAGAATAAGGCAAGTGACATGTTTTTATGATAAAATCAGCGCCAATGTGAGTAAAGTGTGTACTATTCGATTTTAAAATTCTAATTGTCGTATTTCAGAACTGATAGTTATATTTTACCTCCCACCCTAATTATAATTTAAAATCTAACTGTCATTCAAAAATCGAGTTATCATTCAAAAATAGTTAAAAAATGTAATACCTATATAAATTCATAAATATGAATATTTATACTAATAGTACACACTTTACTAACATTGGCGTTGATTTTATCATAAAAACATGTCACTTGCCTTATTCAAACAACGGGGGACATAATAGACAAGTACCCAAATCCCTGATTATCGAAAGGAATAATAACGACTGAGAAATTAATATTTTCTCTGTTTTCAGATACGATAACGTGGATGTGAGTGTAGCAGTATCGACAGACAAAGGTCTGATCACTCCTATCGTGTTCAAAGCCGACACTAAAGGGCTGGTCGACATATCAAAAGATGTCAAATCGTTAGCTGCCAAAGCTCGCGACGGAAAACTGCAGCCTAACGAGTTCCAGGGGGGTACTGTTAGTGTGTCGAATCTCGGTATGTTTGGAATCACTAATTTCTGTGCGGTGATAAACCCGCCACAGTCTTGTATCCTTGCGATTGGTACAACAGAACAGAGGTTGGTCGAGGATGCGGATAACGAAAAAGGGTGAGGTTTTATTTGTTTTTAAATATTGTGAATTATGTTTAGATTGTCCTGCGACACTTGAGAATTTAAAATGTTTTATTTTATTTTTATTTATTAATTTTTAGGGTTCCGTAGAAAACTAGGAACCCCTATAGTTTCTTCATGTCTGTCCATCAGTCTTGTAAAAATTTTGACATAATAAGATGAAATTTGATATACCATCGTAGATTGATGACCCAAAAACAGAAATGATAAGATTTTTGAATTTTTTTTGACTCCCCTTCCATAAAATGAAGTGTTTTAAAAAAAAATTTCACCTACCCCATTGAGTGGGGTGTCGTTAGAAAGGACTCCTAAAATGCAACAAAAAATGTATGAGAACCTTTTGATTTTAACCTTTCAATCACGATGTATTTGCTCTCCAAAGTCATTATAAAAGTGCCCCCCCCCCCCTCTCTATTTTCTAAACTATCAATTAAAAAAATCTAAAAAAAATTCCAGAATGTTGCTTTTAATTAGTACTTTCATTGAAAATTATAACAAACACTGTCAAAAATATATATTGGACCCTCCTATACTGCCGTGCTAAGCACAAAAGCGGTATCTCAGTAAAGGCGAGTTTCGAGAAAATCAACGTTTTTTAAAAATAGTTTTATTTTTACTTTACAGATTGTTTTTTTGATTTATTAAATGGAATTTATTCATTATATTGGGAATTTTGGCGGTATCAAAATATACAGTTATTCGCCTACGTATTATTGATATACCTCTAATTCTCTTAGTAATTTAAGGTAAACCTGAGATAGGAAAAACTTTTTCAAGGGTTTTTTCAGATGTTTTAAATAAGATATCGCTATTTGGCTTAGTTCATTGGATTCGTATTTTTTTAATCTATTCGATGCCATAAAAATCAACTTTATGACTTTTTTTGAGATACCGCTTTTCTGCTTAGCACGGCAGTATAGACTGAAAAGTGAACTCACATTTTTTTCCTACTTACCCCATTGAGTGGGGTCTTCTAAAATGCAATAAAAAATGTCAAATAACTTTTTGATTTCAACCCTTCAGTCACGGTATATTTGCTTATTATTGTCGTTTTCAGAACGTCCCCCCCTCTATTTTCTAAACTATCGATTCAAAAAATCTGAAAAAAATTCAGAATGTAACTTTTAATTAGTACTTTCACTGAAAATTATAACGAACATTGATAAAATTATTTTGGACCCCCCTTTCATGTACTGAAAAGTGAACTCACATTTTTTTTCATTTACCCCATTGAGTGGGGTGTCATTTGATAGGTCTCTTAAAATACAATAATAAAAGTCAAATGACTTTGATTTTAATCCTTTAGTCACGAAAATTTTTAAATAACTTTTTTTTATAAATCGTAGTGAGAATGACTACGAAACCCTATCATGTGCGTGCCCAACATGCACTTGCCTGTTTTATTATGAATTTAAATGACTCAAAGCTTGTGTAAATCCTTAACTAAATTTCAATTTGAATATTTTCAGTTTCCGAAAGGCTCAGTACATGTCTGTAACTTTGAGCTGCGACCACAGAGTTGTAGACGGGGCAGTCGGGGCCCAGTGGCTGAAGACATTCCGTGAACACCTCGAAGACCCAGAAACAATGATACTATAACAAGAGGAACTGCAGTTACTACAGTTACACCGTACTAAGTAAATAAATCATATTTATTTCTTCGGATAGATGATGCTTAAATGGAATTTAAAATAAATAAATATATAATTATACATATAAATGTATGATGTATACATTAGATCAAAAATTCAAATTCTTTTTATAAAACGTTGACGTTTTTTTGTTGTTACTATTATTATCTAAGTATAATTATAATATTTAACTTATTTATTTATGAAAACTAATTTATAGAAAGGTTTATTTGAATTAGGTGAATTTTTGATTTACATGTGATTCCTACGTTTGTAAACAAAATTAGAATTCAGGTTAGTTTGATAGATAAAGGCGAAAAAAAAAAGATATATGTATATGTTTAAAAAAAATTATTAATTACGTTTTATTTGACTGTGAGTTAGTATTTTATTATGTAAATTATTTTATTTATATATTTGTTCGTAATATCAAAAAAAAATTTATTAGTATAATTTTCGAGCGATAAAAATTGGAAATAGATGAAATTTTTTCTAGAAAATGTTATTCAGAAGAGATCGCAGATATACTGGAAAAAAAAACAGTGAAAAAATTCAAACAAACTGTTTTAAAAGCAGTTCTTTTTAATCTGTTTTCATTTCGTGGTACCTGTCTTTTCCTAACTGCTTCAAGTTTAATAATAGTGTTCTTATTGAAATATCGTAGCTGTGAAATAATTTTACAATAAATGTTATCAAAATTGTTACTGAATTTTAAATATTTATTTCGATATGTTTTGTTACTTATACTTATTTAATAATAATAATAATAACGTCTCTTCAAAGTAACCTCCAAAATGTAAAATACCATAAACAGTTGATTTTTTAATTGTTGTAAATTTGAGAGGTTATGTGTCACTACTTTCAATAAAATGTGTCAAATTAATTTTTATTATGGTTTTTTCAATTAATTTCAATATATAATATAATAATAATAATGATAATAACAATCTGCATGAAATTAAATGACTATAAAAGGCCTCTATACACTACCCAATTTGACATTAATCTTCAGGGTCTTTAGTGTATAAGCAAGTCGCTTATACAAGATTATATATAAAACACTACTTTCTAGAACAGTACCCAATGATTGCAGAGTACAGAGCATGTCGCAGCTTAACAAATGTTTGTCAGTATGTCTGTCTGGTAATTTTGGTGCACGGAGCAATTATTTTAAACAAATAGGCAGAGCCTAGACAGGCTGTGTTTAGCAATATTTGCTACAAACTGTTCAGTTACTTTTGCAAGTGATAGTACCAACAAAAACAGTACAAATGTTTGATATATTTTATATCACCGATTATTTATTTAGATCTAGCTGTCAATTGTTTAAAATCTAATAGATACAAAGATAAATATTCGTAGGTACTGTTTCTAAAAAAAACTTCATTCATCTAAAATATGTGTAAATAATATTAATGTAACACTGTCGTAGTTTTCCAGACAACTGAATATATTTTCTATGAAATAATAAGCAAATTAAAAAAAATAACGTTTTCTGAAGAAAAGTTTGCTTTTACTTTTCATATTTGAGGAATTATATTTCAATGCGTTAGATATTGCACAAAATGTATTTAGTGGTATTAAAAATTATTCTGTCTGTTTTTAATATGTGCAATTAATAAAGTAGATGTAAACGTTTCCTGTTATTATTTTTTAATGTTTATAAATAAATTTTACATAAATTAATGTTGTTCAGATGTTCACATTTCAAGAATCGAGTTAATTTATCATATAGGGTAAGTATATATCAATTCTAACCTTAAAATAATTAATACTTGATAAATAAATGTTTTATTAGTTTTAAATATATTTGTCAATATTTACTGAAATCTACATTTCAAGGAAATAGATTTAAACGATCTCTTCTGTCGCCATCCGTAGCAGTAAGGTACGACCGCTGTGTCTTATAGATTCTGAGGTAGCTGTCAGCAGATTCTGGATACCATTTTTCAAGACAGGAGATAAAATAATTAAACTTGTGTCAGGTAGATTCTCTAAGAGTTCAAGAGTTGCATTCATTATGTCTGTTTGAGTTCGTTTACTGCAATCATTATCCTAGAAAAAAGTAAGGTTATATTAGTATTATAATTGAGGTTAGGATAGAATTTAAAGTAGAAAGTTTTATTTTGATACCTTTTTAATGCTAATTGCTCTCTGTTGTTGAATTTCAGGTGGAACGAGAGCATCTTGAGCATTTTTGGTAATACTTGTTTGTGCTGGTTGTAATTTTTGAGTTTGGTTTTCTGTTGTTATGCATTTATTGTTGTGCTTGGATAAGTCGGCTTCACTTAAAGAATTACTCAACACAGGAGTAGATTCCTGTTTTATATTTTCCATGGAAGAAGATTTAGTTTCACTAACTTTTTTAGTTGTTTCTTCTTTGTCAGTTTCATTTACAGCATCGGGTATATCTTCTTCAGAATTTTGTATGAAATCTGAAAGTTTAAATGGTACAAATTCTGCTTTTGCGTCATTGCTTTGCTGTGGTTTTTCTGGTTCTGATTTTTCATTCTGCTCTTCTATCTCATCTTCACATTTCAAATCAGTAATTTGTAATGATGATGTCAAATATGATTGACATATTTGTTCCCATGTAAATTTTAATTTATGTAAAAATTTATCTAAGTCCGTTTCTGTTTCTGCAATATTTTCAGACGTTTTCTTTTCAATTATTTCATTTATATTCTCAACACTCAATGATTGCTTTTCTATATTTTCTAAACAAAATTCTATCAAGATGATCATTCTTATAATGTACGAAGTACTGCTTTGCGAATACAAATTTGCAGCTTTCTCAAGGTTGCCTACCTTTTGGATCAAAAACTTTAAACCTGGCCGAGAATCAAATTCATGTGCCTGATGTTCTGATATCTCTAAACACATTAGCAAAACTTCAAGTTGTCTAGGTTTAATATTTTTCAAAGCCCCAAGCGAATAATTCTGATTTGTAAACATCTGTAAAATACTTGATACAGGATGTACGTATTTGAGATTTTGTAATAAAAGACTTGCAATGGTCTGAATTAATAACTGATGTGCTAAAATGCCGATGATCAGGTTTTTAAATGGTACTCGAACTGTATACAAATCTGGATTTAATGTAGAGCCTATTTCCGGTGGATATAGAAGAAATATGTAACTCCGATCATCTATTATCACCTGATTTGTCTGTTCTTCTTTAGGTTTATTTGCTTGGGTTTCACATTTAACACAAGTCTTTCCACTTTTATTTCCAATTTCATTCTTACAACTTTGGCAATATTTATTTTCAGAGATATTATCCCTTTGTGATGTTAACAAAAATACCTGCTGACATAATTGATTTAATCTTAAATTTTCGTTGACTGAGCTATCTCGTCTAGCTGCGACTTTAACTATAGCAACATCACCATAAAAACTGTCTGAGTTTAATTTGAAAGCGTAAGTCAGTTGTTGTAACGGATAAAGACTAATTGTGCAAACGCAATGGAATACTGTTATCACAGTTTCCCATTGGTTGGTTGTTAAAATGTGTCCGCTCGAGAATAAAATATGCCGAATACATGATGTTCCTAGTCTAGCAATGCATTCTACTGGCTGTATCACACATTCAACAAGAATTAAAAGCATTTGTTTCAATGCTAAAGTAGCTGCAGGATTTTCTTGATTACAAGATTCGTTCTTTCGTGAATTCGGATTATAAGTCGAAGGTGTCTTGTTTTGGGTTTGGAATAAATATTCAACAACTAATTCGCTGGCCATTCCGCAACATTGTTTGAAATTTGATCCTAAGTTATCCCAAGCTTTTTCTACTTTGATGCATTGTTTTAACCAATTCTGTACCATTGGAAGAAGCAAATGGTTGACACAGTAGAGTCCAAAGTCAACACCCGGACATGTCATTAAGTCCCTCAAAAGTTTGAAGAACGTTTCTAATGAATGTGGCTGATTCTGCCGTTTTGGACTGATAATAGTTGCAGATGCAAGTCCTTCAAGCAATACATACCATATTTTTAAGATACCACTTGGCTTATCCATTTTAGCTAGTGTGTAATTGTTGTTAATACAATTTTCAAGATCAGGTATTGTTGACAATATTTTATATGACAGTTTAAATTTGTGGTTCTCACTATCTAACAGGTGACAAGTGTCGATGTTCTGTATGATAGAATCAACTAACTGTGGTTGAGGATTCATTTTAATACGGTGTGCTACATTGAACGTAGGGCATTTATGCATGTTGTACATTACAGCTAAAATTGACGCACAGTTTTCAAGGTATCTTAAACATTCAATACTGAAGTTAACTGATTTATCAACTGAAGTTTGATGAGTTAATGATTTCGAATCAAGGTTATTAAAGAAGCTTGAATTTTTATCTGCATTATTTAAGAACGAAAACATTCCTTCAACATTTTTCTTGATGTTTGAACCTTTATCAGTAGGTGGTAATTCGATTGAATTTGAATGGTCTGAGTTTTCTGAAGAAGTTTGTTCATTTAATACAACTTCTGTATTTCTTATATGCGCTAAAAGACATAAGATATAGTCTAAGGCTGCATTAGCAAAGACCAGAGTGTTATCGGTAGACAAGAAGACTTGGAATACTTCTAAGATGGCTGCTGCATTACCGCTAGCATTACTGTTTGCTACTCGAAGTGTTCCGAAGAGTGGTCGCCATCCTGATCTGATTTCAGTTCGGTTACCTTCGACAAATTCGCATAAACACGATACGATTTGATCCTGAAAAAAAAACAAATAAATATAATATTAATTTTTTAAACTAGATGGTTTTTAAATTTTACTAACTTGTACATCTAAATCGCACAATTCAAGACACAGCAAATTCTCAAATGGTTTAAACAATGCTTCGTTGAAATGGAAGTGTGGCAATTCAGGTTGTTCGTTGAGCAATATAGTAACAATATCATGAATACATTGTATTGCTTTCTTTGAAACAGAACAGCGGTCACGATGGCATGCAGCTCGCATCAAATGGGGCCCAACAATTGCCCATACTCGCATAATGTGCACTAAAGGTCGGCCGACACGAATACAGTGAAGTGTGACGTCACCAATACGATGTAATAGTAAAGACGCTTCTAAGTGCGAAGATGTTGAGGTTTTGTTAGAGGATGCGCTAGCACGCTGCCACCATCTATACCGGCTTGAGTTATGGTTTGGTGATTCTTCGGAACGGATGAATAGCTGTTAATAAAAATAATTAATTAGTTTATTTCATATAGCTAAAAATATAAATTTACCTGGCGTTGTGAAGCATTGCATAATTCAGTCAAAAATTCGCACAACACTGGAAGATTTAGTTTGAGAGCAGCGTCTTGGAACAGTGTGTCTACTTGCTGTGACAAAACACAGCAAACTTTAGCTGCATCCACATTACTGAGAATACCATGTGCTGAATTATGAGCTCCGCTCTTGTTTATTATAGTTGCTATTGTCGTTTTTACTGGTTTTGTTCGATCTTGATTATATGAGGGAGATTGTAAAAAGCTGTATACATCGACACTGAAAGAGAGAAAAATGATAACAGATAATAGAGTTGAATATGAAATGAAGGGTTTAGTTGTTAAAATAATTAATTCCACAGATATAAGAATAAATCTTTTACATCTGCCAAAAAATTAAAAAAACATTTAATTGTCTGTAAGTTTTAATGAACTTTCTTCAATATGGTAAATAGCTCAAATTTCCTTACCAAGTTTCTTCATCCTGGAAAGCCGTAACATTAAAAGTCAAACCCAGTCTATCCGCTGTAGAAGTAACCACGGTAGTATTATTTGCATTTTGTGCCGCGACCATCAGTACGTGTGCTCCGCTGCTAAATAAGGAATGCTCAAGACGGGCTACGTGGACACACGCTTCAAACACATAAGGCCAGCAAGCTGCACTGTGAGAACCAAGCTCTAATCCCTTTGACAGCAGGGCATCTAACGACAGTGCATGTGCCGCTGACATTTTATCATTTCCTGGCCCACTTGAATTTCCTGGATGCCACCTACATGACGATGAACTCAGTAACGCAAGAACACTGCTGCTTCTTGATTGGAGTTTAAGAATGTTACTGAGATACGCTGCCTTAAATTATAAATTAATATCTGTAGGTACTGTTTGTATAGGTTTTATGAGATTTTATTTAACTTACTTTATGCAGTCCATCAAGACTAGATGCAACTAAATTGTCACATATTTTCTTCTTCCCTTGAATACGTCGTGCCCTTTTAGGTATGAACATACCAAGTCGTGATGCATGAGAGCTGTCAGGTAACGTATCAGTAAAGGCACGACTCAGTACAGTTACCATTGAATCCCAGCAGCAGGTAAGTACTCTACGTGATAATCTAATACCAGCTTCACTTTCCGCACTCAATTCTTGAGTCTGTAGGTCGTGTACACGTTCTAACTTATGCCATTCTGTCAGGTACTTGCTTGGACTAAGTCCTCCAATATCTAATGATAATAATAATAGTTAATTTTTAGTTAGTTACTATTCTAACCTAATTTTTTTAAGTCTAACCAAACTTTACCTATTAATAAATTAATTAGGGCATATTGATAACCAGAATTAGGATTATAACCACTTTCTTCAAGAAGAGAACTTGCTAAAACATGCTGATAGAGTTCAGAAAGCCAAGTTGCGGATAAATATACAAGAACTCCATTTCCATGTACTTCATCAACAAAATCATCTTCTGTTAAAGGAACTTCAACCTGTTACGTTTATTTAGTATTTAAAATATAATTATTTTATTACAACAAATTATAAATATACTTACCGCGACTTTACTTTCATTTTTATAATATCGTAACTGTATCAATTTTAAATTTAACAACAATGCTGAGTACGTAGCTAAATAAATACCGTCTGCATTCATGATTGTTGTCGACATTTCATTATTACCTTGAGCTGTGTTATGTTCACAGTATTTAGAAGAAAATTCTTGCAGCACTTCGTCTACCTGTAAATGAAAAATATATTTTTAAATTCTATGTATATTTGTAAAATAAATGATGATTTTTTACCTGTATTGAAGATCGAAGTGATAAAAGATTTGGTAATAAAATATTTTGTAAAGTTTTAACAAAATGTTTAGCATTATGGCGCTCCATATCAACGTTGTATTCATCAATACCTGTTCGGCCCTATAAAATATATGAAAATAAGAAAAACATATTTATAATTAAAAAATTGTATTTATAACATACTAAATTCAACGATTTGGGTAATTTCTGTATTCGATTCAACTCTTGACTAGTCAGAAAACTATCATCATCCATAATGCTATCATCAGAATCATCCGCTTGGAGATTTTCAGGTCCTTCTGTAGCTCCGGAATCATTAGAAGCTATTGAAACTTCATCATCATCAGGATGATCTTCAACTCCACCATCAATACCACTACTATCACTATCTGTATTGTACCTTAAATTTGCTACTACATCCCTATACAAAAAACACTCATCATGATTATCATATAATTATAAATACAAACAGTTTTAATAATATTTACCTGTATGGTTTTGGTAACCGTGCTAGATATTGGTAAGTCAAAGGTCCTTTATAATCAGCCTGTTCCAGAACGGTATAACATGAATTAATTTGTGCTACTGCTTCACTTTTCAAACCTTCACCTTTACATAATGTATCAAGAGATGTTAACATTGCCACAACACATTCAACACTGATCAAAACGATATTGAGATCATTACATTGAGCTGATTCTTCTATAGAATCCATTAATCTGAAAGATATTTAAGATATATATAAATGTTTTAGGTTAAATTAGCTTAAGAAAAGTTTGGTTATGTTTGATAGTTGAGGTTATGGTAAGATTTTTACATACAGCCTTATTATAGCCATATCATCGCTACTGCTTGTCCGGTCTTTACAATCTGGAAGTATTATCAGATCAACAAGACGTTCAGGTGATCGTAGCAGTTCTTTCAAAGAACGTAATGGTTCTAGTCTTTTTGCTGGCGATGGAAGTAAAACCATTCGATGGAACAAAGCTTCTAAAACTGGCCGTAAAGAACTGACACATCCTACAAGTCTGACTAATTGTATTCCAATACTGTAAAATAATATTATTGATTATAATAAGTTATTAAAAATACACACTTACAAAGTTTACCTGTATACTGTTTTTGCTTGTTGACTGCTTAGACTGTGAGCCTGCTCTCCGGGGGACCCTAAAAGAGCTATTAGGGCTGGACAGAACTTCTGCCAAAGAAATGTCGTGAAGTGTGTATTAGTGTGAACCACTTGAGGTAGAGTCGAAACCAATGTTAGTAAACACTCCAGAAGAAATATGGTGATCTCGCTTGATTTAGGACACCTGAAAATTAGGAAAAGAATATTTATGAAGAGCATAATAAACTATTTAAATGTTAAAAATATTAAATGAAGGTGAATATATGAATCTACCTAGAGTGCAAGATGATATCATTAAGATTTTTTTCCTCACGAAGAATTTCCGGACACATATTCACATAAAGTTTTTTAGCTTATAACAATCATCATCGATCTACTGTTTATTTTTTACACTAATGTAAATCATTCTGTATATTTAAAGGTAAACATTATGCTGATTTCCCTTTATTAATACAATTGTTTGCAGGCACTCGCAAGGCACAGCAAAGCTTGAATTCACTAGCTTCCCAGTAATTGAAAAAGTAATCAAATTTTGACATTTAATTCCGGTTTATGTAAAATTCCGTATTCACCGCCAATAATTTCATTATGTTCAATTATTGTTTATTACGTCCAAGCAGCCTGAAGAAGTTTGCAATGCTGCCAACTTTTTTTTTAGTTGTCAATTTTCATTATTGATTCCCTTTGAATCCGGAAAACGTTATTCAGATTGAAAATTTGCTATATTTTTTACGTTTACGGAATAATACAGAATTATATTTTATTCTGTTTGATTCTTTTCTCAATTACTGGGGCGTTTTTCACTTAATGACAAGGGTCCGGCCCCAATTACGCCTCTAATAATTAACTGAGGCAATAATAGGTACTTACGATTTTGTTTCTTCAAGACGGCTACATATGTATTGCATAACTGGAATGGCCTCATTGAAACAATCCACTGGAGATGTTACCATTCCACCACCTGGATTTTCGATTTTCTGTTTCTGCTGCTGTTGAAGAATTTCTTGATATTCTTCATCTATTGGAAAAAATTAATTTATTACAAAATATCTTCAAACTTATCAGAATATATTTAAAATATAAAATAGGACTATATTCTAAGACGGCGTTGTAGTTACCTAAGAAGGTGGTGAAAGCCCTGACCGTCTGACTAGCGGCCGCCTGTGCCGCGGCTCTGACCGGCTGTGTCCCGGTCTCGCAAGCCTCTCCGCATCGGCCCAGAATTAGCAACACCAGGCGTCCGTTTAGCGCCCAGCAAGAGTTACAAGCAAGGCTTAGTAGAACTCGTAGTATTTGTACCTACATTAGAATGTTTTTAATAGGGGTTTACATGAGATGAGATAAATCATCCTGGATTTATAACTCATAATCTTGGAATTGCAAGCTACAGTCTCGTTAAAATTTAAGTGATCTTACACACCAGCAGAAAAGTAAATTAATTAATTAATACATATAAGTATAGCATTATTTAATTCCTGCAATAGTAAAATAATCGGAATAGGTTCGTACTATAGTTACATGAAAAAGATAAAATTTTTCTATCAAAAATTTTAATTGGTTTAATATATGAAAGGTAATTTCTGCAGCCACAACTGGTTTTAATTAACGTATTTGAAAACAATTAATTAGAACGAGAACACTTATGTAAGGAACGCTTTGGACTCCCCCCTCCCTCCAACTCAGATGTAAGGATTCGTAAAAATAGTTGGTCTGAAAATTTCTTTACCAAAAAAGGAAATTAGTTTATAAGATTTTATTTTCTAAAAAAAGAAAATATCTGTTGTTACAAAGGCTCTCCCCGAGGTATCATCTTTAACGTGCTACTGTTTGTATAGGGTATAGAACTAACTACGGTACACGGGCAAATCATTATTTCAACCACAAGCAAATATTTGCTCCTCGAATTTGACAAAAAAAAACGGATTTCTTGTCGTAATCGGGTGTTTTTTTTTAAATATAATAACAATCATAGACATAAAGCATGGATTGCGCATTCTATATTAACATAATGGTATAACATTTCGTCAAATAAATGAGAGAGATGCGGTAGTCTTTGGGATATATCTATCTCTTTTCTAAGAAGAATGAAATATACAATCCTGTTTAATTAAGGACAAGTATATCCTAAACTATTTTCGATCTGTTTCCTTTAACACGACTCTGTTTTCGAGTCAAATGTGCAATCTATGCTCTAGAGCAGGGGTTCCCAACCTTTTTTGCACGTAGACTGCTTTTGAAGGAATGGTAAAGTTCATATACCCCTCCTGAATTATGTGTGAATTAAAAATTGTAAATCACCTCGAAAAAACATCGAGTTTCAAAACAAAAATTTTCCCATAGATTCCTGGTGTACTATAGACTATAGACCCATTTCAAACTTCTATAGACCCCCAGGAGGTCCATATAGACCACGTTGGGAAACCCTGCTCTAGAGTAGTCTATGATCTTACTAATATATCAACTCACCTGGATATCTTCAGAATATGTAAGCATGGATGATGTAGCATATAGCAACTGTGCCGGTAGCCAAACAGAATCATCCTCTGGTTCATTTCCTGCTTGGAAACGTTCATCTCTGACTATTTTCTGTAACAAACACATCACAACAATATGTTATTCTATCGTAAATACATCATTTATACATCATATTTTACTTACGTGTAAACCATTTAACGCTAATGACATAAGTTTATTTCTCTTGCTCTCTAAAGAAAGTCGTAGCGGGTTGAAGCATGCAGATCTTAGTTCGTGTGAAGGAGTACGATGGATGCTGGTTTGTGAACAGAGCAATTCTAAACAAATTAATCGAAAAAATCAATTATTAAAGATAGTTCTTCACCTTTATCTCCAAATAGAAGAGATATTTAGAATTATACCATGAAGGTACCATTTTTTAAATAATACTAAAAAATAAATCATTTCACAAAACTAAATTTATTTGATAGCTATAAGTTGGTGAGTCTTGAAATGAACATTTTACTCTGAAATCGAGCAATTTTCAGCGAACACTTCGAACAAAAGATCGTTGTGCTCGCTCTGTTAAGTACCTACCAAAATTGTCTTGAGTTTAAAAAAGAATTTAAGTGTGGCAACAGTTGATTTTTTTCACTCAACACATTGAGTGGGATGTCTTTAGATATATGTGAATCTTGGCTTCTGGATGTAAGCCGCGTCGATTTGGTCGTGTTATCGATCAACGTTTCGTCATACATTGCAGTGGACGTCGACGAAACGTTGGACGATAACAAGAAAATTGACTCGGCTTATACCCAGAAGCCAATATCCATATCAAGATCACCGCGGAAGCCTCAACAAATTGTTGTTTTAGGACCTTTTGATTTTAACTTTTCAGTTACGATATATTTGCTTTTAAAGTCGTTATCAGAGTGCCCTCCCATCTATCGATGCAAAAAATCTGAAAAAATCCCAGAATGTAGATTTTAATTAGTAGTTTAAATAAAAAAATATAACGAAAACTTTTTATAAATCGTTACAGGAACACGTACACTTTAATAGAGATTACATCTATCGTTAACATGAAATAACTCTTGATACGTATTATCAACTAGAGAATGTTAGTGAGAATGGCTACGGAACCCTACCATTTTATTTTATACTACGTTTTATTTTATGAGAATATAATCCATGATGGATATTTTTATTATTACAATATAGATTTTTTGGCGCACAGTTAGTTTTGCCACAAATTGCATACATATAAGCAGTTGCGTAGGTAACTACAGGGTGGCAGGATTGGCAAAAAGCCAGACAGGCAAGTTTTTTTGGCTATCGTCCAATATTTGATTTATTTATAGATAAGTTTTTTTTGTTATCGCCTAAACCCGCTGAAGTGTGCCCTATCTTCAAAATTTGTCAGGGGTCTAAAATTTTTAACTACGCCACTGCCTATAAGGTATATACAGTATTAATAAACGACTTTCTTTATAATATACCATATTTAAATTAAAATGAAACAGTTGGAAAAGTTTTAGCGCCCTTGTAACATAGCGCTTAAGGCCTTAAGCAAAAAAAAATTGCGCTGACAATATTTTTTCATTAAAATAATCTATTGTACACATATTTGCATTTTAATATTCAACATTGCTAAATAAAAACAGTACGAAAATTGTAGTGAGTCATCAAAATTATTCATGAAATTATATCAATATGACGAAGTAATACAAATATATTCTATTAATTATCTGCATAACAGATTAAAGCCCTTAGTGACTTTTTGATGGACTGTGTTAGGCACTTATGTACCATCTCATACAAAGTTCTTTTCGAGATATAAAATATTCAATTGTGATTTTGTTATACATTTCTTTTTATTGGAAAAAAGTAATTTGGCGTTTGTTTGCATAATAAGATACATCATTCAATAAAATCTGAATACATTGATTATTTTATAATCATTCTCTCTCCAACCAAATCGCAAAGAGTGTAGTGCAGTAAGGGTTTTATTTTATAAAATTACAAGCGCATTGGACTCGGTGTTACCCGGGTTAATATCCACAAACTATAAATCTAAATTAAAATAAAATATTGAAACCGTAAATTATAGAATTCTTTATTAAATGGCTACTATTTTTTTATAAAAATGACTTTACATAGAAAGAAATTGATAGATTTCGATGTATAAAACACGGTGATAACTTTCCTCCCCCCCACACCCTTCAAATGGGGGTGCATAACTTTCTAGGGGCCTACAAAGCTGTCTAAAATCAGTTATTTGGGTATACCACTGGGGCTGTCAGTTTTAGGTGAAAACAGGTTCAATAAATCTTAAAGCTGATAAAAATACGAACAAAATAGTGTTTTTAAAAATGATGTATCGTAAATAGTTATTGAAATAGAGCCCGCGAAAAAATCAATTAGCGACATCGAGTTTGGAGATTACGCCTAAAATGTAGAGTTACGTTCGACCGCTGTGTTTAATACGTCTTAAATTGAATTTCAAAATGAAATTTTAAATTATAATAGAGAAAAGAGTGCCCTAAATAATGCTCGGCCCCCAAGTCGGAATCTCAAAAAATGTTTGAGTTATGAGCACTCAAAGTTCTAGGTATTACAAAAATTTAAGGAAAATTATTCATGTTTTTCGACAACCCCAGAGAAAACCTTCTACACCGAATATAATAAATTCCAGCTAGAAATCCATAGAAAATTTAATGCTCTAATTAATGGTTTTCGTCCGACCATAATTACTTTATATTTATTTTATTACGACTGGACTATATAAACATGTACCTACTGAAAAATTATCTAATTATTGATGAAAACCGCATTCAATTCGGTTCAGTAGTTTTTGAGATTACAGATAATTATTCGCAAAAAAAATTTTTTTATTGATTTTAGCAAATTTTTCATAAAAGAATACAATTTTAAATTTAATTTCAAATTGTAGGTACATTGATTTTAAGGATTCGATGGTAACCACTGCAAATTTAAAAGAATCAAACTATATAGATGTGACTAATATCCATGAATATAACAATCATCTAATACCATAAATCGATTCGGGCTGTCAGAACTCTTATTATGAATATCTCTTACTGCAAGAGCTTGTGGCAGTTTATCACCCGTTATCGAACACCCTCAAAATAAGTAGCGAATTTGCGATTAAACATACTAAAGAACAATAATCCGTCGGTCTTCCTTATCAAATCCTGTGCATAATTATGATAATTAAGCTAATTAACAGAAAATTTCGAAATGTTTTCCCGTCATACAACATCCCAATGAAATTTATAGGAAACATTTAAAATATATTGGATTCTCTAATCATATCTTGTGCAAACAACCCCGGATACATATTTGAAAGGGGTGACGCACCGACAAACCACCCTTTTAAATAGATTACTCAAAGAGTAAATATTACTAAATAAAACAGGCAAGTGCATGTTGGGCACGCACATGATAGGGTTCCGTAGTCATTCTCACTACGATTTATAAAAAAGAGTTTTTTTCAAAATTTTCGTGACCGAAGGGTTAAAATCAAAAAGTCATTTGACTTTTATTATTGCATTTTAGGAGACCTAACAAATGACACCCCACTCAATGGGGTAAATGAAAAAAATGCGAGTTCACTTTTCAATCTATGAAAAGGGGGTCCAAAATATTTTTGACAATGTTCGTTATAATTTTCAGTGAAAGTACTAATTAAAAGCTACATTCTGATTTTTTTTCAGATTTTTTGAATCGATAGTTTAGAAAATAGAGGGGGGGGGACGCTCTGACAGCGACATTAAAAAGCAAATATATCGCGACTGAAGGGTTAAAATCAAAAAGTTATTTGACGTTTTTTATTGTATTTTACGAGACCTATTAAATGACACCCCACTCAATAGGGTAAGTGGAAAAAAAATGTAAGTTCAATTTTCAGTCTATGAAAAGGGGGTCCATAATATTTTTGACAATGTTCGTTATAATTTTCAGTGAAAGTACTAATTAAAAGCTACATTCTGGAATTTTTTCAGATTTTTTAAATTGATAGTTTAGAAAAAAGAGGGGGGGGACGCTTTTTTAACGACTTTGGAGAGCAAATACATCGTGATTAAAGGGTTAAAATCAAAAAGTTCTAATACATTTTTTATTGCATTTTAGGAGACCTTTCTAACGACACCACACTCAATGGTGTAGGTGAAATTTTTTTTTTGAAAACACTTTTCATTTTATGAAAGGGAGGTCTATAAAAATTTTATTTTCAAAAATCTTATCATTTCTGTTTTTGGGTCATCAATCTACGACCGTATACCAAATTTCATGTTATTATCTCAAAATTTTTGAAGACGGACGGACGGACATGGAGAAACTATAAGGGTTCCTAGTTTTCTACGGAACCCTAAAAACGATTAATAAATTAAATTTTATTCCTATAAAGTATTTTATAATTTTTATAGGTATATTGCGAGGCCCTTTTTTGAGATGTCACAGAAAAATAATAAATTATATACGAGATAATGTCTGTCGGTCTGTAAACGCTTTTAAAATTTTAACATACTATATGTATGTAATAATTTAGGGTGATTCATTTCCGCAAAACATTTTTTTTTCAAGGTCCTCAAGCAAAATTTTAATCTACATATAGAAAAAAAAATTCTCACCAAGATTGAGATCTTAATTCCTATTTTAAGTACTTGCAATTTAAATATGAAGTTTTCCCATTTAAAATGCATGTAAAAAAAATGTTTTTTTTCAAATTTCTAATGCTTAGACACCTTTTATCATATTGGAAATCGGTTTGATGAACCTTACGGGAAATTTCACGCTCTTTAAAATTGCCTTAGTGTTTTTTTTTCTGTAACTCACACTGGTTCGCCAGTAGGAGTCATCTAAATACAGATTTTGGAATATTTTTTTTTTCCATTTTTTTTAGCAAACCGCAAAAATTAGGGAGAAAAAAGAGCTGACTCGTAAAAAATAGTTTTTTTTACCAATATTGAATGAATTTACAACCATTTTTAGGCCTTAAAACGCAAGAAATTGATAAATACTAACTAATAATGCTGCATTATTAGTTAGTATTTAGATGACTCCTACTGGCGAACCAGTGTGAGTTACAGAAAAAAACACTGAGGCAATTTTAAAGAGCGTAAAATTTCCCGTAATATTCCATCAAACCGATTCCCAATATGATAAGAGGTGTCTAAGCATTAGAAATTTGAAAAAAAAAATATTTTTTTACATGCATTTTAAATGGGAAAACTTCATATTTAAATTGCAAGTACTTAAAATAGGAATTGAGAGCTCAATTTTGGTGAGAATTTTTTTTTCGATATGTAGATTAAAATTTTGCTTGAGGACCTTGAAAAAAAATGTTTTGCGGAAATGAATCACCCTAATGTAATATATGCGCACCTCTCATCATTTTTTGAATTTTTCAAAATATTTTCAAACATATTGTAAAAAGTTTTAAATAAAAATTGCAGAGAATATTATTTATGTTCTATTTTTTGGCGTAACAAACCGTTTTCAAGATATTTACTATGTATAAAAAATATTGTGGTGGTGAAATAGTTGTTAGTTTTTAAAATTTTCATTCAATATCATCAAAAAAACATCTAGGTATATACTACATATCAACAATAAAAAAAACAATTACAAAAAAACACCCACTCGTAAACAAAACGCAATAAAAAAGCACCATCAGAAACAATATGGGAGTAAACGTGCATTATTATCAATACATAATATGTTAGTTCAAAACCACATACCGAATGCATCTTGAGAGAGTTTTCTGATTACAGCAAGCTTATGTCCACTGGCCTCCTTGATAATATTCTGTAGGATGTCTTCCATTGTTGTTATTTAATAACAAACACCAGGTATTGCGATCATGTTCGGCAAATGTCAAACAGACCCCCCGTATGGTGGTGGTAGTATGCAATGAATGGGGCAATGAATGGCGTTATACGGGAAATCAGGGCCGGGTGCGTTGGTTTTTGTACCGCATCGATTTTTTTTTAAACTATTTTGTTTTGTTAGTACCTAGTATCAGTTTAATTTAATTTTTACAGTTCAACTGAAATACTTTTTGTTGAATTTATTTTCAAGTAGACACAAAATGTGTAGGTACTATTAATTTCAATATTAGTTATTAACATAGGTGGGCACAGTTAATCCAAAAGTTAACTTCGTTAATCGTTAACTCATTAATAAAAAAGTTAACTATAATTTCGAAAATTTAACACAAGTTAAAGTTAACCGTTAAAAGTTAACCATCCAAAACTTATGCTACTTTTGGCGCCTTTTGGGATAGGATACATAAGTAAATAAAACAAAAACAACGACCCGCCCTGGTTTCGGATGGGCAGCAGTGTATGTACGTACCTAAACTAAACCTTAATGAATTAAATTATACACCTAAATTCTATCGTTTTATCTTTAAACCTTCCTCATGCTTACTTTACTTACTAGGTATACTAATATGAAATATGGAAGAAAAAGATAAACTCTAAAGTCGGTTAAAAATGGCGCAAACGCTAAAAAGTCAGGTTATAATAACTTGTATTCACTGGCACATAGCAAGTAATCAACATGGCTGTTTCTATGAGAGTTTCTCGGCTCTGAATTCTTGCTCTTTTGAACAACAGTGCCGCGCCGGGTACTCGCGTGGCGCGTAATTCAAACAAATAATGACAATATGTCAACAAACAATCAATGTAACGGACTAAAGTTAACGGAAGTTCAATTTAACGGAAGTTCAATTTAACGGAAGTTCAATTTAACGGAAGTTAACAAAAGCGTTAACATTTTTTTGAGTTAACTTAAAAGTTATTCCGTTAAGCATTTTGTTAACTTCGTTAATTAACGATTACCGGATTAACGATTTAATTCCCAACTATGGTTAATAAATTATACATCAATGCGAAAATTTAATAAAACTGTCTTTAGTTAGGGCAATCTATTGTGGTGAAATCAAGTTGGTTAGTTTTAATAGTTTTGTTAGATACTTTACTAACTTTGGCTCTGATCATATCTTATAATATGTATATGAGACTTGCATATCTGCAAATGCCATGCCGGGGATATAAAAGGTAAGTACTTCTTTTTTATTAATAATTAATAAGCGCATTTTAAAGAGACATTTTTAAGTTTCCACATATTTTTTAACGAATGTCGTACTATGATTGGTAAAGTCTTTATAAGCTCACAAAGTCAAAATAACAATTTTGCTTATGTTTTATGTTATTACTTAATAAAAAATATAAAATAAATTTGAAAAAGCCTCTTCAAACTAAAATTCTACGCTTTCGAATAATATAAACATATTTGACCTAAACATTTTTGTTAACTCCATGCACATAATAAGTATTTGTTTTATTTGATTTTTAATTAATTCCATAACTCCGCAAAAAAATTAACCTATGAATAGAAATGAAAAATACAAAGTTCTAAGATGGTTATTTATTAATCTCTTTAAACAGTTTTGAATATAACAAAATTGCGAAAACCTCAAAATGTAAAGATTCGGCAAAACCAACCATTTTAAATTAATTAATATGAACCTCGAAATTTGCGTCAATCCCGGTCTGTTCTATACAGTCAAGCATTTGTTTACTCGACGCTCCGACCGACGCCAGTGTCGACCGCTGTTCCGTTGGACCGCCACGATGTTTACAGACGCAAGCGCATCCCGGCGCCGTTACAACTAATCAATATCGCACGCTTGATTCAACAGGTGGAACACCACGAACGCGGATCTAGCGTGTGTACGTGACGAAATAAAAAAACACATACACGTAGAGATGTTGGTATACATACATGTGTCTGTGCATCTGTGTATGTGTGTGTATATGTGTGCGTGTGTGTGTGTGTTAAATAAGGGAAGTTTAGAAGAAAAAGCGCTTGAATCTTCTTTATTAGATTGATAAGCTTTTACCCGTGGAATATGTTATCCACCCACGTTACTGCTGACAAAAAGTAACAGTGAAAATTTCACTAATTTTAAAATAGAAACCTTATTGCTAATATTGTATGTTCTATATCTTGTTAATTTTTATTACAGCTTTGTAATTTCCTTTTATAACGGTACACATTTATTTTTAAATTAATGTCTGGTATTATAAATAATTTTGTCTGGAGCAAAATCAAAGTAAGTGCCATTTTGGAGGATTTAAATAAAAATGACGGCCTACTGACAGTTGTAACCAATGGGTTGTTTTATATTCATTATATCAGTGGTCCCCAACCCTATGCCCGCGGGCACCATTGTGCCCGCCGCGCTGAATGAGAACGATAAAAAAAATTAAGTTTTCAATTACATGTAATTTATTTTTTATTTTTAATAACTAATTAGAGAATAAAAGCGTATTAATGAAAAAAATATTTGTTTATAAATATATTCTATCATTTTACATTTATTCTCTCAAATTTAACGTGTACCGTAAAGTACAGCCAGAAAAATATGTAACCATTTAATCTTTTTCTGGCTGTACGCATTTACAAAAATCACTTTCATTAATTCTAAAGATAAATTAAAAATATTTTGTTGATGTAGACGTAGATTTATTAATAAATAATCTGCCGTGTGCCACAGGACTTTCTTATACGTAATAATGACAGTGAACAGTGTACGTGATTTTTATTTTAGTGAAGGATATTTCTGACAAACTAATAAAAGATAGAGTAAAATGAATGAGACATAAACTATAGAAATATTATTTTATACATTATGTATCGAACGAATTTTGTTTAACATAATTACTAACAATAAGATGGAAACAGATGTTTACTCTTGTAATTTTTTGAATTTTTTGAAATAAGACAAAAATGTTTTAGATAAAAAATGTCGAGTATGTTATTATCTATAATTTATTCCCCATACATTTTTTTCCAACACTTATGATTTAGCCAGAAATATTTTTTTTAAAATCATTATTTAGAATAATCTATACTGGTTGCTGGGTGCTTTGACCGTACGGATCACGACTAATACCGTCAAGTCGCACGACGACCACTGCAAACTAAATGAATTAGAGTATACAGTGTTTATTCTCAGTATTACATATAAGAAAGGCCCATGGTACCTATGGCAAACACGTACAGTCTCTGTAATACGTATAAGAAAGTCCCATGACACTCATGGCAGATATTTCTTCTCTGTTATGAACCATTTGAAATGTACTTAAAATCGAATACTTAGTAAAAAAAAAAAAAAATTAAATTTGTTTTTTTCGAAAAAATGAATAGAACATAAATTATAGATAATAATATTACCTACAATTTTCAACTTGGCCATTTTTCTCTAATTCGCACTGTTTCAGTGTAATTCGAAAAATTCAAAAATCGATGTAGGTAAACATCCGTTTCCGGTTGAATGATCGTTTTCAAAAATAGAAGGTTTTCTTCCCAGGCAAAAATCAATCTTAAGTATAAAATTCCACCTTTCTACGATTTGTCGTATTTGAGTTACAGCGTCTACAGACAGACCGACAGACAGACCGACAGACACACAGACATCATGGCGAAAATAGTCAGAATGGATTCAGGGAAGGTCAAAATTGATAATTCCATCAAAATCCGGATTTCGAAAAAAATCGCGATTACAATACTTACTTATACTATATGTATATTTCATATACATTGGTATAAGAAAGTAAAAATACCCATAACTCCTAAACGACTGATGATGGAAGGGTGTAATTTTATATTTATAATAATCTTTCATCTGGGAAGACAACCACCTTATTTTTAAAATGATCACTAAACCGGAAACGGATGGTTACTCTTGTAATTTTTTGAATTTTTTGAAATAAGACAAAAATGTTTTAGATAAAAAATGTCGAGTATGTTATTATCTATAATTTATTCCCCATACATTTTTTTCCAACACTTATGATTTAGCCAGAAATATTTTTTTTAAAATCATTATTTAGAATAATCTATACTGGTTGCTGGGTGCTTTGACCGTACGGATCACGACTAATACCGTCAAGTCGCACGACGACCACTGCAAACTAAATGAATTAGAGTATACAGTGTTTATTCTCAGTATTACATATAAGAAAGGCCCATGGTACCTATGGCAAACACGTACAGTCTCTGTAATACGTATAAGAAAGTCCCATGACACTCATGGCAGATATTTCTTCTCTGTTATGAACCATTTGAAATGTACTTAAAATCGAATACTTAGTAAAAAAAAAAAAAAATTAAATTTGTTTTTTTCGAAAAAATGAATAGAACATAAATTATAGATAATAATATTACCTACAATTTTCAACTTGGCCATTTTTCTCTAATTCGCACTGTTTCAGTGTAATTCGAAAAATTCAAAAATCGATGTAGGTAAACATCCGTTTCCGGTTGAATGATCGTTTTCAAAAATAGGAGGTTTTCTTCCCAGGCAAAAATCAATCTTAAGTATAAAATTCCACCTTTCTACGATTTGTCGTATTTGAGTTACAGCGTCTACAGACAGACCGACAGACAGACCGACAGACAGACCGACAGACACACAGACATCATGGCGAAAATAGTCAGAATGGATTCAGGGAAGGTCAAAATTGATAATTCCATCAAAATCCGGATTTCGAAAAAAATCGCGATTACAATACTTACTTATACTATATGTATATTTCATATACATTGGTATAAGAAAGTAAAAATACCCATAACTCCTAAACGACTGATGATGGAAGGGTGTAATTTTATATTTATAATAATCTTTCATCTGGGAAGACAACCACCTTATTTTTAAAATGATCACTAAACCGGAAACGGATGGTTACTCTTGTAATTTTTTGAATTTTTTGAAATAAGACAAAAATGTTTTAGATAAAAAATGTCGAGTATGTTATTATCTATAATTTATTCCCCATACATTTTTTTCCAACACTTATGATTTAGCCAGAAATATTTTTTTTAAAATCATTATTTAGAATAATCTATACTGGTTGCTGGGTGCTTTGACCGTACGGATCACGACTAATACCGTCAAGTCGCACGACGACCACTGCAAACTAAATGAATTAGAGTATACAGTGTTTATTCTCAGTATTACATATAAGAAAGGCCCATGGTACCTATGGCAAACACGTACAGTCTCTGTAATACGTATAAGAAAGTCCCATGACACTCATGGCAGATATTTCTTCTCTGTTATGAACCATTTGAAATGTACTTAAAATCGAATACTTAGTAAAAAAAAAAAAAAATTAAATTTGTTTTTTTCGAAAAAATGAATAGAACATAAATTATAGATAATAATATTACCTACAATTTTCAACTTGGCCATTTTTCTCTAATTCGCACTGTTTCAGTGTAATTCGAAAAATTCAAAAATCGATGTAGGTAAACATCCGTTTCCGGTTGAATGATCGTTTTCAAAAATAGGAGGTTTTCTTCCCAGGCAAAAATCAATCTTAAGTATAAAATTCCACCTTTCTACGATTTGTCGTATTTGAGTTACAGCGTCTACAGACAGACCGACAGACAGACCGACAGACAGACCGACAGACACACAGACATCATGGCGAAAATAGTCAGAATGGATTCAGGGAAGGTCAAAATTGATAATTCCATCAAAATCCGGATTTCGAAAAAAATCGCGATTACAATACTTACTTATACTATATGTATATTTCATATACATTGGTATAAGAAAGTAAAAATACCCATAACTCCTAAACGACTGATGATGGAAGGGTGTAATTTTATATTTATAATAATCTTTCATCTGGGAAGACAACCACCTTATTTTTAAAATGATCACTAAACCGGAAACGGATGGTTACTCTTGTAATTTTTTGAATTTTTTGAAATAAGACAAAAATGTTTTAGATAAAAAATGTCGAGTATGTTATTATCTATAATTTATTCCCCATACATTTTTTTCCAACACTTATGATTTAGCCAGAAATATTTTTTTTAAAATCATTATTTAGAATAATCTATACTGGTTGCTGGGTGCTTTGACCGTACGGATCACGACTAATACCGTCAAGTCGCACGACGACCACTGCAAACTAAATGAATTAGAGTATACAGTGTTTATTCTCAGTATTACATATAAGAAAGGCCCATGGTACCTATGGCAAACACGTACAGTCTCTGTAATACGTATAAGAAAGTCCCATGACACTCATGGCAGATATTTCTTCTCTGTTATGAACCATTTGAAATGTACTTAAAATCGAATACTTAGTAAAAAAAAAAAAAAATTAAATTTGTTTTTTTCGAAAAAATGAATAGAACATAAATTATAGATAATAATATTACCTACAATTTTCAACTTGGCCATTTTTCTCTAATTCGCACTGTTTCAGTGTAATTCGAAAAATTCAAAAATCGATGTAGGTAAACATCCGTTTCCGGTTGAATGATCGTTTTCAAAAATAGGAGGTTTTCTTCCCAGGCAAAAATCAATCTTAAGTATAAAATTCCACCTTTCTACGATTTGTCGTATTTGAGTTACAGCGTCTACAGACAGACCGACAGACAGACCGACAGACAGACCGACAGACACACAGACATCATGGCGAAAATAGTCAGAATGGATTCAGGGAAGGTCAAAATTGATAATTCCATCAAAATCCGGATTTCGAAAAAAATCGCGATTACAATACTTACTTATACTATATGTATATTTCATATACATTGGTATAAGAAAGTAAAAATACCCATAACTCCTAAACGACTGATGATGGAAGGGTGTAATTTTATATTTATAATAATCTTTCATCTGGGAAGACAACCACCTTATTTTTAAAATGATCACTAAACCGGAAACGGATGGTTACTCTTGTAATTTTTTGAATTTTTTGAAATAAGACAAAAATGTTTTAGATAAAAAATGTCGAGTATGTTATTATCTATAATTTATTCCCCATACATTTTTTTCCAACACTTATGATTTAGCCAGAAATATTTTTTTTAAAATCATTATTTAGAATAATCTATACTGGTTGCTGGGTGCTTTGACCGTACGGATCACGACTAATACCGTCAAGTCGCACGACGACCACTGCAAACTAAATGAATTAGAGTATACAGTGTTTATTCTCAGTATTACATATAAGAAAGGCCCATGGTACCTATGGCAAACACGTACAGTCTCTGTAATACGTATAAGAAAGTCCCATGACACTCATGGCAGATATTTCTTCTCTGTTATGAACCATTTGAAATGTACTTAAAATCGAATACTTAGTAAAAAAAAAAAAAAATTAAATTTGTTTTTTTCGAAAAAATGAATAGAACATAAATTATAGATAATAATATTACCTACAATTTTCAACTTGGCCATTTTTCTCTAATTCGCACTGTTTCAGTGTAATTCGAAAAATTCAAAAATCGATGTAGGTAAACATCCGTTTCCGGTTGAATGATCGTTTTCAAAAATAGGAGGTTTTCTTCCCAGGCAAAAATCAATCTTAAGTATAAAATTCCACCTTTCTACGATTTGTCGTATTTGAGTTACAGCGTCTACAGACAGACCGACAGACAGACCGACAGACAGACCGACAGACACACAGACATCATGGCGAAAATAGTCAGAATGGATTCAGGGAAGGTCAAAATTGATAATTCCATCAAAATCCGGATTTCGAAAAAAATCGCGATTACAATACTTACTTATACTATATGTATATTTCATATACATTGGTATAAGAAAGTAAAAATACCCATAACTCCTAAACGACTGATGATGGAAGGGTGTAATTTTATATTTATAATAATCTTTCATCTGGGAAGACAACCACCTTATTTTTAAAATGATCACTAAACCGGAAACGGATGGTTACTCTTGTAATTTTTTGAATTTTTTGAAATAAGACAAAAATGTTTTAGATAAAAAATGTCGAGTATGTTATTATCTATAATTTATTCCCCATACATTTTTTTCCAACACTTATGATTTAGCCAGAAATATTTTTTTTAAAATCATTATTTAGAATAATCTATACTGGTTGCTGGGTGCTTTGACCGTACGGATCACGACTAATACCGTCAAGTCGCACGACGACCACTGCAAACTAAATGAATTAGAGTATACAGTGTTTATTCTCAGTATTACATATAAGAAAGGCCCATGGTACCTATGGCAAACACGTACAGTCTCTGTAATACGTATAAGAAAGTCCCATGACACTCATGGCAGATATTTCTTCTCTGTTATGAACCATTTGAAATGTACTTAAAATCGAATACTTAGTAAAAAAAAAAAAAAATTAAATTTGTTTTTTTCGAAAAAATGAATAGAACATAAATTATAGATAATAATATTACCTACAATTTTCAACTTGGCCATTTTTCTCTAATTCGCACTGTTTCAGTGTAATTCGAAAAATTCAAAAATCGATGTAGGTAAACATCCGTTTCCGGTTGAATGATCGTTTTCAAAAATAGGAGGTTTTCTTCCCAGGCAAAAATCAATCTTAAGTATAAAATTCCACCTTTCTACGATTTGTCGTATTTGAGTTACAGCGTCTACAGACAGACCGACAGACAGACCGACAGACAGACCGACAGACACACAGACATCATGGCGAAAATAGTCAGAATGGATTCAGGGAAGGTCAAAATTGATAATTCCATCAAAATCCGGATTTCGAAAAAAATCGCGATTACAATACTTACTTATACTATATGTATATTTCATATACATTGGTATAAGAAAGTAAAAATACCCATAACTCCTAAACGACTGATGATGGAAGGGTGTAATTTTATATTTATAATAATCTTTCATCTGGGAAGACAACCACCTTATTTTTAAAATGATCACTAAACCGGAAACGGATGGTTACTCTTGTAATTTTTTGAATTTTTTGAAATAAGACAAAAATGTTTTAGATAAAAAATGTCGAGTATGTTATTATCTATAATTTATTCCCCATACATTTTTTTCCAACACTTATGATTTAGCCAGAAATATTTTTTTTAAAATCATTATTTAGAATAATCTATACTGGTTGCTGGGTGCTTTGACCGTACGGATCACGACTAATACCGTCAAGTCGCACGACGACCACTGCAAACTAAATGAATTAGAGTATACAGTGTTTATTCTCAGTATTACATATAAGAAAGGCCCATGGTACCTATGGCAAACACGTACAGTCTCTGTAATACGTATAAGAAAGTCCCATGACACTCATGGCAGATATTTCTTCTCTGTTATGAACCATTTGAAATGTACTTAAAATCGAATACTTAGTAAAAAAAAAAAAAAATTAAATTTGTTTTTTTCGAAAAAATGAATAGAACATAAATTATAGATAATAATATTACCTACAATTTTCAACTTGGCCATTTTTCTCTAATTCGCACTGTTTCAGTGTAATTCGAAAAATTCAAAAATCGATGTAGGTAAACATCCGTTTCCGGTTGAATGATCGTTTTCAAAAATAGGAGGTTTTCTTCCCAGGCAAAAATCAATCTTAAGTATAAAATTCCACCTTTCTACGATTTGTCGTATTTGAGTTACAGCGTCTACAGACAGACCGACAGACAGACCGACAGACAGACCGACAGACACACAGACATCATGGCGAAAATAGTCAGAATGGATTCAGGGAAGGTCAAAATTGATAATTCCATCAAAATCCGGATTTCGAAAAAAATCGCGATTACAATACTTACTTATACTATATGTATATTTCATATACATTGGTATAAGAAAGTAAAAATACCCATAACTCCTAAACGACTGATGATGGAAGGGTGTAATTTTATATTTATAATAATCTTTCATCTGGGAAGACAACCACCTTATTTTTAAAATGATCACTAAACCGGAAACGGATGGTTACTCTTGTAATTTTTTGAATTTTTTGAAATAAGACAAAAATGTTTTAGATAAAAAATGTCGAGTATGTTATTATCTATAATTTATTCCCCATACATTTTTTTCCAACACTTATGATTTAGCCAGAAATATTTTTTTTAAAATCATTATTTAGAATAATCTATACTGGTTGCTGGGTGCTTTGACCGTACGGATCACGACTAATACCGTCAAGTCGCACGACGACCACTGCAAACTAAATGAATTAGAGTATACAGTGTTTATTCTCAGTATTACATATAAGAAAGGCCCATGGTACCTATGGCAAACACGTACAGTCTCTGTAATACGTATAAGAAAGTCCCATGACACTCATGGCAGATATTTCTTCTCTGTTATGAACCATTTGAAATGTACTTAAAATCGAATACTTAGTAAAAAAAAAAAAAAATTAAATTTGTTTTTTTCGAAAAAATGAATAGAACATAAATTATAGATAATAATATTACCTACAATTTTCAACTTGGCCATTTTTCTCTAATTCGCACTGTTTCAGTGTAATTCGAAAAATTCAAAAATCGATGTAGGTAAACATCCGTTTCCGGTTGAATGATCGTTTTCAAAAATAGGAGGTTTTCTTCCCAGGCAAAAATCAATCTTAAGTATAAAATTCCACCTTTCTACGATTTGTCGTATTTGAGTTACAGCGTCTACAGACAGACCGACAGACAGACCGACAGACAGACCGACAGACACACAGACATCATGGCGAAAATAGTCAGAATGGATTCAGGGAAGGTCAAAATTGATAATTCCATCAAAATCCGGATTTCGAAAAAAATCGCGATTACAATACTTACTTATACTATATGTATATTTCATATACATTGGTATAAGAAAGTAAAAATACCCATAACTCCTAAACGACTGATGATGGAAGGGTGTAATTTTATATTTATAATAATCTTTCATCTGGGAAGACAACCACCTTATTTTTAAAATGATCACTAAACCGGAAACGGATGGTTACTCTTGTAATTTTTTGAATTTTTTGAAATAAGACAAAAATGTTTTAGATAAAAAATGTCGAGTATGTTATTATCTATAATTTATTCCCCATACATTTTTTTCCAACACTTATGATTTAGCCAGAAATATTTTTTTTAAAATCATTATTTAGAATAATCTATACTGGTTGCTGGGTGCTTTGACCGTACGGATCACGACTAATACCGTCAAGTCGCACGACGACCACTGCAAACTAAATGAATTAGAGTATACAGTGTTTATTCTCAGTATTACATATAAGAAAGGCCCATGGTACCTATGGCAAACACGTACAGTCTCTGTAATACGTATAAGAAAGTCCCATGACACTCATGGCAGATATTTCTTCTCTGTTATGAACCATTTGAAATGTACTTAAAATCGAATACTTAGTAAAAAAAAAAAAAAATTAAATTTGTTTTTTTCGAAAAAATGAATAGAACATAAATTATAGATAATAATATTACCTACAATTTTCAACTTGGCCATTTTTCTCTAATTCGCACTGTTTCAGTGTAATTCGAAAAATTCAAAAATCGATGTAGGTAAACATCCGTTTCCGGTTGAATGATCGTTTTCAAAAATAGGAGGTTTTCTTCCCAGGCAAAAATCAATCTTAAGTATAAAATTCCACCTTTCTACGATTTGTCGTATTTGAGTTACAGCGTCTACAGACAGACCGACAGACAGACCGACAGACAGACCGACAGACACACAGACATCATGGCGAAAATAGTCAGAATGGATTCAGGGAAGGTCAAAATTGATAATTCCATCAAAATCCGGATTTCGAAAAAAATCGCGATTACAATACTTACTTATACTATATGTATATTTCATATACATTGGTATAAGAAAGTAAAAATACCCATAACTCCTAAACGACTGATGATGGAAGGGTGTAATTTTATATTTATAATAATCTTTCATCTGGGAAGACAACCACCTTATTTTTAAAATGATCACTAAACCGGAAACGGATGGTTACTCTTGTAATTTTTTGAATTTTTTGAAATAAGACAAAAATGTTTTAGATAAAAAATGTCGAGTATGTTATTATCTATAATTTATTCCCCATACATTTTTTTCCAACACTTATGATTTAGCCAGAAATATTTTTTTTAAAATCATTATTTAGAATAATCTATACTGGTTGCTGGGTGCTTTGACCGTACGGATCACGACTAATACCGTCAAGTCGCACGACGACCACTGCAAACTAAATGAATTAGAGTATACAGTGTTTATTCTCAGTATTACATATAAGAAAGGCCCATGGTACCTATGGCAAACACGTACAGTCTCTGTAATACGTATAAGAAAGTCCCATGACACTCATGGCAGATATTTCTTCTCTGTTATGAACCATTTGAAATGTACTTAAAATCGAATACTTAGTAAAAAAAAAAAAAAATTAAATTTGTTTTTTTCGAAAAAATGAATAGAACATAAATTATAGATAATAATATTACCTACAATTTTCAACTTGGCCATTTTTCTCTAATTCGCACTGTTTCAGTGTAATTCGAAAAATTCAAAAATCGATGTAGGTAAACATCCGTTTCCGGTTGAATGATCGTTTTCAAAAATAGGAGGTTTTCTTCCCAGGCAAAAATCAATCTTAAGTATAAAATTCCACCTTTCTACGATTTGTCGTATTTGAGTTACAGCGTCTACAGACAGACCGACAGACAGACCGACAGACAGACCGACAGACACACAGACATCATGGCGAAAATAGTCAGAATGGATTCAGGGAAGGTCAAAATTGATAATTCCATCAAAATCCGGATTTCGAAAAAAATCGCGATTACAATACTTACTTATACTATATGTATATTTCATATACATTGGTATAAGAAAGTAAAAATACCCATAACTCCTAAACGACTGATGATGGAAGGGTGTAATTTTATATTTATAATAATCTTTCATCTGGGAAGACAACCACCTTATTTTTAAAATGATCACTAAACCGGAAACGGATGGTTACTCTTGTAATTTTTTGAATTTTTTGAAATAAGACAAAAATGTTTTAGATAAAAAATGTCGAGTATGTTATTATCTATAATTTATTCCCCATACATTTTTTTCCAACACTTATGATTTAGCCAGAAATATTTTTTTTAAAATCATTATTTAGAATAATCTATACTGGTTGCTGGGTGCTTTGACCGTACGGATCACGACTAATACCGTCAAGTCGCACGACGACCACTGCAAACTAAATGAATTAGAGTATACAGTGTTTATTCTCAGTATTACATATAAGAAAGGCCCATGGTACCTATGGCAAACACGTACAGTCTCTGTAATACGTATAAGAAAGTCCCATGACACTCATGGCAGATATTTCTTCTCTGTTATGAACCATTTGAAATGTACTTAAAATCGAATACTTAGTAAAAAAAAAAAAAAATTAAATTTGTTTTTTTCGAAAAAATGAATAGAACATAAATTATAGATAATAATATTACCTACAATTTTCAACTTGGCCATTTTTCTCTAATTCGCACTGTTTCAGTGTAATTCGAAAAATTCAAAAATCGATGTAGGTAAACATCCGTTTCCGGTTGAATGATCGTTTTCAAAAATAGGAGGTTTTCTTCCCAGGCAAAAATCAATCTTAAGTATAAAATTCCACCTTTCTACGATTTGTCGTATTTGAGTTACAGCGTCTACAGACAGACCGACAGACAGACCGACAGACAGACCGACAGACACACAGACATCATGGCGAAAATAGTCAGAATGGATTCAGGGAAGGTCAAAATTGATAATTCCATCAAAATCCGGATTTCGAAAAAAATCGCGATTACAATACTTACTTATACTATATGTATATTTCATATACATTGGTATAAGAAAGTAAAAATACCCATAACTCCTAAACGACTGATGATGGAAGGGTGTAATTTTATATTTATAATAATCTTTCATCTGGGAAGACAACCACCTTATTTTTAAAATGATCACTAAACCGGAAACGGATGGTTACTCTTGTAATTTTTTGAATTTTTTGAAATAAGACAAAAATGTTTTAGATAAAAAATGTCGAGTATGTTATTATCTATAATTTATTCCCCATACATTTTTTTCCAACACTTATGATTTAGCCAGAAATATTTTTTTTAAAATCATTATTTAGAATAATCTATACTGGTTGCTGGGTGCTTTGACCGTACGGATCACGACTAATACCGTCAAGTCGCACGACGACCACTGCAAACTAAATGAATTAGAGTATACAGTGTTTATTCTCAGTATTACATATAAGAAAGGCCCATGGTACCTATGGCAAACACGTACAGTCTCTGTAATACGTATAAGAAAGTCCCATGACACTCATGGCAGATATTTCTTCTCTGTTATGAACCATTTGAAATGTACTTAAAATCGAATACTTAGTAAAAAAAAAAAAAAATTAAATTTGTTTTTTTCGAAAAAATGAATAGAACATAAATTATAGATAATAATATTACCTACAATTTTCAACTTGGCCATTTTTCTCTAATTCGCACTGTTTCAGTGTAATTCGAAAAATTCAAAAATCGATGTAGGTAAACATCCGTTTCCGGTTGAATGATCGTTTTCAAAAATAGGAGGTTTTCTTCCCAGGCAAAAATCAATCTTAAGTATAAAATTCCACCTTTCTACGATTTGTCGTATTTGAGTTACAGCGTCTACAGACAGACCGACAGACAGACCGACAGACAGACCGACAGACACACAGACATCATGGCGAAAATAGTCAGAATGGATTCAGGGAAGGTCAAAATTGATAATTCCATCAAAATCCGGATTTCGAAAAAAATCGCGATTACAATACTTACTTATACTATATGTATATTTCATATACATTGGTATAAGAAAGTAAAAATACCCATAACTCCTAAACGACTGATGATGGAAGGGTGTAATTTTATATTTATAATAATCTTTCATCTGGGAAGACAACCACCTTATTTTTAAAATGATCACTAAACCGGAAACGGATGGTTACTCTTGTAATTTTTTGAATTTTTTGAAATAAGACAAAAATGTTTTAGATAAAAAATGTCGAGTATGTTATTATCTATAATTTATTCCCCATACATTTTTTTCCAACACTTATGATTTAGCCAGAAATATTTTTTTTAAAATCATTATTTAGAATAATCTATACTGGTTGCTGGGTGCTTTGACCGTACGGATCACGACTAATACCGTCAAGTCGCACGACGACCACTGCAAACTAAATGAATTAGAGTATACAGTGTTTATTCTCAGTATTACATATAAGAAAGGCCCATGGTACCTATGGCAAACACGTACAGTCTCTGTAATACGTATAAGAAAGTCCCATGACACTCATGGCAGATATTTCTTCTCTGTTATGAACCATTTGAAATGTACTTAAAATCGAATACTTAGTAAAAAAAAAAAAAAATTAAATTTGTTTTTTTCGAAAAAATGAATAGAACATAAATTATAGATAATAATATTACCTACAATTTTCAACTTGGCCATTTTTCTCTAATTCGCACTGTTTCAGTGTAATTCGAAAAATTCAAAAATCGATGTAGGTAAACATCCGTTTCCGGTTGAATGATCGTTTTCAAAAATAGGAGGTTTTCTTCCCAGGCAAAAATCAATCTTAAGTATAAAATTCCACCTTTCTACGATTTGTCGTATTTGAGTTACAGCGTCTACAGACAGACCGACAGACAGACCGACAGACAGACCGACAGACACACAGACATCATGGCGAAAATAGTCAGAATGGATTCAGGGAAGGTCAAAATTGATAATTCCATCAAAATCCGGATTTCGAAAAAAATCGCGATTACAATACTTACTTATACTATATGTATATTTCATATACATTGGTATAAGAAAGTAAAAATACCCATAACTCCTAAACGACTGATGATGGAAGGGTGTAATTTTATATTTATAATAATCTTTCATCTGGGAAGACAACCACCTTATTTTTAAAATGATCACTAAACCGGAAACGGATGGTTACTCTTGTAATTTTTTGAATTTTTTGAAATAAGACAAAAATGTTTTAGATAAAAAATGTCGAGTATGTTATTATCTATAATTTATTCCCCATACATTTTTTTCCAACACTTATGATTTAGCCAGAAATATTTTTTTTAAAATCATTATTTAGAATAATCTATACTGGTTGCTGGGTGCTTTGACCGTACGGATCACGACTAATACCGTCAAGTCGCACGACGACCACTGCAAACTAAATGAATTAGAGTATACAGTGTTTATTCTCAGTATTACATATAAGAAAGGCCCATGGTACCTATGGCAAACACGTACAGTCTCTGTAATACGTATAAGAAAGTCCCATGACACTCATGGCAGATATTTCTTCTCTGTTATGAACCATTTGAAATGTACTTAAAATCGAATACTTAGTAAAAAAAAAAAAAAATTAAATTTGTTTTTTTCGAAAAAATGAATAGAACATAAATTATAGATAATAATATTACCTACAATTTTCAACTTGGCCATTTTTCTCTAATTCGCACTGTTTCAGTGTAATTCGAAAAATTCAAAAATCGATGTAGGTAAACATCCGTTTCCGGTTGAATGATCGTTTTCAAAAATAGGAGGTTTTCTTCCCAGGCAAAAATCAATCTTAAGTATAAAATTCCACCTTTCTACGATTTGTCGTATTTGAGTTACAGCGTCTACAGACAGACCGACAGACAGACCGACAGACAGACCGACAGACACACAGACATCATGGCGAAAATAGTCAGAATGGATTCAGGGAAGGTCAAAATTGATAATTCCATCAAAATCCGGATTTCGAAAAAAATCGCGATTACAATACTTACTTATACTATATGTATATTTCATATACATTGGTATAAGAAAGTAAAAATACCCATAACTCCTAAACGACTGATGATGGAAGGGTGTAATTTTATATTTATAATAATCTTTCATCTGGGAAGACAACCACCTTATTTTTAAAATGATCACTAAACCGGAAACGGATGGTTACTCTTGTAATTTTTTGAATTTTTTGAAATAAGACAAAAATGTTTTAGATAAAAAATGTCGAGTATGTTATTATCTATAATTTATTCCCCATACATTTTTTTCCAACACTTATGATTTAGCCAGAAATATTTTTTTTAAAATCATTATTTAGAATAATCTATACTGGTTGCTGGGTGCTTTGACCGTACGGATCACGACTAATACCGTCAAGTCGCACGACGACCACTGCAAACTAAATGAATTAGAGTATACAGTGTTTATTCTCAGTATTACATATAAGAAAGGCCCATGGTACCTATGGCAAACACGTACAGTCTCTGTAATACGTATAAGAAAGTCCCATGACACTCATGGCAGATATTTCTTCTCTGTTATGAACCATTTGAAATGTACTTAAAATCGAATACTTAGTAAAAAAAAAAAAAAATTAAATTTGTTTTTTTCGAAAAAATGAATAGAACATAAATTATAGATAATAATATTACCTACAATTTTCAACTTGGCCATTTTTCTCTAATTCGCACTGTTTCAGTGTAATTCGAAAAATTCAAAAATCGATGTAGGTAAACATCCGTTTCCGGTTGAATGATCGTTTTCAAAAATAGGAGGTTTTCTTCCCAGGCAAAAATCAATCTTAAGTATAAAATTCCACCTTTCTACGATTTGTCGTATTTGAGTTACAGCGTCTACAGACAGACCGACAGACAGACCGACAGACAGACCGACAGACACACAGACATCATGGCGAAAATAGTCAGAATGGATTCAGGGAAGGTCAAAATTGATAATTCCATCAAAATCCGGATTTCGAAAAAAATCGCGATTACAATACTTACTTATACTATATGTATATTTCATATACATTGGTATAAGAAAGTAAAAACATTTGTGCATATATCAAACATTGCAAAAATTCGTTCAACAATATTATAAACAATGATCAAAGTTTTATGAATAGCATTTTTTACCAGTCATGGCTTACGTAGGAACTAAGAAATATATGAAAAAATGCCTCTGAACCTTTTTGTAGTTACAAAATTTTCCATCAAAAAGTCAGCGAGAGCATATGTCTGACTTTTTTAGTTTAGGCGTGAGTTGGCAGTGTCTGAATCAAAATCGCGATTTTGATGTAGGCACCTTGAAAAAATAAATGGTGCCCGCCGCCCAACCAGTATTCTAGAATGTGCTCTTAGGTACAAAAAGGTTGGGGACCACTGCATTATATGAATGACTTGGATGCATGCGCCATGCGCTTTATCTATTATAGGTAGTTATAACTCTCTTACGAAAAATTTTCGGACACATGTTTTAATAAAGTTTTTTGCTCAAAATAATTCCTTCAACCTACTGTTGAAGTTTGGCACGCCAATTTTGAATTATCCTGAACTATTAAATTTTAGGCTTCTTTCAGTTTTTTTAAATCTCTTGAGAAGTAGTGGGAAGCGATAAAAAATCGAATGAGAACATCAAAATCTGTTCAATTTTTACAAAGATACAGCTTTTTGAGTAAATTAAATGCATTCTACGTGTTAATATTCGATCGCTCGTGGCACGTGTTAATAATATCCAATCACATTAAAATTTTGTATACATTATTTTTTTCTTACTTTTAAGAAATTTGACCTTAAAGAAATTTGAAAATAAGAAAATTAATGGTCACCCTAGTGTGCAGAGTCGACACTGCCCAGGCAAAGTCAGCATTGCACATCACTATTGGGCAAAGTTCGCAGAAATGGTTAGAATTGCGATGGAAAAAAGTTAAAAAAATTATCATCGATAATAATAGACCTCCAACAGACCCCTGGAATACTATAGAACCGTTTTAAACTTCCATCTTGATTCTGTTGGGAATCTCTGGGCTAGTTAGTAGGTAATATGTAAATTTTTAAAGTTTTTAAAGCTTTCAAGATATTGTAAACTGTTTCGATTACATAGGAAAAAAATCTGCCAAGTAAATTCACAGTGCTTCCTCGTGCTAAAATCATCAAAGTAATTAATTATTATTGAACAATTTATAAAACCGATAAAGTATTCGGATGAACTACCTGTCATTGGTTAATAGTCCAGTCAATAGACAATTTCGTATAGGGGTGGCGCTAGAAAAAAATGACGGAGTACGTTTTTTTCAAGAAATGGGTATATAGATTTCAATATATAGAACATGGTGATAACTTTTCCCCCTCTTCACAGGGGGGTGCATAAATTTCTAGGGGCTTACAAAGCTGTCTAAAATCAGTTTTTTGGGTATACCACTGGGGCAGTCAGTTTTGGAAGAAAACAGGTTTAATAAATCTTAAAGCTGATAAAATTACGAACAAAATAGTGTTTTTAAAAATTATGTAACATAAATAGTTAATGAAATAGAGCCCGCGAAAAAATCATTTAGCGACGTCGAATTTGGAGATTAACAATGATCTAAATCATTAACAATGATTTAGCCGAATACCGAATATTCGGTGACACTTACAAGAGAACCTTTTCAAGTCGAAAATTCGTTTAAACTTTGTATATAGTTAGAAGAGGTCAAAATAAGTAAGAAAAAAATTATCTTAGCTGCGGTAAAACGGTTTAAGGGGGTGAAACACTCCTATGAAAATGTGCAAAATAATCATATTTTTTCAAATAACTCTGAAACTAATGAAAATTTTAAAAAATCTGCAATACAACATTTTCATGATTTTTTATGCTCTTTCGAATAGCGATAGTCAAATTTCGAAAAAATTAAACCTATGGAATGTGGGTAGGAGGTGGGGTTAACGGTTTAATTTTTTCGAAATTTAACTATCGCCATTCGAAAGAGCATAAAAAATCATGAAAATTTAAAATTTTGTATTGTAGATTTTTTTTAAACTTTCATTAGTTTTTAAAAAAAAAAACATACAAAATTTAATTTTGTATGTAAACACTATTTTGTGTATCTTAAAAAATATCACTGTTTGTTCGCGAAACGTTTTACGAAATGGCACCATTTAATTAGAAATCACCTATTTGGGAATATTATGTTTGTAGTGAAGACAATAAATTTTTATGTCAAAATATTAATTATTCGTTATTCGGCCGAATATCGAATAATAAAAAATTAGCCGAATAGGCCGAATACCGAATAGTAGCCGATTATTTGTGGCATCTCTAGCAAATAATGTAGTACTTTCTACAATGTAGTAGAGTAAAATCTTTAATACTATTTTAACTATTTCGTACTGTCCTTATGTTATATACAACATAGTAATTTTATTGGTTTGATAAGAAAAAGAAAATAATATTATTTCTGTGTATCAAAATAAATTTCTTGTAAAACGACACATAAACTCAAAAAATATTTTCATTGTAGATGCGGAATATGTTTCAATATTTTTTTAATTGAAAAAGTTTTCTTGTTGTATTCCTTTAATAAACAATTTTTCTCGTACGTTGGTCTTATTTTGTGAATTGATATATTTATGTCCGGTATCATAAAGGGGCTAACAAAATTTGCTAGTTTGCAAGCACTCACAAATGAGTTATTAATTTTGTGATGGAATTTAGAACAATGATACTTCAACGTATTGTAACACAGTTGGCTACTTTGACCGTATAAAATAATTATCACAATATCACCACTGTTTTAATACCGTTGTTGGTGTTTACATACAACGTGTGCCCGATACTTGTCAAAGTCTTCATGAATCTCCAAGAGAACTGCCATATAAGTTTAATACATCATTTGAGAGTGCCTGCTAGTTGGCAAAGCTAGTTCTTTTGCGGTATCGAGCATTAATGTAGTTTATATTAATGTCTACGTAATAAATAAAAATCATTGAAACATTTTATTATCTCAGTATTATTAGTATCTATGTTCATTCTTCAATTACAATCAGTGCCGGATTAAGAGGGGGGGGCTAAGGGGGCTACAGCCCCGGGCCCCACTTACTCCAGGGGCCCCGCACGCAAGTAACTTCAAGCGACCCAGCTAGAGAAATTTTTTACAACTTTTGATCTACAAACCCAAGTAACCGAATAAATACAGAATGAACTATACAGAATATGTATAGATCTACAATGACTGATTATAGATTGTCGTCATTAGCCAGACTTAGTATTGAAAGCGAAATTCTCCGATCACTCAATTTTGATGTCGCTGAATCGAAATCAAGAAAAAAGTATTTTTAGTTGTTAATTTGTTTTAATAAAAATTATTTGTTCTATTCATGCAACGTAAAAATTGTTTTATTTTTTTTACTTTCGTTCCTCTATTCTACTGATTTACTGCTGTTTATCTGCTTTCAATAAGCTCTCTTTCTTACTGGACAACTTGGGTTATGATAGGTTACGTGGGTTACTTAATGTTCTTGGGATGCTGTTGCGTAATCATAGGGCCCCATTTTACTTTTAGCCCCAGGCCCCACGAAGGCTTAATCTAGCACTGATTACAATTGATTAGTACACTGAGAGAATTGGAAAATTCGGAATCGAGTCAATAGTATCATGGTTCACTCAAGTCCCTCGGTGTCCGACTAACTACTTAGCATCCTTTAAACCAGTGGTTCCCAAAGTGGTCCCTACGGACCCCAAGGGGTCCCTGGCATCGTTCAGGGGGTCCGTGGAAAATTAAAATCGATTTGAGGGTCCCTGAACAACGTCGGGGGGTCCACGCACATTTTTATTAATATGGAAGTTAAAATAAATAACAATGAATAAATTATTAGCGATTTTTACGTCCTAAGTAAAATATAAATATAGACAGGTGCATAAAATACAAGTAATAACAGGCATCGCGGTGAGTCGAGTTTGAGATTTAAAAACATAACATCCCATCAGGTTCATCCAAGTCATTCATTTTTTTTGTATTTTAAAACAAAAGTTATAATTTCAATAAATACTTCTTCAACAAAATGTTTTATTTATATTTTATTTTTACGTCACCATTTACCATTCAAGACATCAAAGTTAAATTTTTAATTTTTCTATTATTCATTTATATAGTTATTCACCCAGGGTCCGTGGGAAAGTTTTGACTATGAAAAGGGGTCCGTGGGCCAAAAGAGTTTGGGAACCACTGCTTTAAACCAACTCCGTGATATAAGTTGTAATATCTTTAAAAATTTATGTCAAAAATGTATGGATATGGTTGGCACATCGTTAAAGTGCTCGTCTGCCACGCAGAGGGTCTTCAGTTCGTTTCTCGTTCAGGGTCCGAGGATGCATTGTGGAAATATTTTTTTTTTATTGTATTAAATAATAATAGTAATCTGTAAGCATTGGAACAAACTCGCAATGACGTATCTCAATTCCTTACGGAGTTGATATTATTAACCTGCCAAATACGCCAGGGAATTGAGTTAATTCCAATATGGATTTCGCAGTATCCAATTCCGCCGCGCAGTTGATAGAACTGAAAATCATTTGACTCAAATGACCTTTTTTCTCAGTGTAGTAATTTAAAAAAAAATCTTAAAAAATAAACTTGTCATCTGGTCTTCTTTCACTAGAATCCTGAAGTTTTCCACTGCATCATGCGATGAAACGTTGGCCGACAGAACGATAATACCGACGCAGTTTATATCGGAAGCCAAGATCTATAAAAGTTGGCAAATTGCATACCTACCTAGTATTTTTCTTGCATTTAAAATTAATCAGTAATGCTTGATTAAATGTCATATTTAATCCAGATGGTCCTTGAGGCTTCATGTAATAAAATAAACAACGTAGTGGAAGAAGAATATCTGTGTGTACAAGAGGGTGAAAGTACGTGCAACATATAGTAAAAGTAGTTGTTCAGGGATCAGATCAATAGGAAGCGGGCGTTGTACTAGAAATATGGAATAGGTATTTGTAAGGTAGCACGTGGATAAGCACATGTTCTCTTTAAAGGGGGCTTTAAAGCAAATAAAAAAAATTGATACCAAGACGTGTGGGCTATCAAAATGTAGATCTCAAGTAGTAGAATATGACCCTATTTTTTCTCACTCAAAAATGCACCTGTAAGTGGCTCCAAACAGTCCACGTAGTACGTACTTCAGAACCCTTACTTATGGCATACACCTGTGCAAGGTATATAAAGACAAGGTAGCCTGGTTAGCTCCTTGACCAATCAGCGATGGCGCGGGAATTGACGTCACGACGAAGAGATATTCAAATGTCATAAATGTATAATTGAATATAAATAACTTTATTTATTCTTGTTTTCGTATTTTTGATATTTTATCAACACATACCATCAAAGAAGTATAAATTCGACATTGAAAAATGATAAAGAAGCTGTTTCAGATAATTTGGTCTTCTCGGAAAACGTCATATTTACTATTCTTAAGTTGGCAATACGTTCTGTGATTCTGACAGCTTTTAATGATTTTGCAATGTCGAATTTATACTTCTTTGATGATATGTGTTGATAAAATATCAAAAATACGAAAACAAGAATAAATAAAGTTATTTATATTCAATTATACATTTATGACATTTGAATATCTCTTCGTCGTCACGCCAATTCCCGCGCCATCACTGATTGGTCAAGGAGCCAACCAGGCTACCTTGTCTTTATACAAGGTATATAAATATAGAGGTATGGCAATGCGGTCGTTGACCAATCAGCGTTGTTGACGTCACTGGTGGAAATATTCAAATGTTATAAATGTATAATTGCAAAAACATTCTTTAATTTATTATTGTTTTCGTATTTTTTGACATTTTAACAATACATACAATCACAGAAGTACACATTTAATATTACAAAATCATAAAAAGCTGTTAATACGATATAGCCCAGTTTTTGTATTGCCAACTTAAGAACAGTAAAATTAATACTTCTCGAATACACCAAATCGTCTGTGACAGCTTTTTATGATTTTGTAATATTGAATTTGTACTTCTGTGATTGTATGTATTGTTAAAATATCAAAAAATACGAAAACAATAATAAATTAAAGAATGTTTTTGCAATTATACATTTATAACATTTGAATATTTCCACCAGTGACGTCAATTTCCCGCACCACCGCTGATTGGTCAACGACCGCATTGCCATACCTCTATATTTATATACCTTGGTCTTTATATATGTACCTTGACACCTGTGTATGTTTTGAACACTTTATTTTATTTTTATAACAATAATATAAATAAGTGTCTGGGCTAGGATTTGACTATGAGAGTGAACACCACTACCATCGGTGAAATAACTCTTTTTTTGATATTTTTAAAAGTATTCTTATGCGGAAGTGTTTTTTATGGAATCCCATATTGTATTTTATAACTTTCTATCATTGAAATATTTAAATTGTATATTTCAATTAAAAAAATAAAACATTGTTCAAAGTATCTTTATTAAAATATCCTTACCTTAATCACAAAAAATATTAATTAAATAATAAAAAATCGCAAGAATCAGTAATTCTTCTATTATTATTATTTTTGACTATTACAGATGTATTTATATCTATTACTGTATATATTAGTACTAGAAATAAAAGAAAAATATGGTAATGGATTTTTACAAGTATATAATTCTAACATAAAGTAACATCCAACTCCATATCCTGGAATGTAAATTTTTTTATTGCAAAACGTTTGTTCAGATAGTAGGAGTAATTCTGGATCTTTAAAAATTTCAATTATCATAGAACAGCCAACAAGACCTACATTGGTAACGTTGTCAACTTTCCCAGTTCGAAGACTCTGAAATTACAATAATTCGAATTTAATAATAACCGAATAAGAAATGTCAAGGGTAAGTCGAATCTCTCGCATTACAATCTCGTACTGTACATTAATAACTTTAGTAGAACTAATTCAGATTAATTCAAATATAATCGAAAAAGGGATTAATACAATTCGAATTTTGAATTCTTTACGAAAAAGGTGTTGATAACTTTTTTGTGATATCGGCATTAGGGACTTGAACCGGAATTTATTTATGGTTCGAGTTCGGTTCGGGTTCAATAATAATTTTCCGATCGAGTTTCGGTTAAGGTTCAGCACGGTGCAAAGTTTTTTGGGTTCAAAAACCGTTATTTTTTTTCAGGGTCAGGTTCGGGTTGGGGTTCAAATTAAAAAATAAATTACTATTTGAAAATTAAAAATGCTATCCTGCTGTAACAAATGAATGAAGGGACGAAGATACTGCTAGAAAAAATCAGTAAAAAAAATACATTTTAAAGATTGAAATCTGTACTTTTCAGATGTTTTGCAAATTGAAAAGAAATTCATTTTTACTTTATAGAATTATAAAGCAAGCAAGAAATGTAAATTTTAGACTTGAGAAGTCACAGCATACAGTGAAATTCAAACAAATTTCCAATTTGTACATTTTAGTTACAATCACTTTTAAAAATCAATGGAGGAAAATTGATTAAATATTATAAATAACGTCTTTAACCTTTTGAAAAAATATGGCTACCGAATATCTATGAAAAGGTTCGGATTCAGATTCAGGTTTGCTGACTTTGCAATATAGCGGTTTAGTTCGGGCTCAGGTTAATGAAAAATACGTTTTTTTCGGGTTTATGGTTCGGGTTCGGGTTCGGGTTCAGGTTCAGGTACATGATCGATACACATTTCAGATTTAATTCACTGTTACTTTTGGAGATATGGGAAACGGACAAAATATTCAAAAGATTGTTTTGAATATTTGTTTATATTTTTAAATTCTTTGAATCGTCAATTTTCATTTGCTACTTTACTTCACAAAAAATAATATTTGGTAACTCATTTTTCTCATTCAAAAAGCATCAAAAATTCTGGTATATTATTGGTCCACGTTTACACCAATTGTGGTATTTTAAATCAGCTTTCTAGATCAAATGGTTTTTTAGTTAGAAGGCTATTCAGACAATCACAGTATTGATTGCATTATAATGTAAATGTTCCTTTTTTCCGATTTCGATAGGGAAGACTAGAAATAAAAATATTTATTGCAACTTACTTCTTCAAATGTTTTTTTTAAATATTGAATATATTTTTGTTCCACCATATCAGCGTTCTGTTTTATTAAATTCTTAATAGCTCTAAGTTTTGATAATTCCTTTTTTACTGCAGTTTTTATGTGTCCGTTGATAAGTGTAACGTATGGTTCTAGCATAGTATTTAATTCTTCTTCATTATTTATTGCATTTAATTCTTCTTCATTATTTTCATTATTGCACTGAAATTAAAAAAAAAAATAACTTTTGCTCGAGAGCAAATTCTTTATAATACAGTCCCTGGCCATATTATTAGACCAAAGCTGAAAAATCATATTTTCGCCATTTTAACTACAATACACCTTAATTTTTGACAGTTTTCGTTAAATTATGAAATGGCATATACAGGGTGGTCCGGTTTGGGATACAGATATTTTAGTAGCTGATTCTCTGACTCATTGTGAGTAAGAAATTGTGCGGGAAGTGGGGGTCTATCTTTAACACCCTCTGAGTTACAGGGTGTTTAAAAAAATTCCTTCAGAGTAGTTCTTACAACAATGATTATCTCATAACTTCTAAAGTAACGTATCTAGAGCAATCAAAATGAGTCAGTTTCATAGGTAATTAACTAACATATTTTTCAATATTACGGTTATTGCTATCCGTATTTCTATTTCCGAGTTATAGCATATCAAAGTCGAAAAATATATTTTTTTGTTGAAATTTTTTATGAAAATGACATTTTTCTCCAAAAGTACCCCTAACATGTTGTATTTTTTATCATTATTTTGGTACATCATAATGTTACCTACAAATTCACTATGCATAGTTTGGACGTAGGTCTTATAGTTTTCCAGTTATTAATTAATCCCCAATGTTAGTATTTAGCTACCTGCCCTATTAAATAAAACCGTCAATAAATTTATTTGTTTATAACTACATAATTTTATTATTTATTATTATTTACTATAAAAATAATTATTTACCGGAAAACTGTAAGACCCACGTCCAAACTATGCATAGTGAATTTGTAGGTAACATTATGATGTACCAAAATAATGATAAAAAATACAACATGTTAGGGGTACTTTTGGAGAAAAATGTCATTTTCATAAAAAATTTCAACAAAAAAATATATTTTTCGACTTTGATATGCTATAACTCGGAAATAGAAATACGGATAGCAATAACCGTAATATTGAAAAATATGTTAGTTAATTACCTATGAAACTGACTCATTTTGATTGCTCTAGATACGTTACTTTAGAAGTTATGAGATAATCATTGTTGTAAGAACTACTCTGAAGGAATTTTTTTAAACACCCTGTAACTCAGAGGGTGTTAAAGATAGACCCCCACTTCCCGCACAATTTCTTACTCACAATGAGTCAGAGAATCAGCTCCTAAAATATCTGTATCCCAAACCGGACCACCCTGTATAATATAATGAGTTTTATTATTATTGTTGTTACAAATCTCAAAAATTGTATAAAATTTTTATCAAAAAATGTTAAAGCATCAACAAAGAACTTACTTTACACGTTTTTGAAGCACTATCACTTGTTTAATTAAGATGAACTATGTATTGTACAACAATTGAAACGATACACTCTGTTTGACGGTTATTTGATTATTTGACGTTTTCGTGTAAACACTGCTGCCATCTAAGTTTGAAAGTGGTAAGTCTTTCAAAAATTAGATTAAATGTTACCATAAGTATAAAACTACGAGTTCTGTTAAGGAATGGTAACAGTGTTACAATAAAACAACAAAAATAATATTATTATTACACTTATTTCTTAGCTTTGGTCTAATAATATGGCCAGGGACTGTACTTAACATTAAAGGTTTTTTTTTTATTATTAATTTGTTGGTCATCAGGCATAGCCTCTCAGCCAGAACATCTTGTTATTATTTTTTGTTATTTTTTAAGTTACTTTTCAATTTTTTTTGTTTCTAAAGACATCATTTGGGAGTTTTGGAATGATGGATTGGGATGTTGCTACCGGACCTGTCGGTGCAGGTTTAATAGACGAACAGTACGGTCTGGATGCGGGTTTACATTTAATAGGGTTCACACAATAGGAGTTTTTATAGTTTTATTTTAATGGTTTCTAACATTAAAGGTTGAATTTTATTTAGTGGGTGCTTACCTCATAAAATACATAATTTAATGTATGTATATATAATATAATTAACACTACATATCTACCTGAATAGTAATAACTACAGCCAGTGGCGTCACTAGGGTTGGTGTCACCCAGTGCGGTAAATCATGGTGTCACCTTTTGAGCAGTTCAATTCTGATGACCTTTTTTTTTTTTTTTTAGTCATTACCAAAAATGGTGTCACCCCATGTGGGATGGTGTCACCCCCTGAGCGCACAGTTAAATTCTGATTACCTTTTTTTTTTTTTTAGTCATTACCAAAAAATATAATACAATACTATACTAAAGTGATGTTTTACATTTGGGTGTCACCCCTTGTGATGGTGTTACCCGGTGCGGTCCGCACCCCCCGCACCCCCCTAGTGACGCCACTGACTACAGCTAATAAAATAAATGTAAATTTGAGATACATTTTGAATTTTACAAAATCTATATATGCAGTCAATATGCATTAAAGTTTTTCGCTTATATAGTGCGATTGTCGGGGGTAAAGGTTATTTAAAAAAATATGAATTTTGTGGTGGTTCATAATCATAAATTATTTGTTAACAGGGCTGGATTGAGAAACAATTTCCCAAAGTAATTTTATTATATCAAAATATATGAGATCATAGAGCCAAAATTTTTTTCGGCAAATAAAAAATTGCTAACTCGATATTAAAAAGAACCCATCAAATTCTTGCTGTCTAGGGCTCGAATTTTTTTTGTACACCAAGTACACATTTTTGTAGAATAATAATTATTTGACATTTGAATTTTCACTGCGCTTGTTTCCATGGCAACATGAATTAAAATTTTGAGGGTAGTTTTCACCCCTTCAGTGACTATTTTGGCATGTTTATGAAATAAATACCCCTTCTTAGATTGGATTGAACTACAAATGTACCAAGTCTTATCAAAATTGGTGAGATACTACTATTTTTTTAAACGATAATTGGTACAAATTTTCGAATATTCCCGAAGCCTCTAATCCGATTAGCACCAAAATCAATAGATCTGGAGTACTCACTAAGACAAACATCTTCCCCAAAAATAATTCAAATCGATGCATATTTACAGTAGAACGGAAAAAAATTCTACATCCAAACACACATACACACAGGCAGACACACGCACATCCGCCATGCGGAAATCAACTTTTCTTTACGTTTTGAAGTTAGTACAATCAGAATCTGCTCTTATCTCGGACACGATTTTTCGATGTTATTACAATACTTCCATTTCTTCGAACATGGAAGTAAAATTATGGAAATCCTATTTATATAAAACCGGGTATCAAATTTCATTATTGTATCATAATGGGTTATCCAGATATTAAATAAACACTAATTTTAAGCAAAATTTTTGGGGATTGTAGCTCCCATACGAAAAGTTTCCGGACATATGTTCATATGAATTTTTTTGCTTAAAATGTTTTTTTCGATCAACTGTTCAAGTTTGTCCCACTTTATATGACATCCTGTATATAATGTATATGTAGAGTAGGTGTGCTATACCGCTATGAAAGGTAAATAAAGTTTGGTGTGTATTTATTACTTTTTTTTATATCTTATCTCCTGCTTCGCTTAAGAAGATAAGAAATAAAATTTTCCAGTATTGTAGCGATATATCTACTAGAAATTTCTGGCCCCCAACAATGTTATTCTTCTATGGAAAAAAAATTCAAGAAACGAGATCGAGACAGAGACGAGATTGGCTTAAATTTTTAGTCCCATCGAAATATATTAATTTAAAAACCAATTATCAATAAAGTAAACCATCCTTTAAACCCAGCTACCCTGTTTGTTTAAACCTGCCATGATCGGCCCACAAGCAACATCCTTATCCCTTTTATGTCCCTGTACCTCAAAGTAAAGAAGAATACAACACAAAGGAGCTATCTGAAGAGGAAATCATTCAGTAGACATGAAAATTATGACGAAAAACAAAAAGAAGGGTAAAGTAAAAGATTTACAGTGGAACCTCGTTACTACGTTTTTGAAGAGACTGGGAGCAAAAACACGTATTAACGAAATATTTTAGAAAGTGGCTATTTGCACATACCGTATGTGTATGCAATTGGCTATTTGCACATACTGTATATGTACCAAATTATGTTAGGTTGTTAAGTTAGGGTAGGTTAGTGTACGTTAGGTTAGTGGTATGTGCAAATAGTCGATTGCATGCACATACGGCATGTACAAATAGCAAATAGCTAATTGCATGCACATACGGTATGTACAAATAGCCCCATCCAATATTTTAACATAGGGTTTTGAATGTAGCGACCTAAAAACATACTATAGCGAAAAACGTACTAACGAGGTTCCACTATAAATATTTGCTAAGAAAAAATCACACGAGACTTCGACTTGAACCCAGTCTTAGTAACTAACGATATCGAGACTTTAAGTTATAAATATGACCGGTAACATATAGGAGATAGCAAATTTGCTAGCTAGCAAACACTCTGAAATAAGGTATCAAACTTATATGACAGTTCTCTTGGAGTTTCATGAAGATTTTGATAAATTTCACGCATGCGTTGTATGTAAACACCAACAACGGTATTAAAACAGTGGTGATATTATGATAATTATTTTATACGGTCAAAGTCGCCAACTGTGTTACAATACGTTGAAGTAACATTTCTCTAAATTCCATAGCAAATCTATAGATGATATCACAAAATTAGTATCTCATTTGAGGGTGCTTGCTAGTAAGCAAATTCTGTTAGCGCTTTTTATGATACCGGGCATAAGTATGTTCTAAATGTTTTTCAAATAAACATGTTATAAATGATATTTTACAACTGGCTTAAAAATGTTGATAAAAAATAATGTTTAAACTTGATTAAATTAACTTTCTCTTAACTCAACTGCTCCCTCTGCAATGTAATGTTTGTTCCTAAATACTGGCCTGTTATAATAATGGCGTATAGAATGTGCTACATTTTAATATTATTAGTGGTTTTGAATTCTTTTTTAATAGAAGGTATTTATTTTTATTCATTTTTAATTAAAAAATATATAACTTGATATCTATTTTATATCACTTCAAAATTTTAATTAAATGTATAACTGTTATATTTTATTTAATAAAAAAATTCTTTGTTTCTTATAACGTATTTGTAAGCAAACTATTTATAAAATAAAATAAAATAAAAACATTTCAAAAATAGATAATTTGTACATAATATTTTTGTTTATTTCAATCTTATCTAATTAAAAAAATTAGAAAAAATAGCGGGTAATTAATCAAAGATTAAAAAATAATAATTTGCAATGGATGTCCGAAATAAAACATTGGTGAAATATTAATTCCGCTGTATCAGGTTTTCCTAGTGTAGGAAATGTCTTCTTGACATTTTCATTTATGTTATATTGCAGTTAACAATTGTTAAAAAATTTAAAACATTTTTTGCAAAAGTGTTTAATTAAAATATTAAAATATTATATACTATTTCTTTCTTTATTCAACAGCTGACATATCTAACGTATGTGGAACGAAGACAACATGCTCAGAATGTTTGAACGTGAACGCTGATTGCGCTTGGTGTAAAAAATGGGTCAGTAATAAAAAAGTTAATAGTTTCTTAAATAAATGTTTACAAAATTCTTGAAGGTTGTGTTGTAATTATAATTTTATATTGGTTCCATTTTAACGATGGAAAAATCAATTTCGTACCTGTATACAGTAGACGTTCCAAATTGTGCACCCAATTGGGCACAATACTTTCCATACTGCGAACTCCAACTGCTCATAGACCCTAGGGTAAAACTCGGTAATACGCCCCACTTTTTTTAAACCATAATAAAAATAAATTCATTAAATGGATTTGGAAACTTTATTAAAAATTAAACTTAGGTATTTTAAGAACAAAATGACATCGGGTTGTCTAACTAGGAACAAAACAAATTGGTGAAAACAATATTTAAACCCTTCGGTGGGGCGTTATGTAATGAATCGTTGGGTAATATGCCTCACTCGTGTTATAAAATACCCCACGTATCTCAATTACAATTTTTCTTCATTTAAGGCGCAACTTACAGTTATCCATAGATTAATTACGTTTTAAATTTATTCTCCGATGATTTATAAATCCCTCATTGCGACCTCAGCAACTAATAAAAAAAGTTATAACGCTCGACAAATCGTATCGGGTAGGTAATTTTTTCTATTTTATCATGGTGCCAGTGAGTTTGACACAAAAAATAAAATATTTTAAGTATAGTATATGTCGGAGCGTGGTTGGTTTACACGTAATATGGTGGCATCACACGTCACAAGCACTGTCAATAATCTGCTTTACTTTCGTCATCATGAATAAAACAAGCACAAATCCACAATATTGTCTTTTAATCAACATGAATCATTAAGTAACAATTACAAAATCACGCACTGTCTTTTTATTAACTTCACAATACTTTTAATTATCGAAAACGGCATTAATAGAATGTTTCTATAACAATTATAAATACACAGAACATTATGTGATTGTCAAACTGGGTGATTGCAGTTCAGGCGTGAATTATCACATTTAAAAACACGATAAGTTGTCGATAGGTGGCCCAAACGATGACTGAATTCTCGTTGTCTCTCACAGCCGCAAATTCTGTCTGTCCCCTTCCAAATCGACCCCACTTAGCGTGTTTCCTGATCTACTGATTGGTTCTAGCTTCTGACTTCTAATTGGGCTACGTTACTCCACGTATTTAGCGTCAATTTGAACTAAATAACCTTCTCGCGCCGACACGGCCATTCTGCAGCAGGTCGCGCTCGACATGCTCTGAAAAATAAGTCACAAAGTATTCTGCACACAATAACAATTACTTTGACCGCTCGGTCTTTCACTGACAAAACATCATTATCTCTGAATTCAAAATCGAATTCTATAATGAATAAAAGGCAATAAACGTATTAGGTTCAACACATCATCATCATACACACTAGAGTATTTGAGCTAGTAGGCACCTGTCCTACAACTAGACATACCAAACACATCTGCAAAGTATGGAGGAACACACGCCCTCCGCCTACTCCAGACTGTCTGAGCTAGGAGGAACTATGGTCCTACGTCACCCCTTGACTCCACACTTACATACAAACACATCTGCAAAGTAAGGAGGAACACACGCCCTCGCTTACTGCAGGCAAAAACACATCTGAAAAATAAGGAGGAACACACGCCCTCGCTTATTCCAGGCAAAAACACATCTGGAAAGTAAGGAGGAACACACGCCCTCGCTTACTCCAGGCAAAAACACATCTGGAAAATAAGGAGGAACACACGCCCTCGCTTACTCCAGGCAAAAACACATCCGGAAAGTAAGGAGGAACACACGCCCTCGCTTACTCCAGGCAAAAAACACATCCGGAAAGTAAGGAGGAACACACGCCCTCGCTTACTCCAGGCAGAAATACATCTGGAAAGTAAGGAGGAACACACGCCCTCGCTTACTCCAGGCATATACAAACACATCTGCAAAGTAAGGAGGAACACACGCCCTCGCTTACCCCAGACTGTCTGTCCAACTAAACTCACATACAAACATAAAAATATTCGTCAACGACAAAACACTCACCGTTACTCATTGTAACAGACGAGCAAACATCGACATGATGTTTTCAATCTCAGCGGTATCATCCTCTGCCGTCACATTGACATGGTGGTTTCAATCTCGACAGATTTTTTTTTGTTTTGTTTTTGTTGTTGGCTTTGATTGAAGAATGTGCAGCCAGATCGATAGAATCATCCACCGCCGACTCGGCTTCCTGACATATGCAGTCTCCTGGCCTTGATTTTCTCACACAAATAGGTCCCATATGACGTAAGCTGCGTGATACTACTTTGGTTAGGTTCTTCAAACTGGATGTCAGTATAGCTCAACAAATGGAATTCCAGTTACACAATTAACAGAAATTCGTTGATAAGACATCACCGACCGCTCTGTATCCAAATATTTATCACGATGTACTCTTCATTTGAACAAACTATCTGCATTACTGGATCTTGGCTTCTGGGTGTAAGCCGCGTCGGTTTGGTCGTTCTATAGGCCAACGATTCGTCACACATTACAATGGACACCATCAGGGCTCTTCTAACAGTGGTTCACCGCGGAAGCCTGAAGACTTGTATCTGCATTACTGTCAAATAATGCGACGAGTTTGTGACCATTTACTACTACGTTTATTGATGTTGAAATATCAGATTACACACAAGCCGAATTAACTTTCTAAGCTTCATTACTCCTTTTCTTAAAAAAGTTAGCTTGTGACCAGATTTGTCGCAATATATTCACTTGATTTCGAGCCGTTCAACTCGATTCGTCTCAAAGCACGTTTCATTGTTAGTTAGTGAAGATTTGGTTTGATTACCATACCTGAAGTACAATTGATAAGTAAAAAGCTCACGTCGCAGCACTTAAACCAAGACACCTTCTCATTTTGACCAAACACGATCGTATTCACTTTAAAGGTGGTTACCTTGACTTCATTGTAGATACGATCGAACACACACATTTACACACTAACGTGATAGCAATCGTAATCGTAAAAACTCATTACGCATACTCATGAGTGATCTAAATATTTCAATCTTCTATAGTTGATGCAGTAGGATTGTTAATATCAAATTCAAAACAAAGGTTTTAAATTTAACGACATTGTTTGAATATAAAGCCTCTAGTTCAAACGTATTAACTGACACATCACAGATATCTCATAATCAGTTAAATTCCAATGTTATTTGCTGTCAACATGTTCACAACAATCTTAGATCAATACGTCACCATTTGGATCGAATGACGTAATGCGAATATGACTCAACTGTTACTGACGTGTAAAAATTTTCAAAACAATTTTTCGGATCAAATGACGTAATGCAAATATGATTCAACTGTTGCTGACGTGTAAAATTTTTCAAATAATTTGTCTAGTGGTACGAGAGATCGGGTTTGGCAGATCGCACTTCTGATGTCGGAGCGTGGTTGGTTTACACGTAATATGGTGGCATCACACGTCACAAGCACTGTCAATAATCTGCTTTACTTTCGTCATCATGAATAAAACAAGCACAAATCCACAATATTGTCTTTTAATCAACATGAATCATTAAGTAACAATTACAAAATCACGCACTGTCTTTTTATTAACTTCACAATACTTTTAATTATCGAAAACGGCATTAATAGAATGTTTCTATAACAATTATAAATACACAGAACATTATGTGATTGTCAAACTGGGTGATTGCAGTTCAGGCGTGAATTATCACATTTAAAAACACGATAAGTTGTCGATAGGTGGCCCAAACGATGACTGAATTCTCGTTGTCTCTCACAGCCGCAAATTCTGTCTGTCCCCTTCCAAATCGACCCCACTTAGCGTGTTTCCTGATCTACTGATTGGTTCTAGCTTCTGACTTCTAATTGGGCTGCGTTACTCCACGTATTTAGCGTCAATTTGAACTAAATAACCTTCTCGCGCCGACATATATGTTTTTTTTAAACTAGCCACAAATTGTTTGGAAGTCAAAAACCAATATATTTGAATATTTTTTAAACCAGCAAAGAAACAAACGTGTGGTTATCAGCCATGTTGCCGATGGACTGTTATGTAAACATGAGCGTTATAATTAGTGCGGTAGCTTTGCTTGTGTGAGTGCTAGGACCACTGGGCGTTTTTTTAAGATCTTGATTAACTTTTTTTGTCCTGTAAAAAAATGTTAATTTAAAATAGTACACTGAGGTTTTGATTATGTAATTTTGATTTGGATTATAGATCCTAGCTTCTGGGTGTAAGCCGTGTCAATTAGGTCGTATCATCGGTCAACGTTTCGTCACACTTCTTAAAGAAGAGCCCTGAAGATGTACACTGCAATGTGTGATGAAACGTTGGCCAATAACACAATAAAATTGACGCGGATTATCTAGAAGCCAAGATCCATATCTAGATAACCGCGGAAGCCTTAAAACTTGATTTTGTTTAGAAATTATGTATTTAATTATTTCTTATATATTTATATTTAGGATCTAAATATAAAGACAAAATGTAACACCGAAGAGAATTTAAGGAAGGCTGGATGCGAATCTAAGGACATAGAACGAAGTGAAAAGTCGGTGATTGTGACAGTGGAGGATCAAGATTTCCAGGATATAACTCGGGATGATTTAATTAATCCTGTTCAAATAAAGCCACAACATATCAAAATGAAAATACGACCGAGTAAGTACTAAAATAAAATTCAAAGTATATTTTTTCCTCTGAGAGTTTAAATATTTGTTGCGAAATGTATACTTAGCAATTTGCTGCATAATAAAGCCTGCATTTTCTCTGTAGTTTCATTTTTTTAGTGAAAATAAGTTTATTAGTAGGTAACACTGGTCAACAAAAAAATACTTTTGTAATGTAACAGAGATCTAAATAGGTAATTTAGGAGGCTTTTGGCATGCCGAAACTGAATTTGTTGCCCGATTTGTTTCATCATGTCAGGGCTTTGAGATATTCTAACCTAAAAATAAAAAATAAAAACTATATTGGCAAAGAATTTATTACCAAGCAGGTAATATTTTTTCTAAAGTTTTCGGTCACGGTAATAAATACACTCAATATTCTGCAGTACGACGGCATCGGTAATTCAAAAATTCCACTATACGATGGCTAAAGGGGCACCCACCACCGCGCCGACTTTAACGATGATTGGTGAATTTAAACGCGCAGAATTTATAGCAGTTACAGTGGTATTATGGTGGGGGTTGGGAAAAGACGTTCGTTAGAACTGTTAGAATATTGTATAACAGAACGGTCGTGTAGTGGATGGTCGTGTAGCAGAACGCTGAGTGTAGTATTATCTTCCCTCTTTAAAATGATTTTTAACTTGTTACTGTACGATTTTTTTAGCCGAGATGTACTAGTTTGAAGATATTATATTTTTGTTAATAAAGTGTAGTATAGTAGATACAATGAACTTTACTACATATATCTTCAAAGTAGTATATTTCGGTGAAGAAAAGTCGCACAGTGAAATGTAAAATATTATTTTAAAGAGAAAACATATTACTATTTGTAATCATGAAAGAAAACTTCAGAAAAAAATTACCTACTTAGTAATAAATTCCCCAACATTACCAAAATCGTCATTTTTGGGACTTTTAGGTTCGGATATCTTAAAAACCTGACGTGATAGAACCATTTGGGCAACGAATCGGTTTCGGCATGAAAAATATCTTCTAAATCACCTATTCAGATCTCTAGAATTTTTTTGTTAACCATTGGTAAAATGGATAAAAAAATGCTTTAAAAAATAAAAGTTCAACAAAATAAAAAACTTTCATTTCAGATCAAGAAAAGACCATCAAAATCCAAATCCGCCCTGCTAAGAACTACCCATTAGACTTATATTTGCTAATAGACGCATCTAGTAGTATGCGGGATGACATATATACAATCGCTAGTCTTAAGGAGCCGCTGATAGAGACACTGAAAACACTTACTGATAACCATAGACTAGGTTTTGGAGCGTTCAGCGACAAACCCGAAATGCCTTGGTCGTTCACGAACCCGGAACGTATGAAGAACCCATGCGAGCTGGCCGACATCGATTGCATTCCTCCGTTCTGTTTTCGACATCTGTTGGGTTTGACTAATGATGCTCAATTGTTTATGCAACAAGTGAGTATACGATTTTATATATCAGGAAAGTTGAATATATCACCGCTCAATAAAAGGGTGGCAACGGTTATTCAACCACTCTATATAAGGGCGTCGGGAGGGGCTCCAACCATCGTGCCGACATTAACATTAATTGGTGAATTTAAATTTCGCGCAGAAATATAGTAGTGACGATGGTATTATGATGGGGATTAGCGATGAGAGGATAGGGTTTTTATATCAAGCGGTTGACCCGCTCTTATATCGAATGCTCTTTTATCGAGCGGCGAGTATTTAAAAATATTATCCTCAATAATTGAAGTGGCTTGGTTAAATATAAATATTATTTTAAAAATACTAGGGGCAATGTAAAATTACGTTTATTGTCACTTTTCATCCTACTGTATTAAATGGTTGAGGGATTGCGGGTTGAAACTTACTTTATTATAAAAGAGACTGTATAAGTTATCTATAAGGCCGCGGCAATTCGCTTCGAGTCGACTAGGCCGAGTTCACAACACAAGCGAAGTAGCATAAAATAATCTCATGTAGACATTAAAAAGCAGGACAATATTAGACAGCATGTTGCAACAGATAGCATACTGTCTAACTCGGCAAGAGTTTGAATTTACAGCACGAGTACGGTATTTTGCGGTGATGAAAATAGTAGCGTTTGGACAGTACACTCTCATGCTATTTTTATCAGACTTCTTAGCCTACAATTGGAATTTTAAATTTTAAAACTGTGATTCTTGTTATTATTATAAATAAATATTTGATAATTTATTTTTGTTTTGATTAACTTTAACGTCAATGGCAATTTCTTTTCTAACAATTTTAATTAACATTTTCCTGAGTTCAATAATCAGTTGTTGACGTAAAGATTCAATTTTGTCTGATTTAAAATTGTGCAAAAGCATGCCATTGTATTACTACGATTTACTAGCACACAGCATGCTTTTATTTTTGCTGTCTCGCATGCCGAACTCGAAGCGTATTGCCGTAGCCTAGGTATTTTATTTATCGCTCTACAATTATTAGTTCCGGAGATATAAGCTTTCAAAGTGTGACATTATTGCGTTGCATTCTTGCTCTTGAAGTTACCCCTTCATATCGAGTGTTAAAGAAGGCGTAGTTCTATGTCAAAAAAACATAATAACATATCGTATTTTCGTAGGTTAACAGAACACAATTTACTGGAAGTAACGACAATTTAGATGGGGCTTTAGACGCGCTGATGCAAATAATCGCTTGTGAGAACCCAGTAGGATGGAGGAACGACTCTAGGAAAGTTGTGATAGTCGCTACAAACAGCTTGCTACACTTTGCTGGAGATGGCCTTTTAGGGGGTATAATACGTCCCAATGATGGTATGTGCCATTTGGATTCAGATGGTTGGTATTCAGATAGTTTGTCACAGGATTATCCTTCGTTGGCGCAGATATTGGAGAAACTGAAAAAGACGAAGGTATAATATGAAATTATTTATTAGAAAAAATATACGAAGATCAAGATTTTAAAAACCGTTATTTTCATCGCCCTCTAGATGGGTAGTAATAAAATTTGAAATAATTACAGTAGAAACCGGTTATAACGACATCGAAGGGACTGGTAATTTTAGGTCGTTAAAACCGATTGTCGTAATAACCGATAGTTCGATTTTTTAATGTATTTATCGGAAAAACTAAAAATTTCGGATGGTTTTGATTAGTTGAGTATAATAACTCTCCACCAATAATGTACCAGTATACGAATATTTGAAATCCACATCTTTTTAGGGTTCCGAAGAAACCCTATTAATATCACTTTGTCGTCCGTCCGTCCGTCCGTCCTATTCACTCTAAGCTCAATAGCTCGTAAACTATATAAGCTAGAACCTTGCAATTTTGACAGAATATGTAAAATGACACCCTCTAGTAAAATATTTACAAATATTTTCGAAAAATATTTTTTTAGGGGGGGTGCTAAGAAGCTAAAGACAGGCAAAAAAAATATATTTTTTTATACCAAGGCAAGTGGCACATCAAAATGTGTAACCAAGCTAGTGTAATTTGACCCTTATTCTTATTTTTTTATAAATCAAAAATGGCACCTACTTTGCTTTAAAGCAAATTAAAAAAAAAACAAAAAAAATGATTTACAAGTCGTGTGGGATGTCAAAATGTAGATCTCAGTGAGTAGAATATGACACTATTTTTTATTTTTTTTCTAAATTAAAAATGGCGCCTACAGGGGGCTCCAAGTAAAAATTTTGTCTGTCCCCCCCCTCTAACTCGGTAACTACTGGCTCGAAAAATCTGAAAAAAATTAGGTAATGAGACTTTGGTGAGACTACCAACGACAAATACTAAAGTCACCAATATCATTTCAAATTTTGGAGAAAAGGGGAGGGGTGTCATACATTTTTTTATTTTTATTTTTTTATCTAGGCATGTGGGGTGTCGAAATGTAGATCTCAGTGAGTAGAATATGACACTATTTTTTATTTTTTTTTATAAATAAAAAATGGCGCCTACAGGGGGCTCCAAGCAAAAAAAAATTTGCCCCCCCCCCCCCTCTAACTCGGTAACTACTGGCTCAAAAAATCTGAAAAAAATTAAGTAATGAGGCTTTGATGAGACTACCAACGACAAATACTAAAGTCACCAATATCATTTCAAATTTTGGAGAAAAAGGGAGGGGTGTCATACATTTTTTTATCTAGGCATGTGGGGTGTCGAAATGTAGATCTCAGTGAGTAGAATATGACACTATTTTTTATTTTTTTTATAAATCAAAAATGGCGCCTACAGGTGGCTTCAAGAAAACAAAAATTTGTCCACCCCCTCTCTAGCTCGGTAACTACTGACTCAAAAAATCTGAAAAAAAAATTGGTATTGGGGTTTTTATAAAACTAGTAACGACAAATACTAAAATTAACAATATCATTTCAAATTTTGAAAAAATAGGAAGGGGCGCCATGGAATTTTTTTTATTTTCATATCTAGGCTTGTGGGGTGTCAAAATGTAGATCTGAATTAATAGAATATGATCCTATTTCTATATTTATTTTTAACTCAAATATGCACCTGTAAATGACTCTAAACAGTCCACGTAGTATATACTTCGGAACCCTTATGGCATACACTGGTGTATGTCTTGACAAATTTTTTCTGTTAATTATAATTAAACCTAACCATTTCCATGATGTATTATGTCAAACAATATTTTTTATTGAACAAAAAATTAAATGCACAAATTATATCAGACACAATAAAACACGGATTATTATAGGATAAACATAATATTCTTACGTTAAGATTAATGAAATAAAAACACAAAATTGTTTTAATTAATGTTAAATAACACAAGAGCTAAGAGTATAGTCTATAAAAAAATACTTACTATATTTAAAAATAATGGAAACAAAAGACGGTCCGTCGTTAAACCAATAAAATTCTCCGAAAATATTGTAAACAGAAAGTCGTTCAATGCAGTATATTTCATTGTTAGCAATATTGTTATAAACGGTATATTATAAAAGGCAATTATATGGGGACTTTTACTTTGAGTCGTTATAACCGATAAGTCGTATTCTACTTATTAATCTTTTCAGACAAACGTAATATTTGCAGTACCAGAAAGATTAAGAGGTTTTTTCGACGAACTCCCAAAACTGTTACCTCAATTTACAAGGGTAGGGACATTGGCTGAAGACAGTTCAAACATTATTGATTTACTGAAGAAGTTTTACGAAGATATATTTTCACGTATTAGTCTTCAAGATAATTCTACAGAAGTATTGCGACTAACCTATGATTCGAAATGCAACTCTAAAAAAGGGAATGTCTGTGAAAATGTTATTGTGGGTGAAACGTATAACTTCAGTATTAAAGTACAGTTATCCAAGTGTCCTACAAATAGATCATTATTGGTAAGAAATTCAACAAAATGTTAGGTAAATTTTACTTAAAGAGGTAAGCCACTGTGACGTTTCAAAAAATAGTCGAAACTGACTTTTTAGATACCTTCTATTTAATAATAAATGTAGAGTAAAGTCGGTATATATGAACCAGGCGGGTAATATGTACATCTCCTTTTGTTACTCCAATTTTACATGTTATAAATCATTAATATGTATTATTTAAGCTTACACCTCTAAATAACTGTGTCAGTTAATTAATTATATTGCGGTTTAAAAATGTAGGTATAAGGGTTGGCCGTATGTACAGTGCTTTAATCCACGTAATAATTATTGCCTCGACGATAACAATTTTTTTTAAATACATGTGGTTGCTGGTATTATGGGCTATGGCCGCTATGGGGTATCATACTGCTATGTAATAATTAACCAGAATCGTGTTGAGGCAAATAGTATGAAAAGTATATTAATGATTCAGTTCTTCACAACTATTCCTTCTTTTAGTATTAATCTTCATGGGTGCCCACTAAATGGGGTATCTATTACGGAGGTTCTGCCTGCGTAATCTTTGCTACGACACTGATATTTTTTTTACAGAGGCATATAAGTTTGAAATAAAAACACCTAATATAGACAATCCAGTATTATGGTAACTAGCATGTAATACGGATCACCGTGGTCCATATTACACGCACTGATTTTCGATTGTTTTAAATTTTTTATTTCTATTTTTGCTTCCTCGATCTCGTTAAAAGAATGAATTCTCCGTCCAATAAAATGATAAAGGTTGATTTTAAATAATACTATCATAGTTATCTTACCTAAAACATGAATGGTGTTCCATATATACCGTCTTTACTCTATATATGTATTTTAGCATCAGACAATAGTTATCGATGAAACTAATATGGGTTCGAGCTCTGTTATCCTTGATATAGAGTTGATATGTGGCTGTTCCTGTGAGGATAGTATCGAATACAATAGCACTGATTGTAACAGTAACGGTAACGAAGTTTGTGGAAAATGTAGTTGCCATAATTCTTGGTAAGCCCTGCTGACAGCTCAATTATACATAATGATTCGCCACTGTTATGCCAAACTTGAACAATAAATTGAGAAAAATATTTTAAGCAAAGAACTTTATATGAACATGTATTTCGTTATGGTTAGGGGTGTACCGGAATTCACGATTTTATTCCGGTTTCGGTTTCGGTTCCGGCCGGAACTACTAAATTCCGGCCGAGTTTGCCGGAATTTTTAAATTTTGTTATTTCTTTATACTAAGAAATTCCTAAATAATATAATTATGAATAAATACATTTTATTAATGAAAAAATCATGTCGTACAACACAAAGGCAATTTTTTATTATTTGTTTTATGAAATTTTAGCATTAAATGACTTTAAATATACTAATAAAAAAGTCATTATATTATACGGACTACGGACATTGAATTGTTCAATAATAAACTAAAGATTTTCGAAAATTTTGGAATATTAGCTGTAAAATAAGACTTATTCAGCATTTTTAAATAATACTCTAGTCCTGTTTTTTCAAAAACATTTCCCGATTAAAAATAAAATGTTTTTTTCGGCGAACTCTATTTCACTCATATAAAAATTTATATTAAAATAATAATATTGAAAATAGTGGCCCGAGAAAAATTTGTTATTGCACAAGTATTTATGCTATTAGGATTAGCTATGAAATCAGAAAGATTCACATAATTATTTCTCTAAATTATCATTATATTTATGTTTAGTTAATAAATACTACTGAACTAGTGTGGGTGCTTCATAATTTTTATTTTTATTCGCGGAACCCCCAGAGAGGTACCGCGGAAAATAGTTCGAAAACCATTGCACTAGAACTAAAGTAACGCATCTTGGTGCTTTAATTTCGAGTAATTGGTATTCTTTTATCGATACTTTGTACGATTTTCTCTATTGTGAATTTGTTTAACTGCTGTTTTGATTTATCATATTTACTTATATAAATTTGACATACTAGAAATTTAATTAGGTTTGATAGAAAAGAACGTATGGTATATAAACAATTTAAAACACCTTATAAAGCTAAAAAATCACAGGATATGTAGAAAATACTAGGTTTTATAATATAATGTAATACTCTACCCCTCTAATCTTTAAGAAATACCATATAAAATAATGTTATATTAGTTTATGATGATAATCTATGTATATAAAGCATATTTATACTATTTTAGTTATTTTGTTATCATTATTAATTGAAATATAATTTTTTGAAAAAAAAATTCCGGTTCCGGCCGGAATCGAAAATTCACGTTCCGGTACATCCCTAGTTATGGTATACATTTATTTGAATTTGTAGCCTCCGCATAAAGTAAAATTCTGTATGCTTTCTTTTGAATCGATATTTTTCGAAAACTGTTGATCCTATTGCAAATATGCAAAGTATGTTTTTGTGTATTTTGTGTCGTAAATTCTTATATGTTTAAGTGCCCAATTCAGGAAAAAATTAAAGAGCAAAAAAAGACTAGATAACATTTCATAACTGTGATGCAATTGGTTCTCAAGATATTAAATAAAAACTAATTGGAGAAAATCTTTAGAGGCATGTAGCTCCCTTTAAATTTTGTTTGCAATTTACCAACTGTTCATGTTTGGCACGACAGTGCTGACTCATCCTGTATATTGGTATATCTATTTTTTATAATGAGTTTTGTTTGTTTTTAAGGTTGGGTAATAGTTGTGAATGTAACACAGATGATGCTGAGACATCGTTCCAGCTTCAGAAACGCTGTTTTAGTAATGATACGGATGTGGAATATTGCTCTGGGAGGTAAAAGAAAGACCGTTTTTAGTAGAGTTGGATTTAATAAGTTTCTTTTAATTTCCAGGGGAGAATGTTTCTGTGGAAAATGCGATTGCGAGTATGGATTTTCTGGAGAATTTTGTGAATGCAATGATTGCTTAAGGTAAGTAGAATTTACTTAAGACTGAAGTATTGATAGTTTCACAAAAAAAATGTTTATTATATTCTTTAATTATTATATTATCGACATTTTTAAGAGTTTTGACATTATCGATATGATTTATCATTTTTTAAGTAATATTTTAAATGTTTCATACCGAACTCGGAAAAATAGAGCAAGTGTGTTAAGTAAGATCGTGTACGGCGTTACTCGCAGTCGATAAGTTATACAGACCTTCTTTGTTGATCTTTTGTCAGAAACGTTTTGAAGCCGTGTTTTTTGCACGCACCCAAAAGGGCCAAAAATGTCTAATGCAGTGACGCCCAAGTACATTAAAAAGTCGAAGGTGTTTGTTTAAAAGTAGGTCAATCGGTTTAAAGAGTTGAAAAATGTCGACGACTTACTAGATCGTGGTTTAATAGAGAAAGTGACCAAAAAGGAGAAAAAACTGATCGTGACATTGTTTTCAAAAGATCGACATGGACTGAATTTTTTTTATCAAAGCACAATAGGCGGGGGTACTATGAACCTAATGAAAAAAGATTTAGGTTTGTATAACTTACCGACTGCGAGTAATGCCGTACACGCACTTACTTAACACACTGTATGTCCGGTAACCACTCTCTAATGAGGTATCAAACTTATATGACAGTTTTCTTGGAGTTTCCTTTGACAAGTTTCATGCACGCGTTGTATGTAAATATCAACGGTATTAAAACAGTGGTGATTTTATGAAAATTATTTTATACGGTCAGAGTCTCCAACTGTGTTACAATACGTTGAAGTATCACTGTTCTAAATTCCATAGCAAATCCATAGATACTATCGCAAAATTAATAACTCATTTGTAAATGCTTGCAAGCTAGTAAATTTTGCTAGCTCCTTTATGATACCGGACATTATTGAATGAACAGTGTTTGTCTGTCACTTTCTTCAAACTACCGTATATCGTTTAATCTAGAAAGTTGAGCTTTGGCATAGACATGAACATGATAATTACTATTTTATTTTATAGATCATGTCTATTGCCTAATGCCAAATCCATAGACTTGTAGAATAGACTGAGCATTCTCTATCCAACTGTGAAGTAATTACTGGCAAAAAAGTGTGATAGAGACAAAGCGATTATGTAGCCAATATCTGTCTCTTTCTAGAATTCTAATTGGTCACGTCACAGGTTTGCAGTCATTACAGACCTACAGAAAAGAGGCAGGTATTAGCTACATAATCGCTTTGTCTCAGTGCCGGATTAAGGGGGGGGGGGCTAAGGGGGCTACAGCCCCGGGCCCCACTTACACCAGGGGCCTCGCACGCCTTTGGAATAACCCAAGTAACTCAAGTAACTTCAAGCGACCCAGCTAGAGCAATTTTTTACAACTTTTAATCTACAAAACCCAAGTTTCTGTCTTAAAACACGTTAAGAATATGTATAGATTTACAATGACTGATTATAGATTGTCGTCATTAGCCAGACTTAGTATTGAAAGCGAAATTCTCCGATCACTCAATTTTGATGATGTTATAAGTGAATTTGCTGAATCGAAATCAAGAAAAAATTATTTTTAATTGTTAATTTGTTTTAATAAAAATTATTTGTTCTATTCATGCAACGTAAAAATTGTTTTATTTTTTTTTACTTTCGTTCCTCTATTCTACTGATTTACTTAGGATGTTTATCTGCTTTCAAGCTCTCTTTCCTACTGGACTACTTGGGTTATGATAGGTTACGTGGGTTACTTAATGTTCTTGGGATGCTGTTGCGTAATCATAGGGCCCCATTTTACTTTTAGCCCCAGGCCCCACGAAGGCTTAATCCGGCACTGCTTTGTCTCTTTAAAGAGAATGGTCAATTTTGTGAGGCTATTGCTCAGTCCATTATAAGATCGTCTAAAAAGCCAAATCTCAGTTTTTTAGGTGATACGGTTATGAAGAGAGGGATAAAAAAGTGCGACCTTTTGTCATCCGCCTCTCGAGCTACCCCATGGGCAATAAAGCGCAGCTTGCAGCTCTAAAAATAACTAAAAATTCCAGAGAAAACGACAATTACTGCAGCGGCCACGGCGACTGTGTCTGCGGCGAATGCGTCTGCTATCCCGGCTACGTTGGACCCAACTGCCAGTGCAGGGTAGACAACAGCACGTGCATGTTAAACGACGAGGTTTGCAGTAACCGCGGCCAGTGCATGTGCGGTGTGTGCGTGTGCGATAATAGCGCTGAGGCCGAAGCCAAGTACAGCGGCAGGTACTGCGAATACGAGAACAACAAGCTGTGTGAGCTGTACGAGAACTGCGTTTTTTGCGTGTTTGATAAGAAGAAGAAAACGTGTGATGATGTGTGTTACGTCAATGGGACCGCGTATAAGATTGTTCAAGAAAAGGAGATTTTAGGTGAATGATCTAACTTAGAACTAACTGAGAAGTTATTGTTTTGAATTAACGATGAATATTACTTTTCATCATGTTTGTTATAAAACAAGTATTGCTTTTGGTCCCACATCTTATTAAACAACACCGCACTTTTTCTACATAAAATAGACCCCGACCAATTTTCTTCAAATTAGACGAACTGTTGAAACGATATATCTAATAATAATGCAGATAACATATTATACGATTAACTAATAATAATAATCATATAAAAAACTGTATTAACTAGACCAGGGATTCCCAATGGGTTCCATGTGGACTCCATTAGAGGTCTATGAAAGTTTAAAGAGAGTCTATTGTATTCCAGGAGTCTATTGGGAATCTATTATCGATAGTCTAATATAAGAGGGTCTATAACAGCGATTCTCAACCTGTGGGGCGCGCCCCCCTAAGGGGGGCGTGATAAAACTGAATGGGGGGCGCGAGCATATTGAGAAAAAATATTATAATTTTTTTTTTAATTTACTGAATGAAAAGCATTAAAATACATTCTGACATGAATAAAAAATAAAATACACGTTTACATTTACACTGATATAATACACTTATAAATAGGATTGTATCAGTACTGCATAATGTATTTATCAATAAGTATTAAATTAAAAACAAGATTAATAATTATTAGCGACTTTGGACCTGTCTTGCAGAGCAAAGTTTTTCGAAAGAAGGTTAAATATTAGAAATTGACAATATATTATATATATAAATATATATAATATTTTTTGGTAAATCCGCACACCGAAAGTTGAGTCAAATGATATAAAATAGCGAGGCCAAGTAATCTAAATGTTTAGTTTGGGGGGGGGGGGGGTCACGCGACTCATATGATTAATTATATCCTGTGCAATACTATAGTTTACTCTTTAGAGCCAATTGTGTAGCTATATAAGGCACCCAGTAATTGAGAAAAGAATCAAACGGAATGAAATACTATTCTGTTTTATTCCGGAATCTGAACGTAAAAGATATAGCAAATTTTCAATCTGAATGACGTTTACCGGATTCAAACGGAATCATTAATGAAAATTGACAACTCAAAAATAGGTTAGCAGCATTGCAAAACTTCTTCAGACTGTTTGGACGTAATTAACAATAAAACGTAATGAAGTTATTGGCGGTGAATACGGAATTTTACAGAAACCAGAATTAAACATCAAAATTTGATTCCTTTGGATTATTTTTTTAATTAGTGGGCAGCTATAAATATATTATTATCAACAGAAACTAAAGTGCTCTAAATTAATTTTTCAGAAATAGGATTACAGCAAACATGCTCATTCAGTCGATTGATAGACGGGAGTTATTACGAATACAACTTTATTTACATAACGAAACCGAATTATGTTGAAATTCACGTACAAGAACCCCAGTTCACATATAGAGGATACATGCAGGCGAACTTTCTGTCAGTAGGGACAGCTATTGTCTTCGGGTTGGTATTCACTCTGATGCTGTGTGTGGTACTACCTGTCAAGATACACAGACATAGGGCTGATATGCAAGAGTTTGCTAAGTTTGAAAAATCGAGGAAAGAGGAAATGTACCATAATCAGAATCCTTTGTATAGGGATCCAGTTACTAGATATGAGATGCCTACTTTTTCAACTAATTAAAAAATATATTTATTTTTGATTATTTTTAAAAAGTTTGCTATTCCCATATTAACGAATTAGTCTTTGGGTCATATTACACCAGTCTCCTTTATACATAAGCTAATCAAGTGGTTCTGAAACTTTAGTAATCTGTAGATCCCCATTTTTCAATTTTCTTTGAGATCCTTAATTAAGCTCCAAATATGTTGTGATATACGCATGCTTATTTTTACGAAATAATGATCTATTTTTTGACTATAACTATTTCTCGAAATTAGAATATTATTTTCTCGAAATTTACTAATTTTTACTTTGAGAAATTTAGTTTAAGAAATACTGATCTAAATTTTAACTATAACTTTTTCTCGAAATTAGAATATTATTTTCTCGAAATTATAAGATTAAGGTATATAATTTCTAATAAAAAATGTATTTACATATTTTTATATCTTTTTTTATATTCATCTGTAAGAAATATACGAAAATAAATAAAATTTAATGTATTTTTAAAACTTGTTTTATAACCTTTATTAAGCCATTTAATAAAAAATAATTACAAAAACAATAATTGTATTCCTAAGTTTAAACACAAACAATTTTTTATGCTTACAGTAAACCCTCGTTAATTTAAAATTACAATTTTCAAAAATTCAAAATCATCATCTTCTCAAAGACTAATTTTTGACGAAGCTAGAAAATATAAGTTCGTCGAGACCCAAAATTTGAAATTAAAAAAATACAGTAGAATAACCGGTTTCTACTATCGGTTTTAACAACTCAAAATAAAAGTCCAACTGAAAATCCCATATAATTGCATATTTACCGGTTATTACGACTATCCGGTTTTTACGACCAATATGACCGGTGCCTTCGATGTCGTTATAACCGGTTTCTACTGTATTTCGTTTTTCGTCATTAAGATATTTTAGTAATTTATTAGTTCGAATTAACGAAGTTTTACTATACATTATATTATATCCCTTTTACTTGATCATTGGCTGAGGTAACTAGGGGTTTATATATATTGAATCATTTAAAACAGTGTTTCTTAACCCTAGGGTTCCGTGAGAAATCATGCAGTTGTTATGTTGCAGTGGCACACCCATGGGGGGAAGTTAGGGGTTAAAATCCTCTGAATTTTTCGTTATGCATTGTTTAATTCAACAACTGTGATACATAAAAATTAAAAATTACATATAATTACCCTCCCCCCCCCCCCGATTTTTTATGGTTGCACCATTGTTCTGTTGTATACGATTTTGGTTATTTTTATTTATTTCTTTGGTGTGTACACATATAAGGTTCTTTTTCTTATGTGAATAGAAAAATATATAGGTACATACCTACTCAAGGAAAAATTAAAGGGATAGAATTTTTTTCGAAAAAAATAATAGGGGCTGAAAATTGAAGGAAAAAATGTATCTACTTTTCCAATTCAAGTTATCATTGAACGTTTTTTATTTAAAAAAAATATTTTTTTTTGCAATTTTTGAATGTTTTACAAACATGCGTATTTTTCAAGGATTTCGTTGGAGTAATAGGGTTGAGAAACACTGAATTAAACAAATAATTAAAATTATTTAAAATTAAGTCTTTTATCACAATATTTATTTAAAAAGGGGCCCAGTATATACCTACATTTATGAAGTACAATAAATAGTAAGTGTTGGTAATGGCAACTTATTTATTCAAGTGACAGCTGGTGTACTAATTTCAGAGGATACACATGAGTTTAACAATAGGCTAGAACGTTGCCCGAAAAATAATATCTGATTTTTATAATTTTCACATGCGGATTATTTTGGGAACCTCCTTTGAAGTTAGGTCACAGTTTGGTATTAATTAAATGTATGCACAGTATGCAGTATTAAAATTTTACCTACAATGAATAGTTTTTTTCTTTACAAAACATTTTTAAGGTAAGACTACATAATATTTTATATATTAAAAAAATATACTATTCACTTTAAATGGGCACCTTTTTTTAACTAATTTTTAATGTTAAAATTTATTTGTATACGTTCACGTTTATATTAAATGTTTATAATCATATTTTATAACTACAAATCACAAATTATATAAGCTAACCTAAAAATAAAATTTGAATACGTAGATACTATTTATTTAAAGTTAAAAACTTAATAGGTAGGTTGATTTTTTGTCAACATATGAAATTTATATTTAACAATATCTAGCTTTTCTATTATAAATCTGATATCCAAAAATGACATAATAATATCTTCTATTAAAATTATGCATTTTCAGACTATAGTCCAGTCAATATAATATTTGAGCTAGAAAAAAATGACGGAGTACATTTTTTTCAAGAAATTGGTAGATTTCAATGTATAGAACATGGTGATAACTTTTCCCCCTCTTCACAGGGGGGTGCATGCTTACAAAGCTGTCTAAAATCAGTTATTTGGGTATACCACTGGGGCTGTCAGTTTTAGAAGAAAACAGGTTTAATAAATCTTAAAGCTGATAAAAATACGAACAAAATAGTGTTTTTAAAAATTATGTAACATAAATAATTAATGAAATAGAGCCCGCGAAAAAATCATTTAGACGTCGAATTTGGAGATCACGCCTAAAATGTAGAGTTACGTTCGACCGCTGTGTTTAATTTGTATTTAATTGAATTTCAAAATGAAATTTTAAATTACAATAGAGAAAAGAGTGCTCTAAATAATGCTTGAAACCCAATGTCGGAATCTCGAAAAATGTTTGAGTTATAAGCACTCAAAGTTCTAGATATTACAAAAATTTAAGGAAAATTATTCATGTTTTTCAACGACCTTCTACACCGAATAAATTAAATTCCAGCTAGGAATCTATAGAACTTTTAATGCCCTAAATAATGGTTTCTGTCTGACCATGATAACTTTAAAATTGTTCAAATAATGGGAAAATACACAAAGCACATAATTTAAGTTGTAATAATCACAATTGTATTCAAAAACAGTGTATAATAAAAGTTTTTGTTATAAAAATTTGTCTTTGGATATTTACCTATAACTTGAATAATTTTAAAATAATCATGGTCAGACAGAAACCATTATTTAGGGCATTAAATGTTCTATAGATTCCTAGCTGGAATTTAATTTATTCGGTGTAGAAGGTCTTCTCTGGGGTCGTTGAAAAACATGAATTATTTTCCTTAAATTTTTGTAATATCTAGAACTTGGAGTGCTTATAACTCAAACATTTTTCGAGATTCCGACATTGGGTTTCAAGCATTATTTAGAGCACTATTTTCTCTATTGTAATTTAAAATTTCATTTTGAAATTCAATTAAATACATATTAAACACAGCGGTCGAACGTAACTCTACATTTTAGGCGCGATCTCCAAATTCGACGTCACTAAATGATTTTTTCGCGGGCTCTATTTCATTAAATATTTATGTTACATAATTTTTAGAAACACTATTTTGTTCGTATTTTTATCAGCTTTAAGATTTATTAAACCTGTTTTCTTCTAAAACTGACAGCCCCAGTGGTATACCCAAACAACTGATTTTAGACAGCTTTGTAAGCCCCTAGAAAGTTATGCACCCCTCTGTGAAGGGGGGGGGGAAGTTATCACCATGTTCTATACATTGAAATCTACCAATTTCTTGAAAAAAAAAACGTACTCCGTCATTTTTTTCTAGCGCCACCACTATACGAAATTGTCTACTGACTGGACTACTAACAAATATCTTCCTTGGTAACTCAATAAAATAATTAATTATTTACAAGAGTTAATAAACTGTATTTTTTTATAATACCAACGTAAAATAAAAAAATAACGTTGTTTAAGAAAGTATTGAAAATTAATTTAAATTAAAAAAGTAAAAATATTATTAGTACGTAAGATAAGATCAGGTAAGAAAGGGAAGAATTGAAAGAATCTAGAAGACTCTAAAAAATAGACAGAATTTTGTTTTTTATATTTATATTTATTTTGTATAAATTAATATTAATGAAGTACCAATAATTTTTAGATATAATTGTACAATATTGTATTGCATCAAAAAGCCACAGAAATCAAATAATAATTTTTGATAATTGTAAATATTAGTGCTTGCCTAAATTATCGAAGATGGAGGCCAAAAAAAAGTTAGAACATTTTCGAACACAAATTAATTATTATTTGTTTATAAAATATACTTTAATGTTTTGTTTTGAATTCAGAAAGAATTTGTATTTAATGATACTTGAAATAACAGGTTATAATTGACTAGACACCATTATTACATTTTTTAACGAAATTTTTATACATAATCATCACTAAAACATGGTTTTAAATAAAATTTATGGATTTCCCAATAGATTAAAAAAATATTTTTAGAATATCACAAATGATGTAATCAATACTATCAGTATAAAAAAAAATATTTTTTTAAACTATGGATTAGTTTAAGTGATATGTGATATGATAATTGAATTGAAGCAGGAGCGTATTTAGAAAAATTAACTAATGATTTTTTGTTATAAAAAATACCGACATGATAGAAAAAATATTGAACTAAATTTGATAAGATTTTCGTTATTTGGAAGTTTAAGACCACAAAAATTGTCGAAGTCTTTAATAATATGATAGTTAAATTAAAGCAGGAGCGTATCTACGAAAATACTATTAATATTTTATTATAAAAATACCGAATTGATACGAAAACTTCTGAACTAATTTTGATGGGACTTTCGTTGTTCAGATGCCTAAGATCCTAGAATTATTTCAGGTTATAAAAAAATTGAATTAGGGTAGAGCCGTATTACGAAAAATTTACAATATATATTTTCTTATAAAAATATATAAGAATAAATAGAAAAATAAAAATAAAATATAATTATTATTAATTATATATTTTTATTATAATTTTAATAAGGTCGCTGGGGCGTAAAAAGATTGTCACTAAATTTTTTTAGTTTTAAATTGCAAAAAAGTTCTTATAATCGTTTGTTTTTATTTTTAATAATAGCTCAAAGTAAAAAATATTTTAATTACCGTAGTTAAAAATTGAGATCTGATTTACCAAAATAATTTAAGTCACTTTTGGTAGATTTTCTATTTTTTGGTTCTTTATTACTGAAGTAATTAGTCAATGAAAAAAAAACATTTTTGGTACCGCGAGTTATAAATCGAACCAATTAAATTAAAACTAATCGATACATGACTGGTATTTTTAAAGATCTGACCCCGTTTAGATTTGATTTGTTTGGGTTGATATTCCAAAACTGCCGTAAATATTGCTCGTATCCGCAGTATTTATTGTAAGTAATAATTCCAACCAATGATATCAATTTTTTTCAGTTCCGCGACCAGTAGCAGATGTGGTCGGTTAGATTTGATTTGATTGGTTGGATGTCTGACTTGCAAAACTTAAGTTTGTTTGACAGTTTTGGCTTCTGAATGACTCAATATCAAAATTAATTTAAAATAGTCGCAAAAGTAAGGTAATATCAATATTTTATCATATTTGATTTCTGCATTTAAAGATGCCACTGTGCTTATGGTTTTCTTTCGACAAAACCGGAAGTGCGTTGGTGCAGTAGCATTTCCGGTGACCCAGTAACTCCCTTCTTTTCCGGTACAGATGAGTTGAGCTCCGTTTTTTCTCCGCTTTTTTCTGGAGGCGGATTCACATGGGCGTCTTTGACGATACTTCTCAGGACATATGAGAATACGGTTTGTGGTAATATTCTGAAATATAAAATAAAAAATAAATTTCAGTAATTAAAAAAAAAATTTTTTTTAATATTTTTAGGTAAAGCATCGTTTACCTCGTGAAAATACTACTTAATTCAGATTACTTATATTATGCTAAAAAAATCCCCCTCTTCATATTTTCTGAGTACGTCGTCTGATCACTGAAGTTAAGGTAGTTGGTCCATCATAATGTGATCACATTAGGCCATGAGTACATATTTTTAATTTAGAGAAATGATCATGGCAACGCTGTACATTATCTACTATTAACTACATGTCAAATGATTATATTTTATCATCTAAACTACCACAGAATATATTAATAATTAATGAAATCGATTATAATTCCCTTCAATCCACTTATCATATTTTGTAAAAAAATATTTCATTATTTCGTGTATTTTCTACTATAATCAAATGAATACATTGTTGCCACATTGTCAACAATACTGTAATTTATGTGATGGTTTGGTAGTTAAATCTGGTTAAATCTTAATAACGGGATGGTCAATAATTCCAATTTTTTGTATATTGTTTTCTTTCATATAAATATACAACATGTCAGTTTTTGATGAAAATCTGACGCTACGTTTATATTTTATCTAATAAAACGTTACGTTGGTGTACGGTTAGTCCATATAAGCTGTGTTAAAAATATAAACTTTGAGATCATTTTTCATGACTTTGAGATGGTCAATTTTAATAAAAATTGGCTATTTTTCAGATATTAATCTAGGGAATATTCCTGTGCAATTTAAACAAAATCTGACGAAAACATGTTTACTACCTTAAGTAATATCGGGCGCGGTTAGTACTTGGATGGTTGACCGCTTGGGAACACCGCGTGTCGTTGTCTTTTTTTGTTATTTAATTTACTATTTTATTGATCAAGTAGACTCTGATAAACCTTGTTACGCGCTTAAATATATACAGACAACGGCCATACCATATTTAAAGCACCAGTTCTCGTCTGATCACTGAAGTTAAGCAATATCGGGCGCGGTTAGTACTTGGATGGGTGACCGCTTGGGAACACCGCGTGTCGTTGTCTTTTTTTGTTATTTAATTTAGTATTTTATTGATCAAGTAGACTCTGATAAACCTTGTTACGCGCTTAAATATACAGACAACGGCCATACCATATTTAAAACACCAGTTCTCGTCTGATCACTGAAGTTAAGCAATATCGGGCGCGGTTAGTACTTGGATGGGTGACCGCTTGGGAACACCGCGTGCCGTTGTCTTTTTTGTACCACTTCATAAAAAAATTGCATTTATCTTGTTTTCAAGATTATTATTATTTTTTAATAATAATAATTGTATAAAAAAGTTACTGTGTCCCCGTACAAGTAATGTACTAACTTGCATTGATTGGTAAACAACCAATAATTTATCAAGCAATTTTTATTTTTTTTACAAGCTTTTATTTAACTTCACTTGTTAGTTAAAGTATGTTAAGGTCAAATATTGCAATCAAAATTTCGACTAGTTCTAATTAAGCTAGAGCTTTGAAAGTTTGTATACGTCCAATGACAATGCAATACAATATACATATCTAACGTATCTTAACGTTCTTAATCCAATATGGCGGACACCCTAACATGGCGGATTACCTTTTTCTTCACAACCATCTTGATACGCGTATCAAATGAAAGCGTTTGACGAGTAGAATAATAAATATATATATAATTTTTGATAATAAATTAACAATTTTATAAATACAATAATGAAATAATTAATTAATTAAAACCTATACATTTGTCTTCATGAGCACCCCGCGTTTTTGTTGGTTTTAGTCATAAGAACCTGAAAATTATGTGATAGCTGAAAATTTAGTTTTTACTTTTTAGTGCATTTATAATAAAAACGATTTTTTTATATAATTTTTTATTAACTTGTTCTAAGCATCAAAGGAACCGAAATCGACATTTTTAAAAGAACTTTTTATGGTTTCTCGTGTATTTTATTTTTTAAATCTCCGATTTTATTGGGTTAGATTACAAAAACAAAAAATTCATTAGTATTAATTTTTTTAACTTGACCATCTTTTCATCGTTTAACTACAGAGTTCTTTAGAATATTTAGGGGGTTTGACCATTAACATTTGTAGACAGTTTTTTACTTTTATAAATATTAAAAAAAATTGGATGGTAATTTTAACATTTCGTGTAATTTATTATAGCAAAAATTTCAAGGTTCTTGCAAATAATAAGAATACAATCATAATTTTTTAATTTAAGATTGATCTGTTTCAACTTTCATTTAAATCTTTAATAAAAGCTATGATTAATTATATATATTTACTGATTCACTATAGATAAGAAAAATAAAAAAGTAATTTAAATAGAAAATGTACAAATGACTAACTTCTAAACTCAATAAATAATTATTTAAATATGCACATTTTTAAATCTCTTATTTGACATGAAAAGTATTTTTATAAACATTAATTAATGTTAATAATGTTAATATATACATTGAACTGTCTGAGGAATGACGGGAGCCATTAAACCGAAAAATATAAACAACATAGTATTTTTTTTTACTTATAAACTTTTACGATACCTAGTAAAATCCGTGTGGCAAAAAAAAAACGATTTACATTTATATATATATGCAAAACGAACAATAAAAATAAATTTAAAAAACCATGGGCAATTTATATCATTCAAATTAATTATTGACTAATAATCGAGTCAATGGTGTTTACTTCAGAACCTACAGAAACAACATCGATTTTGATGAAATTAAACAAAAAATGTTTGTTTCACTATATTAATTATAATTTTGGTATTGGTCAATTTATCGTAAACAGTCCATCGTAAAATAATTTACCTGAAGATCGATTTATACGATAAATTGTTCCTACGGTAAATTGTTTTACGATGAATTGTTTACGATATATTGAGGGCAAATCTTTGAAATTAGAAACAATGGCTGTTGGACTTATGTCTGTTATTACATATATACCTAAAGGAGATAACAAATTTGCAAGCTTGCAAGCACATTCAATTAATTTTGTAATAGTATCTATGCATAGGTGGGCACAGTTTATTGAAAAGTTAACTTCGTTAATCGTTAATTCGTTAATAAAAAAGTTAACTTCGATAATCGTTAAAGCGTTAAAATTCCGAAAATTTAACGGAAGTTAAAGTTAACTGAAATTTTCAAAATTTTAACGAAAGTTAAAGTTATTCGTTAAAAGTTAACCATCCAAAATGTTTTAAGACCTTTTTTTGCTTTTTCGATAGCTTTCTTAGGGAACGTTCAAGTATTACGTAACGCAATTTTTGGAGATTTTTGACCCCCCCCCCCTCCCCTCATGTAACGCGCCGTAACGTTTTTCTGTACCCCCCCTCCCCCTACTTACGTAACCACCAAGTGACCATTTTTACCTAAAAACTGTTACGTAACGCGTAGTTCAAAATCCCCCCTCCCGCCCCTGTAACGCATCGTAAAGTTTTACGACCCCCCCCTCCCCCCAAATTCGATACGTTATACTTGAACGCTCCCTTATGTATTTACTTGTCATCAAACAACCAATGTAACGGACTAAAGTTAACAAAAGCGTTATAATTTTTTTGAGTTAACTTAAAAGTTAATCCGTTAATCATTTTGTTAACTTCGTTAATTAACGATTAACGGATTAACGAGTTAATGCCCACCTATGTATCTATGAATGGTTTAGTTATGAAATTTAGAGCAGTGATACTTCAATTTATTAAACACAGTTGGTGGCTCGAACAAAATAACTTTTATAAAATATCACCTCTGTTTTAATACGATTTGTGTTTACACTTCATTATAATTCAAGGTAACTGTCAGATAGATTTGAAACCTCATTTGAAAGTGCTTGATGGCTTACAAATGTTAGCTCGTTTATAATATCGGACATTAAAAAAGTATTTTTATAGTTTAAACAATCACGAAAAAATATATATAAACCATTTTTTTCGATGATATTTGATGATGAATAAATAAAATAATAATAAATTGAAAAATGTTAATTTTCAATTTTTTAAATAATTTGTTTAACAAATTAACGTTGACATTTGAACACAAAAATTTATAAACAATATACATATTTTTATTTTATTGAATATTGATGAAATTTTGCATAGTTGTTTGAAATACTTTTATTTAACAATATAAAAATTTACGGCACATTAATTTGCATTAATTCAAGCTAATTTGCATTATTTTTCATATTACTTACAATAAGTTTTTATTCGCCTATACGCTTGCGTCGCGTATAAATTAATAAACGTTTATCGTTTTTGACAAAAAATGTGCGCTGATTTGCAACATATTCTGAAAGTTTTAGCCACAATTTTTTCGAAATTTTATTGAAAAAAAAAAAACACCTCAAACACACGTTTGTAGCAAAAATTTCAATTTTACAAAATATATAAAACAACTTTTGGAAAATTTTCGGTAAATCCTTATTTTGAAAAGAAATTCTTAACCAGTGTCCCCCCAAAACCAGCCAAGGTATATTTTCTCATCAAAAATCGTACTTAATATATGAAATTTTTAAATTGAATATTAAAAAAAAATCTAAAATCAAGGTGCAAAACTTTGACGTTCACTGATGCGTGATGTCATTCTCTCTGATTGGTGTTTCATTTAACATGGTGGATTGTCGTATTTTGCATTTTTATTTTAGCAAAAATTATATTAATCTCCATTTTAATATAAAAATAAATACATGTTTTTAACTTATTTCATTATTTAAAATCATAATTTCAATTATATTTTGTTACCTGGCATCATGCCTACTGCAATGAAAAATATATATGTCTACGTCTACATAAAAAGATTTAATCTTATTTTTAAATAAATAAATTATTATTTTAAAAACATATACAAGTTCATGATCAGTAACATAATAAATTAGTAGGTTGGACAATACTGATAGTTAACCTTGCAACTGGTTGTTTTTTGCTTCAATGATTTTAAGGCATTTATCATTTTATTTATAGAGAAAATTATATGTTATCAGTTATCAAACGATAGTTATTCAATAAAAAGTCAGTATTAGTCAAAGTGACTAGAGCTGTGCATGTACTTAAGGAGTTGTTAGGGGTAAATATATACAGTGTGTTGATAAAGTAAGGAACAAAATTCATAACTGCGTCATTTAATATTTTCAAGCAAAACACTCGGACACGTCGATTAGTATTTTTAGTTGCGGATTTTTTGACATAAGAAAATTTTATACAGGCTGTCTCAATAAGAACATACGCAGTCATAATTCATTTTTTTAAATGGAACACCCTATATATTATACAATTTTTGAATTATACGATAAATTCTGAACACTTTTTGTACAGCATATCACATCTCTAAAATCAGCGGTTTATGGAATAATAACGTTTGAAATGTGTCTCAAGATGAATATATGCAGTCATTATTGATTTTTTTTAATGGAACATCCTGTATATTATACCATTTTTGAATTGTACAGTAAATTCTGAACACTTTTTGTACAACATACCACAGCTCTAAAATCAGTGGTTTTTGAAATAATTTTATTTCTTTTGTATATTTTATTATTAAAGTTCATTAATTTTTTATTTATTTATAACATTTTTAACGTCATTATTCCAAAAACCACTGATTTTAGAGCTGTGGTATGCTGTACAAAAAGTGTTCAGAATTTACTGTACAATTCAAAAATGGTATAATATACAGAATGTTCCATTAAAAAAATCAATAATGACTGCATATATTCATCTTGAGACACATTTCAAACGTTATTATTCCATAAACCGCTGATTTTAGAGATGTGGTATGCTGTACAAAAAGTGTTTAGAATTTATCGTATAATTCAAAAATTGTATAATATATAGGGTGTTCCATTTAAAAAAATTACTTATGACTGCGTATGTTCTTATTGAGACAGCCTGTATAAAATTTTCTTATGTCAAAAAATCCACAACTAAAAATACTAATCGACGTGTCCGAGCGTTTTGCTTGAAAATATTGAATGACGCAGTTATGAATTTTGTTCCTTACTTTATCAACACACTGTATATGCTTAAGTACATATGTTATCAAAAAAATTAATTTCTACTTGTACATACTTTTTATTGCTTTACTGATAAGTTATTATACTATAGTTCAAAAAATTTTTTGATTGTTAATAAAATAACAGATTGTCGTCTGAAAAAATTAATAAAATAAAATAATCATTATTGTGACTTACGTTTTAAGGAATATGACCGATGACAGGTACTTGGGTATAACGACATGTTGCTCATTGTAGAGAATGGATTGCACGATTTTCTCGGCTACTTGGTTACTGCTAAGTACGGGCAGGAAGCGGGTGTCGATGTCCTCGAACATTCCAGTCGACTGGATAAAGTACGGGCATATACAGGTGGTTATAATACCATCATAACCTGGAAGTATTTACATTTTTTAAATATATTTTTGTGTATTTTGCTATAATATAGATAAGCTACATCACGCTATTTTTGCCATTTTAAACCCACTCTCCCCTCTTGTCACATACTTGTGATTAAGTTAAATGTGTTGTGACGTCACATATTAACCGATCCACTTTCTTATGTTGATTAAGGGAAACAATTCATCATACGTTTTTTTTTTCGATTTGCAAATTTTACAATCATAGTACCTAATACCTAGTTTTACCTTGTATTTTTTTGGAAATGAACCAACCATAGCTGAATTCAAAATTAAGGGTTCTGATTGGTCCATTTGAATATTTATACAAATATTATAATAGCAGACTGTTAAGGGGTTAGGTGTAGTCAGAGACATGAAAAAATGACAATTTTAAATAATTTGTTTTTGCCAGTAAATTATTTCATTTTATAAAAGTAAAAACATAGCATCATTAAATAAGGTTTCGACTTGACTTGGCAGAAATTTTAGAAAAAAATTAATAATTTTAAACGTAATGGCTGTTTGTGTTGATCCAGTTCCAACCGAAGCTCCTTGCGGTGACCATCACTTATCCTTGGAGATTCATCCAAATTCAATCGGACAAAAAAAATAGTTTTATTAATAGATAATCTAGTGCCTGATCGAAGCTTTTTTTTTCTTTCTTAAATTAACAAAATGGCAGCCTCAGAACATTTTTTTCAAGATTTTCGGGAAAAAAACCAACAGTTAATTGTTTATAACAAATCGAAATTTAAAAAAAAATCCTTCGATCAGGCACTAGTTTTTCATGTTTTCAAAAAGCTGTATAAATTTCATTAAAATCTACCGAGCGGTTTTCGAGCTACAGTGGTCACCAGTTCAAAAACATAGTTTTGAGAAAAACGCATTTAAAGTTTTACACTCAATTTACATGAAGTAATATACGTATTATTTAATTACTTACACCGAGTCAACTATTCCTGGGCCATAAAATAGTTCTTCAGACGCTGCGCTGTAGCAGCTTCCAAAAATGCAAAAATCAAAAATCGATTTCTTGAAAATTCTGACTACACCTAACCCCTTAACCTACTCTGGAAATATCTAGTAATAGGTTATTAAAAATAGCAGTTGATTGTAAATTAAAACAAGAAATATATTTTTTGGGATACACTCACCGCTCGATATAACGACGTTTTTTTGTAATTCGACCACTTGATATAACGACGGCGAGAGGGGCCCCCACCAGCATGCCGACATTAACGATAATTGGTGAATTTAAGTTTCGCGCAGAAATATAGCAGTCAGTGGTATTATGGTGGGGATAGGAATAGGTCGCAATACCAAGCGGTGGTCAAGTCGTTGTATCAAGCGTTCGTTAAATCAAATGTCATTATAAGAAGTGGTGAGTGTATATATAACTAGGGGCGAAAAAATATATAACCCTGGGTAATTCGTGAAAAAATAAACTTAATTCACTTACCTTGATGTTCTAATTCATCGCGAAGACTCTCGTCAAATCCGACTGCCGCATATTTGGAGCTGCAGTAGTCAACAAGTTTAGACGTGCCCAAGTGCCCGGCTAGCGAGGCAATGGTCACGATATGGCCACTGTTTTTCTTCATCATCGCAGGCAAGAAAGCCTTCGTCGTCTGTAAAAAATATAACATTTAAAAACAGTAAATCTTAAACTTTTTAGACCACGACTAATACAAAGAAGTAATCTAATATTTTTTTATCAATTTTTGATGTAATGTAAATGAAGAATTTTTAATTTTTATGAAAATTTATTTTATAGAATATATGAAAATCTTACCCAAAAATGTGCTATTATATTAACGTCAAACGTTCTTTGAATTAATTCGTCTGAAGTTTCCATTAGAAGTTTTCCCGAGACCACTCCGGCATTATTTATTAAAATAGATACCTGAAAAATAGAAATTAATTTGATTTATTTATACAAAAATTGTGACAGTTAAAATATTATTAAAAAATATTTATACTTTTTTATGTATAAGTTGCTGTACAATTTTCTAATATCGTTTCTTTTCACTTTAGTATTTGCATACACAGCCAGTAAAAAACGTTACAATACCATAAACCAAATGAGACATGGATGACTCAGGGGGGTTAGAACATACCATAGGGCAATCAGGGCAGGAGACAATCATGACGTCCATTCGATCAAAAGTATAGTTATTGGTTTACACATTAGCTTTATATTTTATAATTTTATTAAGAAAAAACTTCACCCATATATTTTTTATACAGACACTGGCGCACTCAGAAAAATATCCGAAGGGGGTAGCTCTATTTTTATTTATCATAAATATTAAATTCAATAATTTATATGGACAAAATAGGGGGTATGTACCCTTTTCCTCCCTACTTATGGGTACACCACAAATAACAGATCTATATTTCATAGCTTAAAAGAGAAAAAAAACACACTGAAACTTTGAGAAAACATTTGCCAAAAGAGCATGGGAAAAATTCTGAAAAAAAACAATAAAAAGTAGTCAATTGTTTTCTAGTTAATTAACAGTTAAAACATCACACTTTTCAAATCCATCTAGCAACTGAACCGTCAATTTTAAAACCAAATGTTAATGAGAATAATTGATCAGCATCTTTTATAAACAGGAACTTTGACCGAAATACCTTTCCATTGTTTTTTTATAATGCAAATACTGAAACATGTATATTTATTTATAATTTTCACTATCGGAATATAGAATTTCAATAACTTCTTCTATACAGGAGTCAAAGATCTTTTTTTACATAAAAAATACATTTACGAACAAAACAATTATTTAAAAAATAAACTCATTGAAATAATCATAATAACAATTCTATCTAAAATCTCCCATGTTCAATACACTCTGCTTACATAATCAAATGTTATCTCATTTTAATATTTTAACCTTTACTATTTGAGATAAACAGAGTACTTATTTTAAAATGCAACGTATTATATTATGTATTATTATGTATACAATACTGAAAAACAATTCAAATATAAGAATGTATTTAAATTTATTTTCGATTGTATTATTTATCTTTCATTTCTGGAACAAAAGTTGATGTAAAAGTACAAACGAACATCAGTTGAAAATACAATAGATTTAACAAATTTAAATTCGATATTAAAATAAACAATAGGTATCGATAACTATAGCAATATATGTACATTTAACTTATACAAAAGACATACTAGGTATTTCATATTTAAATTCTACAGGTTGACCCATTTTAAGTGCACACATCTGATAACTTTTACGGTGAAAAATTTTTTCGGATAAAAGTTGCATGGTTTGGAGGGGGCATAGACAAGGTCAATATTATTATTTTTAATAGAAACCTATAGTTATTATTAACAGTATTAAGTAATTTTATGTGAAAAAACACGAAACTTTCATTGAAAACTTTTTTTAACAACTTAATCATTCCAAAATAAGTAACAAAATAATACGAGATTTTAAGATTTTGAACTTTCAATATTTTTTTAATCAGAAACCATCAGGTTTAGAGAAAAAGTACCAGATATAAAACATGTCTATTTTGATCTAACAAGAATGTAATTGAGAATTATTTTTAAAATTTTAAAACTTTTTTCAATTTATTTTATTTAAGCAAAAAAACATTTTATTTATTTAGAATAATTCTTTAAAAGTGGTTAGGGAATTTGTATACATATAATATTTCTTCAATGATTTATTTTATAATTTATAATACTGCATTTTCAGGTAATGGAAAAATACAATATAAATTCAGGTATAACATATTTACCTCGCCAACTTCTTCTGTAGTCTTTTTGGCAACTCTGTAAACTTCCTCTCTGTTGCGAATATCGCACACGTACCCTTTGGCAAACCCTCCATTGGCTTCTATTAGTTTAACAGTCTCATCGATTCCTAAAATAAAATAAAAAATATAAGTATCATAATATAAAAAACAAGTACCTATTTTAAAGCAATGCGATTGAATTTTATCGAGATGAGACTCAAATTATACCATCTTTATTCATAAGTCTCGTCGATTTTAAGGTAATATTAATAACTAGAAATTAATATACAGGGTGGGGCATTTAAAGTGTTACAGATTTGTATCTCAGAACTTTCGCATATTTGAAAAAAATGTTTTAACCAAAAAATGTTTGGTTGTGAGGGGGTCATCGAATAGTAATATTTATGTGTTGTTTTAGCGTGTCCTTCAAGGATATTTGAAGGTCAACATCATTTTTTTAAATGGGAACCTATAGTTTTTATTAAATAATTTTGTTCTTCGTGAAAACTTACGAATCTTTTATTGAAAACTTTTTTTTGGACAACCTTAATTTTTCAAGATATCTAACAAAATATTTTCAGATTTTGAACTTTCAAGATTTTTTTTACTCAGAAACCATTAATCTTAGAGAAAAAATACAAGGTACAAAAAATGTTTATTTTGATCTAGTAAAACTTATTTTCTAGATTTAAAAAAAAATGAAAAAAAATAATTCTTATTAAATCATATTAAATGAAAATATGCATTTTTCATTTTACTGTAATAATACTAACCTGAGCATGCATTGGATGACCTATGACATAAGGTCATTTGAGGTCACTCAAGGTAAGAAAAAAAAATTAAAACGATACGAAAGTAGAAATCTAGTGGGGTCAAATCTGGTGATAAATAAAAATAAAAAAATTAAATTTTAGATAGAGAAGTTTTATAAGTCCCACTAATAGAGGTATTTTGTTGCCGAAGTCACGGGACCTCAATATGAACTCTAGTTATAGAAGTTTCCCACTTATCCATGTCCCATTTAATCAAGTTTCACTGTTATAATAAGTATGCAAAAAATTTTGTTTAACATACCTCTGTATTTTCAAATGGAAACATGCATTTTTCATTTTACTATAATAATACTACATAATTTGAGCATGAGTTATAGGATCTAAGAAAAAATAAACATTCAAACGAAAGTAGAAATTGTAAAAGTAATTTTTTATTTTTTTTTGTATTTGTAGACAATTCAATCCTTATGTCATAGGTCATCCAATGCGTGCTCAGGTTAGTATTATTACAGTAAAATGAAAAATGCATATTTTCATTTAATATGATTTAATAAGAATTATTTTTTTTCATTTTTTTTTAAATCTAGAAAATAAGTTTTACTAGATCAAAATAAACATTTTTTGTACCTTGTATTTTTTCTCTAAGATTAATGGTTTCTGAGTAAAAAAAAATCTTGAAAGTTCAAAATCTGAAAATATTTTGTTAGATATCTTGAAAAATTAAGGTTGTCCAAAAAAAAAGTTTTCAATAAAAGATTCGTAAGTTTTCATGAAGAACAAAATTATTTAATAAAAACTATAGGTTCCCATTTAAAAAAATGATGTTGACCTTCAAATATCCTTGAAGGACACGCTAAAACAACACATAAATATTACTATTCGATGACCCCCTCACAACCAAACATTTTTTGGTTAAAACATTTTTTTCAAATATGCGAAAGTTCTGAGATACAAATCTGTAACACTTTAAATGCCCCACCCTGTATGTAGGTATCGTTCTCGTGTACGAGACAAGATCAAGATGGCTGTCAATTGTCAAACTCGAAACTGAGATTTCAGTGTTGCCTGCCTCGTATATAATCGTAGGAAAATTTGTACATTTTTTTTTTAGTTTGGACCTTAAACATCTACTTCATGGTAAGTCCTTTATTAGTTAATTTTACCATTGTAATATATAACTCATTATTGAACTAATATGCTTTTAATTGACCAAATTAAACACAGTTAAAATATAATTTAAGAAACAATCATAACTATCAAAGCAGCAGAGGGGAGAACAGGATGGTTCGCCCCGGGCTCAAGCAATAGGAAGGGGGGGGGGGATGGTGATGATATCAGATTTTGAAAAGTGAAATATGTTGTGTGAATTCCCTTTTCTTCAAATAATTAATTAAAATTGCCTGAGGAGCAAAATATATCTCCAGGTATTACGTGAATTTTTCTTATTAAAAAAAATCTATAAACAATATGGGGGGAGAGGTGGGGTGTAAACTTCCTAATTCCACTACCGTGTCAAGGTGTATTAGAAAAACATCTCAAAAATACAATTTAAATTAATATGCAAAATTTTAATAGAGTTCGTTAATATCACACAATTTTTTTATTATTTTATTCATGTATTAATAAGCTTGAATGTAAATTTTTAATATTTATTAACATTTCAGAATAATGAAGACATAATTATTTTATAATATGTGATACTGTTAACAGTTTTATCTAAACGAGTTTCAAAGAAACTAATTAGAATTGGTGACCTTCTTTAATTGAAATATATGATATTGACAAAGAAAATATACAATTAAAGCTAAAATTATTCAGCAAAAAATAACTGATTTGTATAAAGTTGATGTAATTCTATTTTAATAGGCGTGAAATACTTTTTTTTGCGTTTGCAAAGGTTAAAGGTCATTTAAAAAAATTGTAATCGGCAAGTGAGAGCTTCTTTATATGATACCGGATATTAACGTGTTCTATGTTATGATTTAAAATGTCTGAATATATAAGTCAAACCTGGATAACTTCTAAAGCTCAGGGCACCTATACTCGAGCTCACTCGAGAATATGCCGATACGAGTTTTTCGTTCGAAATTTTAAATCTGCTCAGGAGCAGTCGAAATTTTTCATACATTTCTATAGAAAAAAAGTCGCATCGAGATTCGAGAATACGGCATAATTTACATAATCGAGATTTTAGTAAATAACTTGGTGACTTTTAGTTTTACATTCAAATCTCTAAGCAACGACCATCCTATTAACGTACGTTCCGAGAAACGACTGGCCAACCGCTCCATGTAACGACCTTCCCCTATCCTTACCACAATACTACCGTGACTGCTATATTTTTGCGCGAAATTTAAATTCACCAATTAACGGCGATGGGTGCCCCTCTAGTCTACGTTTTTAGGAGATTTTGAATTACCGATATCTACGTTGTTCGGAGCGACAAGTGTAGTTTACTAAACTCGAATGAGAAAAAGTCAAACGAACTCAAGAATAGGGGTCCAGGTCTCGGTCCAATAACGCTCCGATACAGTATTATTATACTAAATATTTGACTGGAGCGAGACCGGCCCGAGAACAGGGCCCTTATTCTCGAGTTCGTTCGACTTTTTCTCATTCGAAATTACTAAACTAAAACTAAAAGTCACTAAGTTATTTACTAGAAGCTCGATTGTGCAAATTGTACCGTATTTTTGAATCTCAATGTGATTTTTTTTTACTAGAAATGCCGAATGAAAAATCTCGACTGCTCCTGGGCATGCGAGATTTAATATCTCGAACGAAAAACTCGAATCGACATATTCTCGAATGAGTTCGAGAATAGGGGCCCAGCTCGTTAGTTTGGATCGACCCTAATCATTTAATTTAATTTATAAAGTCAATGTCAATGGTGGTATATACATAGATTTTTAATTTTCTATTATTATAAATACATCTACACAATTAACATAAAAACTGCAAATTACTTTAATCGTCATGGTATACCAAAACATCTGCAATTATATATTAGCTTACATAAGTGACTTAAGTAATACTACACACATAAGTACGAATGTAGGTATCAATGAAATATCAAGTTTATGTTGTAAAAAAATTGTTGTAATATTACAAGTGTTTCAATTCGTAGATTAAAGTTTAATAAACTAGGCTACATGGATATATATACATATAACATACTAGCTGACCCGGCCACGCGTTGCTGTGGTTAACCTATACTTTAGCAACATGTGGTGGTTATGCTATTAAATTGTAGGTTATATGAAACGTTTGGAAGTTTGACATAGCGCCATCTATTGAATACTTACACAATCCAGTCAACAGATGTCACCATCTGTTAGAATCGTTTGGAGCTAACAGATAAAGACAAATAATTTGCAATAAAATAATATTGCGATCATAAATTGAGATGTAAGCTATCCTATCTTTCAAGTTGGATCAAACTGCACACGGTGTACAAATTTGATTAAAATCGGTTAAGTAGTTTAGGAGTCCATCGCGGACAAACATGTGACACGTAATTTATATATATTAAGATAATACATTACTTCATTGTAGATACTTTGTTTACATATTGGTGTTTCAGAAGGCAAAGTGACTATCTACTTGTTTTACTCGGTTCTAGGTAAGTTATTCGAAAGTAATTTGTTCGAAGATAATTTGTTCGAATGGAAATTTGTTCGAAAGGAATTTTGTTCGAACAACATTTGATCGAACGGAAATTTGTTCGAATTTTTAAAATATAATTTAACAATTTTTAAATAATTCTGTCAAATAAAATAAACGTAATAATTCCTACAGTTCATTGTGGTGGAGATCGAATCCATGTTAATCTCAACCTAACCAAGACTAACCAAATTTCTTTCAACCCAATAGATTGCCCTAACCAAAGCGGAGATTGAATTTCCGCTATTAAACTAAAGAAACCTCTTTTCGCCCCAATATATTGCCATCTTGACACTTGCTATCGTTATCTTATCATTTCCAGGTTCTTATTTTTTTAAAGCATTTTTAAAATTATCTTAATAAATATTTATTTTGTTATATTTAAATTCAATTTTTTTTTATTTCCTATAATCTCCCTAATAAGTTCTTGGCTTACAATAAGCCTTGTTTCACACATACGCGGTTCCATTCGTTTGTTTTCGGTTTCAGCCGAAAACGAATCAAACCCTTTCACACATACACGGTTCTCATACGGTTCATATTAGGTTTAATTTTTTTCCGTAAACTCAGTAGTTATCATGGAGAGAAAGCAAGTTGTTGCCATGTTGTTTCTCTATAAAAAATTTAAAAAACGAAGGAGAAATACTAGAATTCATTGCGAGCACCCTCTCATCACTTTACAGCAGGAATTTGGAGCATTCTACACTATTTTCCCGAAGCTAAAGAGCATGAAGACGATCCACATCAACATCTGGAAAACCGCTCATTTTATTAGAAAATCCGCGACTAAACTTAAAAAAAAACACTCGCTATCAGGTTAAAACAGAAACTAAACTGTTCGTGTGGAGGGAGTATTCGGTTCTGTACGGTTTCTATTATGTACCGAATACAAACTGAATCACCGTTTCACACTTGTCGGCAGCGACCGAAAACGAACCGAACCGAATGAAACCGTATATATGTGAAATAGGCCTAAGTCAAACAGATCAGTAACTAGAAGGCTATGACAGACAGACAGACAGATACGGAATACTAAAAATAAACTATACATTTTAAAAATACTAACCATTCTCGTTAATATCCCAAACAACAACTTTGACGTTCAGTCTTGCCAACCTTAAAGCGGTCAATCTTCCTATGCCACTTCCAGCTCCCGTTATCAACGCCACCTCACCGGAAATGCTCTTTGGACTCCTGAAGAAGCCGACGATACTTTTAATTGCCGCCATTACTGAATAAACTATCACCATCACTAACAATAATATCACTTCGTAGATTGTCTGTATTATAGGCTCGTGAGATTTTTTGGTCGCCATTTTTGCTGTCGATGTTAACAGTTTCTCAATTCAACTAATGAAATTATTTACTTAATTTATAAAATATATTAAGTTATCAGCATATTTTTTGATAATTTTTTGTACTGGTTTAGTATTGAAGGTTTCTCGGGTTATCTGAAATGAAGAAAAAATTGTTTTGTTAGTTGTACGTTATTATAATTGCAGTGGAATTTATGTTATTTAAGAAGTGGGAGAGGAGTTATTACTTCGTGAGTCACTGTCTCGATTTTTTTTAAAGAAAGATATCCAGGGCCGTAACTAGAAGCTCAGGGGCCCCAGGGCAGAGTGTATGTGAGGGGGGCCCAGCTATATGCAAAATTAAAAACTGAAGTTTTTATTTTTTCGTTGTTACCTCAGTATTTTCAAGTGCTATTAATTTTTTTGTTTCGTTAACACCTAACTATTTTTGCATCTTATTAATTGTAGCTTATTTTATGTTGCTGTGGAGGGGGCCCCAGAGCATTGTCCTGGCTGCCCCGGTGGTAGTTACGGCGCTGAAGATATCAACACTTATTGAAAAAAAATGTTTGTAGGTACATTATTGTTGTATTCAATTTGTTTATTTATTATTTAAAAACAAAATGACATTACTGCAGCTAGAGTAATGAAATCCATTTTTACGACCTCCCGGGTCGTACTCCTGTATATCGCAATTTTTTAATAGGAACAAAAAACATAAAAAAATCTTAAAATATGTGCTAAAACATTATAATACATATACAATACTAGCTGTTTCCCGCAACTTTCGTTCGCGTGAAATTAGATTATGTAAGATATGTCTGATATAAAACTCATGAAGAAGAAGAAGAAGGTTAGGTAATACAGATTTCTATTATGAAATTTGATAATACAGGTCACTTCGTACGTGCAATTTTTTATCTAAATAATTATTTTATTAAGTCAAGTTTTTGCCAAACTTACTTTTTTTTGTTGGCAAACGCTTCTTTAAAGGTAAACCCATAATATGGGTAAAAACTACGCAAATCAGTACATTCCTTTCTCTACAAACAATGCCATGTAATACAACTGCAAATGTTGAAGATAATCCAAATGAGAATGATAAAGAATACGATTACGTATTATGATGATAGTAAAACATAAAAATGCTAATGTTTAAGTGTTATTTTAATTAATCTTGATTAAAAATATGATTAATATGACTGTTTTGTTCAAATTTAATACCATTTAACCCTGTTTCTTGCTAAAACAACATAAGTTAATAACAGTTTTTCTATTTTTTTTTTTTTATTATTCATAAACTACAAAGATTATTCAATATTTCAAACTTCAATCGATTCTAATAATAAAAACTAATATGTACATAATTTGGGATATAAAGTAGTCTTTTTCCTCCTTCAATATGCAAGCTATTTCCTTGCCAAATTTCATCAAGATCGGTTCAGTGGTTTAGCTGTGAAAAGGTTACAAACAGACAGAGAGACAGACACACTTTAGTATTTGTAATGCGGTGTTTACGCCGAAAAAACAAAACAGAAACATCGTGTCTTTAAAATACTTCGTATTTAAAAATGTATTGGGTGTATTGCTTATTGGTCATAAAAACACCGTGTTTCTGTTTTGTTTTCTCGGTGTAAATGTTGCTGTAAAAGCTCGAACTGACGTAAAACCTAGGTTTTACCTCAGAGACACGGTAATATATGTTACAAAAATATACAATCAAGTGATTTTTTACCTTAAATAAACCTAAAACCTAAATTAATCCCCTTTCGCCCCAATAGATTGCCCTAACCAAGGCGGAGATTGAATCCCCGTATTTTACACTAGATTAATCCCCTTTCGCCCCAATAGATTTCCTTGACCAAGGCGGAGAGATCCCCGTATTTTATACTAGATTAATCCCTTTTCGCCCCAATAGATTGCCCTAACAAAGGCGGAGATTGAATCCCCGTATCGATTCAATAATATAAATACATTTATATTGACATTTCTATAACAAATAACTACTCTATTTTTCAACATTTACCGTGTCTCTGCGGTAAAATCTAGGTTTTACCGAGTGTATGATGGTAAAAGTCCGAAATGAACGATAATCCCAGACCAGTTCGGACTTTTACCATTAACAGTTGGTAAAACCTAGGTTTTACCGGTAAATTCTAGTTTTACCTCAGTTCGCACTTTTACAGCAACATAAACACCACATAATATTAACATGCATGTCTAGAATATAAATTTTGTATCCAAATTAAAGTTTTAGTGTCTTCAGAATGTGTAAATTCGATTAAAGGGAATAAGAATACTTTAAGTTTAGAGCCGCTGGTGTAAAACTTCTCCTAGTGCATTTTTAAGACCTCGGGGTTAAATAGTCCGACAGATAATGTATGTAATATTGACATTCATACTATATTGTGTAATAAAATGATGCAATTAATTGTTAGAGAGAAGATTAAATTACCATATTTTACTAGTTCAATGACAAAACAATATAGTTTTTATATAGAGTTTTATACAGGAAGATAAGAAAATTACTAGTGTATGGTTTTATAGAGACGTTAAGATATTGTTATGTTTTATTGTTTTTTTTTTAATTATCATTAAATTAATAAATTATATTTATGACAAAACAACATCAAGTAGTTCTAAAGACAAATATCATAAATGTTATTAAAAAAAGATATTATAAAATTTATATATGATTCAGTTGCCAATGTTATTAAGACCATATTTTGTAGTTTTTGTAATTTTACGATACCATAGAATTTAATTATAACGAAGTGCCTATTTTCTAAAAAAAATCTATAGAAAATCGTTTAATATCTTATTTCTTTACTAATAAAAAAAGTTTTTACGACTAATATGATAATAATAGACATAGCCTGAACTGTTAGGCTCCTGATGAGGACTTCATGTCAAGTCGAAACACGTGTCGAGAGGCATTATTTTTATCGTGGTTAAGGTGTATATATTTTTAGTTTAATTTTTAGTAAGTTGAAGAAACGTTGACTTTGTAAAACAAGGAATCATTGGTCCAAGTTCTAAAGAATATTTTTCTGCCCCATCTGAGCATTAGGAACACTCATGAAAAACAGTATGTGTTGTACATGTATGTACATTTAGGGTGGGTCAAATTATATTGGGCCGAAAAAATCTCTATGGGCAAACTCGCGATTCTGGTACTATGGGCCATAACAAGTATTTTTGCCAATGGAACCATACCTCTAAAATCATTTTCGAGCTTGCCGAAATTTGTCTGAAAATATTTTCCAAAATATTCAAAAATCGATCTATTTAGTGCATTAAAAAAAAATTATTGAAAATGTGTATACGGGGGTTTTTTGGGTCGGGAAATCCATTTTTATTTTTGACTGCCGCCAGGGGGCGTTTCCGTGCATTTTTGAAATATCTTCAGACAAATTTCGGCTCGAAAATGATTTTAGAGGTATGGTTCCATTGGCAAAAATACTTGTTATGGCCCATAGTACCAGTATCGCGAGTTGCCCATGGAGTGAAAAAATTGACCCACCCTAATTGTACATAGCAAACAGTAAAAAATATGACTAGAAATTACTGTTCGTCTACTTCAATTTATAATTTGAAAAATATATTTTCTATAACTTTTAATATACACTTAAATAAGTGTGATTGTTTCCTGCCTTGATTGCCCCAAACCATTTCCCACTTTAGTTATCCATGAAATTTTTTTTTTTTCAAAATAATCATTAGTCATTTATTATACATTTTAAAAGTTATATAAATATAATTTCTATATTTAAATTGTTATTAAAAATAAATAAGTCCACAATTACATAAAAACAAGTGACTTGACGAATATGTATACTATACAATGTGTAAGTACAAATAGTACAATGATATAATGAACTAAAAATAATTACTTATGTTATTTATTGTAGAATAATTAATCATAAAGAACCATTGGCGCCGACTCTTACATGTATATTTTTAATTGTCAGAATATTACATAATGTAAAATAAAATGGAATAAAATATTTTTTTTATTTTTATTTTCAAGCCATAATTTAATACAAACATTAATATTTTTCTGCAATTATTATATCTTTAATATGATACATATTTATTGTTAATTATATTTTTCATATGACATTTTTTATTTCTTCATGCTAAACTTGAAAAATAATCTTAAACAATGAAAATTAAGCACTATACAATTTTACAATTTTACATAGTATATGTTTTGGTATTAGTATACTGTCTAATTAAAAAAAAAGAAATTAAATTCGTTTATGGTAATTTATATAATTTAATGATGTTCTGATAAAGTACCTAACAAAAACATTACAATTGAATAGTTATGAGTATGTACTAGAGTTATTTTCAATTAAATACTATTAATTTCAGTTTTTATGTTTAATAACTATATGTGTTTTATAGCATTTAGAAGAGGTATTAAAATTTTGCACAAAACGTTTTAGTTTTTTACTTTGTTAGTTTTGGAAAGGAGTTGTAGAGAAATGGATCTGAAAATAATTTTAATATTAGTTTTATTTACTGGAATGAAGAACGTTTGGGTAAGTTAAAATTAAATTCGAAGAAAACATTTTTTTTACTAATTGCTTATTATTACTTCCAGTTTTTTATCAAAATATAATCTGACATAATAATTAACAGTCCCAATGTCATATTTATAATAGTACATCACTTTTTCAACGACGATAGTTTGTATCTGAATTTATTTAAAAAAATTATTGATATTGTTATGATTTACATACTTACAACAATTTAAAAACGCTTTACTTACAAGGGAACCTTTTCAAGTCGAAAATTCGTATCAAGTTTAAACTGTGTATATAGTTAGAGGAGGTCAAGGTACATAAGTAAGAAAAAAATTATCACAACTGCGGTAAAACGGTTTAAGGGGGTGAAACACCCCTATGAAAATATGCAAAATAATAATATTTTTTCAAATAACTCTGAAACCAATGAAATTTAAAAAAAATATACAATACAAAATTTTCATGAATTTTTATGCTCTTTCGAATAATGATAGTGAAAATGTGAATGTGAATGGGAGGAGGGGGTTAACGGTTAATTTTTTTCGAATTTGACTATAGTCATTCGAAAGAGTATAAAAATTCATGAACATTTTGTATTGTAGATTTTTTTAAATTTTCATTAGTTTCAGAGTTATTTGAAAAAATATGATTATTTTGCACATTTTCATAGGGGTATTTCACTCCCTTAAACCGCTTTACCGCAGCTGTGATAATTTTTTTCTTACTTACCTTGACCTCATCTCATCTAACTATATACAAAGTTTAAACTCGATACGAATTTTCGACTTGAAAAGGTTCCCTTGTTAGTGAAAAAAAATTAACTTACTGTCGGCTAGCTGTTAAAACACACGGTTAGGTACTTTAAAAGTGTTATAATTTGTCATTTCATTTCAAAAATTATTGTAAGTAGAGAGACAGAGAGAGTTATGTAACAAACATATTAATAATGTAAATCAAATTAACAACGTTATTATATAAAAAAAATAATAGAAAATATGATATATAAATAGAACACTGGGAAGTAATGGGTTAATTTTGTATAAAAATAATTATGTAATTGGCAAAGTAACTAATAATAATTACTTTCGATTTTTTTTTGTTTTCGGTACTATTATGAACCCTTTAGAAAATATTTAATAATTATAATAACAAATTTAATAGAGGGATAAATCAGTATTACGAGAAAAATTGTAATTTGTAATGCTCATGAAAATATAAATAAATGTCAAGTATAATGCAGTAATTTTTATAATATAGCATAGCAAAATTTCCAATATTTATCTATCTTAATTACTCTGCACTGTCCTCATGTTAAGGCCTCTATACACCACCTAATATGTAGGGACGATTTGTAGAGTGGGAGTAAATTAGGTACAGTTATAGTAAGTAATGTTTTATATATATTATCGCCCCGACTTGCCTATCTATATATAAACAAGACTCAGGAACCCTGCAGATTGAATGTCAAATTGGATGGTTTATAGATACCTTTACAATTCAGTTTTATAATTTTTTCACAATTTTTTTGATAGATAAATTTTAATTTATTCAATTAATTTTTTAATTGTATTTAATTTAATTGTAATTAAATATATTTATGTATGTACATTGTACATTATTTAAATTATTTAATTTATAATGCTTCAGTCTTATAGATTTTTTTAATTTGATTCCCATGAACTAAAAATCTTTTTAATTACAAATACACATAATTATTTCCTTGTCTTCATTTTATGGAGGTTATTTAATTTATATTAATTAAAACTGCTTTGACCTGAGAATGAGATCAGAAACATGAATTTTATTGTTATTATGATCATGTTAACTTGCAATTTTTAAGTGTATAATTATAAATTATATTTTACGACCCATGCACTGCAGTAATTTTCATGAAATTTCAAAGGTATTTTCTCATATCCTTGATAATTATTTTAATAATGATATGAATAGGTAAATTAATTTTGCAGGGATACCCAAATGGAAGTCAACTTCAACTAGACCAAAATCCAGGTAAATATTATAGAGTGGGGATAATGGGCTAAATCGACCCCACATACATTCATAGGGGGGCACAGTTAACCGAAAAGTTAACTTCATTAATCGTTAGTTTGTTAATAAAAAAGTTAACTTCGTTAATCGTTAAAGCGTTAAAATTCCGAAAATGTAACGGAAGTTAAAGTTAACCGTTAAAAGTTAACCATTTTTTTTGCTTTTTCGATAACTTTCTTATGTATTTGTCATCAAACAACCAATGTAACGGACTAAAGTTAACGGAAGTTAAATTTAACGGAAGTCAACAAAAGCGTTAACATTTTTTTGTGTTAACTTAAAAGTTAATCCGTTAATCATTTTATTAACTTCGTTAATTAACGATTAACGGATTAACGAGTTAATGCCCACCTATGCATACATTATACACTCATTCTACTATTATAGACAATCGGTCGAAATGCCTAATTCCCCCCTCCCCCTTCCTCTGAACCCGGTTAAAAAAATTAGATCTGAAGTAATTTTGATAGATCTGTATTTTGAGATAAAATCATATTTGTTCACTATTTTTTGATCTGTGCAGACCTGTAAAGATCTAAAACGATCTACAATGATCTACAAAGATCTCTGAAGATTATTGTAACGTTGAAAATTCATGAAATTTCTAATATTAAAACAAGTAACAATAGACATACTATGTTCTTCGTTATTAGTTTCGGAATAGTATTTTTTTAATCTATGTAAAATAACATCAAACTAGGCTCACCAGATATTAGTTAGAATGCCTTATATTATTCTATTGCTATACAGGATGTCCAAGATAAGCGTGCAATGCATGGGGATATCCTAAACGGTAAGAGATACAGATGTGGTTAAATGAGATTAATTATTTGTAAGAAAGGGGTGAGTATTACAACATCAAAAAATATTAATAATTTTATGTGGTTCAGGCGGTATACCCAAAAAATTGAAAATTCAGAATTTCTTTAAATGACTATAACATTTTTGGCAAAGTAGATAGGTAGATAAGTATGACATGTGACATATCATTGTAAAAAACACGTTCGAATATGATATAGCCAACTTGGCGGCCCATAAGAAAAACTAAAGTTAGGGCTTGTAACTCGGAAACTAAAAGTGATATAAAAATTCTATAATACACCAAACAATTCTACTCAAAAAAGTGCTTTAGGAAACCGCAAACAAAAAGTACCTATCTACTTTGCCAAAAAAGTTATAGTCATTTAAAGAAATTCTGAATTTTCAGTTTTTTGGGTAATCCGCCTGAACCACATAAAATTATTAATATTTTTTGATGTTGTAATACTCACCCCTTTCTTACAAATAATTCATCTCATTTAAACACATCTGTATCTCTTACCGTTTAGGATATCCCCATGCATTGCACGCTTATCTTGGACAGCCTGTATATGAATATTTTATGTTATGGCTAAAACTATAATATTTTTCTTTGTTTTAGCTCAGAGCTTTATCCAGGATAGGTTTATGGTCCTTCAAAGACTGTTTGGGCAACAGAAGCAACCCATAGTTGTGAACATTTACAACACAAATGATAACAAAAATAATAACGAAAATCAGCAACGTAGTTCAGTATACTAAAGTGATTTATATATTTATACTATTAATTATTGTAACAGTATTTCCGAACCTTTTGTCTCTCAAGTACCACATGTATATTAATTAAAACGTTTTTATTTTACAATGATTCATCATATTTATTTTGCTTCCTTGTCATATCCGAAGGAACAGTAGAAGCTTTGTTACCAGTGACTTTTTTTCTGTTTGTTTGTCTGTGTATTCTTGTTCACACGCATAACTTATGAACCACTTAACCGATTTTGAATAAACTTGATTTCTTAGTTAGTTCTGGCAAGTAGATAGACCCATTGAAAAATCATTCATAGGCGAGAGGGGTGGTATCACTGGTAACCCATAATTTTCATAATATTAAAAAAAATCTAGAAGATTATATGAATAATAAATAATATTTGTTACTAGCTGACCTGGCAAACGTTGTTCTGCCCAAAAATAATTTGTTTAAAAAATCAGACTATAAATACACATTTTCGTAAATGTCTTAACTCCAGCACCAGTTACCGGGTCCATTAAAAAAATATTTCTTTCTACGTTACTAACATATATTCTAAATATGAACCAAATCGAACTACAAATAAAATCTATCGAAATATCTCGACTCCAGAGTCACCTACCGGGGTCAAAAAAGGACAAACTTATCGGAGCACTTAACGAACATATGGTGTGAATATGGGTTCGACACGTCTAGTGGTTTAAGCATTTTTAACTAGATTATTTTTAGAAGACTTTAAATTGAAAAGGCTGAGGAGCTTAGGGGTAATACCTCCCTCTATTAAACCATCATATAGTAAAAAATACTTAACGAAAGTCTTATTTTTGTAAACTATTAGTCCTCCTCCACACACTGATGAAAAATGATCGTGTTGGTAAATCGTTCAAAGGTTAAAATGATTATCTTCACTAACTTTCGATTTTCTAATATTGATGATACTTTTTTAGTTTTAGAAATCAAAACTAATTGTATACAGATACACGATTTCATTTCTTTACCAAAAAACGTTTGTATGCAAGTGCATAGAGTTAATTTAAAACTCGGCGGTAATCCCATATATTTTTTCAGAATCTAACCACGGACTTCTTATGCGGGGTTTTTCACCGAAAAAACAATACAAAAACACGGTGTTTTTTTTGACAAAAAAGCAATAAATCCTATACATTTTTAAAAACGAAGTATTTTAATGACACGATGTTTCTGTTTTGTTTTTTCGGTGTTAACACCGCATTAGATACGCCACGCAAAAGAGAAAAAACAAATAAAACAGACTTAAAAAACAACTAATAAGACTGAAAAGTATATAATAATTAAATTTATCAGTTTTTCAAGTTGGGGCAAGCCAATCAAAGATTTGCTTCAAAAACTTTTAAATTTAATTATTACCTGCATATATTGTATAGGTACTTTTTAGTGTCTTAAGGTTTTTTTATGGCAGTTTTATTTATTTTTTTAAGTTTTTAATGAATACAGTTTTGTTTTTTGTAGAACCGATGAGAAATATAATGTTGAATTAGAGCAGAGGTTCCCAACCTTCTTGTACCCTAGAGGACTTTACAATTTTTTTTTCAAAAGCAAAATAGTTGGATATAATTATTTTTTAATATTTTTCTCAATAGATTCAAGAAATATCAGTTTTTTCATTTTGTGATCATTTTATTTTATTTACGAGTAATTTAAAACCTAAAAGTGTTGTTGCACCTGAATAATATGTATTCATTGTTAGAATTTTTCGAGCCAGATTCACAAACCGTGGATTTTCACTACTTTACTAAAGTAAAAACAAATGCCCGATAAAAAAATGTAGTTCTGAAGTGATCAAATCAGATCTTGATAGATAACAAAGAAATGTTCTCTGGTTTTTGATCTGTGGAGACCTACAAAGTTCTACAACGATCTACAATGATCTATAAAGATCTCTGAAGATCATTGTAACGTTGAAAAATTATGAATTTTCAACGTTTCAATCACTATCACGATTTACAACGATTTGTAATCATTGTAGATCTTTGCAGGTTCCCACAGATCAAAAACCAGTGAAAAAATATGATGTTCTCTTAGATTACTTGAGATCTACAAATTTTTCCCCGAGTGTATACATTGATATTTTGAAACAGTGAATCGAATGTTTAAATTTTTCACTCAAATCTTAAAAACCGTTTGATGCTAATTTCGAATTATCATATGTAAATATTTTTTTGTGTAATATGTGCCTATCTTTTTACGTCATATTCTTAGAATTGTTTGAAATTGTCATCACTATTTTAAACACTGTATTTGATTCGCTATAACTTACGATATTGCACTAAAACACTTCAACTAACTAACTAAGCATGTTTATAACAGCTACTCAAAAGGGTGCTTGTGTTTTACAATTTTTTAACTAAGATTCGAGATATTTACGTTTTTTTATAAGTAATGAATAAAAAAAATGTAATATGTCATCCCCTTTTTAATTAGTTTCGAAGTTTACGCGAGCGAAGCCGCGGAATTCCGCTAGTAGAGTATTAGATGTAACAGTTTTAAAAAGAGTAGTTCACGTATGTAACCCGCGCGTCTAGCGTAGGATAATCTATGAATTCCACTTTTCAATTTAAAAAAAACATGTTTTTATTGTTAAATCACTTAAAAACATATTAAATTATTTTTTTGAAACTCAAATTAATATTCAAATCTATCGAATATCAAGTTTTTACTGGTTTTACAATTTATCACATATCTGATAAATACTTAATTAATCTTTTAATTAAAAACATGTAAAACAATAAATCATGATTTAGAGACACTTAAGAATGCATCTTATCTTAAGGATTAACAAAAATACAAATAATACGATAAAAGCGTTGGTTTTTAAATTACCAAACAAGTTTGATTTTTTTTTAGTTTTATTCAAGACGGCCTTGGTAAACAAAACATGGCTTATTATCGTAGAGCCTACGTGCAAATATTTATTATAAACATCTTGATTTTGTTATATTTTCGAATAATTAGTAGGATGTTGAACTTAATTTATATTAATTAAAGGAGACTCCGACTCCTTTAATTCAATAATGGTTTTTACTTCTTTACACACTTAATAGTTTTTGTACATTTTGAAATTTGAAGTATAATGATTTGAAAGAACACCGCAATAATCTTATGGAAATTGGGTTTCGGTCAAAATGTCTGGATTTTTGATATGTTCTAGATATCGGTGTTCTAAACAAAAGTCCTAATGGGCACAAAGCTCAGAATTCAATTCTTTGGCCGCTACGGAGCTTTAAAGTTTTAAAGCTCCATCACAGATTAACTTATTCGCAAAGTCTTTAGAGAGCTTTAAATGGTTTATATTGTTATTTTTAATGTCTGGGTTTATGTTTTCGAGGTCGCTGAATTCAAATCCGATTTTTAAAATTGACAGTTGGCAGCTCTCAACTGTCAATTTTTAAAATCTGACATCAGATTTGAATTCAGCGACCTAGAAAACATAAAGTAAGAAGATAAAAGTAAGATTTTAAAGATTTTATCAATTTTTGACAGCTGTTTGACAGCTGTCAACTGTCAATTTTTAAAATCTAATATCGGATTTGAATTCAGCGACCTTGAAAACATAAAGTATGAAGATAAAAGTAAATTTTTTAGGATTTTATCGATTTTTGACAACTATTTGACAGCTGTCAACTGTCAATTTTAAAAATCTGACATCGGATTTGAATTCAGCGACCTCGAAAACATAAACCCAGACATTAAAAATAACAATATAAACCATTTAAAGCTCTCTAAAGACTTTGCGAATAAGTTAATCTGTGATGGAGCTTTAAAACTTTAAAGCTCCGTAGCGGCCAAAGAATTGAATTCTGAGCTTTGTACCCATTAGGACTTTTGTTTAGAACACCGATATCTAGAACATATCAAGAATCCAGACATTTTGACCGAAACCCAATTTCCATAAGATTATTGCGGGTTTTTTTTCAATTCTGGCCGAAACCAGAATCACTCAAAAAAATGTTGCCCGAAAACAGAATTAAAAAGAAAAAAAAATTGTACAGTAAAGAGTCGGAGCCGGAGTTGGAGTTTTTTGTACCGACTCCACAGCCCTGGTTTTTTACTAAAATGCATTTGTATTGAAAAAGTGTACAGTGTCTCACAGGGGTCCTTTGTGAAAAACTAAGATTTCAATAATAAGAAAACGTTTATACGCACTACATGTTAAATTCCTTGAATTATCAACTTTCATTTGAACCCCTATTCACTGGGTTTTACTGTTTTTTTTTTTTTTTTTTATAACTCATGTCTATTATTGGTTAACCAATTGTTATATAATTGTACCAAATCTCAGCTTTCTAGGTCAAATGACTTAGTAGCTAAAAGGCTACAATCTAATTCTATGCTCCTTTTTGCGATTTAAGTTACGGGATACAAAAAAGATCTTTAAAAATCAATCTATTAAACATTTTTATATTCATACGTTTATTTACTTATTATAATTGAGTTGTACACAAGAATTATTAGCTGATTATTGCAATACTTTTAGCAATAATTTTATTTTTTGTTTGTTTTGTAAATTGTTTCCAAATAAAATTTCTCCACTTAAAAAAATCAGGTTAAATTCGTTCTAATATTCAACGTAAGATTTATGATTGTAAAGAGATTTATTACATAACTTAACAAATATTTTTTTACTTAAATTGTTGACGAGCTACTGGACTGTCAATATGTAGTATTCACAACTATTAATATTCTATGTGTCTAATTGTAAATATATTTCTATATTGGGATCCGTCAGATGGGAGGAGCTTAAAAAACATGGCGCAGCTAAGGGTTTAGTTTAATTTTAAAAAATTACAATAGTGTCAATAGTATATATAAGTATTATAATGTACACATATTTTAAATTCACTCATTATAATTACAGATAATATCACGCAATAACATCAAATACAATACGCATACGTTATTTATTTTTGATTGTTTACAATTTTTCAACAAACAAATCTTTTAAATACATACTTATATTATAATAAATCAATTATATATAGGAAAACTTGTAAAATTCTTTCTTGGTACTTACTGTTCTTTCATTAATTTTATTTTTGGGTGATTTAAAACATAATATTGTGATTTAATCGTAAGTTTTACTATAAACCGTAGATTCATCTGTCAGTTTTATGCTTGAGATTATTTATTTTTTCATTATTAAATTCTATCACCATAGAAACTGTACCCCCAGTCTAGTTACAAATTTTGCCACCAGATGGTGTACGTTCATTTGACGGATCCCAATAGGTAAATACAAATTAAAAATTTAATGGCTTTTTAATACTCATACATTTTTTGTTCAAATAATTATTGTAATACTACATTTACAAGAAGGATTAAAACGAGGATACATTTATAGGATGATCAAAAAACACCACATTAATGATATAATTTTTACAAACTGACACCCTGCTCACAGAGGTGTAACCAGAAATATTTGCAGAGAGTAAAAAAATATTTTAAATATGTATATTTCATAATTAAAAAAATCAACTAGCCCCCCTCCGCGGGAGAGGGGGGGGTCCCCCCTGACTAGTTACGCCACAGTCCGCCAGCGTTGTTTTCATTTTTAAGAACATTTATATAATTTATATAATATGTAATGCCATTTGTACTGTTTCATTGGAATTTTTTTTTACACCTATTAGGGTCGAAATTTGAAAAATCGCGATACATACATATCTATGTATTTTTATTTTATTCAATGGGGACTTATTGTATAAAAGGAAAATACAGTAAAAACCGGTCATAACGACATCGAAGGAACCGGTCATGTTGGTTGTAAAAAGCGGATAGTTGTAATAACCGGTAAAAATGCAATTAGGTATATGGGATTCTGTTGGACTTTTATATTGAGTCGTTATAACCGGTTTCTACTGTACTTCTAAAATGTAATGTTTCTAGATCAAGGAGTTTGGGCAGAATATTATTATATAAAACAACCATAGACTATATGTATTTGTTGCGGCCTATTTATGTAAGTTTGGATTAAATATTATAGTAGAAACAAAATTGTTTTTAATAAAGTATATAAAGTTCTTAATTTGCTATATAACAATTTTGTTTAAATTTGTAAACAATACATTTCAAAATAAATTGAAACTCTGAAGGTTCTTTAAACAATTTTCGATTATTTTTTTTATTAACATCTACTTCAATTTCATGTGTGATAGACGCTGAATCATTTAGAGTAAATCTTTCATTGGCATAAAAGTAAAAACTATTGGCGTTACTTGGATATTTTCTATGGGTTAAATGTGAGAAATAATTATAAGAATATAATTTTTTTTTGTAATTTGAAGCATCCGTATTAAGGATGATTCTACATGCTTTCTTTTCCATCGGTATTTCTCGAAAACGGTTTATCTTATGATAAACAAGCAATGTATGTTTTTGTGTATTTTGTGTTATATAATCTTACAAAAGTACCAACTCAGGAAACAAAATTAAGGAACAAATAAATACTAGAAAAAAATCGATGGGCCCACTGGTCCCATACAGCCCCGGTCTAAAATATAATAAGTTAATACTAGAAATCGATAACACATATTATTACTAAATCAAATACATAATTCCATAATTCTATCACAAAGGGTTCTCTAGATATTATATTAAAACTGATTTTTATTAAAATCTTTGTGGGCCTGTAGTTCCCTTACGAAAAATTTCCGGACACATGTTTATAAGAAGTTTTTTGCTTATAATATTTGTCTCAACCTACTGGTTGGTTTTGGAAGATATCTTGGGCCCTAATTTTCTCAAAACATACATTTTTTTAACCACTGAATATTTCGTGGAGGAGGGTCGTACTCCCCAGTTACTACGCCACTGTGATGATTAAAATAATTACTCAAATTTTGAACATTCTATTTAATAATTTAATTAATCAATTTCAACATTGCATGTCTTAATTAAAATGATAATAATTAATAAATAGTTAAGAAAATAAAGAAGAAGTCAGCAAAATAAGACAAAAACTATGTTGATTCATTTTTAAATCAAATTACCTTGGCGGGATAAAATGAAAGATGTAGTTTATTTAGGATGGTATTGATACGAAACAAAAAAAAACTAATAAGATATAGTTGGCCATGAAAGAAAGGCGATGCTTAAAATAATGTGTAAATACGGAGACTGTTATGTACCTACTCATTTTTCTACCCTCACAAAATTCACGAAGAAAAATATTTGTAATTTCTAATATTTATTTTTATTGAAAAAAGTTTCTGGCGTTTAGTTGGTTAATTAGATAAATCTTCCAATAAAATTTGATATTTTCATAATTATTCTCTTTTCAACTAAATCGCAAAGAGTGTTTTTGTTAAATTATAATTTATAAATTTTTTTTTTTTAATGAAAATGCATTCATAATTCAAAAATGATATTTTTATAGGTTGATACTCGTACATTAGTGCATAACAGTGCCCACAGGGTGTAGAATTTAAATATTTGTTCTTTGTTAATTAACATTATATCATTATTTATATTTGTTTTAAATCTTTATCAAAAACCATTAAATTTTAATTGTGTAGGTATTCGAATTAGTCATAAAATAATTAGCCGCCAACTTTCAAAACGCACAATAAAGAGAGAAAATTTTTGCATGTATCTAAAATAACATTAAAATCTCTATGTACTATAATTAAATATCACACTTAAGTCATATAGTCAGAATGATTAAGCTAAGTTAATAGAAAACATATTTTATAAAGATTTTTTTTTGCAATAAAATGGGAAAAGTATAAATGTAAATAATATAAAAAAAGTAAAAATGCAAAAATATGCAAATGTTGTTAATTATTTACTACAATAATTATTATTAATGAAAAACATTGCAGTTTGTAAAACGATTCTGTAAATATTGATTTACAACTGCAGTGCAAATATTTATTTGTCATTAAAGTCATAAGATATAATGCATATATTGATTTATTATTTTTTAAGAATTATGAGATTGTCCTTGTAGAACAAGGGCTCCCAACCTTTTTCCTGCATAGACCTCTTTTAAAAAATATATTTTCTTTATAGACCCCTTTACATTTTTATTAGATTCTCGAAAACATAATACAATCTTGTTGAAAAAGTAGAAAGCAAAAAAAGGTAGTTGCAATTGGAGAAAAGTAAAATAGATTATAAAATTTATCATCGATAATAGACCCCTGAAATATTATTAACCCTTTTAAAAATTCCATAGATCTCCAAAGAGCCCTTCTGGATCTCGTTGGGATCCCTGTTGTAGAGAAAAAATTACATATTTCAATAACCTTCTCTATCTCAAAGTGAAATATTTTCAAAATATTGAGATTATTATGAAAATATTGAAGCTATATGAACATTAGAACAAGAATGAATAAATTGTTCCTTAATTTCAAAATTCTACTTGATTTTCCGTTTCAGGTCAATACAAATTACAAACACTTTTTTGTTCCTTGTCTGTTTGTGTCTTGTCTGTTTCCCAAATCATTGTAACACGTAACACGCATAACCCATGGACAACTGAACCGATTTTGATGAAATTTGGTTTATTAGTTTTTAGTAGTTTTATTGATGGCCCCATATACAAAAGGGGTGGTACCAAAAATTGTTATTTTTTTTAATATCTCAAGAACGACTCATTTTACGTAAAAAAATTATGGAATATTTTTTCTAGAGCATTCAATTTTCTATAAAAAATTCCACTGCACTCATCTAGTAAAATATTCCCATCCAAATATATTTGCTTCCATACCTATTAAAATAATAAAAAAATTAAAATATACGAAAATAACTGTAAAACATGTGTTAGAAATTTTCGAAGAAACATTTTCAATTAAAACAATATAAAAATTAAATGGTTGACCAATAACAGTTTATCAGAATAGTATTTATTAAAATTCTTCGATAATTAACTAAAACTGGTGAATTAAGCATAAAGAAGCACTGTGAAATCACTTGGTAAATGTTTTTTTCATCAGTTGTAATTTATTTTTAATTTAAAAACAATAAACTTTTTTATTTTGCATCTGATAGGTTCCTACTTGATTATTTTAATAACAGGTTATAATTTTAAAATATTTTGCTTTGTTTAAAGAAAAAAAACTTTTTTTACATTTCTTATTCTTGCCTATGTATTTATTAGTCCAGGAGCCACCAATCCTGAAAGCTCTGTGATCACGGATTCTAATATTTTTAATAAAAAATAAAAGTTAACGTTTAGATGAACAAGATTTGCTTGGTCGGCGTGGATTTGATTGGCCGGAAATATTTTAATTAAATTATTTATTATTAAATTTCCATAATTTTTTTCCGTCATCACGGATTTTGATCAATCTTATATAGAATTTTGTGTGAAATATTATGTTCAACAAGAAAAAATCCGGCCGACCAATGATTTTTAGCCGGAAAGGTCACGCATACCTATTTGAATGGTGTGATAAGGGGTAAAATTTTTCCATTATCACAGAAACCTTTTTTTTTTTTTTTAATTCACGCGTTTTAATGTCACATTTATAATTATCTTGGTATGCGTGCTTACAAACTGCCGAAAGTATCGCGCATACCAAATTTTAACTATTCGCTTTTCAACGGTTTCTATATTTCTGTAAAGAGTGAGTGAGGCAGATATTACGCACCATTTTTGTAAACGCAATGTGGCAAAATGCTACTGAACCTATTTGTACATTATATGATCCAACAGAATGTGGATGGCAAGTAAATGAATCCAGTAAACTCGAACCATTGTGGTACATTGGCCCATCGGCACCGTTAAAGGTTGAGGAAATATTAAGTTGCCAACAGAATGAGGAAGAAAGCGAAGAATCAGAAAAAAGAGAAATGATAATTTTGATGATAATGATGTAGATGATTATTGATTAATAAACTTGAATTGAACATATTTTTTGTATCAACCTTCATTTATTATATATAATCAACCCAAATAAAAATTTTCCTGTATTTCCTCTTTTCCATATTGATTAGTATAATAAATAGTTAAAAACTTAAGGAAGAGACCAGAGGTAGAAGAAAGACTCTAAAAGAAATGTCATCAAGTAAGTGAAATCTATAACAGTATAATCCTCACTCACACAATAAAATTTGGTATGCGCGATACTTTCGGCAGTTTGTAAGCACGCATACCAAGATAATTATAAATGTGACATTAAAACGCGTAAATTAAAAAAAAAAAAAAAGGTTTCTGTGATAATGGAAAAATTTTACCCCTTATCACACCATTCAAATAGGTATGCGTGACCTTTCCGGCTAAAAATCATTGGTCGGCCGGATTTTTTCTTGTTGAACATAATATTTCACACAAAATTCTATATAAGATTGATCAAAATCCGTGATGACGGAAAAAAATTATGGAAATTTAATAATAAATAATTTAATTAAAATATTTCCGGCCAATCAAATCCACGCCGACCAAGCAAATCTTGTTCGTCTAAACGTTAACTTTTATTTTTTATTAAAAATATTAGAATCCGTGATCACGGAGCTTTTAGGATTGGTGGCTCCTCGCCTATATGTACACTTAAATCACAAAAGATTTGTTAAATTTATTTTAATGACAATTTGATTGGCCTGTAGTTATAAGATCCAATGAAAGGTGAAGTTATTCATATATACCATATTAAATTGGTCTTTTATTAATGATAAGTCTTGTGACTTTGTAATGTTTTTGTAGGAAGTAATTTTTTTTTCAACAAAAAATTTCAATTAGACCATTATTTAACGTTACATTTTATGAATGTGTCTATTTGCACATACTGTATGTGCATGCAATTGGTTATTTGCACATATTGTTTATGTACCTAATTAGGTTAGGTTGTTAAGTTAGGGTAGGTTAGTTTATGTTAAGTTAGTGGTATGTGCAAATAGCCAATTGCATGCACATACAATATGTGCAAGTAACCAATTGCATGCACACACGGTATGTGTAAATAGCCCCATCCATAATTTATAATCATATTTGATTTCATCCAGAGCAGTGCACGAACTTAAAAAATGTAAGTTCAATACGAATACTTTTTTACAAAAAATGTTCTTAAGTGCTTTTACAAAAGTACCTATGCATAAGGGGGCTACAATCTATAATTAATTTTGTCTCCGCCTTAATTCGGTATCTACTGGCTGACAAAATCTGAAAACAAATTGAAAATGGGGCTTTAGTGATACTATCAACAACACATACTAAAGTCAACAATATCATTTTAAAATGGAGAATAGGGAGGGGCATCATAGAATATTTATTTTTATTTTCATATCTACACATATGGGGTGTAAAAATGTAAATCTCAATCAATAGAATTTTATTTATAACTCAAAAATAAACCTGTAAGTGGCTCCAAAACAGTCGACGTACTTCAGAACCCTTATGATATACACTTCTATATGTCTTGGCCGATTTATTATTGTTTTCAAATCATTCATACGGCACTTACAAAAAATGTTATTGCCACGAAATTATCGAATAATGTGTTTTTTTTTTATTCGACAATGTTATTTGTTTTTGACTTGGATATAAAACTACAATCATTAATCAGATTAATGTATAATAAAATGATTTGGAAGAAGTTGGGGTTACTTACTTATACTTAGAGTAATCAAGGTTACCAACATTGAAATAGAAATAATTTCGTAATATACAATATCCTATATACGTCACATTAATATTTTTTATATTTCATCTGATACTTTGTGGTGAAATAAATCATGGAAAAATACATTTGTTATTATCACAACCATACATATTACAGTCGACTCTCGATAATTTGACACTCGATAATTCGAATCTCTCAATAATTTGAAGTGTTTTTTCAGGCCCCTTGAAAAACACTCGAACCCCATGGTAATTTGAAGTTGTAGTAACGGTATCGTGCTCGCAAACACTCTATAATTTGAAGTCTTTTGTATCACTTCTGTAATTCGTTTAATCATGTATGATCAAGTACAGACTTGTTCTTTGTTTATGCACTGAAGTAGACCGTGCTGATGAAAAACAAATGACAAAATGTAGTACTTAAGTATCAATGAAAGATTTGATTAAAATTAATCGTTAAAACGGATAATACTTATTGAATAAAATTTTCTTTTATTTAAAAAAATATGAAAAGTTACAGAATTTAATAAACATAAAAGATAAAATACCAAAACAAATGTTCTAAATGTCTTCTATTTTCATCCAGGTTCAAATCAATTCGCCAGTATGTGTTTTTCATCAGCACGGCCTACTTCGGTGCATATAAGTGTAATAAAAAGGTTAATTTTATTATAAGTATTGAATATCTGAGGAACTATGGGTTTAGACATAGGACATTCCCTATACAAATTGAAAAGGAGAAAAAAACCCATCGAATAGCGAAATAAAAAAGGGTACATTTGAAAAAAATGAGTTTTATCATTTTTAAGTTTGCAAATTTTGACATTTTTTATGGACAACCTGTATAACTAAATTCAAATTGGTTATTATCAAAATGTTATTCTTTATCAGGACTAATATCATTATTAAAAAAATCAACCGCTTCAAAAAAAAATGACGTCGCTACGATTTTTTAAAGTTGACCCTGTTTATGGATTATTTTTCGGAAAAAAAATTATAATTTGGCAACACTGTCACTAAATCAAAAAATGAATAGATCGGAATACTGAAAAAATTATAGAGGGTTTCATTTAAAAAAATTGTTTGTTTTTGTTACAGTGCAAAAATGGGACACCCTGTATTATTGAAAATAATTTTACGACGTCGACCTTTTCAAACCAATAATATATGTACCAAATTTTTTTTTCTATCTCCTACAGGAAGTGCGCTAGGAATGCCGGACGCACTATTGGAGGACCCTGTATATTTTTTAATGTTATGTAATATTATAGCGTACTCTTTTGCTTAACCGTTAAATAATGATCACAATATAATGTAGTAAATAACTGTTAAAAAATCCTAAATAATATAATTCCATACGAGCAAAACTGCGGTAACAGCTAGTTACACATAATGTACACTTATATAAAATAAAATTATAAATATGTGTTTATACTTATTTGAAGTGCAGTTATATTTACAGCGCACTGTGACTGTTCGAAGTCATAGAAAGTAAAGTTGAAATGCGATTAAAGATAATATGTGCATTGGCATAACATAAAGTAATTACATTTAAGATATGTAGGTATGTGTTATAAATATTTATAAGTTATTCGAGTACTAAATATTATCGCATGAAATGTCAGTTAGAGATTATATATTTTGTTAAGGGGAGGTTCTCATCAAGCACGACCAAAAAATCGTTTTTTTTTTTTTGCTTAAAAAGTTGGCAAATGTCTCGTAGAATACGCTCGTGAAACCCGTTATGCCGAAATCAATTTTTTTTAAAGTTATAGTCAAAAAACCGAAGTTGTCTTTTTACGCGAAAATGGAATTTTTGCGGTAGCGCGTTTTTTCGGTATTAATTTTTAATTTCCCACACTTTTGTGACCATGGCATGGTATTTATATGTATTTCTAGCTACCTCGAATGCCGCTAGATGTCTATACATATATATACACACACATACACACACATACATGTTGTATTCTAAAATCGAATACTACTAAAACTTTAAAGGCGTATTTCTCGAAACCATGTTTTCTGAGACGGGCGGCAAGATATCTCAAAATCTACTATAGATATCGGTATGAATTTTTTTTATTTTAAAGATAATTAAATTTGCTGGATCTTGAACTAAAATCATAATTTTACATTCATTATTTTTATTGTTACAGCACTTTTTAGAGCCAAAAAAAGTGCGAAAAAAAAATTTTTTTTTTGCAAGTCCGCCATTTTGTTAATTTTTAACTTTTCTTAGTGATTTTAGTTCAGGATCCAGCAAATGTCTTCTATTTTATAAAATACTTTGATTTTTTCATTTCAGACAAAAATTGGATGCGTTACCTTGCCGCCCGTGGAGGTGTCTTTTTTTTCGATGACTATCTTTGAATGCATATAACTAATAAACTATTCGGTATTTTTGTTCATAAAAATTTGTAAAAGTAGTTAATAACATACTTAATAAGTACCAAAAAACTTGACTACTTTATTTACTTCCTTCCATAAGAAAAAAAAATCGCGTAATTTTTGGGTCGCTGGATGAGAACCTCCCCTTAAATAATATCAACAATGCATTATCAAGTATAAAATATGTATAAACAATACTTCGATACGAGGTATGTGAGGATGCATTATGAGATGAGTTAAATTCGGACAAAATGAAACTGAGACGGTATTACTTGAATATAAACGAGATAAGACCGAGATGATACTAACTTTTTAATAATTATCGTCTAGAGTTTTGGGTGTAAAAGTGTATCGATATTGAAAAAGTTATGAAAATTTTCAGTGAAACATTTCACCTTTACATCACTTTGAAGGCTCGTCTCGGTCCCGAATATTACAACTGACAGTCTCATCTGAAACTATTTCTTCTCGATCTCCTCTCATAAAAACATAAGTCCATCTCGTGTCATATAAATTATCTGACACTGAATGATTTAAAGATTAATATAGCTAAAAGTCAATTTTTAACAATTTGTTTAAAAAAATCGTATAAAATGTACCTAGCTGTTTTAAATTCTTATACAAAAATTAGTTGATGGACCCCTCCCTTTATTACCAAATGTTTCCAGCCATGAGAGAGGGATCGAGTTTATTTGAACAAAAAGGATGTCGTAGCATAAAAAGTATGAACATCTCTGTTATAAAAGACAATTAAAAAGATAATAGAAAAATAAACGAAAAAAAAACGATCAAGGAAGAAAACTGTATTGTCCCTCAAATAAAATTATAGCTTGTATAATTTGATCGATAATATAAGCTATAATTAGCGTAAATATTTGAAATGATTAGACGATGTAATTATTTTTGTAAATAAAATAGTAAATAGATGGTATTTGTATCAAACATTTTACAATAAAGGTTGATGGACGTCTTGAGTTAATTTCATGTCTCTCTATCCAACCCCCCCCCCCCCAGACTAGAAATTTTGGCGGGTTTTTTCCGCTAAGAAATATAAGAAATTTTTTGATGACCGAAAAAACGTGTTGTCTAGCCACGATGGACCCGTGAAACATTTTAACCCCAAGCCCATTTCTCATCGCGCCCCCCTTCCTCCACCCTCATAAAAAAATTTCACTGAAAAATAGATCTCAGCTAAATATAAAAAAATGCTTAGTGTCAATTTCTAATATTAAACTTTCTTTCGAAAAACTTTGCTCTGCAAGACAGGTCCACGAGTTAATTATTAAATACATTGTACAGTACTGATACATTCCTATTTATAAATGTATTATATCAGTGTAAATGTAAACATGTATTTTAGTTTTTATTTTTTATTATGTCAGAATGTATTTTATTGCTTTTCTTTCAATAAATTAAATACTTTTTTTATAAAATGTTTTCTCATTTTTTTCTCGGTATGCTCGCATCCCCCATTCAGTTTTATCACGCCCCCCTAGGGGGGCGCGCTCCACAGGTTGAGAATCGCTGCAATAGGGTATTTGACACTATTGTTAATAAATACTAAAATGTTCTAAATAGTGTAGTATATAATTATTACTATAATTTACAATCAAGTGGTTTTTTACGTGAAATAAATCAGTATTTTAATAATAAACCTAATTTTAAAATGTAATATTAACCTATTTTATTATTGAACTGCCACTGGTATGACGTAGTTACTTACTAAAAACGTCAGATAACCAGATCTATATTGATTTCAGTTTGTTTGAGTAAACAGTTGTCACGCACACCACGTGACTGAATGCGTGTTTTGGCAGGAATTTTTTCATTTGAATAGAAAAAGATTATTTTCAACGTTTTTTCGGCATTATTTTGGAAAAAGAAACGAAGGAAGTATCTATTATATACAAACGCATAATTATAATATACATACATATTTTTAAATTTAGTCAAATACCCTATTGACTATTGGATCAATTTTAAAGGTAGCTGCAAGATCTGATAAAAAGTTGTAGACATTATTTGTTTCTATCTTTTATCGGTTATATCCAGAAACATTTATAATAAGACACACAAACACACACACTGAACACTCAGTATATTGCTTACATGGCAGCTTTATTAAGTTGCAAATCAAATAGTAATCAGATACAGTACCGTATGAATAATTGTTTCTAAATAAACACACAACATGTAAGTGTTTTAATAAAATATGTTATATGCCGTATATAGGTACAATAATATATACATATACGTCAGACATTACCAGTTCGTGTTGAAACAGCTTACGTTGATACACCTTTAAGATGTTTCAAAACATGTACGCAAATCTTTGTAGGTACATAATAATAAACATCATGATTGTATATAAATGTCAATATTGTGTACATCTGTAACTGATCGTAAACACTTAATAATTACTGAAGAGACACGATTCGTAAAATTACATCCAGTGCGAAACAAAAATGAAGTTGTTTATTGGTTTTATAAACAAATCAATATCAATACATTTTTATTGTTGTTACATTAAAAAAAAAATCAAAAAACAACTCTAATGTCCGGTATTATAATGGACCTAGCAAATATGCAAGCTAGCTAGCACTCATAAATGAGGTTAATAATTTTGTTATAGTATCTATGGAATTTAGAGTAGTGATATTTCAACGTATAATTGTAACACAGTTGTCAAAGTCATCACAAAACTCCAAGAGAACTGTCAAATAAATTTGATATCTCATTTGAGAATTCTAGCAAGCTTGCAAATTTGCTAACCCCTTGATAATACCGAACATGAAATGAGGTATTAATTCATGTGTGATAATATCTATGGATTTGCTATGGAATTTAGAGCAGTGATACTTCAACATATTTTAAAACTCCAAGAGAACTGTCATATAAATTTAATACCTCAAAGTATTAAATTTGTAATAGAATCTATAGATTTGCTATGGAATTTAGAGCAGTGATACTCAGGCCCGGATTTACCATGCAGGTAGTGTAGGCACGTGCCTAGAGCGGCAAAAATTAAGAGGCGGAAAATTTTGACGGAAAGTAAAAAAAAGGTCTTCACATTTTCTTTAAGTAAACTTTACATAATAAACCTAAAAAAATGTCACCAGATCTTATTTTTATTTTGAACAAGAGGGCGGCAAATTCCCAACTGCCTAGGGGCGGCAAATTTCTAAATCCGGGCCTGGTGATACTTCAACGTATAGTAACACAGTTGGCGACTCTGATTTTCATAATATCACCATTGTTTTAATACCGTTGGTGTTTACATACAACGCGTGCGCGAAACTTGTCAAAGTCTTCAGAAACTCAAAGCGAACTGTTATATATGTTTGATACTTCAATTGAGAGTGCTTACTAGCTAGTAAATTTGCTAGTTCCTTTGTGATACTGGACTTTAGTTATTATTCCATTGTTGAAAATATTAACAAAAAGATAAATTCAATACAAGACATAATAATTATCAGTCGCAGACTAGATTATTATCATGAGAACCCAATGTCATATTTATAAGACCGCACTTTTTTTAATGATGATATTTTGTACTTGGAATTATTTTTAAAATTATTGATATTGTTATGGTTTATTTACACTCTCATAAGTTATATTATATATTTAAAAACGCTTTACTAGAGTTCGTTTTAAAAATTATTGTAAGAAGAGAGATTTAAAAACCATATAAGTAATACAAATCAAATTAACAACGTTATGTCAGAGAAAAAAATTATAAAATATGATGTCCTATAAATAGAACACTGGGAAGTAATGGGTTAATAATGTAATAAACCACATGTTATTGCTTTAATATATATTATTCAATTTATAAACTATTGTGCAACAGTTAAGTTGCAACTGGTTTTATGTTGCGTGTGTGCAAAAAACTTGCAAATTTTTCCGTCATAGTAATAATTCATATGAGAAAAATGTACCGCTGTATTATTTAACAAAATTCAAGTCGTAAAAAATCTTATAAATTATTTGTGAAATTACATGTTTTATTATTCGACCTTAACCTGAGGAAGGTCGTGACTCCACAATTATAGCTGACTTTTTTATATTTTTGTTTATTAGAAAGAATATGATTCAAATCTGAAATGAATGGAATATTATATTTTAATTTCTCGTGCTACAGTACTATCAAAAAGTTACACTAATAATACTATGGTAAAATGTCGAAAAAATTTGCGTTGCTACTGAGAATTTTTGATCAAGTCTATACCTACTCAAAGCCGTCTATACTGACTATTACTATTTCCTCAAATTCTAACACATTAACGAATAGAGCCACCAGCCGCGCGCACCTTCAAACGGATGTTATAAAAAATCAAGAAAACTTTTGTGAAAAATTTAATCTATCTTATTATGTTATACAAGGACTTCAAATTTAAAATGTTTGTAAGTTTGACCGTTTTGAATGTAAACAGACAGACACACAGACATCATTAAGATAATAGCAAGACGTGATTCAGGGACCCCCAAAACATGTAATTCCATTAAAATCTCAGATTGTAATTTGTTCATAAAACTTGATTATACAGTATTACATTTTATGTATGTATAAAAAAAAGTAAAAAGGTATTCATTACAACAAACGACCTTGCTTCATCTGGAATGACATTACAATTATTAATGTAATACTTGCAAAGCTGCAACAACGTTTCATTCCAGTTGCTCTTACTTTCATTTTACACACTCACACACTTTTTTTTTGTTGAGATTATGCGACATGAACTCAACAAAAATACAAAACTACTTTTTGTTCTGAAGGTTTTTGAATTTTAAAAATAAATGACTACATACTTTTACAGATTTGATCTTTATAATTTACATGCGAGGGGTATTTTGCAATTATTTTAATATATTTTTTGTACTTATTTTAACCTGTACGTGGTGGAGTTAATTAAGGTAGTTGGTCCGTAAACATGTTTTCGTCAGATTTTGTTTAAATTGCACAGGAATATTCCCTAGATTAATATCTGAAAAATAGCCCATTTTTATTAAAATTGACCATCTCAAAGTCATGAAAAACGATCTCAAAGTTTATATTTTTAACACAGCTTATATGGACTAACCGTACACTAACGTAACGTTTTATTAGATAAAATTTAAACGTAGCGTCAGATTTTCATAAAAAACTGACATGTTGTATATTTATATGAAAGAAAACAGTATACAAAAAATTGGAATTATTGACCATCCCGTTATTAAGATTTAACCAGATTTAACTACCAAACCATCACATAAATTACAGTATTGTTGACAATGTGGCAACAACGTATTCATTTGATTATATTAAAAAATACACGAAATAATGAAATAATTTTTTTACAAAATATGATAAGTAGATTGAAGGGAATTATAATCGATTTCATTAATTATTAATATATTCTGTGGTAGTTTAGATGATAAAATATAATCATTTGACAAGTAGTTAATAGTAGATAATGTACAGCGTTGCCATGATCATTTCTCTAAATTAAAAATATGTACTCACGGCCTAATGTGATCACATTATGATGGACCAACTACCTTAAGGCTGCCAGACCCTAGGCATACAGCATGGACCACATGTTCAGTATTAACATAATGGTGTAATATTTCTTCAAAACAGTGAGAGAGATGCAGTGGCGTTTAGGATATATCTATTTCTTTTTTTACTAACAAGGGAGCCTTACAAGTCGAAAATTCGTATCGAGTTTAAACTTTGTATATACATAGTTAGAGGAGGTCAAAATAAGAAAGAAAAAATTATCTTAGCTGCGGTAAAACGGTTTAATGGAGTGAAACACCCATATGAAAATGTGCAAAATAATCATGTTTTTTCAAATAACTCCGAAACTAATGAAAATTTTTAAAAATCTACGATAAAAAATGTTCATGATTTTTTGTGCTCGAATGGCGATAATTAAAATTCGAAAAAATTAAACCGGTAACCACCACCTCTTACCCACATTTCATAGGTTTAATTTTTTCGAATTTTGACTATCGCCATTCGAAAAAAAATACAAAATCATGAAAATTTTGTATTATAGATTTTTTTAAATTTTCATTAGTTTCAGAGTTATTTGAAAAAATATGAAAAAATATGATAAATTTTTATAGGGGTGTTTCACCCCCTTAAACCGTTTTACCGCAGCTAAGATATGATTTTTTCTTACTTATCCTCTTATATACAAAGTTTAAACTCGATACGAATTACCCGACTTGAAAAGGTCCCCTTGTAAGAATGAAATAGACTATTATCTGTTTAAATAAGGACAAGTATATCCTAAACTATTTTCTATCTCTTTCTTTTGACACGGCTATGTTTTCGAGTCGGATGCACGGTCCATTCTCTACGTCTATGGTCAGACCTGCATATATTTATATCATTTTTAAGGTGTAATTAAAACATCTAGCTAATATTTATATTTGTTTGGATAAATTAAAAAGCCAAAATTAATAAAAAAAGTTTACTAGATCAAAATAAACATTTTCTTATTTTTTGCATTTTTTTAAAGTTGATGATTTTCGAGTAAAAAAATTCTTGAAAGTCCAGAATCTCAAATTGCTTTGTTAGATAAATATAAATGTCTTATAAAAACGAAGTCGTACACAAAATTATATACCTATAGTATGTACTTACTCGTATGTATTACAAAAATGCTTGTTTTTTGTTTTATAGAATAAGATATGAGGAAGATAGACAAGACTTTTTTCAATTTCGGTTTCGAAATGAGATCGACATTGAATTTAATTTGAACGAGGCGAGATAATTTAAAATTTTGACGAAACGAAACCAAAAGTATATTATATATGATTATTATTAGTAAAACTTATTTAAATACAATATGGACACAGACGCGTTTACATTGGGGGCCAATGAGGAAATCTGAAAGTTATTTAAAATAGTCAGATGAACACTGGCTGAGTTTAAATAATAAATTTTAAACTAAAAAAATCATTTGAATTAAAATTGTATATTATGATAATTAGCAGCTTAACACGTAAAAATGAAGATCGACATAGTATTTTTAAGATAATTAATTTTGAACATCGCTAAAATAATTATTTTATATGAATTATAGGAAATTGATTTTTTATTTTTAGTTGTCATATTGTGCATCTTTCTCTACTACCTTTTATTGCAAAATTCGAGTTTTTAAGTTATTAAAATTTAAATTAAAGAATAGTCAAGGAAATGTTTGTTAACTAATATCTCGTAAATAACAGCTCTAAATAAATTTTGATTAACAAATTATCAATCAGCAAATTTTTCTGAATAAATATACTATTATTTTTTTTGTAAAAGTTAAATTTATAAAAAACATCTGTATGACCCCTTCCGAGAAGTTAGGCTATATGTACATATAATTACAGAAAAATATAAAAGAATCGTTCATAATTTTATTTTTATTTTTACTATATTGATAAATATTTTCTAAAACCGAGACGTTAGATTTTTTTAAAAAAGCCAATCCCGTATCGATCATGTCTCAGCGTGCAGTCAGCCCTATTGATTAGGTATAACGATATACAATAAGTTATTAGACATGTACAATGCACACTAAAATGTAAATGTGAAAATATTGATCAAATGTAGGAGGTAGGTCAAGATCAATATTTGGTCACTGAGCTGGCGAATAGCTTCAGGTGAAAAAAATATCACCTAAACAATCTCACATTTATGTATAGTAATGTATACACACTTAAATATATACAGAAATACCAGTTTCTCTCATTGAATCTTATTAATGTTCAGAACGTTATTTTTTTAAATATAAAATAACGTACAATATATATTTTTAGATATATCTATCACATTGAGTATTTAATGTATTAAAATTATGTTTATTTAATTATTAAGTATATAATACATGCATTAATTTTTTATAAATCTATTATATTTTATCGATTTATGATATAATCGATATATGTATTATACTTTAACAGTGGTTATAGGTCATAATACATATATATCTAATAATGGATTAATGTCATAATTCATCTATAGATACGGGTGTTCGCCTTAAAAATCTGCGTTTGATAAAATCTGCATAGCACACTATTTTTCAATATTTTCTATAAATTTTACATTTGTTATAACTTGTTTTCTATCAATTTTACCATCATACATTTATCACTTTTTTATAAAGAGAACATTCTCAGCTATAAAGTCCAATAATAATATACAGAATATTCCATTTAAAAAAAGTTGTATTTTAATACATACCGGGTGTCCCAGATAACTTTTCCAGCATGGGGATCTCAGTATCTATAAGAGATACAGGTTTGGTTAAATGAGATGAATTATATGTCTGAAAGGGGTGAGTATTATTACACCAAAAAATATTCATAATTCTATGTGGTTTAGGCGGTATACCCAAAAAACTGAAAATTCGGAATTTCTTTAAATGGTTATAACTTTTTTGTTAAAATAGATAGGTACTTTTTGTTTGCGGTTTCTTAAAGCACTTTTTGTGTAGAATTGATTGGTGTATTTAGAATTTTTATATCACTTTTAGTTTCCGAGATACAAGCCCTAAATTTAGTTTTTCTTATGGGCCACTAAGTTGGTTATGGCATATTAGAACGTATTTTTTACTCTACTTTACAACGATGTGTCACTTGCCATATTTATTATCGAAAAAAAAATTATAATATATTTTTTCAAATAGTTAATTGTTTTCAAGTATTCATTTGTTATTTTGATTGTTATTATTGTAATTTTTGTTTACAATTTTTGTTTTTCATGGCTCACTTAAAAGTTTGTAATTAAATACTTCATAAATATCACTGGTATTTAGTATTTCGACTTTTTTTCGATAATAAGTATGGCAATTGACATATCGTTGTAAAGTAGAGTAAAAAACACGAACAAATATGCCATAGCCAACTTAGCGGCCTATAATAAAAATTAAAGTTAGGGCTCATAACTCGGAAACTAAAAGTGATATAAAAAATCTAAATACACCAATCGATTCTACACAAAAAAGTGCTTTGAAAAACCGTCTACAAAATATACCTATCTACTTTATCAAAAAAGTTATAGCCATTTAAAGAAATTATGAATTTTCAGTTTTTTGGGTATACCGCCTAAACCACATAGAATTATGAATATTTTTTTATGTAGTAATAATATATTATTTCTTACAAATAATTCATCTCATTTAACCAAACCTGTATCTCTCATAGATACTGAGATCCCCATGCTGGAAAAGTTATCTGGGACACCCGGTATATTAAATTCGATATTCAATTGTTTTTTGACACCGCCATTATTCATCCCGGAAAAATACTGATATTGTGCCCATTTAACCCAAGGTTAGTAAATACACAGATTGTACCATAATTCTGGTGGGGTGAGGCATGAGAAGGGAGACCGCGTCATCATGAGGAATCCTCTAACATTAAAAATAGTTGTCAAACTTTTTTTACTATATAAAGGTTCCTCATGATGACGTAATTTCGCGGGGCCGCTGATAGGTCAAAAGTTATGGTACAACCTGTTCATTTACTAACCTTGCATTTAACCGATTTTCTAGCTTCAATAATAACAAAGTTAGCAATGATCACTCGGTTCCCGCGAACATCCTGTATAATATGTTTGACATAGTAATATATCTATGGTTATTTTGAAACACTTTTTATAAATATCACTTTATAATACTTATCTTATTTAATTATTAAAGTTATACATATTTTGTCTGACTGTCTAATTATTATAATGAATAATGATGTTAGAAAATATTTACTGTCGAATATTGAAATATGAAGTCATTTTACTGATAATATTTTATTTATCAATTTGTATAAACTAAAATTAAACTATTAAACAGGAAATAAGTATATATACATTATACATAATTTAGGGTGTGCCAAAAAAAGGCGATAGTTTTTTTTCTATCGCTCTCAGCCCAAAATATCTCAGGAAATGCCCAAACAAAGCTCCTGTTAAAAGCGGAGCTCAAAATTCCAATTTTAAGAGGTCCTCCACGGAAGTTGAAGTTTTCCCATCTAAATAACATGGGAAACGGGTTTTTTTAACAGTTTTTTGTCCTGCAAACTGTGAAAAAATTATTTTTGAAAAAAAATGAATGAATGGATCTTTTTGAGTATTAAATTTAGTACAAAAAGTCCCGTTGAGTCAAATTTCTATATTCAATATTTGATTTTTGACAGAGCTTTGAAGTTCAAATTTTCGCATTTTTTCGCGTTTTTTGCATTTTTCAGCTAAACTATCCGAGTTAGGGCAAAATGTTAACTAGCAAAATTGTAGTACGGTTGACATTCTATAAAAAAGTCTCCATCGACTTTTTTGTATTATCAATAACAACAAAGTTATAGACCCATAAACATTTATTTTTTTTAAATTTTCGCTTTTATGAAATAGTCCAAGAGCTCTCTAGCTAAAAATATCGATAATTGAACAAAGAATTTTATGCAAATTTGTTAGTACATCAAATTTGGAACAAAATTGGATAAGATTTTTTGTATTATCAGTAGTTAAAAGTTACAGACTTATTTAATCATATTTTTATGATTTTTCCACAAAATTATGAAATACAGGTAGGTATATTAACAATAAACATGACATATTATTAAAATATAAAAAGCACAATGTCGTAGCCTTTATCCCTTTTAGGCTGGTTCCAATAATTTATATAACTTTGTTGTTATTCATAATACAAAAAAGTCGATGGAGACTTTTTTATAGAATGTCAACCGTACTACAATTTTGCTAGTTAACATTTTGCCCTAACTCGGATAGTTTAGCTGAAAAATGCAAAAAACGCGAAAAAATGCGAAATTTTGAACTTCAAAGCTCTGTCAAAAATCAAATATTGAATATAGAAATTTGACTCAACGGGACTTTTTGTACTAAATTTAATACTCAAAAAGATCCATTCATTCATTTTTTTTCAAAAATAATTTTTTCACAGTTTGCAGGACAAAAAACTGTTAAAAAACCCCGTTTCCCATGTTATTTAGATGGGAAAACTTCAACTTCCGTGGAGGACCTCTTAAAACTGGAATTTTGAGCTCCGCTTTTAACAGGAGCTTTGTTTGGGCATTTCCTGAGATATTTTGGGCTGAGAGCGATAAAAAAAAATATCGCCTTTTTTTGGCACACCCTAATACATATATAGTTAAAATCGATCCTATCGATATCATTTAATACAACATATCAGTTTTAACGACTCAAAATAAAAGTTTTTACCGATTTTTGTAACTATAGGCTTTTACGACCTAATATGACTGGTCCCCTCGATTTTGACTGGTATTTTTAATTTCTTGTGTTTTTTTGTTTATTGTATATCGTAAAATTATATTTACAATTCTAATACTCAAAATTAAAAAAAAACTGTACGCCGAGACATTTCTTTGTATTGTATCTGTCTCTAAATGAGACCAAGCTCGAGACGCGAAAATCTTAAATCCAGACGAGATTGGCTTAAAATCGGACGAGACAAGACTGAGACGATATTAATATTATTCATAAGTTTCACCGAGAATTTCGGTGTTAAAAAAATTATCAATAATTGATAAAAATTTACTGTTTAGTATTAATTATATAATAATTAACATTAAATATACATATTACATATACTTATATTTATAAATTTGACAACTGTTACAAAAATAAGAAGAAATTTACTTTCGTAATTTTGAAAACACGTCTAACTAAACTAGGTGAATTTGAATGAAGTTTTGCTCAATCGGCAGCTAGTTTGAATATTATATTATGAAAAATATGTAAATTCACTTGGGAAGAACTGTAGTAGTGATGTCTATGTAGATTACGTCACTAACACGTGTCTGACCATAGCCTACTAGCATCTGTTTCTGTTACAGTAGAAAACAGTTGCATTTAATAGTTAGTATGACGTCAGAATAATGTTGAAATTGAGATGAAACCACTTAACATTAATGATACGATATCGACGATAACAAATTGATTTATAAAATAAGGTAAGGGGGAGGAGAATTTGCAGATACATAGATTACACTGGCCGACAAAAAAATTATATTTAGGTACTGCAGGGTAAACAATAATTTGTTTACGGTAGTTTGAGCATACTGAATCCAAAAATGAACAACATTTTGCTTAATCAGCTATTGTTTTATCGGTATGCAAAAAAAAACGTTTGTTTCGATACACAAATATACATTCAAATTCGATTTTTTTTAAATCAAATACTTCAACCAAAGATCGTTCGTAATGCAGCTATGGGTCCTAATTGAACTAAAAAAACTTAAATTAAATCATGTTTTAATCGAACAAAAATCGATTTTTTAACCAAAATTCGGCAGTTTTATAAATTCAAAAAAATGGTATCACACAAACAATTTTTGTACAAAAAAGTATTTGATTTAAAAAAAAACTAATTTGAATTATATCAATTTTAATTATCGAAAAAAAAACTTCAGTTTTAAGGGGCGTCGAAATCGACATGACAATAAAAAAAAGTCTTCAATACGCGCAAAAAAGAAAGATATATCAACGAAATATTTTAACATCATTTATTTTTTCAGTATAGAATTTAAAAATCACATCTAATACATTTTCTGATACTTTTATATGTAGCTATATAGCGCCACTGAAATGAGTGCAATATCTATTAACAAAGAACTCATTTATTACATAGTTATAAAGAAACAAAAAAATAATTGCCGGCATCGTGATCTTGAAATGGAATTTCTAAGCGTTTGTAATTTATATAAATTATAACATGTTACTCATTCTATTACGCTATAATTACCAATGCATGCATGAATGTGTGTATATGTGTGTGTAATGTATATTGCGTACAGCTATAAGTAGTGATTTATACATATATGTATATAACTTTTACATTTTCTACTGTGAACTAAATAATATTATGTGACATATTGAATCTTTTGTACACAATAAATAAGCAAAGTTGTGCAAAATATACTAAATACAGTAGAAACCGGCTATAATGACCTCAAAGGGACCGTTCATATTGGTCGTAAAAAGCGGATAGTCGTAATAACCGGTAAAAATGCAAATTATATGGGATTCAGTAGGACATTTTGAGTCGTTAAAACCAATACGTTGTAACCTAACCGATGTCGTTATAATCGGTTTCTACTGTATGTAGTTAATCGATTTAAAATTTATACAGAGGATATTCACATTTCTTATGGCTTTGTAGGTACAATGAACAACATTTTTCTATTTTAAACTCTAATATCATAAAATAAGATTTATTAAAAAAAAACATACTTTCATGAACAATAAACCGTTATGAATCAGGCAAAAAATAAATAAAAAATCGTCTGCCCTATTTCATAATAATAAATATTAAATAAAAATCTTAGAAAATCAGTATACAGATTTATACCCGGTATTAAAAAGAATTTGTTCCAGTGCAAAAGCTAATTGTTTTTGGTTAGCACTATCTGCTATATATAGGTATTAAATATAAATGACAACATACTAACAGATGTAGCGAATAAAATTGTATATATGATGACTTTGACGCATGCGCGTTAAGTAGAAATCAGCGATTTAAAATAAGGGCTAACATGTGTACCTCATAAAATGCATAACATTTACATCATTTATTACGATATCATTTATTACCATTGCTCTAGAATCCCTAGAAAATTCATAACGATTTGACACCTCGCAGATAGTGTCAGCCAAAAGCTAATTAGTTTTTGAACTCGACCAAATTGTTTATAATACCAAATCGTTTACACTGTTACCAAATTTCAGTGCGAACTGAAAATTAAAAAAAAAACAATTGAACCCATACGATGACAGGAAAACATAATCAAATTAAAAATCATTCATGATTTTGTAGAACTTTTAATCAACCAATAAAAAATATATTTCTAAACTGAATTGCATGTTTTAACATAGGCGACTCCCTCTTAAAGTCTGCAACCAACTTCCATATTATGTACTTTTTGAGGTACTTGTACTATTATAGGGTGACCAGTATTTCTCTGGAACAAATTTCCCTGACTTTTCCCGGTTTTCCAGGAGAATTTTTACCGTTTTTCCCTGTTTATTTAAAAAATTTAGATAAAAAACATAAGAAAAACGGCACTCTTTAAATATTTGCGAGAATTTGTGTGATTTTGCATTTTTATAAAAATTCCCTGACTTCCAACCAAATTCCCTGACTTTTCCCGGTTTTCCAGAAACTTACCACCCTGCATTACTTAAGTACTTTAACAAAAAAAGAACTACCTGTACTTTTCTTAAATATTTTATTGAAAAATAAATTTAGGTAGGTATTTGTACATATTTAGAAATGTATTTAAATATTTTAGTTGGCCAACCCTGCTATTGGTTATGTATGAAAAAAATGAATATTAATAATCTTTACAATAAAAAGAATTCTATATTTTTTTAATATTCTAGTGCAGTCTTCCCCAAACTTTACCAAGCGAGCACCGAAAGTTTAGAAAATATTTGTTACTATCATAAAATTTACATAAAAATTGTTTTTGGGTATACCGCGGACCGGTATTTTCTTTTCACCGGGCCGCGGGCCATACTTGGAGAAAGGTTGATTTAGTGCATTAAAAATAAGCATTACCTATATATACCTTATATGTTCTATCATCAATACTAATAATATAAACAAGACTCTGTAAATATTTTGAGTCGACACAATACTTTTTATTTTGAATTTTCTATTTATTCTCATTTTGCATGAAAACTACTAAACCGATTTCGATGAGACTTTCACTATTTGAAAGGTTGAGATCCTAGAATTAATCGAGTTAGTAAAGGTTTTTACTTCGGAACCCTCAGATTTTGATGAAATTTTTAAAAAATGTTCGTTATACCATACTATTTGAAATCAGAAACATTCTAGCCGTTGGATTTACCCCCCCCCCACCCCCATCCCCACTCTAATTTTGAATATTTGTATAATTTACTGATTTCATATATTAAGTTCGTTTTTTGATGATAAAATTAATTTTACCTGGAGGGGTATTGAGGGTCGCTAATTAAGAATACGTTGTAAAATAAGGATTTTCCGGGAATTTTCCCAAAATTTTCCAAAACTTATTTTATATTTTTTTGTAAATTGATTGAAATTTTTGCTAGAAAAATTAAAACAATTTATTTTTATAACTTAAGTCTATTATTGGTTCATCATAAAACTAAAATTATGCCAAATGGTTCATAAGCTAGAAGCCTATGACAGACAGACAGACATATACAGATTTCAGTACAGAATACTAAAAAAAACACCTACCAAGTAAATGTACAGTGCTTGCTCATGCTAAATTCATCAAAGGTAGTTAATTATCGAATTTAACGCGACTCAAGAAATTTTCATAAACATATTTAGAAACAAAAATAATACTCATAAAAGAATTCAAAGAAAGTAAAATTCAATCAGATAAGCATTTATTTAGGTAATTATAGGTAATAACACAAATTACATAAACCCCGAATTTAGCGCGAGTCGACTTTTTAACGGAAAATAAATGGTCGAAAAATGTCGCGTTATATTCGGGCTAATACGGTATTAAGCAACTAAAATAAAAACCGAAACTGTCATTGGTTAACCATTTAATGTTTATACAATTTTACTAAAAAATATAAGTACGATTTTTTTCTTAAGATGCACCTGATTATTTTTTCGTATATTTTTATTTTTTGACAATTTCAATCTAAATCTATCTATGCAAAAGTCAAAATGACATTCAATATGTCAAAGTAAATAGCAATTTAAAAAAACAAAACAAAAACATTCAGGAGACACTCAAGAAGACAGACAGACACGGAATTGAAAATGTTTGTCTTAACCTGAAAAGTTAAAATTTTAAAATTGGATAATAATTTTTCGTTCTCATTTTAAAACTATCACAAAGCTCGTATCTTCGATGTTGTGGAGAAGCAATTAAACAATTTACAAAATTGAAAGTGACCATAAAGAAAACAGCTAACTACATTGGCTTCAGAATGACGTATAAATATTTGTTGTTTCAGACGGTTCATTTACCACAGCATGCTAATAATATAGGTATGCATTTAAAAAAAATAAGTATGTGATAAGATTAAGTTTATCAGTTATACTAAATATGGATTGTTTGTTTAATAAAACATAATGTACAGAGATTATAATATCACCGTGACGATAAATCTAAATTTATAACAATATTATCATAGTGAACTGAGATAAGTCACTTTTTAAGTAAGAACGTCTGATAATCTGTGGTTGTTTATCAAAGTCTCTTTTATATTTCAAGAGGTTCAAATTAAATTTTATCGATAAAAAATAACAAGTGCAGTTTATTTTTAATTATTTGTATCCTATTATGTAACAGAGATAAGCTAGTTTTTAAGTCTGTACATGTACTCCAGTGATAAATTATTGTTATGCATATCAAAGTCTATTAATTATATTTAGATTATCAAAAGGTTAAGTATGTTAGTACGTACATTGTACAATTAATACTTAAAGTTTGATATAGTTTCTAATAGTAGTTTATTTTCAATTTTTTTAAATGTTTCATGAAATATAGGATAGCTCTGGGGAAAAAGGAACTTTATTAACCAATAATGTGGATAACATAAAAAACGAATGCATATTATTTTAAATAAAAGAACAGAGTTTATTATACAAGGTGATTCAGCGCTGTCGTGCCAAACTTAAACAGTAGATTGAGAAAAATATTTTAAACAAAAAACTTCTAATAAACATTTGTCCGGAAATTTTTCGTTAGGGAACTACAGCCCTCCAAAGATTTTCCTCAAAATGAGTTTTTATTTAATATCTAGATAACCTTTTGTGATAAAATTATGAAAGGTATTTTGTTTAGTAATAATAAGTGTTATCGATTTCTCGTATTAAGCAATTATAATTTAGACCAGGGATGTATGGGGCCAGTGGGCCCATCGATTTTTATCTAGTATGTTTTGTTCTTTAATTTTTTTATAAAGTTGGGCACTTATTTAAGGTTATATGACACAAAATACGTCAAAATATACTTTGCTTATTTGTCATAGGATAAACCGTTTTCGAGTAATATCGATAGAAAAAAGAAACATGCAGAATTTAACTTAATACGGATGCTCCAAATTACAAAAAATAAATTTATATTCTTTTTTTATGATTAAGGTAAGAAAAAACGTTCATATACAGAAACCTCCTAATATGAATCCTCAAAGATCTATAGCTAGTTGTAATACTGTAATATGTACTTTAATAATTTGACTAAAAAACGAAACTAAAAATGGCTACTTGTTGATAAGGATGCATTTTTGAGGTATACTTATGTTAACTTTTTGTCTTAGTTTTTATCAAAGAATAAGAATATAAATTTATTATTTGTAATTTGAAGCATCCGTATTAAGTTAAATTCTGCATGCATTCTTTTCCATCGATATTTCTCGAAAACGGTTTATCCTATGACAAATAAGCAAAATATATTTTTGCGTATTTTGTGTCGTATAACCTTAAATAAGTGCCCAACTTTATGAAAATATTAAAGAACAAAAAATACTAGATAAAAATCGATGGGCCCACTGGCCCCATACATCCCTAGTCTGAATTATATCTAGTTAATATGAGAAATCGATAACACTTATTATTACTAAACAGAATACCAAATTTCTTACAATTATCACAAAGGGTTCTCTAGATATTAAATAAAAACTCATTTTTAGTAAAATCTTTGGCGGCCTGTAGTTCCCTCACGAGAAATTTCCGGACACATGTTCATTAGAAGTTTTTTGCTTAAAATATTTTTCTTAATTTATTGTTTAAGTTTGGCACGACGGTGCGGAATCACCCTGTATAGTTTTAATGTATTTCATATTATAATAATTTTGTACGTTTATACCCCCTATAAACTTAATGATAAAATATCTGCTATGGGATATGGGAGTCACGTGACTTTCTTATACGTACAACTGACAGTGAACAGTGCACGTGATTTTTATTTTATTGAAACATATTTCTGACAAACTAATAAAAGATAGAATAAAATGAATGGGACATTAACTATAGATAATAATATTCTCTACATTATGTATCAAATTATTTTTTTTGAACTTAACTACCAAACAACTTGTCAATTTTTGAATTTTCGAATTATTTTTGAAAGAGAAGAAAAAGAATTTTTAAAAATAATTATTTAGAATAAACCACACTGTTCACTCTGTATTAAGTATAAGAAAGTCCCATGGTACCTATAGCAAACACGTACACTATTCAATCTCTGTAATACGTATAAGAAAGTCTCATGATACTCATTATAGATAATTCTCCTGTTATGATTGATTTGAAATATTATTTATTTAAATATAAAATTTCACCCTTCTACGATTTGTCGTATTTGAGCTGCAGCGCCTACAGACAGACAGACATCATGGCGAAACTAGTCAGAATGTAATTCCATCAAATTCCGGATTTCGAAAAAAATCGGTATAAGTAAAAAAAAAATTATGTTTTACTTCTGTATTATTGGGTGCTATAACGAATTTGACAATAAAAGTGTTCACGTATCCTCAAACTTTTTTTCTATTGTCACAAAATAATCAAAATATCTACATGTATCAATTTTGAGTATTCACGAGTCTGATTTTTCTTTACTAATAAATTATTTATTGTATTGTAACACCAATTTTGATTGAGTTATGAAGAATGACTTTCAGCTTTCCAAATCTGCATTTGAATTTTTTTTATGATCATTTGTTTCATTACAATCAAAGTTAAAAGTGTGATTTTTGCTTTGATCACAAATAACTCAGTCAAAAATGGTCGTACAGCTATACAAAAAAAGAAAATTAAAGAAAAAGTGGAAAAGGCCATTGATTAAAAAAAATATTACTCCCAAAATTGATATATTTTTTCTAATATTTTCTATTTTTTGATAGCAAAAAATTGGGATGTCCTGCTATTTTATTTACTGTAAATTTTCAGTGCCCAAAGATACGAAAAAAAACAGTCCGGTTAATAAAAGTACATAATCTTTTGTGGGCATGTGTAATTTATAATCATTAATTAAAGTCTTTTAAATTTTTGAATCTATGTTTCAAACATTTTTTACGATAAACAATTTTTAATAAAAAAATACACAAAGTAAAAAAGTTGATTTTTAAGTCTGTATTTGACAGAAACTAACTGGTCATTTATCAAATTATCAAGTGGTAAAAAATTAAAGTCTAAATAAACTTAAAAAAAATAGCTATTTACATATTTAAAAGTCAGAAATTAGATATAACAAAGTTCAAAAAGTTCTTATAGATTTTTTTATTACTATTAAAAGTAAGTACTGTCTACCTATTTCGTTAATAAGAGTCAAGGTTTTAGAGATAGAAAACCGACAAAAAATGAAGTCGTTTTAAGTTTATTAATGAATTCACACAGAATTATGCACTTATGTATAAAAACAATTAGGCAATATTTAACTATATGTATGAAGTGAGAGGCGAGAGGATATACCATATATGTACCATAAGAATTTATGTACAAATTAAATTAAACTTTTATAATTACACTAATGAGGCACTGCTTTAATGTTTTAGCAATCATGCATGTATGTACACTCACCGCTCTGTATAACGACGGTATAGGTTATCAAACCGCTCTATATAACAACACGTCGTCGTTCTGCCCACCCAGCCTATTTTAACATCAATTGGAGGCAACTTGGTTTAGTGTGCAATTAGATTAGAACTCCTATTGTGTTACTCCTGTGAAATTACCCGTGAATCATGGTCGTCATGTTTGTCTAATCCTAAATGCTTTGATAGGCCCAAAGCTAATCCCATTCCATCTATGTGTCCCCGTTTTTAAAAATTAAGAGAAACAAATAAACAATTAAAAAAAAACAAAAAAACAAAAAAAAAAGTATAAAAGCTGTCTAAAAGAGACCAAGAGGTCTCAAAAGACAAATTTACTATAAAAAAAACATCAATTGGTGAATTTAAATTTCGCGCTAAGAAAACGTGCGCTATTTTCCCGTCGTTAATTAGAAGGTTGTTGTGTGGAGCGTATATTTAAAAAGATACAATTTATAGAAAGATTGCTGTGGAGTCTTTTTTAATAGAGTATTTTCCCATCTTCTTTTAATTTGATTTTACCAAACATTTTATTTTGTTTTTATTTAAAAATTAAAGGCAGGTATAGGTAGAAGGACAAAATTATATTTAATATTGTTGTTTTCTTCTACAGTAAACAATTTAACATAAAAAACATGTTATACAATAAAATAAATTATTGTTTAGTATAGCATCTATAATTACAATTTAAATAAAAAAAACTAGTTTTAAACTCGTAAGTAGCTTCCCAATATAGTGTGTATAGTTAAACTGTAATTTTTTACTTATAGATAATCGTAAGTATTTTTCTTATATGAATTTGTATATTATCTTTAAAGTTGTTCATGTGCATTTTGCTCTATTTTATTATTTATCTAAATTAACCCATTAATTTCTTACTTTTATTTCTTCCAATTTTTTTTATCAAGTTCTCAGTTCTTGTTAAAAATATAACCAAAAAGATAAATTTAATATAAGACATAATAATTATCAGTCGCACACTAGATTATTATAATGAGAACCTAATGTCATATTTATAGGACAGCACTTTTTTGAATGACGATAGTCTGTACCTGGATTTATTTTGGAAATTATTGATATTTTGATGCTCTATTTACACCTTCATACGTAATATTATATATAGTTTCGTCAAATTAAAAACGCTTTACTAAGTGAAAAAAATGTAACTATACCTAAATGTCGAATAGCTGGAATAATTACAAGGTTACTTTAAAAGTGTTATAATTTGTCATTGAATAAACTCTAGAGTTCGTTTTAAAAATTATTGTAAGTAGAGAGACTTAAAAAAAAACATTAGTAATGTAAATCAAATTAACAACGTTATTATGTCAGAGAAAAAAATTATAAAATATGACGTCCCATAAATAGGACACTGGGAAGTAATGGGTTAAGAATCTACATATTTTCATCTACTGCCATTTAACACCAAGTATTACAACTAAACTTTAAAATTTATTTTCTTAAAAACGAGTTGGTCAAAAAATCTGAAACTTCAGTATTTTATTCATTTTTAGTGTTTAAACAATTGTGAGAAATTTCAACTCATTCCTACTACCTACTTGACGTACTCGTAACTACCAAACATCCTTAATTTAGGTGTATAATTTCTGAATATTAACCCGGGTAACACCGGGTCCAATGCACTAGTATAAAAATAAAAGTAAGAAACGATTGATTTAGAATATATCTAACCGCACAAATTAATATATTTTCTTACAACATATTAACAATTTATGCTTTCTAATAATACTAGAAGTAGTTTCTAAACTAAATGAATGACCAAAATCAGGACCAGAAAGGAAATTTAATTTTTCGATTTGTAAAAACAAACTATCGCAAAAATAATTATCAAATTAGTACCTAAATATAAATTATTACATGATTTATATTTTTCATACTTTTATTTTCATTTAAAATTTTTATTAAATGTGAAATGTTTTTTTAATAGTTATTTTTAAAGAAGGTATATTCAAATCATTTCTTATTTAACTTAATTTCGTTTTCGTTTGGTAACCATGTGCATTTTTCACATGTCCTATAGTCCTATACAATTTAAGTTTTAAATTAAGTCATAATGAAACACTACGTACGTACTTGAGTTTTTGTGTCTATATTTAAAGTTGAATACTTTCTAATACAGAATATAATAATTTCTTTCATTACCAGTACGTATACATACATACATGTTCAAATTGTATTTAATATTTTGACATCAAAATTAATGAAAAGAAATATTCATGCGGTAATATTAATGATGTTCGTTTGCAAATACTATTAAGAAAGGTATGTACCAAGCAAAATTGCGTATACATTGATGTACTCATACATAATATTTATTATGTACCTATTATTAACTACAAACGATAAAATTTTTAGATTAGTTATTTTATAGTTTGTTTTCAACAAATTCAGATAAAATATGAATAACTAAATAGTAAATCAAATAATGTATGATAATATAAGCAATAATAAACATGTATTATATTATTGATAACATATCGATACCTGGATATTTGTTTGTTACAATTTCATGAAAAAAATGCTTCAGTGATAAATAATATTTCTAGATAAATGGACTTAATATAAACAATTATTGGTCATATGAAGCCTAATATTACATTTAGTTACGATTTGAATATCGAAAATTGTTCATCTTTTTATTAATAATTAATTTTCTCTGCTTGTCTTAATTCTTAAAAAAAACTATTTTTAATAATTTTGATTAATGTAATGTAATAAATAAAAAAACTATTGATAAAACAACTTTCGCAAATATTGTTAAAACTAGACACCTGAAGGTATTATTTATTATTAAATATTATTTAATATGTAGAATTTAAGTACAGTACATAGGGAAATCAATGATATTTTAGATGCATGTAAATAATTGCTCAGATATTCAAATTAATACAAAATAATTTTTTTCTTCTTATTTTGAAACATACTCTAAAACTATTTGTAGTTTGGGCATTAAAACTAGAATAATTAATTACAAATTATTAATAATTTGCAATATTGTTTTCCAACTTTATTAATTTCATTTGACACTTGGTTATTAAATAACTACAAATTATACTACTCCATGGAAGCACTATAAATATTATAATTTTTATTTAAAAGTTAACCTTTTATTATCTATTAAAAACAAATGAAATTTATTTATAAAGTTTGTAAAGCAATCAAAAGTATCATATTTTTTGCAATTTGTTTATAATATATAAAATTCATTTTTAAATTTGTATAAGTAACAGGCATATAAAAAGGTAACCTAATATATAATAATAAACAAATATTACCTTTAAAACAAAACACACAAAAGTCACCAAAATCACAAACAAAACAGTATATTCATATAAAACAAAACAAACTATCCACGGTCACTGATATCCACTAAACTAAAGTTTACACTGATGACAGGCGGCGTGGTACACCGGCTTGTAACACCAAACTAAAGAGGGGGGCGTCGCGACGCACGCGCATGCGCAGTAACAGGCGCCGATACTTTTTACTGCATTCTATCGCTCTGTCTTTTACTAGCATTTCGATCGTTTTTTGTTCATTTATGTATATGGAAGATAAAGATGGGTACATGTTTTTGTATGGGTTTGGGTATTTCTGTCTTTGTTGTGGATGGGTTGGGAGAAGAAAGAATTTGAGAGAGATGGGTTGAGATTTTCAAAGTTTATTAATAGATGTATTATGAAATTTATCTATGATTCTGGAATTTAAAATTATATTTCTTATTTGAGGGTTGCAGTTAATTAAAAAAGTACTTTTATTTTTGTTTCCAATAATTAGTATGTAGGTAGATACATTCTTCTTTTCACTTTTTAATGATTTTAATTAATTGATGTAAGAAAAAATTAATTAAGCGTAAAAAATAAAATTTGTAATAACAGTTCACATCGATCTATCAGAATAGGTTTGTTTAATTATTAAGAAAATACAAAATTCCTCACTGCATGGAAAATATTAAATAATAATATCTTATTGCTTCCTCGTACGAAAGATACGAAAAAGCTTTGTGAGCGTTTTAAAATTAGAAAAGTTGATTTTTCCGTTTTTCAGGTCAAGATAAAGTCTATTCGTTCCGTGCCTGTGTGTCTGTGTATATGTATGTATGTATATATGTCTGTCTGTCTGTCTTCTCCGGAATCCTTGTTACACGGATAATTGATAATTCATGAACCACTGAACCGTTATTAATGAAACTTGGTTGGTTGGTTGGGTCTGTCTTAAGAACGGTTCCACATAAAAATCAACAAAATCATGTGTAAGGGGGAGGGGTAACACATTTTTTTTTAATATTATTATCTCAAGAAAGACACATGTTACGTGAAAATTTTATAAAATCTTTTTTGTAGAGCATTCAATTTCTTATAATATAGGTTACCACAAAGTTTGTTGTAATTTTTTTTTCGTGCGTCAGCTTAAGATCTACATTCTATAGATAATTTGCATTAAAACATAAATAATAATAGTTTTTATAGTTAAATATTTATATACTTTACTAATAAAAAATTTTATGGTTAAATAAATTTATAGTTATAGTTTATATGTATAATTATATATTTGTTATTGAGGTAAATGACCATTTTTTAATTTTATTATTTCATAACTTGGGATATTATGGTCAATATAATAATATATATATAATAATATAATAATAATATAATATCCCAAGTTATGAAATAATATAATTATATATACATTCTTATAAATAAATATAGCTTACGTTTGTTTACCCTCCTCCCCTCCCATCTAAAATAGTATACTATATCATAAAACATTAAAGAACTAAACAGACTGCGATCTTAGGATCGAAGGTACAAGTTTGTATGCAATCATAACAGTTTGTAATAAAAACGTTGAAGGGCAGGTGCAATTACAACAGAAAACCAGTATTTAAACTGTAATAATTACCAAGGGGACATTTTTACTGTGTTACTTTGTATATATACATTATTATACATACATTGTATTGAATCTATGTAACTTTGACTATAGTATATAAGGATTTCAATGTAATTTCTGACATATGCAAATATCTGCTCTGTTGGAAACATTATGTATACGTATTATTAAAAACTTCAATTCAAACAATTACAGTAGAAACCGGCTATAACGATATCGGTTAATACGACATATCGGTTTTAACGATTCAAAATATTTTTACAGTTTTGTTACAAAAAAATTTAGCAATTATTTTCTGTTGCGCATACGCAACTTGTGTAGGTAACTAGGAAAATGGTTTCAGATTAAAAAAAAAAGATGTTTTTTCTTTAATATTTTGAAGAGCAAAAGTTAAAAAAAATCCTGATATAATTTTCCTAGTTATAATATCAGATTAAAATAAATATTTTTAAAGTGAAACTTTTATTACATCGTCTCAAAATTTTTCGTCTGTGTGTTGCATGTCGCTCGGCCGCGGAGTAGGGGTAAATACGTCAGAGCCATAGACATAAAGAAATGGACAGTGCATCTGACTCGAAAAAAGAGCCGTGTCAAATGAAAGAGACAGAAATTGTTTGGTTGTTATATAGAATTTATTAGAATTATTAGAACTTTTTGCTGGTGCATGTTGTTGTTTATGGATTTATTTCAATTTTGAGTGCTTGAATTTATTATTCCGAAAATTTTTAGTTAAATGTCTATAATGTGAAAAAAAGTTTCACTTTTACCGTGGTTTCATAAAACCACACAATCCTTTTTTTGTTTCGTACTCTTTTCCTCTAAAGTTAATGGGTTTCGAGTAAAAAATTAGTGAAAATCTAAAATTATTTTGTTAAATATTTAAAAAAATGAAGTCATAAAAAAAATTTTTTAAACAAAAGCTACTTGTTTTTTTCCAAACAATAAGATACCGCAAGTTTCCATTTGAAAAAAAAATGATGGGCCTATTTGACCATGAAGACATCCAAAAAATCAAAAATGAAAAACGCCATTTTGGGTCGCCCTTAAAACCAAACAACTTTTATTTGAAGCATTTTTTGATTTAATTGATACATAAAAAAAATTAGGGGGGTGATAGATTAAAATGGGACATACTGTATAATACTAGTTTGCGTTTTAAAATATAATGATCTATTTTCCATATAAAAATATAACAGTATTATATTTATTAGTTTTCTTTAAAAATCTATAAAAAAACGGGTTTCAATCAATGACTCGTTTTGACTAATTAAGATCGACAAAATTTTAAAAACAACAGAGTGGAAGTACCAAATAGAAACATAAACATGTTGTCAATTTTGAATAGTTGAATCAAAAACTGAAAAGAAGTTCATGACAGCACTTTTATATTAATGTGTTTATTTTTTATATTTTTTAATACTGTATCCATACAAATATTACATACATTATCATAATCGTTAAATGTTTAAAAATCTTCCATTTCAATAAAACAAACATTTTTTTTCATTTATTCTATTTGAACAAACAATATTAATAATTACGTGAACATAAGTACATGTAAACACAATAATAAATACACAAATATTTCAAACAGAAAAATGCACTTTAGGCGATACTTTTGTATTTATTAAATTTGCCTTTATTTATATAACATATAAAACCAGTGGTGAACTAACGAATGTTCGTACCCGGGGCGGATTATTATAAAAAAAATGTTTAGAACCATTTTTGTGCAATTTGTAAAGACCTTTTTGTCATTCTTCCACTTTTTAACCTTCATCAAAGCCATTTACCTTATTTCGGCACCCAGGGCGGACTGCCCTTCCCTCCTTCCCCTTTTATAGTGCACCACTGCAGATAACATCTGGTAAAGGACACGTAATTTAAACTAGGTTATAATATTTTGATCTAAGACAGGAGTTCCCAACCTTTTTCCTATAAAGACCTTTTTTTAAAAAGAATGATTTTCTTTATAGAATATTTTTAGATTCTAGAGAACATAAATATACTACAACTTTGTTGAAAAAGTACATACAAGTAAAAAGTAAAAACAAATCGTTGCAATTAAATACTACAGACCCTTTTTAAACCTCCATATACCCCCAAAGGGTCCATTTCGACCCCGTTGGGAATTCCTGATCCGAGAGAATACTAATTGTTTAATAAGAATACTCTGCCTTGTAAATGCACGGTGCTTCCTCGTACTAAATTCATCAAAGGTAATTATTGAATAATTTAAATAAAAACCGATAATGTATTCAGATGAACTGCCTGTCATTGGTTAACCATTTAATTTTCATACTATTTTAATAAAAAAATTTAATTTTACATTTTTCTTAATACGCGCCTGGTTATTATGTCGTATATTTTGAATTTTTTGACAATTTCAATCAAAATCGTTATTTTTCTGCTATACGAATGTGAAAATGACATTTAAAATATGTCAAAGTAAATAGCAATTTAAAAAAACAAATGACGATTTTTATAAAGCAAATTGAGATAAATCTTTGTAAGGGAATATTTTACAACAAACGTAGGTGACCTATATTATAGAAAATTGAATGCTCTACAAAAAAGGTTCTATAAAATTTTCACGCAACATGTATCTTTCTTGAGATATCTTCAAAATATAAATCTTTTGGGATGTCACCCCTCCCCATTACACACAATTTTAATTATTTTGAAATGGGACCGTCCTCAAGCCAGACCAAACCAACCAACAAAGTTTCATCAATATCGGTTCAGTGGTTCATGAGTTAAGCGTGTGACAAGGATTGGGACACACACACACACACACACACACACACAGACACGGAACAAATTTTCTGCTAAACAAATGTCAAAATGACATTTAAAACGTCAAAATGACATTTAATATGTCAAAGTAAATAGCAGTTTTAAAAAACAAATGACGATTTTCTTAAATCAAATTCAGATAGATCTTTGTAAGGGAATATTTTACAACAAAAGTAGGTGACCTATATTATAGAGAATTGAATGCTCTACAAAAAAGGTTCTATAAAATTTTCACGTAACATGTGTCTTTCTTGAGATATCTTAAAAAAATAAATCTTTTTGGATGTCACCCCTCCCCATTACACACAATTTTAATTATTTTGAAATGGGACCGTCCTCAAGCCAGACCAAACCAACCAACAAAGTTTCATCAATATCGGTTCAGTGGTTCATGAGTTAAGCGTGTGACAAGGATTGGGGGACAGACACACAGACAGACAGACACACACACACACACACACACACACACACACACACACACACACACACACACACACACACACACACACACACACAGACAGACAGACACGGAACAAAAAGTGTTTGTCTTGACCTGAAACGGATAAATAAAGTAAAATTTTTGAAATCGGAGAACAAATTTTTTTTCTCGTTTAAAAACGATAACGAAGCTTCTCGTATCTTCGATATTGCGAGGAAGCAATATAACCTAACTGCTGACACTCTCAACGAGCAATTCAGAACCTTTTTCAAATATTGTAGCCTTAATCTCTCTGTGAAGCTTCCCATATAGGAAATTACAAAGGGACCAGGCTTGGCCCAGACTTGCGCCAATGCTAGTAATGCTGGGCCAACATACAAATGATAACTCCATTCAAGGCTTGGCCAAGGCTTGTCGATCAATATAGTATTAATGCTGGCCCAGAATCTAGCCATCGAAGTGTTGGCCAATGTTATAACGGCCAATATATTACGACCTGTTGGAAACCCCACTACCGAGGGGAGTTAAGATCATTGGATTCGCTGACGACAGCATCATCGTTGTCGAGGCCTTAAAAGAGCATGCCTTGGAGATTAAGATGCAAGAAAGTATTGCCATAGTAGAGAGATGGCTGACTAGCAGAGGGCTAGAGATGGCGGTTAATAAGACAGAGGCGATACTAGTGACGAAGAGGAGGTCGTACAGGACACCGATATTGACTATTGGCGGGGTGAGGATCGACTGGAAGCAGCAGCTAACGTACCTTGGAGTTGAAGTAGATAGGGGTCTCTCCTTTGGACCTCATATAATGAAGGTGTCGAAGAAGGCCGCTGTGGTGACAGGGACCCTATCACGGTTGATGCCCAACGTTGGTGGGCCTAAAGAGAGAAAAAGAAGATTGTATGCGAGTGTGGTCCATTCAATACTGCTCTATGCAGCGCCGGTCTGGGTCGACGCGATGACGAAACAGGTACATAAAAAGAGGCTGCTAGCGGTCCAGAGACAAGTGGCAATTAGAGTTACGGCGGCATACCGTACAGTCTCAGCGTGTGCGGTAATGGTGGTGGCAGGCATACCCCCTATAGATTTGCTAGCCTGGGAAAGAAGCGAGGTCTTCGAGGAATCGAGGACCAGAGAGACAACAATGGCCAGACGAGACGCCAGAGGCAGACTTCTCAGGAAGTGGCAAGAAAGATGGGATGAAGAGGTGTCCGGTCGATGGACACACCGATTGATCCCTGATCTAAAGAAGTGGATCGAAAGGGGGTATGGCGAGACAAGCTACTACCTGACGCAGGCACTGACGGGACACGGTGGCTTCCGGGCGTACCTCCACCGGTTTCGAAGATCAGACGAAGCGAGCTGTCTGGACTGTGGGGCGGAAGAGGACGACGCAGAGCATGCGATCTTCCAGTGCAGAAGATGGATGGTAGAGAGAGAGACTCTAGGAACTCAGGTTGGGACACCTATCACCCCGGAGAACCTAGAAGAGCTCATGGTTACAGGAGAGGTAAAATGGAAGGCCATCGAAGGTTTCATTCAGAAGGTGATGAAAGCCCGACTCAGAGAGTAAGCATGAGATAGAGGGTTAATCGTGAGGGACGAAGGAAAGAACTGGAAATCAGCCGAGCTGATAAAAGCCCCCGACTTGCCACGAGGTTATGCCTTACGGTGATTCCGTGTCAAGTTGGAAAGGGCCAGCAAGGACCGAGAGGTTTTGGCGGATAGTTGCGCTGTGCAGAGGTCCGCATACCCCAAGGGAATCCCTCACCCCACTGGGCACAGGTTTCCTCTCGTTAAAAAAAAAAAAAAAAAAAAAACGGCCAATATATTGCCGAGCAGTGGCGCACCCAAAAGATGGTGTAGGGGTTACCTACCTTAAAACAACACTTAGCAATCCAATATAGGGACAAGCTTAAAACATCTTACTTTTAATTAGTAACGTAAGTTATTAAACAGTAGGTAAGATTCATTTCAAACGATCTTTATTTATGTAAGGTAAAAAATAGTGAAAACATTGTTGTTACTTGTTTTTTAACATATACAGTGGAGTGTTATAATCTTCGGGGTCTCAAGCAAAAACGTGTTTTCAGAGCCCCCATTTTTTAGTTTATTTTTTAAATTTAATCGAAATTTTTTAAACATTTTAAAAAGTTGTAAAATTTGTCATCTTATACAATATATGAATAATGAACACCCTTTTTTGCTCTTCGGCTAGATTTGACGCTAAACTGGATGTGTTCCTATACTTGCAGTAAATTAAACCTTTTTACAAAATCTATTTTTGGTCGTTCGTCTTGTAAATTTAGTTGTTTTGGTTTCTTAATGCCATCATCAAGATATAAGATTAAAAAGATATTGAAAACCTCTTGAAATATTTTTGTGAACCACCGTTTGAAAATCAAGAGATGATCAAATGCACTAATGATACAAATTAAAAACAATTGTATTATTTTTAGTTATTTTTATATGCTATTGTTTTAAAACATCCTTAAGATAAGTTCTGGTTTTATCTGGATATATTTGACTTTTAAATATGATTTCTAATACAGGGACGTACCGAGAACATTTTTAAAAGATCCGAAATATTAATAAAACAATATTTTACATCCCATAAATTACGTACTATAAAATTGTATTATAAAAAAATCTTGACAAAAATTCGAAAGGTAGGTATTGGCACTAGTTTTGAAAAGTATATTGTTTTTTGGGAGTGATGGGCTGTTTTTTTGTAATTCTCATACGCTCATATTAACTAATTAAACAACTACCTCTTTACTAACCCAATTTAATTACCAAAATCCATAATTATATTTTTTTTAAATTATAGCCCTTAATTTTGTACCTATATGTTTTTTTCTCCAGTAATGAACAATGTAAAACTATGAATAGTATGAACACCCAGTGATGAATACAAAATGATTACTACTACTACACAAACATTATAAAATAATAAAACGGGCAAGTGCGTGTTGGGCACGCACATGATAGGGTTCCGTAGTCATTCTCACTACGATTTATAAAAAGTATTTTTCAAAATTTTCGTGACTGAAGGGTTAAAATCAAAAAGTCATTTGACTTTTATTATTGCATTTTAGGAGACCTATCAAATGTGAGTGTTCAATCTATGAAAAGGGGGTCCAAAATATTTTTGACAATGTTCGTTATAATTTTCAGTGAAAGTACTAATTAAAAGCTACATTCTGAATTTTTTTCAGATTTTTTGAATCGATAGTTTAGAAAATAGAGGGGGGGGACGCTCTGACAGCGACATTAAAAAGCAAATATATCGCGACTGAAGGGTTAAAATCAAAAAGTTATTTGACGTTATTTATTGCATTTTACGAGACCTATCAAATGACACCCCACTCAATAGGGTAAGTGGGGAAAAAAATGAGAGTTCACTTTTCAGTCTATAGAAGGGGGGTCCAAAATGTTTTTGACAATGTTCGTTATAATTTTCAGTGAAAGTACTAATTAAAAGTTACATTCTGGATTTTTTTCAGATTTTTTAAGTTGATAGTTTAGATTGTTTAGAAAATAGAAGGGGGGGACGCTTTTTTAATGACTTTGGAGAGAAAATACATCGTGATCGAAGGGTTAAAATTGAAAATTTCTGTTACATTTTTTGTTGCATTTTAGGAGACCTTTCTAACAACATCCCACTCAATGGTATAGGTGATTTTTTTTTTTTGAAAACACTTTTCATTTTATGAAATGGGGGTCTAAAAAATTTTTATTTTCAAAAATCTTATCATTTCTGTTTTTGGGCCATCAATCTACGGCCGTATACCAAATTTCATCTTATTATGAAAAAAATTTTCAGGACGGACGGACGGACGGACATGGAGAAACTACAGTGGTACCTCGACATACGAGTGCCCCAACATACGAGTTTTTCGAGATACGAGCCGGTGAGCGAGTGATTTTTTGCTTTGAGTTACGAGCGAAATTCGAGATACGAGTTCGGTTTAGCTTAGCAGGTCGGCCGGTAGCACGCTCATTTCCGGAACATTCTGAGAGGGAGGAAGAAACAAAACTCCTTGGACAAGTTTTTTTCTAAACGGCCTACAGGTGAAAGCGAGAAAAATTTAGCGAAAAAGGCAAAGACCAGTGAGGATATCTAATTTATTTCTTTACATTTATAAATACGTTTTTATTATTCAAAACCACGTAACAAAAATAACTGGGGTGACATTTTGGGGGTTGGAACGGATTAATGGTAGTTCAATTGTTTTGTATGGGGAAATTTGTTTCGAGATACGAGTAATTCAAGATACGAGCAAGGTTGCGGAACGAATTAAACTCGTATGTCGAGGTACCACTGTATAAGGGTTCCTAGTTTTCTACGGAACCCTAAAAAGTCGTATAATTTAAAACAATGTAAAACATTTACATGAGAAAATACACTTTTCTTGACATTGTGTCGAACTCTGATAATGTTTTGTACATTGTTTTTAAACAAAACAAAATAATCAATTATCATCAAATCACACTGTAAGAGCCTTTTCACACATGCACGGCTGCCGGGTACACGGCGCCGTTTACCCGGTTCTTGGTGTGGTAACTAAATGAGCGCTTTCACACGCGCCGGCCGCCGTGTACACGGCACCCGGCAGCCGGATGGTCGCCGGGTCTCCCACTACAGTACACGGCTGCCGGAACCGTCTACACGGCGACCGGCTTGATAGTGGGACATAAGATTCAATGAGTGTTTTCACACGTGCCGTCTTAACTCATCCGGTTTTTAGTTTTTCGTGTTTGTTATTTTTTTTTGTTAATTAAAATAATGTCTGCTGCGATCGAAGTTAATACCTATCATTAGTTGGCCTGTATTATGGGACAAAATAGTACCGGTGTATAATGATCGCAATGATACAAAAAATGCGTGAGTGGAGATATTCATAGAATTGAAGAAGGATTTTGAAGACATGGAGGATAAAAATACTTATGGTAAACTCAACAATTTGTATATTTCCGATTAAAAGTATAGTTCAAAAGCGCTCCCTGGCCCCCGACAGTAGCGACCCTACAAATGCGTCAAGAAAAATCATAATTTTATTTTTCTCATGCGCATGCATTTACAGTTACAATTATCTTAATAATATAGGTAGTCATAATATTTATTAATCATACATAAATAAATTATTGTAACGACAATTTCACGTATTTTCCAGAATATTCCAGAAATCGAAGTTAAAATTGAATTCAAAATGAAACAATTAAATTATTTTTATTTATTTTATGTGTGAAATGTTAAAATATATTAAAATATACTAGAATTCGTATATTATAGTTGAAGTACGTTATTTAAAACTAAAGAATCAAATTATTTTATTTATTTTTATAAGAATACTGATTAATTCCAGATCGCCGTCCTTCTATAAGACGGTGAGCCGGACAAGTGTGAAAGCGTCAACTCGGAAACCGAAACCGGGTAAACGGCGCCGTGTACACGGCAACCGTGTATGTGTGAAAAGGCTCTAAGACAGTTAAATGTACATATATACCTAGATTAATATCCAGTAATGGCAGTAATCAAATACAAATAAATATAACATTTAATTCAATTATCACAGTCACGATTTTTCGACGGTAGTACAGTACCTACTTGCATTTATTTCAGAACATGGAAGTAAAAATTTACTGAATTGTTCAACACTGGGGTTTTGTTCAAGACTTGTGTTAGTTCCTTACTGTTATTTTTGTAACAAATATTAACTATTAAAATATAAAATCAATTTACTTCAATTAAAAATCTTAAATTCTTCATTCAGAAAAAATGATTAATTATATTTTATCTGCAAGTATGCAATATATTTTGATTACAGAAAATGTTAAATTTAATTAGCATCACATACATTTCTTCTTTTATCTAAAAATATTTTTATATGTAAACACAATTCTATAATAATTTTAAATTTTTACCCATAAAAACTCGTTAATTATTCTTGAAGTAATAATAGAAATTGTTTGTAAATTAGGACTAGGAAATAATACAGAGAAAAAAAATCAAAATTACTCGACAATTTACAACTTTTTCAAGGTAATTGTATTGTAAATTTAATTAACAATTTTTTTATACTATTTACTCAGATGCTGATGCTATTTTTATAGCTTAAACTACCAATAACTATTATAAGTCAATAAAATTAACAAATACATTTTTACATTATTTCACAGAAATCAAACAAATATGTATGTGTGTGTCATATATTCAAAATTGAAATACGATTTATTTGTAATATAACAATATGTACATTGTACATACATATATTTACATCGTACATTTATCTTACATTGAATTCCATGTTCGAAAAGCCATAGGAAATTTAACATTGGTTAAATTAGAAGTGTTGTAGTAGTCTTTGGACAAACATAACGATGTGTCATTGGTGCAATATTAAATGCCGCCTCAAAACAGACAGATAAATTTTAAATTAGTCAATAGTTTTGTTTAATACCTTTCAAAATACTTGCCAAGTATATTTTGTACTTTACAACTATATAACACTACTTTTAATTCATTCAATATCAAACCTATGGCTTAATCTACTTGGAATACACTGTATAACCTTTCAGGAACAATGATACTTATAAATCTTTTAAGAAGGTTGACATTATAGGGTGTGGGGCTGGCTTTGCGGGGAACGGTTTGGGTAAGCTAGTGAGAATAACAGAGTGAAGGCAAGGTGTGTGTCTCTCTTTTTTACACACTTTTTTTTAATTAAAAAACACGGTTCCTAATCATTCTGAAAATGTACAGATATATTTGTAAATGAATAAAGAATGTATGCTTAAATTTTCATCAAATTCTCTCTGTTACATTACTTTGAAAAATTCTGCCATGTCTTGAAATTATGCAGTTCTCATAAGAATGCATGTTTTTTTATTATTTAATATCTCTTCAACTATTCTCCTAATGACCTTGAAAATTTTCAAGGATTTATTAAATATAATTTATTAAATGTATTATTTTCCAAGTTTCATCGAAATCTCTGTATTATTTTTACTTAGTCAACCTCCATAATAAAAATAAATAAGTTCTAAAAATATTTTCGGACATAAAGAAATCATGGATTAATTAATTGATCTACCGTAGAACTAAAGAAATTGAGGAACTGCTATAGAATAAAAATCTTAAAAGTCAATAAACACATTATTAAAATATTAATAATTAACTTATTGTAGTGAAAATAACGTTTATTAATTTTTTTGCCGAATTGAAAGGCAACGAATGCTGTAGTTTTTACATTTATACAAAATAAAAGTGAAATTGTTATTTTCACAAAACGTTTGGCATAGTTTGGAAAGTTATTCATATTCATTAGAGTGTTAAATAAAAATACAAATTAATATTAATGTGGGATGTTTCGATGCACGAAATCATCGTCAAAGAAGGTAATTTAATAATAAAAGTAAAATTTAATAGACTTACGAATTTAGAGATTTATATCTACATATTAATACATGTACAACGTATGTGAATAATATTTTGAGTTAGGTTAAATAATAATAGACAGTGTTATGTTTTTTGCTGCATTAAACAATTGCATTTAACATTGATTTTCTTAATTAACATTAAGGTTATTCGATCATTAAAGCAATGTATTGATAAAAGTCTAAAATTTTAATATGTTATTTATGGATAACTCATATATTTTACAAATTTTTATTTAAAATATTGAACGTATAAAAATTAAAATACCTTTACATTTAAAAATTCTGTGAAAAATTAGAAAAAACAAAAATAGCGATTTGTAAAAAACGCAATTTTATTTTTCAATCACTCTAAAAATTTTGTACTAATCATGAAATTTTTGTGTTAAAATACAAGAATAAAATATATTCAATTTTGTAAATGGATAATTTACGAAAAAAAATGTAATACAGTGTAAATTGATAGGAATAGGATGCAGTAAATAAGTAATTTTTCGGTAATAAATCGTAAAAGCATTATAAATTGATTTTTTGTACATATATTTAAAATTACTTTGTTCTAAAAAATAAAATAAAGTTCCATTACATAGTACTTATATTAATTTTACAAAAAATTAATATACTATTATTTTTTTTAAATAAAGTTTTTTATTATTATGTTAAAAATTTTCAATTAATTAATTACAGCATTCTATTCCTATCAATTTACACCGTATTACATTTTTTTAAGTAAATTATCCTTTTATTAAATTGAATATATTTTATTTTTGTATTTTAACACAAAAATTTCATGATTAGTACAAAATTTTTAGAGTGATTGAAAAATAAAATTGCGTTTTTTACAAATCGCTATTTTTGTTTTCACAGAATTTTTAAAGGTATTTAATTTTTTTATCTATCTTAAAGTATAACTCAAGACGAAAAAAATGAGTTCCCTAAAAGTTAAAAAATCGAAAATTTCTACGATCAATTTTTCGATTGAAAAAATGTCATTTTTTTCGAGAAACGTTAATATTTCAAGAAATATTTAACTTTGATATTCCGGACAGGTCGGTAAAAATAAGGGACTTCAAAACATACATACAATAATTTCAAGTATTTTGGCAATTTTTTCGGCATAAAAAACTCGAAAATTTAAAAAAACGGTTTTTTGCTATTATCTCAAAAATTTTGAGGTTATGTTGTAAATTGGTTTTAAACAAAATTGTAGATTTATTTATTACCTACAACTTTACTGTAGACCATTTTTCGATAGGAAGTCATACCTCGTCGAAAATCGCAAAAAACCGTTTTCAACCCTTAAAAACCACCCCCCTTCGAAACCGCTTCATGTGCAAGGGTGCATTTATTTTTCCTCTTTTTGTAATCATTTTTAGCAACGATTCCCACTATTGCCAGCCTGTAGAGAATTTTTCTGTTTTTTAGCTTCAAAAAGTCGGATTGGCACTGGACTAAGACGTATAACTTTAAAATACTATGGCTAGACCATAAAATGCACACCCCTTAAACTTAAAAAAAATGTATCAACATATATCAAATAAATACGGTACAATATATTTAGTGAAACTTAAAAGGATGTTTTAAAAAAATATTGGAGGTAATTAATATTATAAAAATATATAATATGAAGTGTATCACTCATTAAGATTTTTTAGAAAATCAACAATGAATCTTGATATCAATCGATTATTACCTTTTTTTATTTAAATTTAGGATGTATTGCAATAAAACAACAATCATTTTAATTTACAATTTTTATATAAAATATATTTTTTTTTGTAAAATGTATATAGTAAATAAATTAATTAATAATAATAATTAAACAGATAAATACATCCACATATTGCAGTGATAACAGCTGTGTTCACCTGATGTCTAGCATTTAAAATGAAATATACAAAAAAGTAACACGTTTATAGGTTATAATTAATTATATTATATATTTGTTTTAAAAATGCAAACTTACCAAATTTTATCGTGATTAAAAAGATTGATTGGCTTTAAATAAAATAATTAAAATACAGCACGTATCGATGTATGTACATGTATTTATATATTAATTAACACAATGTAATTATTATAATACATGTAATTTGCAATGACATATAAGGAAATAGCGCCACTAGCGCCTAACGGATGTTTCTTGAACTTCCACGGACTACTACCTATATTTGTAAAAATAATTCTTGTCAAAATATGAATTTTTGTTTAAATAAACTGCAAATTTCGTTACTTCTAGTTATCCAATTTTGTTGAGTTTTAATAGGGTTCTATTCTGATAATAGATGAAGTGAATTCAAAAGGATTGGTGCAAATTTATTTCGAATTGTAGCCTGTAGTTCGGCGTTTCTTTAAAAAAGCGGGTTAAATCGATAAATTGAACTTTATTTATATTTTTATAACAGAAAATTAAAACCGATCGATATTAAACTAAGTAAAAATGAAGACTGTAATGTTTTCTATCAGAAAATGTAAAAATGTAAGTGAGATACAGAAGAAATTTAAGATATAATGCTCATTTTATCAATTTATATACGAAAAAAAATTTTAGCACGATAATAGAACACACTTCCAAGCAGGGCCTGCTTGGGTGTGCAATAAACTGTATTAGTTTTTATTACAAGCTTTTACTTAACTCAAATGCTATGTAACTATGTATGAGACGGAACACAAATCTTACGACCGTTTTTTAACTAACTTCCCGTCGTACGATTTTCGTCAAATTTTCAAATATGGTGTATTCTCCGTGACAATGCACTTTTTTATCATTTTTATAGCTATGTTATTTCATTATAAGGTCTTTTTTGATGTATCTAATATAATAAAATATCCTGCCTGCGCGATCAAGTATTATTTCATAATTCAAATTATTTCGTAACCATGGTTTGCTTCGACAATAACATTAAATTATGTTTTGTCAAAATATTTTGCAATATAATACTCATAATACAAATAATTCATAATAATAGAAATGATAATTATTATTGAAGATTATAAATTATAAATTGAAGAAAATTATTGAAAAATTATCGAATTTTATATAAATATCAGGTATGTATTATAAATTTTATTTGTAGTGATTATATTGACATATAGAAAAGATTTAGCCGTTTTAGCTTTATTTCTTCATTTAAATGTATGTATACATAAATATGTATTATAGTATCTCATTTTATTGTTATTATATCATCCTATATGCATACATGTAATGTATATGTATTATATTGTTATGGCATTATTGAAAAATATTAAATATAAATTAATTTATGTTAGTGTAATTTTGTAGATCTAAATAGGTAGGTATTGTTTTTCTAAGAGACGCGAGTCTAACTTTACAATGGAGGAGGGGGTCATGGTCTGTGAAATAGACAAAAAAATTTACTTTAGTATATTTAATAAGCATTTTTCTATTTAATTTGCTTTACTTTTTAGGTTTGTGTGGGGTGTCATTTCACCATGCCCCCTCCCCTGGATCTGCGCTTCATTTCTAAAGAAGCGAATATACAATCAAATTTTTAGTGTTCATTTTAAAATAAAAACTAACGATTTTTTGACGTATTGTAATAACAATACTTCCATTTCTTCGAACATGGAAGTAAAAAGGGTTTTTAGTCTTATGCAGACCCTGAGAGAGCTTCAACGTAAGGACATTCCAAACAACTTTCGTACTAGTAAAATTCTTGTTTCTTCCTGATATTATTTAGTATTAAAAACCGTGAGGTTTTTTTAAGTACTTTTTCTAAAAGGTGTGTTTTTTTGTAGTATATTTATGTTTTTTAAATAATCTCTATTAAAAATAGTATTAGTATCAAAAAATGTAAAAATGTAAAGTATAAATAATTTTCGGGACGCCGAGGCCCCTGATACCAGGACCCGGGCCATATGGCCCTCCCAGCCCCCCCCCCCCCTATCTGGGCCTGGTCTTATGATGCAATGAATATAATATAATATAGTAAAAAAATAAATAACTTTAGACTAAAAATGGATAAAATAAAATTAGAAAAAAATTTTTTTTTAAAAACAAGCTTTTACATATGCACTAAAAAGTAAAAAATAAGTTTTTTTTTCACAAAGTCTTCCAGAATTCGTATGACTAAAAAAGCTTGTGGCGTTCATTTAATATTTAATGTAATATTTAGAAATATAAAAAATGTCGAAAATATCAATATTGGAAAAATCTATAGTAGATCAAATATTAATGTAATGTTGATACTAAATAAACCTGAAACTCAATGTATGTTAATGTTTTGAAATATTAATTTATAAAATAGATAAGGTAGTATTTCTTTTCGGTATTTCTTAGCCCTTTTTCATATGATAAATCTTGAAGCCAAAATATTCCTGTAGTTTATATCAAATTATCCAGGAATTTAATGTACAATTAAATAATATTAATTGAAAACATTCATTTAGGTTGAATATAATTTCAAAATATTCACAGGATATAATATTTTATATTATATTTGATATAAATTATGTACATATATGGAATTTTATGGAATATTTCGAAATATTCATTGAAAGTAGCTAATGTAGTTTTTCCATTGAGAAACTCTTAGCCCTTAATTCTATTTTGAATCTAGAATTCCAAATATTTCATGTAATATTTTGAAATAATAATTTAAGGTAGATAAAATACTGTTAAGAATTTTTTCCTATGTTGAATCTAGATTACTAAATATTTCTTTCATGTGCGATAAATTAACCAGGAATTTAAAATACTAAATTACACTAGCAAAAGGTTCTTTGTCCTATTTGAATCTAGATTTCCAAATATTAATGTATACATATATGATATGTATATATACATTATACAATATTATACATATATGCATTTTAACATAATATTAATGCAATTTAATGGAAGATTTGAAAATATTAATTTATAGTAGAAAATGTAGTTTTTCCTATATTGATATTTTCGACATTTTTTATATTTCTAAATATTACATTAAATATTAAATGAACGCCACAAGCTTTTTTAGTCATACGAATTCTGGAAGACTTTGTGAAAAAAAAACTTATTTTTTACTTTTTAGTGCATATGTAAAAGCTTGTTTTTAAAAAAAAATTTTTTTCTAATTTTATTTTTATGTTTAGATAAATCTCGTCTCGATTTTTGCTCATCTCGTGAAAATTAAAGCCATCTTGTTTGTTACATTTCGTACGTATGAGAAAAAATTTGTTCTCGTGTGATTTTTTTTACATTGTTTATGAAATTCACAATTTTTAGCTTTCTGGCCTTATCGAAAGTACGAGAAGCTTTGTGATTGTTTCAAAATGAAAAAAATAAAATGTTCTCCGATTTCAAAAATTTTACTTGATTTTTCCGTTTCAGGTCTATCTGCATGTCTGTCCCCTGAATCCTTGTAACATGCATAACTCATGAACCACTGAACTGATATTAATGAAACTTGGTTAGTTAGTTGAGTATGGCTTGAGAACGGTTCCGTTTAAAAATCATTAAAATTGTGATGTAGGAGGAGGGGTGACACTCGAAAATAGTTATTTTTTAAAAGATATCTCAAGAACAGCACGTGTTACGTTATGTTTTTTTTTTAATAAAATTGTAAGTACAAAATCTAAATAGTTAACCAATGGCAGGCAATAGTAATTAATTACATTTGATGAATTTAGTACGAGGAAGCACTGTAATTTTTTGTAAATAAAACGACTAAAACATTTTTTCTTAAATATTAATTCTGTTATAATCGATACTACATTTAAACTGATACTATCAACGATAAATAAGAATGTGACTATTTGCACATACTGTATATGTACCTAATTAGGTTTAATTGTTAAGTTAGGGTAGGTTAGTTTACGTTAAGTTAATGGTATGTGCAAATAGCTAAAAGCATGCACATACAGTATGTGCAAATAGCCAATTGCATGCACATACGATATGTGCATATAGCACCATCCTATAAATAAAGTTGATATCATCTCGTTTAGACGTACAGCCCAATTTTTGTGTAATTTAAAATATATTTCATAATCAAAATATAGGAAGTATTAAAACGTGTTAATGAACAATTCATGGTCACTTCCTTTAAAGAATGAACTCGATAAAAATAATTAGAATATCTAATATTAAAGATGGTATTTTTATCTGATAAACAAGTTAATACGAACTTGGCCTGTTTTTTTTTAAGTTATGTCATATGTTATATGATTTATATGAATGTAATTCCTGATTACACAATTTGTATGAGAGGTGTCATTGATTCTTATTATTAACATAATGGTACAGCACCACAGCATCTATAGTGCAATATGGCAATATGTTTGTACATTATTCTTAGAAATATTTTGATTATTTAATTTTGCAATAGATGTGTGCAATGTGCATTGTATGACTTTTTGAAATTTTATTTTTATATAGGTACATTTCTCTTTATTTTAATATTGAATAGACGGGGGATAAATTATAAATTTTTAATTATGCGATAATTTTCAAATTTTTAAATAAAATTATTTTATAGAATTAAAACAGTGGTTACCAACTGGTTGCTTTGGGTGTCATGGCAGATGGTCCGAAATTTGAAATTATTATTTTTTACTTTCTTATACCTTTGTATTTGAAATATACATAGGTATAGTATAAGTTAGTACATTGGAGCCGATTTTTTTCTAAATCCGGATTTTGATGGAATTATCCATTTTGATCTTCCTTGAATACATTCTGACTATTTTCGCTATGATATCTGTGTGTCGGTCTGTCTGTCTGTAAGCTCTGTAACTCAAATACAACAAATTGTATAAATATGAAATTTGATATTTAAGATTCATTTTTGTCTAGAAAGAAAACCTATTATTTTTAAAAACAATCTTTTAACAGGAAGGGAATGTTTACTGATGTCAATTTTTGAATTTTTCGAATTATTTTTGAAACGTTACAAATTAGAGAAAAATGATAAGAATAAAAATTGTACATTTGTACAATTTTCATTTTTTTAATTCTGTATTTTATTTGTTTGACAGAAATATGTTTTAATAAAAATAGAATCACGTACACTGTTCACTGTCAGTATTACGTATAAGAAAGTCCTATAGCACCCATGGTAAATATTTCGTCATTATTGATCCAAAAATATGGCAAAAGTAGATTATGTCCGATGTCAATGTTCGAAGATGTTCTATTTTAACTGTTATATGTCAAAAAATAATATAGTACCTACATTTTATGTGGGAAACGTATTCAATAATATAATCGATCATTTTTCAATTTTTGTTTTTGACACAAATCTCGAAATTACAATTTGAATTAATTCAGTTGATCTTCACAATTGCATTGATAAGATATCAAGTCCAAAATCAATATACAATTATAAAAAAATATTACAGACTTAATTTTAATTTATGACATATGTATAAAAAATATAATAAGACAAATAGAAATAATAGAAAAGATAAATTTCATGTCATACTTTTTATAGTGTAAATATCAAGTAAAAAATCACTTTAAAAATAATGTATAATCACACATTTTAAAATATTTAAAGTCAAGGCCTTGATTACATATATATTTTTTTCACTAAAAAATATACACAAGTTATTTATGTTCGTATCCAAACTAATGAGTTAAAAAAATTCGATAAATGTGGAAATTATGAAAAATAATATAAAATATTGTTTAATATTTTTATCGACCCAAATCTCAATTAAGGTATGAGGTACTTGCATATATTAACTTATTGAAATAAAGGTCTTTCCGGTATACCCCACCATTTTTTTATATTTTAATAGGTACTTACAAAATCATCTAAATTAAGGTTAAAATAATATCTTGAATAACATTAGGTAATATGATATTTTTGTGTGTGGGGGGGGGGGGGGTAATTTCAGTATCATTTTGTCTTTCAGTACTGAACTAATAGTTTTATATAGCCTCGTCCGGTATCATAAAGGGGCTAGCAATATTTATTAGCTAGCAATCAAAACTTTAATTTTATGATAGTATCTATGAATTTGCTATGGAATTTAGAGTATTTTAATACAGTTGGTGACTCTGACCGTACAAAATAATTTTCGTAATATCACCACTGTTTTAATACCATTGGTTTTTACATACAACGCGTGCGCGAAACTTGTCAAAATCTTCATAAAACTTCACGAGAACTGTGATACCTCATTTAAGAATACCTACTTACTAACTAGCAAATTTGCTAGCTCCTTTATGATATCAGACATAAAACTATTATAGTCTTATAGCACGTTTATGTTGATTTAAATATTTTCACTTGATATTTAAGTGTACCTACTCATGTGGACTATGTTTTAAAACTTTATTTTTATTTTTTCACTTTCAATTTTAGTTCTTCAGAGCCGTATGTGGCTCACAAGGCGCAGTTTGATGACCCCTGCTTTAGAAGAAATTTTGTATCAAGGCTGGTTAAAGGCTGGTTTACACGCAACGATAAATCGTAACAATTTATCGTAACGATCGAATCGTAAAATTCCAATAAATCGCTACAATGTCCTGTTTACACACTACGATAAATCATAACGATTCGATCGTTACGATAAATTGTTACGATTTATCGTTGCGTGTAAATCAGCCTTTAAATTAAATATTTACGTTATGTTTGACGTTTATATCCAAGTAACATACAATTATCAAATAAACACTGAATGACAGAATTTAATAATTATTATTTTTCGTCTTTTTTGACGTATTAAACCGTCAGTACTATAGTACTGACGGTTTAGGTACCGGTAACCCAGTTATTGAAAAAGTGATCAAAAGGAATCAAATTTTGACGTTTCATTCCGGTTTATGTAAAATTCCGTATTCACCGCCAATAATTTCATTACGTTCAATTATTGTTTATTACGTCCAAGCAGTCTGAAGAACTTTTGCAGTGCTGCCAACCTATTTTTAGTTGTCAATTTTTATTATTGATTCCGTCTGAATCCGGTAAACGTCATTCAGATTGAAAATTTGCTATATCTTTTACGTTCAGATTCTGGAATAAAACATAATTGTATTTCATTCCGTTTGATTCTTTTCTCAATTACTGAGATATGCACAATGCACATATCAAGATCAAGCTAAATAAACAGTACTGAGATTGCATAGAGAAGGGTCATAGTCTGGCACACTTACTCACGCCGTGCCGTGCCGTGCGCCGGCTCACTGTGTTACACATGTGAAATGTGACAACTACTTACAAAAAAAAAACACCAGTGGATACGTAATAGCGTGATTGCTACACTTGATACTCTTAACCGCGATTCAATGAGAATGGATATTATGTATTGCTATTGAGGATTGTTTAAATATTACATGTGATATTATAAGGTTTTTAATATACCGGGTGTTCCAGAAAACTTTTCCAGTATGATGATTTATGTACAATCGAACTGCATTGTAGTCCGTATCGTTGTCCGTTTAATATTTTTGTCCTATCCCCTAACTTTGTTGTATCCCGACTTTTTACCACCTTCTCCTGTTTTTTTTCGACTAATCGTCAAGTAATGTTCGTGAATCTGTGTGAGGGGAAAAAACTCGGAGTGGGAAACAATATAAACGGACAACATTGACGACTGTCGAGCTCGACGTGCGGACTACAATGCGGTTTAACTGTATCTATAAGTCTATAACTAGCGATATTATTTTTAACGCTCTTACACCGAAGCCATAATCTAAATAGTGAATTGTTTTTCAAAAATCACATGTTATCTGCCACCATTATCCAATAATACAAGGTCTGTTGTTTTATATAAATTTCGTGTCGATGACGTATTACATCGACAAGAAATTTATGTGTGTTGTGCTTCAAAATAATTGATCGATAATTATATATTGAATTTTTAAGACATTTGATAAAGAGTGACTTAAGTTTGAGTTTTTAAATTTAGATTTGAAGAAAATATAAATATACAGTGAAATAAACACTGTTGACATGCAGTAGGTTGTAGGTACTGTAATTGTTTGAGTTGGAAACATAGATAATTCTACAAATATTACATATTTTCATTTCCCAAAAAATCCCGAAATAAAAAATAAACTATTATGTAAACGGGTCGTTTATTTATTTATATTCCGTTTGTCATAAGTTCCTTATAAGAAAAATTTCTTGGCGATGATGTCACCAAAGTATAAAACAAATGCGAACTGTCCTGCAGACATTATTGGATCATGACTTGCCACTTAATATAATTTTTGTTTTATGTTTGTTAGCCCAGTCAATAAGCAATATTAGATAACATTAAATCAGTGAGTTTTGATATTTAAAAGGGTTACGTAGTTTCGGGTTCTAAATGATTTGCTGAATTTTCGACCATGGCAAGTATATAGTCGTACCTATGTACATACATATATAAAGAAGTAAAAATCTAGTAAAAATTGATTGAATTGAGAACCTTCTACAATTTTGAAATCGGTTAAATACACGTTTTAATATGCTAGTTTTGTGCCCCATATGAAAAACTAAACTTAGGGCTCATAACCATAACTGGAAAAAGATAAGTGGTATAATATATTATTTGTTTCCATAAATTATAAGTATTTGTTTCCGTATTACGCAAATAAAAGTGCTTCAAACTGATGATATAGTTATTGTTCACATAATTTATTTTCAAAACCTGTCGTGTTTCATGTAAACAATAGCTTGTATAAATAATTAATTATAGATAAACATATATTTATTTCAAAACGTTAGATAAAAAGATACCCATTATTTTAAACAATAGATTGTTATAAAAAAATCCAAACGAAACTGAAACCAACTGGCACGGATATAGCGTGCATGTTCTAATTGTAAGAAATAAAAAAAAACATTCCGAAGCCAAGACGATTAACTAAACAAAAAAATATTTCTGATGCTTTTATAAACAGAGCCCTGCTCAGACCACCTACCTTCCCTCACAAAAAAGTAACAAATATTTTGAGAAGTTCTACTAACATATCCAGAATTTTTAAATAATCGGTTTTTGTTCATTATTGATTATACAGGTCAACAATAAAAAGGTTTTGTACTCTTAAAAGGACATTATGTTTGTTTTTAACATATCTTTGGATATTTGAACAATACGTTACTGAGACGAGATTGGCTTATATTCGAATGAGACGAGACTGTCAGAAACATGACCAAACGAGACCGAGACAATAATGTTTTTATTTAAGACTATTTTATTACATTTCTTTATACTTTTATTTATACAAGGCTATCAAAAATTTAATAAAAATGAAAATACTACATTTTTTATTATTAAATATTTAAGATTCGTTGTATGTATTTCAAAACGAGATGGCTTTAATTTTCACGAGAAGAGATCGAGATGAGATTTTCTTGACTTTCGTCTTGTCTCATACATATGGACAGCCTTACTAGGGTGACCATTAATTTTCTAATTTTTGAAATTCTTTAAGGTCACCCCCCCCCCTCAAATTTCTTAAAGGTAAGGAAAAAATAATGTATACAAAAAAAAAGGATTGTGTGGTTTTATGAAACCACGGTAAAAGTGAAACTTTTTTTCACATTATAGACATTTAACTAAAAATTTTCGGAATAATAAATTCAAGCACTCAAAATTGAAATAAATCCATAAACAACAACATGCAACAGCAAAAAGTATAACCATATAAAAACTACAAATACCTACTTCAAATAAACAGATATATTTTTATGTATTCATGTTTGTAATATATATTTTTTAAACCGAACAATAATAACATACTTATATGTTAAACATATAAAGCTATGTTTCTTTACATTAACGAAAGACTAGTTTTCAATATCATTTTATCAAATAATATAAGTACTAAACTGTGACAGAACAAAACATTTTCGATGAAATATATTATGTAGAAAATATTTTCTTAGAATTAGTGACTCGTGGATGAACACATAAATCCTCTTGGAGTAAATTTTGGATGCCTTTCTCATTATTACCGTTATAGAGTCGCTGAATATAATGTTTTTTATAATTATGACATTTACTATTTTAGGTTATGCGTGTAAAAAATAAACATATACCATAGACATAGAGAAATGGACAGCGCATTCGTATTTAACATAATGGTGTAACATTTGTTCTGTAAGTGAAAGAGAGATGCAAGTTGTTTGGAACATATATGTAATACAGTATTACATATATGATATTTCCAACAAAACAATTTATGTCTCTTTCATTTGACACGGCTCTTTTTTCGAGTCAGATGCACTGTCCATTTCTTTATGTCTATGGCTCTGACGTATTTATCCCCACTCCGCGGCCGAGCGACATGCAACACACAGACGAAAAATTTTGAGACGATGTAATAAAAGTTTCACTTTAATAATTTTGAATAATTAAAGTGATTGGATTTTATTAACACGTGCCACCGAGCGATCGAATATTAACAGTAAAATGCATTTGTTTTTTAAATTTTTTTTTAAACAGCTATATCTTTGTGAAAATTGAATGGATTTTGATGTTCTAAAACGCTTTTTAAAGCTGACATATTCTAGTTTTGAACCTTTGATTCGATTTTTTTATCGCTTCCCTACTCCTTGAGAGATTTCAGAAAAGTGAAAGAAGCTTAAAATTTAATAATTCAAAATTGGCGTACCAAACTTATACAGTAGGTTGAAAAAAATATTTTGAGCAAAAAACTTTATTAAAACATGTCTCCGAAAATTTTTTGCTCAAAACAAACCTTACTGTCAATAGAGCCCTGAAACAACCCACTGCAATGTGTGATGAAATGTTAACCGATACAATGACCAAATCGACGCGGCTTATATCGAGAAGCCTAAAAGTTTGTATAAAATATATGTTTATATGACGCTTATAGACTCTGGAGTTACTGAACTGATTTCAATGCGGTTTTCACCAATAGTTTTAAAAAAACCAAAGATTCAACATCAAAATATTAAAAAAAAATTATCATGTCGTGTTTTGTTTCCATGATGTCACAACATACTAACTGTCATTTATATAAAAACATAGTAGTCATGGAATACAGAATTCTATAAATGTTTTCAATATTTTATTAATTTAGGTAAACTATAATTTTGTGGATATTAACCCTGGTAGCACCGGGTCCAATTTCTGTACAAAAAATAACAGCGCGTGCACACGAAGTATCTGCATGTTGATAATTGTGTATACATATCTACGTATGGCCGGTACATTTTCACTTTTTCTCAGCAGAGAGATGTGTTGTTACCTAACGAGTGTAACCCAGTTTGTCGCGACCTTGACTACCGTCACCATTATACCGGCGTCCAACCGCATCAACCTCGCGGATTCTGTGTCTATGTACACATACAGTGGCGTATATTCATATATTATATATAAGGTGCGTTTCGAAATCTATACATTTACAAAGGGTGTTTTTAAATTGGTACAACGAAATATGTTGAGAACCATGCATTTTAGAAAAATAGTTTATAAGTGAATGTTGTATGGTTTTGAAGGAAAAATAAGAAAAAGATTTAAAGGTCGATTGAAAGTCAACATTGTTTTTTTTTAAACTAGATAATCGATTCTTCCTAAAAAAGAGTGCGATTTGGGTTTATGCTTATTTTTATTTAAACACGATGTTAAAAAGTATTGTCTCGGTTATATCATTATCTTTACTTTTATAAACCAAAAATTATAGTTTATTTTTTATTTCATCATCGTATAAAACTAAGAAATTTTGGAAAATATTCATTTAAGTCTGCAGTGGTTATCAGGAGATTTGACGGTAGGTTTCACGATTCATACCGTCAAATCACCAGGTAACCACTATACAGACTTAAATGAATCAGACTCAAGAGAAAATACACAGATTGCCTCAGTAGCTTTGATCAATCAGCTTGAGCATCCCAGATGACGTTTTTTTCCTTTCTCGTGCCGAGTTACTAGGCAACATTTGTTATGATTGGGTAGATCAATACCCCTCTCCACATTTGAGCACCCTTGATGACGTATTCTCTCTCCCACGCCAGCTACTGACATTACGGTCTTTATATACCTTGAAACAGACTATAGTTGTTTATGATAAATATTTTATAAAAACAAGTATATTTTTCATTTATCTGAAAAGATAAATAAATTAAAGAAACGAAAGATATTACAGATCAATTAATTTAAGATAAGAGTTCTGTAAATATCCGGTGACAAATGTCACCGCTAGGGCCGTAAGGGTTAAAACAAAAAACATTTGTATGAAACACTTATCAGATTTCTTTTATGTATTCTATTTTATCCTTTAATTGGATAGATAGAATGACCAGTAGGTGACTAGAAATGTAAGTACATACATACTAACTTAATAAAATATATTTAATTATAACAACAAACTTAATTTATTATAGTGTAGGAAACGATACTATACGAACAATTTTTAATAATGTATTACTTTTTTCTAGTACAGTAACATAATTTTTTGATCGCTCTCACAGAGCCTTTTTGGCTCCTTAGCGTAAATTACAGTGCCAAGGCAGCGTTTTTCACTGTTTCATAGATTCAATTAACTCACTTTTAAAACTTTTTGGTACTCTAGACCTTGTTCTAACGACTGTTTTTTTATAGTAATGGTTATCTAATGTTACAGCTTATCACTACAATACTTACCTATGACTTATGTATTAACTATTAACCAAACAATCTAAACTTTTGTTACAACATTAACAAAATAAAAAATTTAACAAAATTTTTAGTAGGTATATCTCGTAGTGAAATAAGTGTGAAAACTATAAAAATCAAGATGATATTAAAATAAATAGATGAGATTTAGATGCCACTGACCAATTTAAATGAGTTCTGGCACAATAAATTATAATTTTATAAAATTCTTAATGTTGTCAAGAAGTTTGTTTCAAGTGTTTCAAGAATAGATATTAAAATATACACGATTTTTTAAATTATTGTATTTAATACATTCCTACTCATAAGAGTTCTTTTTTTATATAAACTTTTAACCGTGAAAATTGGTGAAGCGCCTATATGGTCAAAATACCTACCAAAAATATACAGTTTTTCATTACAAGTAAAAGGGATAAAGTGAATTAAAAATAATATGAGAAATTAAAAATAATTAGAATAAATTATTAAAAATATAAAAAAAATTATGGGACGCCACTGTAGAAATGTTTATTTGTATAAGATTCTTAAGAAATTTTCATGTGAAAGTGTGGATTACTGTATTGTGAATAGATTTGATGAAAAGTGATATTTATTTGCTTTAAAGGTTAAGGGAATACACTCATAGACAGGTACTTATCTAATTATTAAAAAAATAATTAGAATTACAATTTTGCGTAGACGTTAAATAACATAACTTTGTGAAAACCACATCTATATCTATAAAAGAGTTTGTCCTTAACCACTCACTCACTCATTCACTCACTCACTCACTCATATATCAACGTACAGCCCAAACCTCTGGATCTAGAAACGTGAAATTTCGTAGGTGCCTTCCTTTCATAACGTAAGCACCCACTAAGAAAGAATTTTTCGAAATTCAACCCCTACGGGGTTAAAACAGGGTGTCAAATTTTATATAAATTTTTTTTTTGTTCGCATTTAATTGAAACTTATCGAACATACTCTACAATATAAATAATTAAATAATTATTTCTGCATTTTCCAAAAGTTAACCCCTAAGGTGTTAGGGGGGGGGGGTGGACAAATTAAAATTAGTAAAATAATTTTTTTTTTATCACCGAATGAAACATGGTACAAGTACGTACTATACAAGACAAATATCAGTTACGAAAATTCAACCCCTATGGGTATTAGGGAGGGGGGGTAAATTTTTGATATATTTATCTTCATAATTGTTGATGATTTTAAAGTAAATTCGGACAAATTAACATTCAATTAAAAATGAAAGTTCGATATTTAAGCCCTGTAGTATGGGACGGGGACGAGGATGAATTTAGATATGTTTGTCTGTATACCTGCGCTATACTTATATACCTATATTAAAATAAAAATTTCGACATTCAAGCCCTAATGACGGGGGTAGACAGGGTCTGTGTTTTTGATATGTTTATCTGCATAGCTGCTTACGTTATAATGGTGGAGTCGGGCAAAATAATCTGTAATAAAAAAACTCGATATTTAACCCCTAATGGCGGGGGTTAGTTTTTACAATTTTTAACTAAAATCCGAGATATTTACGTCTTTTTATAGTAATTAATAAAAATCAATATAAAAAATATGCCATCCCCTATCACGTATGGAGGGTTCCAATTAGTTTCGAAGGTTACGCGAGCGAAGCCGCGGGATTCCGCTAGTTGAACAATAAAACAAAATTATTGAAAAATAAAACAAAAACAATTTAAAGCTGAAACTATGATTTTTAATAACAAATAGATATCGCCTTACAAATGAACCCCATGCATTTTTCAAAACTTGCAGAAAAATATGCTTTTTTATATAACTCCTAAAAAAATCAATCCGTGAAAAGCATTAAAGAGAAGAAATTTGAAGCAATCTTTTCTTTGACTCCTTAATTATTTTGTGTAATAAAAGAAACCTGAAAAATTACAATGTTTTCCCTGTCTATTCCGAATACTAAGCGACAGCCTATTATTATGTAGATATAAAATATTTTTTAACTCTTTGAAACTGTACCTAATAATACAAACGCTGTAATGTTTGCAGATACTCAATATAAATCAATGGATAAACTGCAAACATTACAGCCTAAAGTTATATTATTACAGTTTCAGAGAGTAAAAAATATTTTATATCTAATAATAGGTTACCGCTTACTACACTGGTAGAAAGGATTTCTCAAACTAAGTAAACCTTGTTTTGTATATAAAGAAAACAATATTTTCTTAAGATAAGCAATAATCTCTTAAACCAATTTTAGTATTCTTGAACGAAGGAATAACGTAGTTGGATTAAGAGTATGTTTCTTATATTAAGAAAATATTGTTTTCGGTATATACAAAACAAGGTTTTCTTGGTCCAATACAGTTTTTTTCTGTGTATCCGGGATAGACAGGGCCAAACTATAATTCTTCAGCATTATTTTTTTTCTGTGTACATAGGTAAACATTTTTGAAATCGTGAAAGATAATTTCGTTAAAGGAAACAAGACATATTTTCGCTACAGCATAACATTTTATTACATTGTTATTTTGTTAATAAATGAATTGCATTTTTAATTAATATACTAATTAACTAATATACTAAAAGTATCTGACGTAATGATAAAAAAACCAAAAGTAATAAATACTGTTCAATTTATTTATATATTCCATTGTTATACGAGTCGTTGGTTTTGTATTTACTATTACTTTATAATAATAGCTGTAATAAAATATTATATAGTTATATTATAGGTACCTACTTAACTATTTATTATAGTTATAAATACCTATGTATCGAATTCTGGAAATCAGACATTAAATATTTTTTTTATTTTTAAAGCATAGCAAAGTCCATATTATTATATAAATGACTATTGGGATCCGTCAGATGGGAGGAGCTTAAAAAACATGGCGCAGCTAAGGGTTTAGTTTAATTTTAAAAAATTACAAGACAGTGTCAATAGTATATATAAGTATTATAATGTACACATATTTTAAATTCACTCATTATAATTACAGATAATATCACGCCATAACATCAAATACAATACGCATACGTTATTTATTTTTGATTGTTTACAATTTTTCAACAAACAAATCTTTTAAATACATATTTATATTATAATAAATCAATTATATATAGGAAAACTTGTAAAATTCTTTCTTGGTACTTACTGTTCTTTCATTAATTTTATTTTTGGGTGATTTAAAACATAATATTGTGATTTAATCGTAAGTTTTACTATAAACCGTAGATTCATTTGTCAGTTTTATGCTTGAGATTATTTTTTTTTCATTATTAAATTCTATTACCATAGAAACTGTACCCCCAGTCTAGTTACAAATTTTGCCACCAGATGGTGTACGTTCATTTGACGGATCCCAATAGTTATTATTGTATTACTACTTAATTTAAAAGTCGATAATGATTTTAATAATATTTATCATCACGCTATATTTCTAGTTTTAATCATTCAAATATTTTTTCTCTATACAATTTTGTTTAAAAAAAATTAATACTATAAGAGGAATTGTATTGTAAAAAAACAAAGAAAACCATAAAACGTTTTATACCGGGTGAGCCATTAAAAAAGTATAGTTTATAACATAAAAGATGACCGGCAATGTAATTTCAATAGGGTATTTGAATAAATTTTAAAATATATTGTAAATTGTGCGTATGTATATAATAGATACTTCCTTAGTATCTTTTTCCAAAATAATGTCGAAAAAACGCTGAAAATCATCTTTTTTTATTCAAATGAAAAAATTCCCGCCAAAACGCGCATTCAAAGTCACGTGGTATGGTATACGTGACGTAACTGTTTACTAAAACAAACTGAAATCAACCAATATGAATCGAGTATTCTGACGTTTTTAGTAAGTAACTACGTCATACCAGTGGCAGTTCTGCACGACGCGTTTGCGATCACGTGACAAATAGGTTAAATATTACATTTTTAAATTTGGTTTATTATTAAAATACTGACTTATTTCACGTAAAAACACTTGATTGTTAATTATAGTAATATCTATATACTACACCATTTAGAACATTTTATGTCCGGTAATATAAAGGAGCTAACAATTTTGTAAGCTTGAAAGCACTCTCAAATGGGGTATCAAACTTATATGACAGTTCTCTTGACAGATAGTTCATACATAGGAAGTAAAAAAAAGGTATGTAAAGTATATTTACTAAAGTGTATTTACTAAACTTGCGTAAAAATGGTAAAAACCAACTTACTGCGCATGCAACTATCTGTTAAAAACTCAAAGAGAACTGTCATATAAGCATAGGTGGGCACAGTTAACCGAAAAGATAACTTCGTTAATCGTTAATTCGTTAATAAAAAAGTTAACTTCGTTAATCGTTAAAGCGTTAAAATTCCGAAAATGTAACGAAAGTTAACCGTTAAAAGTGAACCATCCAAAATGTTTGAAGATCATTTTTTTTTTGCTTTTTCGACAACTTTAATATGTACTTGTCATCAAACAACAAATGTAACGGACTAAAGTTAACGGAAGTTAACAAAAGCGTTAGCATTTTTTTGAGTTAACTTAAAAGATAATCCGTTAAGCATTTTGTTAACTTCGTTAATTAACGATTAACGGATTAATGAGTTAATGCCTACCTATGCATATGTTTGATATTTCATTTGAGAGTGCCAGCAAGCTTGCAAATTTGCTAGGTCCTTTATAATACCGGACATTAGTCTTAATTATTAATAGTGTCAAATACCCAATGCTTAGCCCAGTCATCTTTCATGTTTCAGATTATACAAAACTTTTTGGGTAAAATTGAACTGGGAAAAAAATATTTAAATGAAAAAATGTTGTTTAATTTCATAGATTAAGATGTGGACATGTTTCCACCCAAAAAATAAAATTTGACCTTGAAGTAAATAAAAGAGTGATACTAAATGTCCCCCTCAGAACCAAGCAACTTTTTTGTCTGAACAATTTTCCCCGAATCGTGTTGTTTTTTTGGATATAGTTCGTTACACTTTAAATGACTCAGTCAGCCGATATAGATTAAATAAACCGGAATCCCGACCAATTTAGTCCTATATTAAGATACCGGTATTGATGCAAATAATACCGGTATTTCTGCATTTATAAACAGTGTTAAAATACATACAAGTAACTGAAGTAACATAACTGGAGAGTTGATCTTACAGTATCATATTAAGACATTTAAAAAATAGCAAAAATTTTTTATATGTCAATTATATTATTAGAAATAACCAATAATTATTTTTAATGTATTGTAATATATTTTTAGAAATATATAACCAATAACAACCTTTATTGTTTAAAATTATATTTAATTAGAACAATGAACCCGATGTTACCCGGGGATATAAATTTAATCTATATTAAACCTATTAAACATGTACGATAACTATTTATCACAGCGCATGATTTTATAAATAAATTGTTGATGCAATTAATTAATATTACAGTAGAGACTGGTAATAGCGACACCGAAGGTACCGGTCATATTAGGTCGTAAAAAGCGGAGATTCGTAATAACCGGTAAAAATGCAATTATATGGAATTCAGTCGGACTTTTATTTTGAGTCGTTACAACCGGTTTCTACTGTACTTAGTTTTAATTTAATAAGTAGTACTATTTAAATTAAATTTATTAATGTGGGTTCCTTTACATCTTAAAAAGTTGCAATACATTTCTTTAATTTTTAAATATTGCTATCATTTCACAGTATTAGGTAATTTTTAAAATATAGAAAAAAGGGTAAATAGTTCGCTTCTGAACAAACCGGTATTAAAATTTTGGTCCAGTATTATACTAACTAGTATAATAATGTACTATGTACCTATGCATATTTATTAGAAATGCACTCGTGCATATTTTCGTTAAGACTCGTGATATTGCAAATGTTATATAAAAGTCTATTTATGCGAGCGAAGGACGGTGACTTGAATGCCCGGTGAAACAACGAACCCAACGACTATTAACACGATTTATATGCTAATGTTCTTTGTGTATAATGAAACTTCGTTATAACGTAATTTAACTATATTCATATGTATTTACTGTAGATTTTTTTGTATTCATATTTTTCATTTTGCATGATTTTAATTTATAAATTTATATAAACTATTAGTTTCTTGGTATAAGCAGGGTCTAATTAATCATTTTTTTGTGGAACTTTTTCATTGACAATACAGCCAGTATGCTATACTTAAGGAGTTCTATCAATACCTATAAAAAATTTAAACATACAATTTTTGCATTTTCATTCATAACAAATCGAAGCATGAAAAAGCTTCTTAATTAACGTTAAAAAATTCAGTTTACGTTTGATGATACATGATTATTTTCAGAATTTTTGATGTATATTTCAATTGTTTATTGAATTGTTATTTCAATTGTACACGGAAAAAATATTGTAATAAAAATTACTATGCTTTATGGTACTGGAAGGACGGTTCAGCAGTATAATGGTAAAAATTGCAATGTTATTATGCAGTATTATAGTAAAAATTGCAATGTTCATTAAAATTTTTATGAGAATATTAGTAAAATTGTAGAGATTACAAATTACATTTTACTATAATATTAATAAAAATTTTAATGAACATTGCAATTTTTTCCATAATACAGAACCGTCCTTCCAGTACCATAATAACATAGTAATTTTTATTACAATAATTTTTTCGTGTATATTTTTCGAATTGCGCGAAAAACGTGCCAATTTTAAGCTGGTACTCGGGCGTCTCTCACTCCTAAATTAAAGAAGTTAGACAATGCTCTCGCTAATTTTTTGATACGAAATTTTGTGGTCTACAAAAAAGGTTCTAAGGCATGTTATCGTACATAGCTATAGCTTAGTTCTCTCTACGATAGCCGTAATACACTGAAAAAAAATTGTTGTGAACAAATAAATATTAATTGGTTCAAATAAATAAATTATTTGAGCAGCAGCCAATAATTTCGTATTAGGGTCAAATAAATATTTATTTGATCGAAATATTTTCCTTTAATAGAATCAAGTTCAAAATTATTTATTAGAATTACGAATTATGCAAAGCAATAAATCGATTAGATGCATCAAATAAATAAAAGTTTTGAACCAAGTCTTCCATTATTTTATTTGAAAAATTATTTTTTTCGTTCAATTCAATATTTGTTCGAATTTATCAAATGAGGGGGGTGGGAAGGGTAAACGGTGCGTCTCGAGTAAACCTCGTATTTGTAATTTGTACTAATAATTTAGATTATTTGGTTCAAATAAGTTCCTTTAAATAACTCGGTTATTGGGCGCTATTTTACTAATTATTTAGTTCAAGTAAAATTTACTTGCTTTCAGTAAATACGACACAAGTAATTTGAGTTATTTGCATCAAATAAATTTTATTTTCAGTGTAGGTAAAAAAAAATGCTATTCATATAACTTTAACAGTTGTTTATAAAATGTTTAATACTAATATGCATAAATGTTCTTTATAACTCAATGAATAAACTTTAACCAACAAACAAAATTTTTCATATAAGAATTAATTAATGCAATTGATTTTTACAATTGTATTGTTCTAATTGCAATTATAGGTTGGTGTATAATTATCAGGCGTTTTTGTAGACGGGTTATTTGTTAATAAAAATAGCTATTTTGTTTACTTTTTTAAGTAAAAATATTTTTCAGGCTATAAAAATGCGTATGGAAAGCAGCGCAGTCATTTCGCGATCTCAACGATGTTTTTGGCGAAGGGACAATCAGCGAATACGACTGATAATAATGAATCAACCCATTAATACAATCGCAATGTGTAAAAAATATTTAATATTAAACAATTTCTGTTCAAATTGATAAAATAAGAAACTGACTTTTCGCGTACACACATATTTACTGGCAGTAAAGGACTATTGAGTGGTAAAAGGACTATGGGCGACATTTCGTCCCAAGCCGCAACATTCTTTAGTACGACACTGTCTACCGGTGAAAATTGTTTTCATCTTTTTGTCGGACTAAATCGTTAATCCGTCCCTGTTCAAATATGTTCATTCCTTACCTTTATGGTTATAACATTCTAATTTCTAATATTTAGTAACTCACCGCTCACATTTTTGTCAAATATTTCTGTAATTGCAAACGTTATATAACATAACAAGTGAAGGACAAACGGTGACTTCAATGGCCAATCAGAAACTGAACCTTTGCATTATCTTTAATTATTATTACATATTATACTAGATGGATTCTTGTTTTTTTTGTTTTTTTTTTATTTATTCTTATATCATCTTTACATAGTTTTATATGTATATGAGCTGTTCAGACGCTAAAGTGACTTCCTTATACATTTGTTTTTAACTTAATAATGCTTAGTAAAGGAAATAACTAAGCAATTATTAATTCAAAATACATCCAGTATTATTAACAAAAAAAATGTCAAGTTCGAGTCGAGTCTTGCATACTAGCAACCTGTACCGTATAGTTTTTCAATTAATTCATAAGCAATGACAAAAAACAACACTAGATGACACCTGATAACACAAGCTTTACAGATTTCAAATTTTAGCAAAGTTAAGAACCTTTTATATACAGAATGAAAGATGAGTGTATATAAAGTTCATATACACTCAGTACTCTAAACAGTGTCGGATTTACCCTATGTGGTGCCCTAAGCACAAATTATAAAAAGGCCCCTTTTTGTAATTTTGACGACCTTTTTATTTTTTTTTAGTCGTGGAAATTCTGAAGACATTTTTTTTTTTTTATTTAGCTCCTCACCAAAATTTTTCCCAAATTTTACAACCATCATGGTGCCCCCTAAAGTCGGGTGCCCTAAGCAATTGCTTCTTTAGCTTATTGGTAAATCCGGCACTGACTCTAAACGATGACTATCCTTTAACGTCCGCTCCGAGAAACGAATGGCCAACCGCTCCATGCAACGACCTTCCTATTCCTACCAAAAATACTACCGTGACTGCTATATTTCTGCGCGAAATTTAAATTCACCAATTAACGTTAAACTCGGCACGGTGGTGGGTGCCCCTATAGCTGTCGTTGTTAGGATCTTTTGAATTATCGATGCCGTCGCTGTTCGGAGTGCTGATTGTAAACATAGATTTGTTTTCTACTTCATAGATATCTTTACGAGATATGTGGTTCTCAAACGAGGTGCCACGGAATTTTAAATGATGATTCGTTATAAGAATTACAACTATAAATTTCATATTGAAATGAAACTAAATGAAAAACTATAGATGAAAATCACGTTCTACATCACATAAAAAATGTTGAGAACCATTGTAAAAGATATTTTTTGAAACAGTAGGTTCTTCATTATTAATTAAGTCAGTTGAAATATTTTTTATTAACTTTGAGTAAACTTATTATTGTTAATAAATAATCCATTACTCTTCAAAATATATTATTGAAAATTAAAACCAAAAAAATTGTTTTTTTATTTTATTGTTATTTATTGGTATTCTTGTCAACAAATGTAACAATCTATCTTTAAAATAAATAAAAAAGTTATTTTTAAATAAGTAATTATACTGAGAATAATTACATATAAATTGTCAACAAAAATTAGTAATAGGTACAATTAGTATTATTATATGTACAGTAATAATATTTCATGTAAAAATAGTAGAACTAATAACCAAAACGAATTTAATTCGCGCTAGTCACGCGTTCTCATAAGAGGTTTTTTGTAATTGAAAATTTATATTGTCTTTATTACTGTATAAACAAAAATGTCCCAGAACAAGAATGAAGGAGCAATTTTTTAAATGAATTTGTTTCAAACATAAATAACAAAATTTGGAAAAAAGTAAGTTTTAAAAAAAATTTATTGAATTTTCTTAGTATACCATCGTCAAATGCATAAATAATTTACAAATTAAAAACTATGTCCTTCTAACATATGTTGCCCACGGGTTGTTAACAAGTCGAATTTTTTTTAAATGTATTTTGTAGCCTCTTTATAAAAATATTTGGAATTTGGCATTCTAATGATCTAAAATCTAAAGAAATAACTTTTCCCAAAATAGTATTTTTGTTGACAATCCACGAATTTTCTGCGACAATTAATAACAAAACGTTCTTCCCTTCCAAGTCCTTATTCAAGAAAATTTTCGATTATACAACTTCACTAATACCTATAAATTAAAAAAAATCTATGAATTAATCAAATTACCAACCTGTAAAAAGATTTTATATTTTATAATATGTATGCAATTTCAAAGTAGTAATGTATATTTAGTTGCATATGTAATAAAAAGAAATATTTTATTCTTGATTGTACATATGCATGTGTAGTGTACACTCAGCGTTCTACATAACGTCGCCATTGGTAATTCAATAATTCCACATAAGGCCGGCTAGAGGAGCCCCCACCACCACGCCTAAAAGTTTAACAGATACATTTATCCAATAAAATGTTAATTTTCTTTTGCAACTTTGATACTCTAGAACTCTAGACCAGGCTTGTCCAACCCGCATGCGGCCCCCGAGCACTTTTCGTGCGGTCCGCATTAGATTAAAAAAAAAAAGTGAAATATGAAAATCAGATTTTTTGTCAAAGTAGAAATATAATATTTCTAATAAATCTATAAAATATAAATTATAGATACAGAGATATAGTTATATAAATTAATTAAGTCAACAACGAAAAAAAAAGGTCTTCAAATTTTTTTGCGGCCCTTAACAAATTTTTACGCCATTATTATGCGCTCTGCGGCCCACAAAGCTCAAAAGGTTGGACACCTATGCTCGAGACAATTGTTATTCGTTGCTTTAATACTGGATGAAAAATGTATAGATTTCTATACAATCATATGCCAATAATTTATTTTTGTTATTTCCTTTTTTAATCGTTTTCAAATTATCAAATTTTAAATAAAATGTACCTTACACATTTTTTTAATACTATTTATTATATTTCAATTTCAACGAAAATTGTATTGAATTTCATTTTTTTCCACATTGAATCACACCAAAACATATGTTTTGTGTATAAAATCTACATAGAAGACTTTAACGTCAATTTGTTAATTTAAATTTGGCGCTGAAATATAGCAGTCACAATGGTATTATGGTGGGGGTTGGCGAAAGACGTTCTATAGAACTGTTAGAACATTGTACTATGGAACGGTCGTACTGTGGATGGACGTTTTATAGAACGCTGAGAGTATGTAGCAAACTACTACGTACACAGTGGCGTAATTAGGGGGAGAGGATCAGGTGAGCCTACCCCCTCCCCCGTAGTTGTGTGAGTAATGAGTAGAATAGAAGTCATTTCGTATGTACCCCCCCCCCTCCAACGGTTTTGATCAACAATCAAAGAAAGCAATTTAAAAAATGAAAGTGAAGTGAAGAGCAAAAAAGGTCATTTAACTGCACCTAGGATATTTTTTTTAAATTAAAAGACCAAAAAAAAGGTTATTTGAAAACAACACTGATATTTTATTATTACCTATGTATTATTTATATATCTTTTATATACCCCTCCCTCCCAAGAAAAGAAACTGATTACAATGTATATGCAATAAAGGATTTATTATATTATTTTACTATAAAATAAATGTAGGTAAAAAATTTCCATATTAATTTATTAATATTCAATGATTTCTGTTCAAATTGATAAAATTAGAAACTGTTAAAAATCGCGCAATGCTTATAAATATATGCAAATTAATTATTTATATCCTCGTGTTTTATATTAGAAATGTATGTACCTATAATATATGTACATACTAGTGATGTAACGAATGTGTGATTTTAAACATTCGCGAATACGAATGCGAATATTAACTATCAATATTCGCGAATGCGAATGCGAATATTGACTTTTTGTAAAAAAAAAGCTAAAAGAAAAGCTAAAAAAAAGAAAAAAAGGTCTTCTGAATAAGATAGACTAAAAAACGATATTTTTATACACTAAAATGCAAAATTAACAGATCAATCAATTTTTATACACTAAAATGCAAAATTAACGGATCAATCAATTTTTCAAATATTTTTAAGTGTTTTCAAATAGCTGGATCTCTGCAAAAAATGGTCGTAGAAGAGTTTTAAAAAAACATTTATAAAGCTTGAACATTCTAGATTTTGAATCATTTATCGAAAATTTTATTATCCTTCAGGATAACCTTCTTTTTTAAGTTGAAACGGCAAAAAAAATTTAAAAAAAATTATATTTTGAAAAATATGCGATTTTTTAGGTCACTTTCAAACGAATTTTACAATATTAAAATAATTTATTATCAAATAAACAACTACAAAGCATTAAAGAAAATATTTTCAGCTTTCCACATATGCCCTTCAATTTTTTTTATGATTATTTGTTCCTTAGTTATAAGCGCTTAATGTTAAACATATGATTTTTGCTTCGATTGCACATATCTTGGTCAAAAAAAAATCGTACAGCAATATAAAAAAAGTAAATTGAAGAAAAATGTCCGACCTACAGCAGTCATTTATTTGGTTTGACCAAAAAAAATTTGCATGTCCTGTAGAGCCTCTCAAAATTAATATAATTTTTTTGGCGTTTCAACTTAAAAAGGAGGTTATCCTGAAAGATAATAAAATGTTCAATAAATGATTCAAAAACTAGAACGTTCAAGCTTTAGAAATGTTTATTTAAAACTCTTCTACGACCATTTTTCGCAGAGATCCAGCTATTTAAAAACAGCTAAAAATATTTGAAAAATTTAGTGATACCTACGTTAATTTTGCATTTTAGTGTATATTAATACATCATAATATATTCGCAAAAATATTCGCAACTTTACCTGTGAATGCGAATGCGAATACGAATGTTTAAAAATGTTCGAATATTCGCGAATGCGAATGCAAATGCGAATATTCGTTACATCACTAGTACATACTAGAGATGTAACGAATGTATGATTTTAAACATGACTGGTCAATATTCGCGAATGCGAATGCGAATGCGAATATTGACTTTTTGAAAAAAAAGTTAAAAGAAAAAAAAACGGTCTTCTGATTAAAATAGATATTTTTATTTGTTAATACATCATATTATATTCGCAAAAATATTCGCAACTTTACCTGCGAATGCGAATGCGAATACGAATGTTTAAAAATGTGCTAATGCGAATGCGAATACGAATGTTTAAAAATGTGCGAATATTCGCGAATGCGAATGCGAATGCGAATATTCGTTACATCACTAGTACATACCTATCCCTGAATCAATTTTTACTTCCTCGCCATATCGAAGATATGAAAAGTTTTGTGAACGTTTAACTTGATCTTTTCGTTTCAGGTTATGACAAACACTTTTCGTTCCGTGTCTGTCGTTCTGTCTGTTCCCTGAATCCTTGTTACACGCATAACTTATAAACTTCTGAACCGATATTAGTGAAACTTGGTTGGTTGATTAGGTCTGGTTTGAGGACGGTTCAATTTCAAAAGCATTACAATCATATGTTAGAGGGAGGAGTGACACCCCAAAATATAAAATATTTTTTTTGTAGATATCTAAAAGTAGTAAAATATTACTTTACAAAGATATATCTAAATTTGCTTTTAAAAAATTGTCATTTGTTTTTTTAAATCGCTATTTACATTGACATCATGAATAATCATGATCCAATAAAATATTAATAAACAAAACGAAAAAATAATCAGACGCGTATTAAAAAAATTGTCGAATTTTTTTTTAAATAAAATTGTATAAAAATTAAATGGTTAACCAATGGCAGTTTATCTGAATAATTTATCGGTTTTTATTTAAATTGTTCAATAATTAACTACCTTTTTTTGAATTAAGCACGAGGAAGCACTGTGTATTTACATATTTGGCAGATTTTTTTTTAATAAAAATTATATAATTTGTATTTTAATTAATATATGATATTTTTTAGACTTTTCATACAAAACATTATATGAGTTATATAATATATCATAAGCAGTTACCCTTGCTTTTCTCCTCTCACGTATATTACAAAATCAGTGAATGCTCGCGCAACCGGCTGCTCTAAAAACGTATCCCCACCAATACCGTAGTATTAATGGATAATGTATCAATACTACAACTGCTTAAAAATGTGTTTTTATTAAAATACTTTCACTTTTTCTCACGGCCAAAAATCTGCACCGTTTTATGAAATACCTATGTATAATGTTTCGAAATAGAAAGTTTAGATTCTTTATTTAATAAAAAATTCTCAATGAAAACAATTTTCTTTGAATTTTTTTATCGAATACTTTTCTGATGATAAACATAAGTAACTCTCTATAGTTTTTAAAAGGCTAGAGTTTCACGCCGAGATTGTGTTTCGTTATACTCGAGACCGAGACGGTACAGAGTATACCACTTGAATTAACGAGACGAGACCATCTGAAATTTTGATGAGATGAGACACACGAGACTGAATCTTGTTCTCGTGAAAAAATCAAAACAGATTTAATTTTTTACAAGATGGTTTTAATTTTCATGAAAACGAGATTGTCAGTTAAAAAAATTCGAAACCGAGCCACGACCTCAGATACAAAAGCCTAATTTTCATACAATATAATGCGCCACTATCCGAGGAGGAAATCGATAGTGTTACTCCTTCACTCCCCTTCAAAAAAAAGTAATTAGTTTTATTTTATGAACATTAAGCAGGTGACACCCCTGGGAATTTTTAACGACATGAAAAATATATTTTTAAAATAAATTGGACGGTTATTACTCCCTATTGACTGTCAATTACCAAAAAAGAGTCAATTGGCTCAAAATTTTTACACATTTTACCCCCTGGAAGCATAAAATAACCAAAAAAAGGAGGTAAATATACTTTTTTTTTTAATGTGAAACAGGTGTCACCCGGGGCAGATCCCCCCCCCCCAGCGACGCCATTTGTCCCAAGTTCGCACCTCATGCGCTTGTTCATAAACGCGGATCTGGTTTTTATTTAAAGAAAATGAAAGTTATCATTAAAACAAACAAAAACATAAAAAACACAAAAAATAAAACATTTCGTGATATTGACCCCTTCAAATTAACAATGAATAACTATTGTTTGAAATTTTTTTTATAAGCAGCTTAAGTTTTAATTTTAAACAGCCGGTATAAGTGAGATAAGATGTAAAATTTTTTTGATAATTTTAAATCAATTTTTGCGTGCCTGACTAATAACTCAAGCGGGCCAGTTTTTGCCCCCACCTGACGTGTTAAAATTAAAATAAACTTTACAGTTTTAGAAACTGCATAACTTATTGCTGATTATTTTTTTCGGCATCTAACCAAAAAGTAACTAAATGTGAGTAAAAGTTAATATTTCCAGAGAAAGGCTGGGAGAATAATTTCTCTGACCTTGTTTCGTAGATGCAGCAGCGACCAGTGAGTTGAACAGCGTGTTTCGTTCAGTCGCTAACAACGAAACCTGTCGGGAGTCACTCGAAGTTTAAAAAACGCGCGCTAACCTTGGCAGTCAACGCTCACTGAGTATTTCTACTGTATTTTAGAAGAGGATTTGAATTTTTTTGATTGATATACATAAGGTAATTTTTAAAATTATTTATTTATTTACTTATAAAAAAATAATTATATGTATGTAAGTATATGTGTGTGTGTGAGTATGTTACTGTTAATTTTTAGCTGCGTTGATGTTAATAGCGTGTATTTGCTGATATTTTATTTTATTCTTAACTAACTGTTACCCGTGATTTCGTCCGCGTGGTTTTTGTATTTTTTATATTTTATCTTAGTAATAATTATAATTATAATTGGGATAAAAATTAGCATATGTCCTTACTCAGGATGCAAGTTATTTCCTCGCCAAATTTCATCAAGATCGGTTCAGCAGTTTAGCCGTGAAAAAGTAACAAACAGACAGACAAAGTTACTACTATGTATCCCATTTGTAATATTTTAATTTTTTTATATATTTTCTGTCGCTATAATTTCAATTTTTTTATTTAATAACGAGACGAGAGTTAGTTTCGTCTTGTACACATAACCGACACAGAATTACGTAGATTGAGAAAAATATCGGTCTCGTATGAATTTTTTGTAATATAATGAATTTTACATACACATATTTTATTTTAAAAATTGATTTAAAAAATAGTGGTCTTTATTAATTATTGGAAATTTTATTGAAAATAATATATTTAAGTACAATTGTTGAAAAATATTGAAATAACTTTATAATGTAGAGAAAACAATACAAAAGACAGAATACAAATCTATTCCACATTATTAATTTTTAACTAACGTATATAAATATGTATGTTTATGTAATTCAGCTGGAATCTATTTTTAGAAATACCTACATTATTTTTTAGAATTGTTTCCAAAAGCCGGTTAATCTGGTAAAGAATTCATTCAGTTAGAATCATCATAATTTCCAATCAGCATTATTCAAACAGTATTAACAAAATGTCTAGTATTACAGCCTAGCTAACAAAAAAAAAAAAACTTGCAAACACTTTAAAACGAGGTATCGAACTTATATGACAGTACTCTGAGTTTTTGACAGATATATGTATAGTTGCATGCGAAGTAAGTTGGTTTTTATTGTTTTTATTCAAGATTATTAAATGCACTTGCAAATATTTGTTACCTAGGCTGTAATATCGAACATTAGTCTAAAAAAATGTTCGTCACATGCACCCACGCAAAATTAACAATATTGAATATTTACAATTAGATGTTTAATGATATGAGAACAGTTAATATGGAAGCACTGTTCTAGATCAGTGGTTCTTAAACTGGGGTCCGCGGACCCCCGGGGGGCCGCCAAACTTTTACGGGGGGCCGTGAAACATTTTTGGCAAAAATTAATTTACATAAAGTACATTTATATTTCAATTTATCAGTGATTACTTCACTTCGCGATTTAATTTTTATTACTCAAAACAAAAAATAACTACAATTTAATATACTCAGTATAGGGCTGCATACGAGACGATTCGAGTATGTCTCGTCTCGGTTTTTGTAACTGGAGTCTTAATTTGGTCTCGAATGTTACCGTAAAAATTCAAGTAAAAAATCTTGGTCTCACATGAAATATATATTTTTTCATTGATTTTTATGTATAATAAACAAAGAAATTATCAAATACAGTGATGCCTCGCACAACGAACGCCTCGCATAACGAACGCTGCGCACAACAAACTTTCTGTTCGTTTATTACGCGACTCACACAACGAACCTCGCTTCACACAACGAACTGCATCGTATTTCATTTTGCCGCCGAAAAGTCGCACGCAGTCGATGATCAAACTTGCACGAACTGCAACAACGCTCGTCAGTTGTTATTTTCTGCGCTTAACTCACACACGTATTTGTTTTAATAAATGTAATTTTGTGTGTGAGGATTTGGCCCTGCAAGCCTCGGTAGACTCTCCTAAATCTGAGTCTGACTAAAAAATAAAAAAATGTGTGTACAATCTTTTTTATGTTACAGTACTATATTTTATGCTACAGAACGAATTAAAAGTTTTAACATGTATTGTTGTGGGAAAACACGTTTCAGTAACGAGCTTTTCGCATAACGAACTTGCTCCTGAAACGAATTATGTCGTTATGCGAGGCACCACTGTATAACGAATCTTACATTTTATTGATTTTAAAAATTCATATCTAACAGTACCTAATTTTTTTATTACGTTACAGCAATTACAGTTACAATTGAATTTAAAATATAATTACATTACAGAAAACAGTATAATTTGACTCGGTTTAACTGTTTCCCTATTTTTATCTTCAACTCTTGAAGATTTATTTCTTTTGAAAAAAGTATTATCTTTAAAAAGTGGGCGTGTTGTTAAAAAAATGATTGTTTCATTAATTTAAGCAAGTGCATATATGAACATTTAAACTTATTTAACGACAGTTTTATTTGTTTTATTTACGGTTCTTCACGGCCCCCTTGTGGGAAAGCCACAGCTTCCTAGGGGGACTCGGCCCACCACTTTAAGAAGCCGTGCTCTATAATGGTAGTAAATAAATAAATATAGGTTGTAACAAATTAATGATCGATTTAAAACAAATAAAATAATAAATTTATCAGTATATACCTAATATAGATATGAAAACAATAAAGTACAGATTACTTATAACCATTAATGAATAATTATAGTGCATTTGCATATTTTTATAATAGACATTTTATTATCTAACTTTCTCAGTTAATAACTTTACGGTATTGTTCTTGAAGCAGATGCATGTAAATACTAGGTGTAAAAATACACTTGTCTGTCATTAGAAACTTTGTTGCTAAAAACCGTGTAGTTCAATGTACCGATTAGTGAAAAGAAAATAATAACATAATGATGGTGTTTATTTAACACTCTCTTACCAGTTCTTGATCTGCTACAATGCATCATACAGTGGCGTACATAAAATGAGTCGATGAGGGGGGTCATAGAAAAGCTCACGTTAACCTAACAAAGTAGCTTTACGTTTCTCTGTCTGTTAGTGCGCTTATAACTCGAGAACCACTTATCCGATTTACGTGTGTTTTTTTTTAAATCAATATATATGTACAATGTACATTGTACATATGATATGAACGGGTTATATAATATATTTTATTACTTAAAAAAGAATGCTAAAATTGCTTGAAAAACAAAACAAAAAAATATAACAAGGCCCTTAGGCCAATTTTTAGCGCAACCCACGAAGTGGTAGCGTTTATTTGCTCGATTTTCCGTCCGTCCGTCTGTCTTCCACCGCGAGATCTCGGCTCCCTGACCACCTAGAGACCTCGGGTTTTAGCTAAATAATAGGTCTGTGGTTCTAATTTAGCCCATTTTAGGATTTTTCCGGTCATGACCCCCCCCCCTCTCAAAAATTTCCATATATGGCTTCATGTACCTCGATGGACTCGGAATTGATTCACAAATCGATTGGTAAAGGTATTTTTTTGAGTTGTGTCAAGTGGGTTGCGCGGCAACACCCTCGTGTAGGTTTTGATATTTTTTTTAAATCATAGATATGTTCTCTGACCAGGTAATAAGATATATTTTGTTACGTTAGGTTCCATAAGGAATAAGCAGTAACGCTAATATATAGTAAATCAAGTAAAAAAATCGTAAATATCTCGACTCCTATGCGATTTTAAATAAAGAAGACAAACAAAGAAATATAAAAAGATCCTTTTTGGCTACATGACCAATTTTTTTATAAATTCTGATACAATTTTTCATGTTTTATTTTTTTTTATTTATTTTACAAAAAAATATAGGATCGAGGGGAGGGGCAGTTACTAGAATTCCGCCGCGGGTCGCACCTTTTCTTAGTCCGTCAATGGAACGAACTAACGTAAAAGTTTTTAAAAAATTAAATTTAAATATACAATTTAATATACAATATACATATCATTAATGTTCTTACAACATAAATGTAGAAGCTACATAAATATTGAAAGAAAAGGAGGAGTAACGACTTCTACACACATGCTTTTTGTTTGTTTTGTTACTTTGACATCTCGAATTTTACTTTTACTACTTTCTCTTACATTTTTATCACATGATTAGTTTATTATTTTATTTCTTGTTGTCATTCATTGTAAGATAAATAGAAAATTGTTTCATTAAGATATCGATACATTATTATTTTCTCTTAGACTAATCATAATTAGAACTGGTTTTAATTGTATGAACAGTTAATATAAGTCAAAGATGCATTGCTAAAGATTTATAAAGAGGTAAACTGTTATCAATTGATAATAGAAAATTAATGAAATCATTAGAACTGTCAACAAGTGTGAAATACAAAAAAAAATATTGATACCAGGTAATGTCTAAAACGGGCTCAATTTTTTTAAGCAATCAATCAACTAAAAAATGCTGTCAATACGAATTTCAAGACGGGAGAAAACAATTTGTATGGAAAAATACACGCAAAAAATATTTCAAAAATAATACACGCAAAAAAAAGGAGGGGAATGAAACTTATATTATTCGAAAGGTAATGTGCCATAAATGTGCATACAAAAAAATCATTTATGAATGTATGCGTATGTTGCCGTAAAATATTGGTCGAATTTCGACCATATTTACTAGTAAATATTAATCAGCTTAACTTTAGAATACAATACTTAGAAAAGACAAAACAGCAACACTATGTTTTTATTACAAATACAATACATTTTTAACAACGAATTGTTTTTAAAACATCGTATTGCTGTTTGTTTTCGTGTAAAAACGACATAATACAGTTCATTGCGGTAGAAATTGAATTCCCTTTTTAACTTATATTAACCCCAGCTTCGAACCAGAAGATTGGACTATATTGATTGAGATTGTTTTAACAGTTCTAAAGGCTGGTTTACACGCAACGATAAATCGTAACAATTTATCGTAACGATGAGAATCGTTACGATTTATCGTGGCGTGTAAACAGGACATTGTAGCGATTTATTGGCATTTTATTCCAATAAATCGCTATACAATGTCCTGTTTACACGCTACGATAAATCGTAACGATTCTCATCGTTCCGATAAATTGTTACGATTTATCGTTGCATGTAAACAAGCCTTAACTGAGGACAGTTAATATAAATTAATAAGTTAAAAACATAATTAATCTGGGATACCACTTCTTTGATGGATATTTTTTTTTAAATAGTCTTCCCCTTCTTTAAATTAACTAATTTGCTTAACATTTTCAGTTAATATAAATGAATAAGTTAAACTAATAAATAATTTAAGGTAGTTGGTCCATCATAATGTGATTACATTAGGCCATGAGTACATATTTTTAATTTAGAGAAATGATCATGGCGTTTATCTACTATTAACTACTTATCTACTATTAACTACTTGTCAAATGATTATATTTTATCATCTAAACTACCACAGAATATATTAATAATTAATGAAATCGATTATAATTCCCTTCAATCCACTTATCATATTTTCGTGTATTTTTTACTATAATCGAATGAATACGTTGTTGCCACATTGTCAACAATACTGTAATTTATGTGATGGTTTGGTAGTTAAATCTGGTTAGATCTTAATAACGGGATGGTCAATATCAATATACAACATGTCAGTTTTTTATGAAAAACTGACGCTACGTTTAAATTTTATCTAATGAAACGTTACGTTAGTGTACGGTTAGTCCATATAGGTAAGCTGTGTTAAAAATATAAACTTTGAGATCGTTTTTCATGACTTTGAGATGGTCAATTTTAATAAAAATGGGCTAATTTTCAGATATTAATCTAAGGAATATTATTGTGCAATTTAAACAAAATCTGACGAAAACATGTTTACGGACCAACTACCTTAAGATAGAATATGTTATTACTTTTTTGATGGATATTTTTTTGCAAAAAATGATCGTTCTAATTTTAATTACTAATTTTACTAACCATTTTCAAAGTACGAAAAAAAAATTTATATGAGCTCATTTTGGGATGGTGCCCCACTTCTGAACAATTAGCAATTATTTTAAAGGTCAGTGAACACAGACATAAAAATAGTTAAATCGATTCAGGGAATCTTTAAATAAAATTTTTAATTCTAAAATCATGATTACAATACTTTCTCTCATTATTCACGTATACGAAAGTAAAAATCAATTATGTTTAGATAATTTGAAATACCTACCAATTAGTTAATACCACCTAACATTGATTTATAAACATAAACAATGTCGTTGACTTAGGTTTTTTACACCTTTAGAAATTTAAAGAGAAAGGAAGGGCTTGTCAGTATTATATGTACATTATTTGAGGTACCTCGTAATATATTGCTTTCTTATTGATAATATAAACACCAGCCATAATGCCAAATACTCAATATTATAATAGTTATCTAAAAACAGTGTAATACATGAATATATGTTTTTTAATTCCATGTTCCGAAAGAAATCTGTTATAAGAGCAGTTTCTGATTGTAAATATACTAAACCTTCAAAACGTGAAGTGATTTTCCGCATAGCGGCTGTACTTTTTTATTTCTCTATGGATTTGTGGCGGCCAGATAAAAAGATGTAGGTAATGGGTTGCCTGCATCTCACGGGCCACAGTTTGCCTACCCCTGATCAGTGGCGTAGATAGCTTTTTGCGATGGGGGGGGGGGGGATTTCAACCGAAGTCAGAGTCATGGGGAGGATATGACAGTATTAAATCATCTTTTATATGGTGAAAAGTATAAAAATTGGACTCATGGGGGGGGGGATTGATCCCCTTACCCCCCCTATCTACGCCACTGCCCCTGATCTAGAGTAATAAATTCTTTATTAGTATAAGAAAAATAATTGTTAATAACTTGCTTATGATAATTAACTGCAAAACAACTTTTCCTAATATTACAAAATTTTATCGATTGCACATTTAATGTCCTTCTGCACATTCGTTTCGGATAAGAATGCTCTGATTATTTGTGAAAGTAAATATATATTTTCCAATGCAATTATAATAATTAATTAAATCTATATTCGTTCCTCTACTTCTATAGATATTTTTATGCCCAGTATATTATAAAGAATATGTACCAGATCAAAAGTTAATTAGCTTTTGGCTAACGCTATCTATAATGGCAACACTGCGTTAAACAATGCGCGTTAAATAGATATTAGCGATTTAAAATAAGTTGGTAATAAGTATACCTCATAAAATGAATAACATTTACATTTATTACCACTGCTCTAGAATCCCGAGTAGGTAAATTCATAACGATTTGACATCTCGCAGATAGCGTTAGCCAAAAGCTAATCAGCTTTTGCACTAAAGTATTTTTTTATAATACAGGACATTAGTTAGTCTCATATAACGCATTATAGAATATTTTTCAAAAACACTTTCTCCATTTTAAACTGTATCAATTAATTCTAAATCAAAGTATTAAATGCATCAATAATTACCTGTACTGTTTCAATTTTAATACACAGTAATTATTACAAACTATAATAGTATGTCTCATTTCTATCTGATAACAATAATTATGCCATATTTACGTAATAATTCCGTTATAGTGCAGTTAAAATTGTAATACATAAATACATACTGTGTACAATGTACAATATACCTACTTATATGAAATTTCAAAACATAAGTTGTTGGTAAATATATCATTGTAATAAGTATACCGCAAAATGTATGTAATGACAACATTTAACTGGTCTTGCACTAGGCACGAATGTGGTATATGTCACGTTTATTACATAATATCTTATTGTTAGAATAAGGGAAATATGTGCTATGGATTACCTTTGTCTTTGATTAATATGGTAGATAGAGTTAATACGTTCTATATAGGTACAGTTGAAACCGGTTATAACGACGTCGGTTAATACAACGTATCGGTTTTAACGACTCAAAATAAAAGTCCAACTGAATCCCATATAATTGCCTTTTTACCGGTTTTTACGACTATCGGGTTTTACGACGTAATATGACTGGTCCTCTTGATGTCGTTATAACCACCGCGTTAACAGACTCGGCGCTGCCCAGGGCCGCGCCGCCCATATGTGCGAAATGTGCGGCGCACACAGGCGCCAGGGCATCAGAGACGCCTTTTGGGTTTAATAAAATACCAGCGCCAATCATTAAAATTAAAAATTAATCGAAAGAAATAGAAGAAAAAATAATATCGCATCGAACTTTTTTTTAAATTTAACAATAATGTGGTGAAAAGTTGCAGTAGCAAACGCAGAAAGGTCGTTTTCTAAATTAAAACTGATACAAAATTACCTGCACTCAAGTAATAGTTACATTTTTCGCCATAGTCGAAAAACTATTCTTCCAATCTCTATTTATGAGAGCCAAAAAAATTTCTTCCTTACAAGATATTCACAAAAAACTTTTATGCCAAAATGGTCTAAGCAGCAGGCAGGCCAGAATTAGTTTTAGAAACTAAAACGCTGCGTGGTTTATACTTTTATAGTGTTCAGCTATTGCATCTTACCAAAAGTGAACAAAAAAGTCCTATCAAATGTAATAAAACTATACGGCAAAAATTACACAAGTTAATAAAACCTCATTTATTAAAACCTATTTTTCTGTTTGGGAATATTTTGGTTAGTCTGTTTTGGCGCTGAGCGTCTCATACTATATTTATTATTACTTTAAAAAATTAAATAATTTAATTCGCGTTTTCTTTTTCTGGAAGTGAAACGTCATTTATCTTCGCACATGCTAGGGTTCCGTAGTCATTCTCACTACGATTAATAAAAGAGTTATTTCAAAATTTTTCATAAACTATCTTTCTTACATTCTGCATAGTTTATAAATTAGATAATGACATTGAAAAGCAAATAAATAAGTCCTTTCACATTTTTTGTTGCAAAAAGTCAATTGAGATTTTTGTTGCATTTTAGGAGCCCAATCTTTGTTTTCACTTACCCCACTCAATGGGGTAAGTAAACAAAAAATGTGAGCACTATATACTATATATAGAGCAAAACTAAAACAAAAAGAAACTCTAACAAAAAGGCGCTTCATAGGTTTTGCACACAGGTGCTGCCGAGGGTCGGCGCGGCCCTGGCGCTGCCTAAGGCCTCTACCAAATCACCATTTTTTTTCGTAAAAATTTAAAAAATCAAATATTTAATTATTAATATTTTATGTGAACTTCCAAATTGTTTTTCTTTTAATTTGATTTAATCTGTTATCTTCATATGAAATATAATTAAAGCTTATCTGCCTTATCGACATTACAACTTGTACGTAAATAATGAATTATTATTTTTCGGTTATAATCCTTTTAAACCCTAATTAACAGTCTTTAGTAGGTCGTCATCAAGATATAGGTATCTAGTGGCCTTTAGATACCTATTTCGTGACTTGGACCATATACTAGATAAATCCTCTAAATTTTTCAAAATCATGTTAAAATTTCAATTTAAAATTTTTTTGCATCGAATTCAAACGTAATGTATATACAATTGTATAAATTTGCATAGGTTGTTTCTAATAATCGTAATAAAAATCAAACCCGACAATCCATTTGTTCAAAAGTACCTAAGAATACAACTAAAAAAAAGTTTCAATAAAATTTTACACAACTAAATTTCAATCCATCCTAAACAAAACATATCAAAATCAGTGGCGTGAGTAGTTTTTTGTGATGGGGGGGGGGGGGGGGGTATTACTTAATATTAAATCTCATAGTTATATTTGCAAAGTACAAAAATTGGTTATATTTTTCACATAGATGTATTCATTATTACAAAAATGCTCGTATATTATTATCACCTTATAATTTTCGTAGATTCATGGGGGTATTGATCCCCTTATCCCCGAACTACGCCACTGACCAAAATATTATAAAATACTAAAACCGAACATAATTAAATCTAATTCAAACTCAATTTCCTGATCCCCACTTTACAAACACTCTCTAATAACAACTATCTCCATTTCCACCAGACACCAGCCTTGATGCAAGACCAAAAGGAGGAGATTGTGGAGCAGAAGCCAACCGTCGCGAGACCGTGGTACCGCCGCGTCAGACGGGGCGCTATCAACACAGCCAAAGGTACCTACGATCGGGCACTCACCTACCACCCAGTCCGTCGAACAATTCGTACCGGAAACAACCTCTACTTCCTAACACAAGACTACCTAATTCACAGCTACAGGAACTTCCTAACCTACTCCAAACCAACACGAAAAGTCGGCTACAAATATTGGAAGCAACTGCAGAAACTATCTGGTTTATTGTTCCTCGATTCGATCACATTTATTCAAATACTCATTAGTATTGCGTTTGTAATAGCTGGTTATTTTACATCTATGGTTCAAAGGGCTTTTAAATACGTGTTCAATATGATTGTGGCTGGTCTGCATTTGATGATAGATGTGATGCATTTGGTGTTTGATCTTTCTGTGATGGCTGCATTGGCGGTGTTTTATTTCGTCGAAGCGGTAGTGTTGGCCATGTTGCCAAAGTGGGCCAGGACTCCACAGGATTTGGCCGGAAGGGTTGCGTTGGTCACGGGAGGTGGTGGAGGTGTTGGAAGACAACTGTGTCTTCAGTTAGCGCGGCAAAAGGCGATTGTGGTTGTTTGGGATATTGATCAAGATGGTAAGTTGATTTTTTTAATGAATTTTATCGTTCTTTTAATGGTGTAGTTACATTTGTATAACCGTAAAAGAAATCATATTGAATTATATTTTGCTCAAATTGTTTTTGTATATTTTTATGTCCATAGAAAACTTTTGCCAATCTGAAATGTATGTAGTTACAATTGATAATATAATTATTTAGTCTCATCGCTCTATAAAATAATTGCAGCGCAAATTCAACCGTTCTATATATACGGTAGTATTATGGTGGGGATAGGGGAAGGTCGTTATATAGAATGTTCGACCAGTCGTTATACGGAGCGATTAGTGTATCTCTGAACAGCGGCGGACTAGGAAAGGTGGGAATCTGGGCGAAATAATTTGTTGTCTCCCCCCCCCCCCACATCCACATTTTTTTTCTCATTTTTGCACGATTTATAATAAGAGAATATTGAGTAGCAAAAAAAAAGGTTATTATAATTTTAGAAACTGTATATGTATAAGGGCTAGTTGTTACTGCCCTTGAATATTTATTTGGAAGAAAAAAGATGGTATGCCATCTCCACCCACACTAGCATCACCTACACGCCTTTCAACTTTTAAATCTCTAATCTTAAAAATCTTATATTTTCAATTTTCTTCAAACATTGTAAAATCACTTAAAAATATACTTTGCACTACCAGTGGGCCAAAAAAAACTTTAAAAACTAAACAATACAAATAAAACATTGCTTTCTTTTTACCTAGGCATGGAGACGACCTGCTCGTTGATAAAAGCTGAAGGTTACCGCGCACACGGTTACGTCGTCGACCTCTCCGACCGCAACCACGTATACAAAATGGCAGACCTGGTGCGCTCTGAAGTAGGTTCCGTGCACTTACTCGTAAATAACGCAGCCGTCGCCCACGGAAGACTTCTCATGGATCTCGACGATGCAGATATAGAAAACACATTCGGTGTTAACATCCTTTCACATTATTGGGTATTTTATTTTTATTTTTTAAACAATAATATTAACTACCTTAAATGAAAATTCACGGTTAATACTCAAGAGTAAAAAGTTACCAATTGGTAAAACAATTATGTTTTACCAATATGATATGGATAGGTAATTATAAAAATTACATTTTCCATAGACAACACGTGCCTTCCTAGGAGACATGATTGACATAGGTAAAGGACATATCGTTACCATAGCCAGTGTTGCTGGGCTTCTGGGTACCTACAGATGCACCGACTACAGCGCTACAAAGTTTGCTGCTTGCGGCTTCCATGAAAGTCTTTTTACTGAACTCAAGGTATGTATTTTTTTAAACATTGGCAATAATTATACAGATATTGACTTTCTGACAGGGGAAGGTGGATGGGGGAGGGGTAATATTAGAGATGAAGAATATATCTTCTTGAAGAAGATATATTTTTATTAGGATTATTAGAGATATTTCATTTCGGTTACGGATACAGATATGCTTTGTTTTGGTTTCGTATATGATATATTTTCTGATAGTTTTGGTAACGTCTCTATCCGGGCAATGACTAGAGAACTATTGGAAATAATATTCGAATAATATTTGGTTTCGGAGGTCAGTATCTACTTCATATACGGTTTCTGAGGCCAGAATAATTTTGAATATCCGATAGTTTGGATACAAAGCTCTGTAACGTCCCTATATTTTACTATAATTATATTGGAGTATATAAAATAATACACTGATTATATTGAAGCCAATTATCATTATTCTTTTTGTTTATTATTTTTAATCAACAGTGTTTATAAATTTCAGACACATGGTCAACATAATATTAATTTAACACTGGTTTGTCCATATTACATCAACACTGGTATGTTCGCTGGTGTTAAACCAAGGATTCTGCAAATGCTGGAACCACAAGAAGTTGCGACTCGTATTATAGAGTCTGTATTGTACCGGGAGGTTCTCTGTGTCATACCAGGAGTCGTCAGATATTTATTGCCACTTAAATGGTACGAAAATCTAACTATCATTATACAGGGTGGTCCGGTTTGGGATACAGATATTTTAGGAGCTGATTCCCCGACTCATTGTGAGTAAGAAATTATGCGGGAAGTTGGGGTCTATCTTTCACACCATCTGAGTTATAGGCTGTTTAAAAAAAATCCTTCAGAGTAGTTCATACAACAAAAATTATCTCATAACTTTGAAAGTAACGTATCTAGAGCAATCAAAATGAGTCAGTTTCATAGGTAATAAACTAACATATTTTTCAGTATTACGGTTATTGCTATCCGTATTTCTATTTTCGAGTTATAGCTCATCAAAGTCGAAAAATATCTTTTTTTGTTGAAATTTTTTATGAAAATTACATTTTTCTCCAAAAGTACCCTTAACATGTTGTATTTTTTATCATTATTTTGGTACATCATAATGTTGCCTACAAATTCACTATACAAAGTTTGGACGTGGGTCTTATATTTTTCCAGTTATTAATTAATCCCCAAAGTTACTATTTTGCTACCTGCCCCTTTAAATTAAACAGTCAATAATATAACTACATAATTTTATTATTTCTTATTATTTACCACAAAAAAATTATTTTCTGGAAAACTGTAAGACCCACGTCTAAACTTTGTATAGTAAATTTGTAGGTAACATTTTGATGTACCAAAATAATGATAAAAAATACAACATGTTAGGGGTACTTTTGAAGAAAAATGTCATTTTCATAAAAAATTTAAAAAAAATATATATTTTTCGACTTTGATGAGCTATAACTCGGAAATAAAAATATGGATAGCAATAACCGTAACACTGAAAAATATGTTAGTTAATTACCTATGAAACTGACTCATTTTGATTGCTCTAGATACGTTACTTTAGAAGTTATGAGATAATCTTTGTTGTAAGAACTACTCTGAAGGAAATTTTTTAAACATCCTGTAACTCAGAGGGTGTGAAAGATAGACCCCCACTTCCCACACAATTTCTTACTCACAATAAGTCAGGGAATCAGCTCCTAAAACATCTGTATCCCAAACCGGACCACCCTGTATATAAGTTTTATTTTTCTGTAGGTATTTTTAAAAACTTATTTTCGTTTTAATACAATTTAATTTGTTAAAATGTATTATATCAAAATATATTCGTTAAAAGAATTAGTTACGGTATTATAAGGAATGGAGCAAAAGCTAAGCTAATGCTATTTGCGGAGTATTTAATATATATTATATAACCCACGGACAGTTTGGTTTATATGAATTACCTTGAAGCATACATATTAAATAGAAATCAGCAATTTAAAATATAATTCATAATGATTTGACACCTCGCAGATAATGTTAGCTTAGCTTTTGTTCTAGAGCAAATTCTTTATATTCCATTAGATTTTTTTCTATGAAAAAATAGGCAAATTTCAAATTGTTACATCTTTTTTAATATTAAAAGGTACATTGCAAACTCTAAAATGCTTTTAAAACTATCATTTTGCAACTATTTTTAACAAGTGTTGATTTGAATTATTTTTATAAGAATTTTACGATAACCTACAAAATAATTGATTTTATTTCTATTTTTTCAGTTTGCTGCCAGCTAAGCTATGTTGGGCATTAATGTACCGAATTCTCCAAGGGCCTCAATCAATGATGACCTTCAGAGGCCACAATAAAACAAAAACATTAGCTTTACAATCAAAAGTTGCCGCTATTGAGTCTTCTTAAATGTTGATTATTAATATTTAAGTAATTATTATTGTTATGTAGATTTTTTTATTTTTGTATCTTAGTTTTATAAGAATTTTAATAGTTTATAATGTTGTTTTATAATAAACTGTTTTCATAAATGTTTTTTATTTTGTTTTATTTATAATTATAAATAAGTAGGTAGAAACACATAAAAAATAAATTAAGTATTCCGATATTTACATAAAATGATAAATTCTTTTCCCAAATAGACTAAAATAAATATGCTACTATATCTTCTTAGCTGGGCATGTCAAAATTCTGAAAAACCTAGCTTAAGTTGGGTGCCTTGTCACAGGTATTCAGAAATATTGTGAATTAATATTTTCTAATAAAATATTTAAAGCTATACGAAAATGAGATCAAAAACTGTTCTTGGGCGAAGATCTTCCGTAAACAATACGTGTTATCCAAAATGTCTTTGCGTGTCATATTGTCGCTTATCTAACAACACCGCTCAAGTCTAAAATTAGCGGTTTTTACATTTTAATGTCATAGAGCTACTCATTGCGCATTGATCTACCAATCACATACTAGACGTTTCGGACAATAAGAGACCAGAATTCAAAAAATAGTGAGAGTGCGCAAGCCGGTAGCCTATATAAAATATACACGGTTTTTTCGCTCTCCTGTAAAGTTGGTCAAAATGACTTGAGCAGTGTTGTTAGATAAGCGATGATATGTTACCCATTACTGTGCTATATATTAGGGATTATTGGACTAATTGTGAGTAAGGTTTTTTAAGGATGATCAAAGCAAAAAAAAATCAGAAGAAAAAACACACTTATCAAAAAAAAATGTATATTAATCCTTTGTAAAAAATGTGGAATAAAATTTATCACAATAAATCATAGAAGAAATCTAATCCTTGCCCGAGCTCCCAAATCGATATTCCAGTACCTAACTCAGCAGCCAGGTTCAGTCTCTGTTGTATTGAATACAGTGTCGGATAGAACACGAAATGTCGTCCGCTGTTTGTTCTACAATACAATAATGAAAGTTCTATATCAATATATGGATGAGAGTTTTCACAGTTTGATGATAAAACAGTAGGAAAGTGTTAAAAAATATTAGTATTTGTTTTACAGTTCAAAAATATCTAGATACCAATTTCTATATCAATTTAAAACTCAAAAAGAAAGTATCTAATGCTAACAATAGAGATTATTGAAAAAAAATCTAATACATAAATATGTATGTTTTACACAGTCTGCATTTCTTCTATTTTAAAATATGAATGTAGCTATTTGCATATACCGTATGTGCATGTAAAAGGCTATTTGCACATACTGTATGTATATGTACCAAATTAAGTTAGGTTGTTAAGTTAGGGTAGGTTAGTTTATGTTAAGTTAGTGCAAGATAAATTCTTGAGTAATATTCAAAGTTATCACATAAAAAAATGCCTTGTTTAATAAAATGTCCAAGATACATTAAGGTGTTTCGAGACTAAAATGAAATTTGAATTGTTGTTGAGAAAAAAAAAATTTAAAGTTAATTATTCGCTTATAATTAAAAAAGTACAAAATCATTTTTTGTGTATTTCTAACAGGAAAGGTGTAAATAAAAGCATTGCATTTCTACCGAAGTGGAAGCAAGACACACAAAACACGCAATATATCTATCTATCTGTTGATTTACGATTGTATTTTATTATGTATATGAAGGTAGCAAAACCAAACCCTAAAATAGTTAAGTTCAGCAAAATAAAAATAAAAAGTACGTGACTATGTAGTAAAAAAATCGTTATCTCCATTCCTGTAAATATTTCAAAATAGGTGCTTCAAAATAGCATTTTTGAATAATCATTTTTTTTTTATTCCACTAAAACCAACTCATTTTAGTCTTTGGTTTTGCTAGTTTCATATACCTAAAATTTATAAAGATTTATTTATAATAATTTATGTATCAGTCTGGAATCATTAGGCTCCTGATGAGGACTTCTATTGAAGTCGAAACACGTGTCGAGTGACATAATTTTTGTGGTAAAGGTGCAATTTTAGTTTAAGTGACTAAGAACCCAGTTTTTCCGTTTTTCAAGTAAAAAGATTTATAGGTTAAATCTACAATTTATTCAGGGGTATATCATTACTTTCTGAAACCTACATATTTTAAAAGACTCTTCAGAAATAACAAATGCTATCATTCATAAATATTTATTTACTGGGTAATCTAATTTGATTTTGAAAAGCACCCAAAATTAGAAAAACAGCAAAATTGGATACAATCATTTTGTCAAATCAAATTAAAGCTAGTTAAATAAAACAGAAAATAAATAATAAACAAATCAATAACTTACCGAACTTCAAAGAAATGTTCCTCCGATTCATCATCAAATTGTAGCTTCCCTTTATAGCTCTCCAACAGTTTAATGTACTGCGGACCAACCACAGGACCCCCTCCTTGCGATGTATAGTCGTACCCATAGAAATTCAAACCTAACAATATTTGCTTTCGCTGCTCTTTATCTGCTGTTAATGTTTTTACACACAATCGTATCCAATCAATCGGGCTATTTGGACCTGAAATAATAAATTTCAATGTTAGTATATACTTCTTATTGTTGCTGCTTTAATGTATTTTTACCTGGACGTTGTAGATTGGAATAGTCGTAAGTCATCAGAGAAAATGCAGTTACATGTTCGTATAAGTGACTAAAATGTACTGCATCAAATAATTCAACATCGTCGCCTCGTGAAGGTGGAACCACAAGAATTAAATTAAGGGAATTTGATTTCATATGTTTACCTAGTTAAAAAAAATTATAGAAATATCATTTATATTTACATAGGTGGGCATTAACTCGTTAATCCGTTAATCTTTAATTAACGAAGTTAACAAAATGGTTAACGGTTTAACTTTTAAGTTAACTCAAAAAAATGTTAATGCTTTTGTTAACTTCCGTTAACTATAGTCCGTTACATTGGTTGTTTGAGAAAAAGTACATAAGAAAGTTATCGAAATGGCAACAAAGCGAGCACTGGGTAAATCCTGGGGACTTAAACCAAGCATGGTATACTGGATATACACAGCAGTGGTGAGACCCATGGTTACCTATGGATCGCTGGTATGGTGGCCGAAAGTAGAACAAAGACAAGCCAAACTGGAGCTATCGAAAATCCAGAGACTTGCCTGCGTCTGCATCACGGGAGCGATGAGAACCACCCCAACTGCAGCTATGGAAACCCTACTAAGCCTGCCTCCCCTAGATATTATTATCAAAGGAGAGGCGAGGATGGCGGCGTACAGGCTGGAAATCAACGGGAATTGGCAAACCACTACCGACCCTGGACATACCAGGATAACGGAATCCATCACAGACCCATTATTAGAAATGAGAAGTGATGTTATGCCAATTAGGCACAACTTTAACAAACCCTTTAACATCCAGCTAGACTGGAATGAGGGGCTAGTACAAAGACGCAGTCAGGAAGGCAAACTTGTATGGTATAGAGATGGATCCAAAACTGACAGCGGCACCGGTGCTGGAATATATGGGGAGTCCCCACAGTTTAATGCATATGCATCTCTAGGGAAATGTGCCACAATATTCCAAGCAGAAACTCATGCAATAGATGTTTGCATGCAGGAGAATATACACAGGAACTATCAAGGTAAAGATATCCTTGTTCTGACAGATAGTCAAGCTGCACTGAAAGCTTTGGCTAGTTATCAGTTCAACTCGAAACTGGTCTGGGATTGCCTACAAAACCTCACTACCCTGGCAAACCACAATAGGGTAACCGTTATGTGGGTGCCAGGACATAGAGGGATATGATATATGTAAGGCAATGAAAAAGCTGATGCTCTGGCAAAAAAGGGCTCAAAAACAACATTTACAGGCCCTGAACCAGTATTTGGAATTACCAAAAACACTATTCGCAGCTGGCTAGCTGATTGGATAAAAAGACAACATCAAAACCACTGGAATAATGTAGAAGGCCAAAAACACAGCAAAACAATGCTAAATAAACCATCCAGAAAATTAACGGATGAAATACTACAACTAAGTAGACAACAAATTAGGCAAGTGACAAGAATGATAACCGGTCACTGTAACCTACGGAAACACATGCAAACAATGGGAATCTATAACGAAGAACCCATCTGCAGACTATGTAATGAAGAGGATGAAACAGCCTCCCATATCATATTCGACTGTGAAGCTCTTGCTCAATGGAGACATGCACTCCTAGCAGGAGACAACTATCGAGAAGCTCTAACAAGAGAAAACTTGGTGGAAAGGCTGTTAAACCTGATAAGAACGGTAAACCTTTTTACTGAATGAGTGAATTGATGAAAAACACAATAAGCCAAAGGCTGCAGTGTTAAAGGTACCTAACCCTTATCATCAATCACAATCTAATAATAATAATAATAATAATATCGAAATAGCAAAAAAAAAGGTCTTCAAAAATTTTGGATGGTTAACTTTAATGTAGGTTAACTAACGATTAACTTTAACTTTTCAAATTTTCGGTTAACTTCCGTTACATTTTCGGAATTTTAACGGTTTAACGATTAACGAAGTTAACTTTTTGATTAACTGTGCCCACCTATGGAAACAAATACAAAATAATTTTAAGCATAAAACGTTTAGTTTACAAATTTACTTTATAATCTCTGTTTTGGGAAGATCATTTGTGTACGAAAAGTAAAATATAACAGCACAAGTATTTACCTACCGATATATTGAACAAGTCCTACCAACAGATTAGAATCGAATCTTCCTGATACTTGCGACCACATTTCAATAACGAGCCCATCTAAGTCATATTTTCTACATACTTTTATAAAAGATTTACACAATTCTAATTTTTCATCATTATTGGTTAATAAACTATTAAAATCTTGATATGTCCAGCCATCAAACAACATACGTGGTATAACTGTAATAAAATCAGCTTTTTTACATGTAGTAATGTACTCAAAATAATCAAACATACCATTCACTCTACGTTTTTTTCCAGTTTTCTTAACATCAACAATCCAAGATTTATCAATATCATGTGTACCATGTATTTCGTAAACTCTTGGTTCTTTTCGCTTCACTTGAAGCCAAACAGGGCTTATATGTGTAAACTTATTACCGAATATCTTAGCTATATCATATCCATGATTGTTCCACTAAAATCAAACGTTGTTAAATTTAAAACAATAAATAAAAAATGATTTTAAAATTTACCGGTGTAACATAACCTAAAACTGTCCCGTTAAAATGAATTTTTGATGTATCTTGATAGTAACTTTGATGGTACTTTATTATATCTTTTACACTGGGATCTTGCAAAACTAAATTGTTGTTAAATACTGAAGTATTTATAGGTCCTAAAGACACTACAGTACTTGGCTTTACTTTTTTATTTGTTTTCGTCTTGGTTTTTGATGGAGATATAGTACATTGAACATTAAAACATATGTGTAAAATAATAATAAATATTATAAAATAGTTCTTCATATTTGTTTACAAATTATTGATAGTTCAATTCATACGTGAACATTTTCTTATAACTTTTGACGTTAAGTTTTTAAAAACATAGACAACAAGTGACAAGATAAAAATATTCGTAGATTATAAAAATATTTGTAAAATTAAATGTACAGCAGGATTTTTTTTTTTGTCAGCAGGAATGGAAAACCGGATCAAAATTGGTACTTACTTGTTAATTGAACCGTTTATTTTGAAAGTGGGGTAAGTCCATTTTGGAAAAAAATGAAGTTAATGATAACAATAAATCAGTGATGCGTTACACAGTAGACAACTGGTTAGGAGCCCGAGATTAAGGGGGCCCCGAGATGAGGAAATAAGTTAAAAATTAGATACATGTTTGAAGACCATTTTTGTTCTTCAAATAATTTTGGTGGATACCTTGTTTTCGCCCTCACGATTGCTTGAAGGGCCAAAAAATAGGCATTGCGAATTGAAATTTTTGTAATGCAATTGTAGGTATACATTTTTCAATTTTTTTTATTCGACAAAAAATGGGAGGCCGGAGGCCCGAATATTTACGGGTAAAACTTAATATGAAACGCAAATCTTTAAGATACATAAGTCGCATGCACAACATATAGCACCTCCAATAAAATAGAGTCACAACTCGAAAATTTGGGTTTTTGAGTTAAATAGACACAAATAATTAAAAATATAATCCCCGGTTTATATAAAAACGTTACATCTGTAACTAGATGGCGATATGACTGTTTTATACTATAGTTATTATCTATATCTATAAAAGAGTTTGTCCTTAACCACTCATTCACTCACTCACTCACTCACTCACTCATATATCAACGTACAGCCCAAACCCCTGGACCTAGAAACGTGAAATTTCGTAGGTGCCTTCCTTTTATGATGTAAGCACCCACTAAGAAAGGATTTCTCGAAATTCAACCCTTACGGGGTTAAAACAGGGTGTCAAAGTTTATATAATTTTTTTTTGTGTTCGCATTTAATAGAAACTTATCGAACATAATATAAATAATGAAACAATTATTTCAGCATTTCCCAAAATTTAACCCCTAAAGTGTTAGGGGGGTGAAAAAAATTGTAAAATATTTTTTTTATTCACCGAATGAAACATGGCACAAGTAGGTACTCTACAAGACAAATATCAGTTACGAAAATTCAACCCTTATGGGAATAGGGGGGGGGGGGGATAAAAATTGATATATTTATCTTCATAATTGTTTATGATATTAAAGTAAATTTGGACAAATTAATATTCAATTAAAATTGAAAGTTCGATATTCAAGCCCTAATAGCATGGGACGGGGACGAGGATGGATTTAGATATGTTTATCTGCATACCTGCTTTACTTATAAAGGTAAATTCGGGCAAAATAGTAATCTATTAAAATAAAAATTTCGACATTCAAATTCAACCCCTAATGGCGAGGGTAGACAGTTAGTTTATACAATTTTTAACTAAGATCCGAGATATTTACGTTTTTTATAGGTAATTAATAAAAATCAATATAAAAAAATATAACATGCCATCCCCTATCACGTATGGAGGGTTTTAATCAGTTTCGAAGTTTACGCGATCGAAGCCGCGGGATCCCGCTAGTCTTACATAAAATACTGTCAAATTCAAAATTTTCAGCATTTTTTCAGGAATATTGCATAAATAACAATTTCAATCGATAGCTTATTTTATAAGGATTACGAATATATATAATACATTGGGAAAATTATAATATTATTATATAAAAAAGTTTAAATGAACACTTAAAATAATAATTTGGTGAAGATATGATCACACGTTTCTAGCTCTCCTGAACATTTGACTTTTTCAAGTTGTGACTCTATTTTATTGAAGGTGCGATATGGACCTGCCCCTCTTTCAAAATAGATAACAATCCTCCCGTAAACAATCATAGATAACAAGTGTATAGTAAAAATAGTTAGTAGCCGCAGATATTGACACCCTTAGTTTTATAGTAAAATAACCTCCAACTTCGCCCCTGGAGAATAGGCCTGTAGATGTAGAGATCGCTCTAACCAAGAACAGTTGTATTAATTACTATTAATATCAGCATATCGGTGCGAATAGGTGCTGATCCCAGGGGGGCGGCATCGCCATTTAGGCGTGATTTCACGGAAACTTCATCCCTCTCCCCTGTGAATTTACACTCTCCATTTTCTTTTAAATTAAATTAAACTTACACTCATCAACAAAATGAAAGAATTTTTTTGTAAATTGTGAAATATTCAAATAATTTGATTACAATGATCATATTACCTACATTTTTCCAAATAGAAATTGTATTTTGAAATCTCTACTTTAAGATTATTTTTTGATGTATATAAATCCTAAAAAAACAAGTTAAAAATACGCCGGAATTTTCAAATATTTTTACAACTGTGACAGTTATTTTTTTCGGCTAAAATCATTGTTTTTGAATATATACATGGTACCGCCCTTGATTCACCTCTAGCTATGGTCCTTTGGTAAAATTAAAAGTCAGCACCTATATGTGGTTCGTAAATCTATACATTTAAAGTCTATGTAAATATTTGCTGAAGGATAATTAAGAAATCCCGATTTAGTTAATAAATAAGTAAAATATACATTAATACAATTTATTTAAAACGAACAATTTCTTAGATTACGGCGCTTGCAAACCCCCAACCCCTCTGAGACAATGATAATATATAAATAACCTTCCCCCCTTAGAATTAAATATTGAATACGCCATTGTCTCGAAATGCTTTGATGAACTCATTGTCAGTTATGAATCCAGATTTTGTTTAGGGGGAACCATTTACAAGCAAGAGTATAGCATGTATATAAATACTTTAAACTGGAAAAATGTAAAGAATTTAAATTAATTAATGAATCTTTGAACATTAGGTTCAAAGACGCAGTTGACATCTAGACTCCCAGAAGCAATCTCTTGGCATGAAGAGAAAGAAAGAGTCCATCAACAACACCGGAGATGCTGAGGTATTCAGTATGTGGACCGCGAGCAGTGAAAACGGTATAAACTAGATACAGTATTTATAACAAAGTGCGCTTGTCGCCATGAGAACCGAAAACCTAGTCAACGTCTTGTTCTGTGTCGTGGTTGTGTTTCACATAGGTGGTAAGTATTGTTAATTTTTAGTTAAATTTTCTATCCATGATAATAAACAACGTTTGATTATTTTGTTTGAATAATATGATTAACAATCAGCCCACTTTTACGATAATGTGATATTTCTGGTACTAAAACCTCTGTTTTTATAAAATTAAAGTGTTGTGAATCATTATCAATATTCGAAAAAAAATCGCACTTCCCGCTTTCAAAACGGCTTATTTCTACCTGAAGAAAATGATCTGTATTAAATATGTTTGGATTAATGTGGATATAACATAATAACTAAAACATTCATGTGTTTAATTTATATGTTTAATAATATATGGACATTGTTATGTACTAATGTATCAACCCACAGAAAGGTCATTTCGATAAATCCGTGTTTTTAATGCGCACAAAGAAAAATACAATTGTAATATTGTTATATTGCACACTTCCAAGCAGACTCTGCTTGAAAATGTGTTCTACTCTCGTCTTAAAATTGATTTTTATTATATAGAACATTGTATTTCGTTGGTTAATTAGATATATCTCTACTTCTATAAAAGTTATATTTTTTAGTTATACTTGCTACATGTTCCATGTAAACTAGAAAACTACTAAACTGATTTTATTGTAGTTTTTACCAACAGTTAGATAATTTTTCAGTGGGTGATCTTAGCTAATAATATTTTATGAAAACCTAAGATTTAACACCAAAAGGCTAAAAAAAACTTTTATTAAGTTATTGAATAAATAATTCTATAATTTGTTGTTTTCAATAATGCTATAAATTTTGAATGAAACAGTGAATAAAACTACTATTTTAATACACGAAATACACCTTTTTGATCAAAACACAGTCAATAATTTAGTACTATGCCTATTTTTTTTATAAAAATAGATCTTTTTTAATATCTTTTTGAAGTGAAACTTCTTCAGCGAGACTAGTGAATTGGAATAACTTCATCAGATTTTAAAGATGAAATGCTAAGAAGAGTGTGCACGTACGTGAATAGATGTAGATATAAGAGACAGATAGATGAATCGCGCATGCATACAAGTCACTTTACGTCGGTTATGCGTGAGTAAGTGTATAAGAGAAAGATGGTAACAAGCTGTCAAGCTATGTATTTTGTATACGGTTTTTATATAAAAATTACACGTTTGATTATTAATTTAAAAATCGTTTACTTTATTTATTTTTTATTGTGGGTAACGCACACACCACTTTTTTTTGGGAAATGTTCTCAAGGACAACTCAGAATATGAGAGAGTCATTGATGTCTAGAAAAATAGACAAAAGTGTAAATAGGGTAAAATAATATTCATCAATTATGAAATAATTTTTGTATGTTTTATCGCTTAGCCTGTACCATGAGAACTTACATCCAAAAGAAATATAAAAATTCAATATGGGGAGAAATTATAAATCAGGGGATGAACATTTATGGATATGTTTCATGGTAAATACTAGTTTAATAAACGTAAAATATCTATAGTTAATAAAAAATCTAGTATATGTATTGATCAGTTTGTATTGAGATATTATTATGGTCTCGAGAGTATCAAATAATTGACAATATAATGAAGTAATACTTATTTGAGTAATAATTTAGAATGCGAAAAATGAAGGTCATTTAAAATAGATTAATATAATTAAATATATATCACCAACGAAAAGAAACGGTGAACTGTTGAGAAATCGTAATTAGATGTTACAATAATAATATTTACTTTTACTAAATATAACACACTATATAATATAAAATACTAAATAAAATAAATACAAATATAAACAGTCGAATCTAAATCTAAAATAATAATAAGTTAATGTTCAGTATCATAAAGGGGTTAGCAAAATTTGCTAGCTAGGATTTGCTATGGAATTTAGAGCAGTGATACTTCAACGTATTGTAACACAGTTGACGACTCTGACCGTAAAATAAATATCATAATATCACCACTGTTTTAATACCGTTGGTACATACAACGCGTGCACGTGAAACTTGTCAAAGTCTTCATGAAACTCCAAGAGAACTGTCATATAAGTTTGATACCTCATTTGAGAGTGCTTGCTAGCTAGCTTTGCTAGCCCCTTTAGAATACCGGACATAAGACTAAAATAATAACCAATTTTAATGTTAAGAGGGGAAACCACTATGACGGAAATCGATTTTTCATAATTTTTTTTAAGTATACAGGTTCGAAATGTTAAAATTCCTAAAATTGCCTGAGTTACAGTCAATTTAGTGAGACCAGATAGCGTGGCTGGTTATGACCCTCAGAAAACTTTTTAATCGGCTTTTATCGATATAGGTCTAGCGACTACTCAAAAAATAATGAGCTTATAAAATTTTTTTTCCAAAATTTCGTAATCGCAGTGACTAAATCTGTGCGTATTTGATTTTTAAAATTTTGATATTTAGTATTTTTTAAGACCGCTTGATTTAAAAAATTCAAACCGTCGCCATTTTGTGAAAAAATTAAACTAAAAAAATTGCTACACAGAACGATTGATATTAATAAATTATATTTATTAATTTTTTCCCGATAATCCATCCCGAAATTACAATAGAATCATTGAGAAAAATATTGGTCATCACATCGAAGCTCATAGCTTTGTAAATTTTTAATATTTTTCAATAAAAATTGGTATTGAATAAGTTCAATATATACTTAATAAAATATCTTTCGCCCTATCCTAAAATAATTAGTTATACCTGTGAAAAAAATTCCCAAACATTGACAATTTTTGACCCGTCACTGTGGCTTTCCTCATTAATACAGAATACGCAGTCAAAACGATGTTTCAATATAGGTATAATGAGGAGTGATCGATTATTTGTAAAATATACAAGTAAACAGTGATACAGATAAAAGATCAGGCGATAAATGCATCAAGTATGTATAATAGGTGGTTGTGGGTTAAATAATGAGAGTAATAATGAACCACAGTGAGACGATAATCACTAATTGCCGTTAGTAGGTTTGTGGTACGCCGCACTCTCAGAGAAACTCCGACATCTGTTTTGTTGTAGAATTTACTTGTAATTAATATCAATCGTTTCTTGTGTTCATAGGCGCCGACTTAACGGAACCAAAGATAAAAAAAATTTGAATTAGAATTCACTAACTGATAATGATTTTTTTCATGCATGGATAAAAAATATTCATAGCTGGTTAACCTTCCTATATCGGCGCACGGTGTCTGAGACAAAAAGTTCTAGAGCCTGTTTTTTATGTTTTTTTTTTTAATGACAGCCTAGTAAAATTAATTCTTATTAGTAGTAAAGGTTGTGTTCAAATAAATAAACCAAAATTATAGACAATATTTGAATTTAATTAGTGACTAATAGTCTTTTATTACAGCCTCTGAAAAAAAGTTACTTTTTTAACTAGCTACGAAAACTTGAAAAAAATGTTTTTTCTTAAAACAAAAACTAAAAATAACTCTAAAAAATTTAAGAAAACAACATGAGGAATAAATTATTATAAACTTTTCTCAACCAATGTCTCATCATAACATTCGGGGCATACTAAAAAATGTAACACCTATACCCGCGTCGGTCTTATAGATAGATCAATTGATGTCGTGTTCTTACTGATAATTTTTTGCACGGATGCTCGCACTGCACTAAATTGAAGATCGCGACAAATCATGAAGCTACCAGTAAGCTCATTGTCTTAGCATTCTCGTTATTGAAAAATTTTTTAAAAATGTAATCTGTCGATTTGTCAGAACAATGCGCGGGTATAGGAAAGTTTTAAAATAATTTAACTAAATTAACGAATTTTACCAAAAATAGGATCGTATTTGTTCTCGAAAAAAGCCAAATATACCCAGTGGTTAGTTTTATTTAAAAATTTGAAAACTCCCCAAAAAACTTAACGACAAATAAATAAAAAATACTATTGCTAGGCCATAAAATGCACACCCCTTAAACATAAAAAAATGTATTAACTTATAATATCAAATAAATACGGTACAGGTACAATATAATTGGTGAAACTTAAAAGGATGTTTGAAAAAAAGATTGGAGGTAATTAATATTATATAAATATATAATATGAAGTTTATCACTCATTAAGATTTTTTAGAAAATCAACAATGAATCTTGATATCAATCGATTATTACCTTTTTTTATTTAAATTTAGGATGTATTGTAATAAAACAACAATAATTTTAATTTACAATTTTTATATAACATATTTTTTTTGTAAAATGTATAAAGTAAATAAATTAATTAATATCTAATAATAATTAAAAAGATAAATACATCCACATATTGCAGCGATAACAGCTGTGTTCACCTGATGTCTAGCATTTAAAATGAAACAACAATGTAACGTTTATAGGTTATATGACGTATATAATATATTTGTTTTAAAAATGCAAACTTACCAGATTTTATCTTGATTAAAAAGATTGATTGGCTTTGAATAAAATAATTAAAATACAGCACGTATCGATGTACATTTGTACATGTATTTATATATTAATTAACACAATATAATAATTATGGAATTTGAAGTGACACACAAGTGACATATGAAGAAATAGCGCCTACTACTATTAATAAATTAGTAATAGTAACTACTCTATTTGTAAAAAAATTTCTTGTCAAAATATGAATTTTTGTTTAAATAAACTGCAAATTTCGTTACTTCTAGTTATCCAATTTTGTTGAGTTTTAATAGGGTTCTATTCTGATAATAGATGAAGTGAATTCAAAAGGATTGGTGCAAATTTATTTCGAATTGTAGCCTGTAGTTCGACGTTTCTATCAAAAAAGCGGGTTAAATCGACAAATTGAACTTTATTTATATTTTTATAACAGAAAATTAAAACCGATCGATATTAAACTAAGCAAAAATGGAGACTGTAATGTTTTCTATCAGAAAATGTAAAAATGTAAGTGAGATACTGAAGAAATTTAAGATATAATACTCATTTTATCAATTTATATACGAAAAAAATTTTTAGGACGAGAGTAGAACACACTTCCAAGCAGAGCCTGCTTGGGGTGTGCAATAGATTCTCGTAATTAAAATTTTTGAAGAGCAAAAACAAAGAAGTTATCGATTTGTTAAAAAAATGTAAAAAAAAATTCCCCTTAGTCCGCTACTGAATGTATCGCTCAAAAGGGAAATTTGTCGGATATCTAATTTTGAAAATTAATTTACATCTAGTAATTTCTTTATATTTACAGATTTTCGAATACCTCGAACCTTATTTTTTTAAATTCTACACCTTATAAAAGTTAAAAAGTTGGCGCCAATGTTGTATATAAGTGTGATTTGTTAGAGTTTATACTTCTTTAATTGCTAATAGCATATGTGACACGGTCAAATTTTATGCATTGAAATTTTATTATTGTATTATTATCATTTTAATGATTTTAGTCAGTTGGAGACAGTGAATGTATTTTTAAGAAATGTCTTGTTTATTTTGGAAAAGTAAATGTTAAAAAGTTTAACGGGAAATATTATAATTGTATGTATGTGATATTCTGATTATAAATCTTTTGTTTTATTAATTAAAAAAATAGAAATTTAATTGTATGTAATATAAAATACAAATGAAGTGTTTCAATTGATTTGTTAATTACATATTAATTAAGAATTTATAATTTATATAGGTAGGTACATGCAGATTTCTTTTGGGTAGCAAATAAAAATATCAATTTATTAATTTATACAGGATGATTCAGCACTGTCGTGCCAAACTTAAACAGTAGATTGAGAAAAATATTTTAAGCAAAAAACTTCCTAAAAACATGTGTCCGGAAATTTTTCGTTAGAAAACTACAGCCCTCTAAAGATTTTAATCAAAATGAGTTTTTATTTAATATCTAGATAACCCTTCGTGATAAAATAATGAAATTTGGTATTCTGTTTAGTAATAATAAGTGTTATCGATTTCTCATATTAATTAGTTATAATTTAGACTAGGGATCACCGGCGCCGACTACGGGGGGGCGAGGGGGGCGATCGCCCCCCCCAGATATTATACCAGGGGGGCTTCGCCCCCCCCCCTGTGCAGCTGAACTCTAGTTTCTTTTAAATTAAAGATACTTTTGTCAATTCGATTTTTACTTTAAAAAAAGATGTAAATATTCAAATACTTGTCACTTGAGTAAAAATGATCACTAAAAATTTCTTCAAAAAGGAAATTAATACTAAAACATCTGTTATTTCCTTTACAAAGCTTAGTTAGATCAACAGCTTTAAAAAAATTCTACGACTTTTCTACATTTTACTATATTTTCAGCTAAAATCGTCGTTTACGTTTCATGAGCCTCTGTAAATTAAATATAAATGTCCACTTTTCAATTATTTCAATTTGATGAAAAAAAATTTTTTTTTTTACATTATTAGTTGCGTTTCTGAAATTTTTGTCGTTATTACGAAAGTTGGATATTGCACATTTTTTAAGGAATTTTTTTGCACCCCCCCCCCTAAAAAAATTATGAAAATCTCGCCCCCCCAGGTTAAATGAAAAGTCGGCGCCTATGCTAGGGATTATGGGGCCAGTGGGCTAGATTTTTATCTAGTATTTTTTGTTCTTAAATTTTTTTTATAAAGTTGAGCACTGATTTAAGGATATATGACACAAAGTACACAAAAACATACTTTGCTTATTTGTCATTGGATAAACCGTTTTCGAGTAATATTGATAGAAAAGAAAGCATGCAGAATTTAACTTAATACGGATGCTTCAAATTACAAATAATTTTCAAATATTTCAGAACATGAAAATTTCAGCTTGCTAGCTAGTAAAAAAACAAAACAAAAACAGGAATTGAACAACGATTAATACTAAATATTTTCCACTCCATATTGTAACCCTGTGCTTCCTAACATACATAGCTGGTACATACACACTTACAAAAATACTCACAAGACATTCGGAAAAGGCTAACATAAGCCAGCAGACAAGAATGTATGAAGAAGAATAATACTGAAAACGTTTTTGGCTTTCCAGAATTTTCCTCATAAAATATTCTGGTGAAAAATTGTTCGAAATAAATACATCACATTTTTGCCATTTATAAATTCATGTTTAATCAGTTTATTGTTAGTTTCTATAAAATAAAAACATAAAAATAATAGCAGCCATAAAATTAGTTACTTGTACGGAAGTAAACTAATAATAATAATAATTAATTAAACCCAAACAGATGTTAGGATGAATTGTATTTCTTTGAAAAGAAAAGTTGTTAAAACAAATTTCACTGATTCATACGAGCTCAAACTAAACAAACAAATATTGGTTACGAAACTTCAATGACTATTAAGATTTTATTGATAAACAAAATATTACAGATCATAATTAATTATTGCGTTGTTATTATTAATGTTTATTATATGTAAATTGGTGAACTAGAATTTTGTAAACCTCCATTAACTTTTTATATGATATTGTATATTTTTTATGACAAACGGATATACCTTTCAAAATGTCTAATTTGTTTCCTTTTATTTAAAAATATACAATCGATATAATAATATACAAAACGAAACAAAATATATATTCATAATAATAATAATATTATAGGTACAGTGACATCCATAAGTGATCGTTCAGTTTTTAATAAAATTCGTTTATCACAAATTAAGTAGGCCCCTCCCATTTGATTATTATAATATTTAAATCATTTCTCCATGTACCAAACAAAGGCAGATATTTTAAAATTTATTTGCTAGATAAAAAAGTACTCTTCGTTTATAGTACCTACTCATAGCGGGTGTTTTTTTAAAAACTTTCCAGCGGATTATTTCCAAAATAACGAATTTTCAGAGTTTCATGTTTTTTAAGGGCTAAATATTGACATCATGGTTTGACCTTGAAAAGATCACCATTATGGTTTTTTTTAGAATCAACTTTTCTTTTTCAAATGTAAACCCATATTTTTTGTTGCAGATTCGTAATTAACTAGGGAAAATAAGTAACTTTTGTATGAAACATTTTTTCTGAAAATGTCAATTTTTTATGATATGGAGCAAAACAAACAGTAATATCTGGAATTTAAATAATTTTTTACTCGAAAACTACCAATTTAAAAAAAATTGTTTTTAAAGAATGCTTTCGAAATTGGAAAGAAAAGTACAAATAAATAAAAATTCGTCGATAATTGTTGTTAAAATCTAAGCACTTTTTGCTTTTTGCGATTATTTAAAAAAAATAATAGTGTTCGAATAAAAAATTATTTATATTCCAGAAATTATTGTTTGTTTTGCTCCGTATCATAAAAAATTTACATTTTCAGAAAAAATGTTTCAGACAAAAGTTACTTATTTTCCCTAGTTAATTACGAATCGGCAACAAAAAATACGGGTTTACATTTGAAAAAGAAAAGATGACCCTAAAAAACCCATTATGGTGACCTTTTTAAAGTCAACCCATATTGTCAATATTTAGCCCCCTCAAATCCATGAAACTTTTGTCTGAACAATTTTCTCTGAAAATTTGTTATTTTGGAAATAATCCGCTGGAAAGTCCTTAAAAAACACCCGGTATATATTTGTGCGATGGAATTATTATGTAATAATATATTTTAAAATATTTTTTTGTTTACAGACCCAGTCCAACAAACCACCCAACACCGCGTATCAAAGCGTAGCACGCATAATGTCCAATGTATCGAGGACGGTACTTTTTACCGAGACCCAGATAGACCAGCGCACCGAATATGGACGTCCAGTGAGTGCGCCAGGTATTTCCTGTGTCTAGAGACCGAAGTGTATGAGTTCAAATGCTCAACCGGGTTGTTCTTCGATGTTAAGCGGCAGATTTGTGATTTCAAACAAAATGTAGATAACTGTGATATAACGGCAGGTAAGTTTAGGTTATATTATGGTGTTTTTAGAGTTTTATACCCCCCCCCCCCCAAAAAAAAAAGAAAACGGAACCCTTATGTGGTCACTTTGTTGTCCGTCTGTCTGTCTGGACGTCAAGCCTCTTTTTCTCAGAAACGAATAGATATATCAAGTTGAAATTAATATCAAATACTGACTATACTCAACTACTGTAAAACGGAGAAACTATGGTTCATTACTTACTTAAACAAAATAAATACACCTTAACGGCTTAACCACAAGAAAACAATGTCACTCAACACGTATTTCGACTTCACAAAAAGTCCTCATCAGATTCAAACTTTAGGGTCCTGATGAGAACTTCCTGTGAGGTCGAAACACTTGTCGAGTAACACTGTTTTCTTGTGGTTTAAGTGTATTTAATTAAATAATTAAATACTAACATCCAATAATCCACAGCCTCATAGTCTTGTAAACAATTCATGATTCTAACTCATTCTATCAGCCTTTCAAAGCATATTTTTATCCTGTCAGATTCACTGATCATAAAAACCTATAAGGTACTTCAGTACAAGTTTGTAAAACACAATCAACCCATTATTGGGGAAGGAAGGATTTTAAACTTATTTTAATTTTAATACGTACAACACAGGGTTACACATTAGGAGTGGATATCGACTTTATTTTCGAAACTATAAAAGTTAGAACAATATTTCAAATCGTAACTACCCTTCAATTAGCATTTGGAAGAGTAATTTAAAATCATGCAACCCACATCCATACTCGCATCACCCACACGCCTCTCAACTTTGAAATTTCAAATAGAACCCCCCATATTTTATTTCAGATTTTGAAAGATTAATTTTATTAATGAACATTTTACAAAAAGCAATTTTTTATATCATGGACCATTTAAGAAATATTAGGCAATATTTCTATTTTTTTAGGGTATAGTATTTTTGTCACATTAGGGTGGACATCGACATTATAACAGTATTTTTATTTGTGTGGACGATGCGAATATGGGTGGGGGTAGTAATAATTCGAAATATTACTCTAACTCTTAAAGTTCCGAAATTAAAGTCGATATCCACTCTAATGTGACAAAAATACTATACCCTAAAAAATACACATTTTGCCCAATATTTCTTAAATGGTCCATCATAGAAAAAATTTCTTGAAGTAAAAAGTTCATTAATAAAATAGAACTTTCTAATTCTGAAATAAAATATGAGGGTTCCTATTTAAAATTTCAAAGTTGGGAGGCCTGTGGGCGATGCGAGTGTGGATGGGGGTGGCATGATTTTTAATTATTCTTCCAAATGCTAATTGAAGGGTAAAACTTTGTCCTCATTCACTAACTCATCAATCCCTGAAGTATGAAATTTTATATTTTATATTTTAGAATTCAACGCAGGCGAAGCCGCAGACGATTCACTAGTAAATCATATTAATATATTCCCTTTTCAGAGATCCGGACTCCGCATCCACTATTGGATGCTGGTGACTGCACCGGTAGTGAGCTAGCGTGCGGTGACGGCGAATGTCTCCCAGCCGAGTACTTCTGCGATGGCTCCGTGGACTGCGCTGACGGCAGCGACGAAGGTTGGTGTGACGTGGACCACGATCCCAACGCCGCTGATAGTTGCTCGCCTGCCAACTGCGAGCTGCCGGATTGCTTCTGTTCCAAGGATGGTGAGTATTTTTAATATTTTTTAAGATTCCGTAGAAAACTAGCAGTCCTTACGTCCTTCCATCCATATATCAAAGCTATCCCGTATACGGACGTAGATTGATGACCCAAAAACAGAAATTATGAGATTTTAAAATAAAAAAATACTCTATACACACATAGACTGAGAAGTAGATTAAATTTTTAGATAGGTCTCCTTAAATATAACAAAAAAAGGTTTTCAGACTTTTTCTTTTTAATCCTTCAGTCACGAGATATTTGCTTTCAAAGTCGTTTGTAGAGTACCCCCCCCCCTTCCTCTAATTTCTAAACTATCAATGCAAAATCTTAAAAAAAAATCAGAATGTAGATTTTAGTTAGTTCTTTCAATAAAAAAAACTATAACAAACACTGTAGCAAAAATACATATTTCGTCAAATGAAATAGTAGTCCAGTCAGTAGACAATTTCGTACAGGGGTGACGCTAGAAAAAAATGACGGAGTACGTTTTTTTCAAGAAATTTGTAGATTTCAATGTATAGAACATGGTGATAACTTCCCCCCCCCCCCCCTTCACAGGGGGGTGCATAACTTTTTAGGGGCTTACAAAACTGTCTAAAATCGGTTATTTGGGTATACCACTGGAGCTGTCATTTTTAGAAGAAAATAGGTTTAATAAATCTTAAAGCTGATAAAATTACGAACAAAATAGTGTTTTTAAAAATTATGTTACATAAATAGTTAATGAAATAGAGTCCGCGAAAAAATCATTTAGCGACGTCGAGTTTGGAGATTATGCCAGAAATGTAGAGTTACGTTCGACCGCTGTGTTTAATATGTATTTAATTGAATTTCAAAATGAAATTTTAAATTATAATAGAGAAAAGAGTGCCCTAAATAATGCTTGGCACCCAATGTCGGAATCTCGAAAAATGTTTACGTTATAAGCACTCAAAGTTCTAGATATTACAAAAATTTAAAGAAAATTATTCATGTTTTTCGACGACCGATAGAAAATTTATTGCCCTAATTAATGGTTTCTGTCCGACCATGATAACTTTAAAATTGTTCAAATAATGGGAAAATATATAAAGCACATAATTTAAGTTGTAATAATCAAAATTGTATTCAAAAACAGTGTAAATTAAAAGTTTTTTTTATAAAAATTTGTCTTTAGATATTCACCTATAACTTGAATAATTTTAAAATAATCATGGTTAGACAAAAACCATTATTTAGGGCATTAAATGTTCTATAGATTCCTAGCTGGAATTTAATTTATTCGGTGTAGAATGTCTTCTCTGGGGTCATCGAAAAGCATGAATGATTTTTCTTAAATTTTTGTAATATCTAGAACTTTGAGTGCTTATAGCTCAAACATTTTTTGCGATTCCGACATTGGGTGCCGAGCATTATTTAGGGCACTCTTTTCTCTATTATAATTTAAAATTTCATTTTGAAAAATTCAATTAAAGACATATTAAACACAGCGGTCGAACGTACCTCTACATTTCAGGCATAATCTCCAAACTCGACGTCGCTAAGTGATTTTTTCGCGGGCTCTATTTCAATAACTATTTACGATACATAATTTTAAAAAAATACTATTTTATTCGTATTTTTATCAGCTTTAAGATTTATTAAACCTGTTTTCTTCTAAAACTGACAGCCCCAGTGGTATACCCAAATAACTGATTTTAGACAGCTTTGTAAGCCCCTAGAATGTTATGCACCCCCCTGTGAAGGGGGGGGGGGGGAATTATCACCATGTTCTATACATTGAAATCTACCAATTTCTTGAAAAAAACGTACTCCGTCATTTTTTTCTAGCTCAAATATTATATTGACTGGACTATAGCTCTAGATATGTATTATCAAATGTAGATAGAATATTAGTGAGAATGGCTATTGAACACTATCACAGATTCAAATTCTAAAAACTATTAAATTTGGTATTATTATCTGTAATTAATTAGACATAATATTTAAAACAGCATTTCGTTTATACATAGTTAATTTATTTAATTTATAGGAACACAGATCCCTGGTCAACTAGAACCGACGAACGTACCTCAGATGATCACACTGACGTTCGATGACGCTGTGAACTTCGAGAACTGGGAACTTTACAGTAAGACGCTATTCACACCAGAGCGCAAGAACCCTAATGGGTGTCCGATAAGGGCTACCTACTACATCAGCCACCAATACAGCGACTACCAGAAAGTACAGAAACTGTGGAATGACGGACACGAAATAGCTGTGCATTCTATAACGTAAGTATTATAGTTACAGTAAAAATAAATATTTAAATGCATAATAAACACAAATATTCCTCCATAAATAAAATTTTTCACATATGTAGTTTTATACCAACACGAGTTGAGCAGGGGTGCAAGGGCAGTTACGCAGTGGGTGAAGAGGTGATAAACTGATTATTCGAAAATAACTTGAAAACAGTTTTAAAGTCAATATTTTTTATAGTTTACAATTTGAATAATAATTGAGTTTAATAAAGTTTCCAAATAAATTCATAAAAAACATACCAAATCCTATAAATTCCATATGGGAATTTTTTTTAACTCAATAAGAAGGTTTTCAAAACATAATGTGATTTTATTTTAACTTTGTGTTTAATGTTTATCCTCTAAACCAGTGTTTCCCAACGTGGGGCCCACGCCCCACAGGGGGGCAATTCGATTGTTAAGAGGGGCACTTCGAAAATGGACTCATCCAGAGTTTAAGTTAACTGTATGGCGACTCTCAGGAACCTGACATAAAATCTCTTTGCAGCAAGCATCATGCGCAAGGATCTCACTAAATTCAAATAATAAATAATTACTAATAATTAAAATATTATAGACAAATTTTTCATTAAAATTATGTTGTACTTTAATTTCAGTTCTCCATTATATGTTTTGAAAATTTTACTGTGTATGCTCAATAATTTCCTAGTGATTTCTTTCTAAAACCTATCATTCAAGTTTCTTTAGTGAACATTTAATTTTTGAATATTTTTTATGTATATGTTGGGGGGGGGGGGTATAAGAATTTTAAAAAGGCTTAGGTGGGGCATAGAACAAAAAAGGTTGGGAAACACTGCTCTAAACGAATCTAAACCGTTATGGAATGACCATAAACCACGTAATGTCATTTTCTGAAAAAAAAACTGCCCCCCCCCTCTCTCCATGTTACGACATGTAACAAAAACCTTTGACCTACCCGCCTTATATTAGGTAACGCAGTAACATATGAGGAGCTGGGGAATAAAACTGGATAAATCCATTTTCGCAAATTTTACAGAAGAGGACAAATTGTAACTACTCTATCTTCGTGTACTTTTTTAAACTTTTGAGTATGGTTATATAGGTAGTTACAGTAGAGAATTTTTAAGACCTAAATTTTGAACTAGCGTCTTTATACATGTTCTAAGATGAATCTTAAAAAAATAGATATCTGATTCAAAGTGGATTTATAAAGTTTTGTTTCACATATATTACAATATGTTTTTGAGACATTTTTCAATAAAATTCGTCTTTCTTACATCTTGTCAAACTTCCCCTGCACCCTGCCCTACTTGTATACAACTTCACTCCTTGATAAAAGATTTTTTTTCGTTTTTACATATTTACTTTATGTACTACTACCCCCCAATAAAATGACTATCATTTATATTTCAGCCATCGCGGGTCAGAAGATTGGTGGTCGCACAATGCAACCATAGAAGACTGGTTCGACGAGATGGTCGGACAAGCGAATATAATCAATCGGTTCGCGTCCGTGCGCTTGGACGAGCTACGTGGAATGCGTGTCCCGTTCTTAAAGGTCGGCTGGAACAGGCAGTTCCTCATGATGAAGGAGTTCGGGTTCATGTATGATAGCTCCATCGTGGCTCCTTTTTCTGATCCGCCGTTGTGGCCATATACTTTGGATTATAAAATACCACATTCGTGTACAGGTAAATATAGAGGATGACAATATGATGTAGCTCGTAGCTAGCTGATCAAAAACTTGCATGGGCATTTGAATATTAAAAATATATTTTTTTTTTAATTCCAAATGTCACCCTCAACCCGTATCTTCAACCTTCAGGTAGTTTAAGATCAGAAAAATAAACTTTGAAATAGAATCAGAGGCTCCAAAAACATCCAGGAACTAAATTTTGTGTAATTTACTAAAGAATTTGCTGTTGCAAAGTTTTGTTTTTTAAATTTACGAACCTGTTGAGGGCTGTATTTTATTTAAATCAATAAATATACAAATTTATAATACATTATGTCAAATATATTATTGCCTGGTATTATCAACCAATTTAAAGCTACTTTAGCGCTAAATGCTCCTTTAAAGTAAATTTGGTGTATTTCAAACGTGATTTAAATCAATATTTAAGCTCTGAATGAATAATTTACATAATATACGTTGTAAATAAATACTGCAGAAAATTTAAAATCTATTTACTTAAATATATTATACTTGGATCTGTTGATAATATGACAGTTAGTTAAAGGAGCATTTAGTTAAACTTGATAATACTGGGCGTATATCTCTTAAACTGAAAAACGCCGTGCTAGTCAAGTAGTTAAGTATTTTATAAATAGAATCTATTTCTTTCAAGGTAATCGTCAGAATTGCCCATCGCGGTCATACCGCGGAATCTGGGAGATGGTGATGAACCAACTGACTGCAGGTGACCATACGTGCGGTATGGTGGATTCGTGTCCACCCAACATGAACGGGGTGGATGTGTACAAGATGTTGATGCACAACTTCAAACGGCATTATAAGTCAAATAGGGCTCCGTATGGATTATATTTCCATACGACGTGGTTCAAAAGAGAGGAATATCTTAATGCTTTTTTGGTATGTAATTGTTATACTTTAAGAATGTAAAAAAATATCAGATATCATCTAGTAGGATTTAACCGTCCTATACTCGCGCATTGGTTTGTCAAACAAATACTGTCAGATTACATTTTTATATTTTTTTTAATAACGGAGAATGCTAATACAATGAGCTTACTGATAGCTTCATGATTTGTCGCGATCTTCAATTTAGTGCAACGCAAGCATTCGTGAGAATAGTACATGTACCAGTACACGACATCAATTGGTCTGTAAGACTGACGCGGGTATAGGTGTTACACTTTTGAGTATGCTCCGAATGCTATGGTGAGAAATTGGTTGATAATAGATTATAGTACTTTATTCCTTATGTTGTTATTTTAAAATTTTTATAGTTATTTTGCTTCCTCGCAATATCGAAGATACGAGAAGCTTCGTTATCGTTTTAAAACGAGAAAAAAAATTTGTTCTCCGATTTCAAAAATTTTACTTTATTTATCCGTTTTAGGTCAAGACAAACACTTTTTGTTCCGTGTCTGTCTGTCTGTGTGTGTGTCTGTCCCCCAATCCTTGTCACACGCTTAACTCATGAACCACTGAACCGATATTGATGAAACTTGGTTGGTTGGTTGGTTCTGGCTTGAGGACGGTCCCATTTCAAAACTAGCTGTCGGATCCAATTTTACCCGGGGATATAAAATTAAACTATATAACGTATAATGCTGTGGGGTGCGATCCTTTAGGTCCACACAATCAACTTCCCAACATGGTATGACTTGAATACTGATTACTTATTGTTTCCATAATTAAATTTACTATGTTATAGTTTGTAAATATTTTTTTTACTATGTATATGAAAAATTTTAATGGAATTTATCAGAAATAAAACTCACCCTTTGTATTATGAATATTAGTTTTCTAATATCCTAATAATGTCAATAATATAATGCACATTTTTAGAATAACTAATCTGACAGTTTGAATTTTGAATTGTGTTGTTTCCAAGGCAACATGAATTATTAGATGTATTTATTAGTATGAAATTCAAATTTTGATGGTGGTTTTCATCCCTTTAATGGCTGTTTGGACCCATATAAAAAATAAATACTGAAATACACGTTACATTATTTGTATTGTATAGTATTTATTCTAAGTTTCGACGAAATTCGACCAAGAAAAAAAATAAAAACGAAAAAAACACCCTTTTTACCCCCTTAGGGGTTGAATTTCGAAAAATCCTTTCTTTCAGATCATATTCACGTCAAGACGCTTCGATTAGCACCCCAACGAAGTCAATAGCATTTTTTGTTCGCGAGATTTCGTCCCGGAAAAAAATGACACGTACGTACGTACGTACGTACGTACATACACACACACACACACACACACAGACATTTTTCTGAAAATAGTGTCAATATACTATAATGCCCTTGAAACATGAAAATATGTTAAAATTTTTGATTTCGATTTTCGGACCAATTACAATAACTCCCTATTGGGAAGTTAATAATTAAATTTGTGTGTAAGGGGGAGGGGTGATATCCCAAAAGATTTATTTTTTGAAGATATCTCATGAAAGATACATGTTGCGTGAAAATTTTATCGAACCTTTTTTGTAGAGTATTCAATTTTCTATAATATAGGTCACCTACGTTTGTTGTAAAGTATTCCCTTACAAAGATTTATTTCAATTTGCTTTATAAAAATCGTCATTTGTTTTTTTAAATTGCTATTTACTTTGACATATTAAATATCACTTTGACGTTTTAAATGTCATTTTGACATTCGTATAGCAGAAAATAATGATTTTGATTGAAATTGTCAAAAAATTCAAAATATACGACATAATAACCAGGCGCGTATTAAGAAAAATGTAAAATTAAATTTTTTTATTAAAATCGTATGAAAATTAAATGGTTAACCAATGACAGACAGTTCATCTGAATACTTTATCGATTTTTATTTAAATTGTTCAATAATTAACTACCTTTGATGAATTTAGCACGAGGAAGCACCGTGGTGCATTTACAAGGCAGAGTATTTAGTTTTTGTTTTAAGAAAAAAAAATCTTTTGCAAGTTTTCGTAGCTCGTTAAAAACAATTTTTTTTCAGAGGCGTTAATAAAAGAATGTTAGTCACTAATTAAATCAAAAATTTGTCTATAATTTGGTTTATTTATTTCAACACATCCTTTACTACTAATAAACATTAATTTTACTAAGTTGTCATAAAAAAAGATAATAAACATGCTCTAGAACTTTTGGTCCCAGAGACCGTGCGTGGGTATATGTGTTATTCTATTTGACGTGGGTATAGGAAGGTTAAAAAATTCTATTAGATGGAAAATATTTACGTGATCTTGGGATGACCTTGAAATGACCCGTCAAGGTCAACTTTATTTTATTTTATTGGAAACCTATATTTTTAATAAAGAATCTTATTTTCCGTTAAAAAATATTTTCTTTCGACATTTTTTTATGATGTTTAATAAATTTCACAGAAATTCACCGATGAGGTCCTGCGCCTTCCCGATGTTTACTTCGTCACATCCTGGCAGGCCATACAGTGGATGCAGACTCCAACACCTTCGCAGCAACTTAATAGTTTCGAACCTTGGTCGTGCAAGAAACAACTCGACGTATCGGAAGTCGCCTGCAATATCCCTAACGTTTGCAAGTTGCAGAGCCGCGCTCATCAGCAGGAGAGGTTCATGTACACCTGCAGAGAGTGCCCACAGCAATATCCGTGGATACGTAATGAGTTTGGGTTAAATTGAGTGGTTAGAAAGTGGGAAATTCTATGACAGATAGTATACAAGTTTTTTATTTATTTTTATTTTTAATCTCTAGCCTGGTTTTGTATGTGTTCTACTTCAGCTTTTGAACGTTTTATACTTAACCCTCTCATACATGGCGTCCTTAATTAAATGTGTAAAACTGACAGTTGAAGATTATAGTACAAACACGGTCAATTATTCTACAATAGAACCTCAATATTGTTCGCATCGTTACTGTTCAGCTCCAGACATCGTTATTGTCAACTTTCTCCTGATTTTTTTGCCAACCAGCTATAACAGTTCAACTCTTCATACAGAAACTAAGTGACAGTTAGTAATCTGCGTTATAAGTGTTATAACAATAATAAAAACTGTAGTTACTGGCTAAATCAGAAATGGAAGGCCAAGAAAAAAAAAAAAAAAAAAAAAAAAAAAAAAAAAACTGTAGTTTTATTTTTACCTATACGTATTCTACAAATATGTGTTCATAAACACTCTATGCGCGTGAGGGGGGAAAACTCGAAGTAAGGAAAAATACAAGAAGATAGTATAGAGGTACACTCATCTCGCGATTTACCAACCTTTGATTTACCGGCAGCTTGATTTACCGGCGGGCCAAACGCGCGATTTGCCGACATTCTCCTATCCCCTCCATAATACTACCGTGATTTGTGTTTCTGCGCGAAATTTCAATTCACCAATCAACGTTGAGGTTGGCACGGTGGTGGGGGCCCCTTTTTACGTTGGCAATTCAAGCGATTGAATTACCAACAACACCGGTAATTCAAGCGATGAGTGTATATGACAATAACGAGATTCTAGTGTATTTAGATAAGAGTAAAATATATTATTTAATAGTAAGTAAAATTATTTTTGTGTTTTTTAATTCAATTGATGCAGTTTTTTTACAAAAGTAATTTTAACTCGCTAGTACATCATATATGGACGTTTATTTTGCGATAATATGGTCCTTACATCCTATCACGGGCCCCATGGAAAAGAACTTTTTTTCGACCTGGTTTTTTGATAAGTTTGAATAACATTTTTTACCAATCGGCACTGGAGTCCAGCTCCTCCCCCCCCCCATCCCGTGAGAAGGCCAAAGATAAACTTTTTTTTTGTAATAAAAATTTTGAATAAGAAAATAATGTAATGCCTAATGACTATAAAAATCAATTCGAAATTCTTATATTTTGTTATAAAATAAATGCATGCAGAGGGTTAAAAACTGTATAAACTTTATTATTTATAATGTCAGGAATAATTATTTATAACTATTATCAAAAATTATATTGGTATAATGGAAATTAACTAATAAAAAATAAATAAGTAACTTACCTTCACTGTCATTATAGTCAGGGAGGTGAGCGCCAAAATTTGCAACTATTTTCTAAAAGCTGATTTTTTGATATTATGTCACATTTGTGGTGTAGATATCATAGAGATAATATACATAGAGACAGTAAGCCAGCTGAAAATACTAACTTGATACTAAATGATACAGAAAGAGATGAAAAAAATGTGAACCGCTATCTATCTTTGTCAAACCAATCAGTTTGTTGAGAGACACAAGTACGTTAAGATTTTTCTGTCTCTTATTATTTACGATTGACGTCCACATACCTACATAAAGTGCTATGGATCACTGACTCTATGTAATACTTTCTCTATGGTAGATATTAGATATACAGCCTGCCATCAGTCAGCTAGTTTCGTTAGCGTTTGGCGCGGGGGTGGTAAATCAGCTGCTAACGGCATTTGTTAAGGTAAAATTCGGACTGACTATTTTTTTTTTAAATTTAATAATATTCCTAATTCTTACACCGAATTTTATATTTTAGAAAGTACTTTCACGACGTATAGATTTTTTACGAGTTAAACGCGTTGCTGACGCGCCCGGTTGCAAGATTTTGATGACTGACTATGATAAAAGGGGTTCTTACTTAGTATACTGCTTACAAATAAATTTTCAGATTTTAGAAAGTAGTTGCAACGTGTATAATTTTTTTTTACAAAGTTAAAACCACCCTCGCGCTAAACGCTACGAAACTAGCTGACTGACGGCAGGCTGTATACCTACATCCCAAATGTGATGTAATATAAAAAAAACAGCTTTTAGAAAGTAGTTGCAAATTTTGACGCTAACCTCTTGGACTATTAAAACAAGTAGGTATTTCCCAAAATTATAATTAAGTATCATATGGGATGAAGAGTGCAATCATTCTTACTATACCAATTTTGTGTTCTTAAATCATGAAATTAGTACTGTAATGTTCATTCGTTTTATATTATTATGTCACTGATTTTATTTTTACTTTTTAAAATTTCTATTTGTGTTTTTGTATATATAGTTGTTTTAATTGATATAAAAAAGCTGTACAAACTAAGTAAATAAATATTTTTTAAATATAAATTGTTTACTTATTTATTTAAGAACCACTATCACAAACTTATTTCGGGGTCCCTGTCCCTACTGGCCCCTAGTGGCCCCTACTATCTTTACTTTCCGGAAACAAAAATTACAATACACGATAAGTAAAACAAAATAATTAATGAATAAAACAAAGAAAAACACAAACAGTAATACTTAAAAACCATTTTCGATATAGATATTGAAGTATTATACTATATCAACCTTAAATTTTCCTGAAAATTTCATCAAGCCATTGAGGAGAAAAAAAATGTTTTCGAACTAAAATAATTTTCCAAATTAAATAACACATGGTGAAATACTTCTTCAGATAGAGGTGCATAAATAATTTTTTTAGCAAAAACAGACTTTATACACATTTCCAATTCTTACCCGGCTATTGTCCGTATCGACAAAATAGTTTTTCGTCTTTTGCTTAAAACATTTGCTTATAACTATTGATAGCTATTTTTTTTTCTAGATAAATACACCAAAAAACGTAATCTCCGGAAAAATCCTATCGGAGCCAACCATAACATTTTGAAGACCTAGCGCCTAGCATTGCATATTTAAGAGTCCTGAACTGTCTTATTAAACAACTAAAGTATTAATAGGTCTTTATATGAATGAACTAGCGGAATCCCTAGTTTCGCTCGCGTAAACTTCGATACTAATTAAAACCCTCCATACGTGATAATGAATATTACATTTTTTTAGATTGATTTTAATTCATTACCTTTAAAAAACGAAAATATCTCGGATCTTCGTTAAGAATTGTAAAAACTAACCCTATGTCCACTCTCGTCATTAGGGGCTGAATATAGAATTCTTTTATCGCAAAATTTTGCTCGACTCCACCTTTGTAACTTAAGCAGCTTTGCAGATAAACATATCAAAAACACAGACTCTGTCTACCCCCGCCATTAAGGGTTGAATGTCGAAATTTTTATTTTAATAGATGACTATTTTTCCCGAATTTACCTTTATAGTAAAGCAGGTATGTAGTTAAACATATCTAAGTCCATCCTCGTCCCCGTCCCATTCTATTAGGGCTTGAATATCGAACTTTCATTTTTAATTGAATATTAATTTGTTAAACACTTTAGGGGTTAAATATTGGGAAATGCTGAAATAATTGTTTCATTATTTAAATTGTATAGTATGTACGATAAGTTTCAATTAAATGCGAACAAAAAAAAATATATAAACTTTGACACCCTGTTTTAACCCCGTAGGGGTTGAATTTCGAAAAATCTTTTCTTAGTGAGTGCTCACATCATAAAAGGAAGGCACCTACGAAATTTCACGTTTCTAGGTCCAGGGGTTTGGCCTGTACGTTGATATATGAGTGAGTGAGTGAGTGAGTGGTTAAGGACAAACTCTTTTATAGATATAGATTAGGGTGATTCATTTCCGCAAAACATTTTTTTTCAAGGTCCTCAAGCAAAATTTTAATCTACATATAGAAAAAAAATTCTCACCAAGATTGAGCTCTTAATTCCTATTTTAAGTACTTGCAATTTAAATATGAAGTTTTCCCATTTAAAATGCATGTAAAAAAATTTTTTTTTTTCAAATTTCTAATGCTTAGACACCTTTTATCATATTGGGAATCGGTTTCTGTAACTCACACTGGTTCGCCAGTAGGAGTCATCTAAATACAGTTTTTGGAATAAATTGTTTTTTTTTTTTAATTTCTAATGCTTAGACACCTTTTATCATATTGGGGATCAGTTTGATGGACCTTACGGGAAATTTCAAACTCTTTAAAATTGCCTTAGTGTTTTTTTCTGTAACTCACACTGGTTCGCCAGTAGGAGTCATCTAAATACAGTTTTTGGAATAATTTTTTTTTCCATTTTTTTAGTAAACCGCAAAAATTAGGGAGAAAAAAAGAGCTGACTCGTAAAAACTAGTTTTTTACCAATATTTAATGAATTTACAGCCATTTTTAGGCCTTAAAACGCAAGAAATTGATAAATACTAACTAATAATGCTGCATTATTAGTTAGTATTTAGATGACTCCTACTGGCGAACCAGTGTGAGTTACAGAAAAAAACACTTAAGCAATTTTAAAGAACGTGAAATTTCCCGTAAGGTCCATCAAACCGATTCCCAATATGATAAAAGGTGTCTAAGCATTAGAAATTTGAAAAAAAATATTTTTTTTACATGCATTTTAAATGGGAAAACTTCATATTTAAATTGCAAGTACTTAAAATAGGAATTAAGAGCTCAATCTTGGTGAGAATTTTTTTTTCTATATATAGATTAAATTTTGCTTGAGGATCTTGAAAAAAAAATGTTTTGCGGAAATGAATCACCCTAATATAGATAGTAACATTTAATTGTAATAATACTTTATTTTTCATCAAATTACATAATTTACATGTAACACATTTATAAATCGGGTCCCACTATGTACTAGGTAGATACATATCATATTATATTATTTAAATCTTACAGACGAATTAAAATTTAAAACAAGCAATTTGTATTTCTCATTATACTTATCGCTTTCAATAATTTTTACAAGAATATATTATTGTTCACATAGCAAATAAAATATTTTGTATTTTACATAAATTTTCATTCTAATTTTAACAATATGTATCATTTAAAACATGTTTGTATTTAAAATCTACTAACACATCAACAATTTGCAAACATTTAGGTATTTATCTTAATTCTAAGTAGTCGTCATTCATTGCCCTAAATCATTTGCGTTCTGTGAAAAATTGGTGCTCATTTACAGATTTACATTGATTTCAGCTTTTCATTTAATGGGCTACAAACACACAGTAGAAAAAAGACGCACAAGAGAGAGTGGCGGAATATCCGCGCCATTAATACACTATTAGAAAAAATTAAAGGAACAAAAAAATTTCTTAAATTTTTTAGTGATTTTTGAAAGGTTGTAACTCTGAAAAATAGTCGTATGGAGATTTAAAATAAAGGATTTTGAAGCTTTAAGTTTCTGGTTTTGTGAGTGACGGTTATTGCACAAAGAAATAGCGCGAGAAAAAAATTTTCCAAACTTTTTTTATATTTTTTTTTGGGTCTTTTTTGGAAAAAATAATTCTCAGTTAAACCACTGCATTGATCAATTAAATTGTTCGTTCAGCTTTAATTTGCTTTTTTTTAAATTACCTCTACGTCGATTTATCGCTAAAATATCTGACTTTAAATGAAAAAGGATCCTTTTATATTTGATCATCGATATTTCAGCAACTAATAATCGTACAGTAAATCTAAGGACGGTTTTGAAAACTTGAATAAATTATCAACAAGAACATACAATGATTTTTAAAGAAAAAAAAATTTATCCTCCACATTAATTTGAAAAAAAAAACTGAAAATTATGACTCTTTACGGTTTTTTTTAGAAAATCTACGGCGTATTTACTAATTTTGATAAAACGACTAATGTTGAGCGTAATTTTTACAGCTCAATATACCCACAATTACCCTGTGAACTAACAAGTTGATCCATCGAACCGTTTTTCTGTTCTAAATGATCAAAGTTTTGAAAATAATTAAAGGAACACGTTTATTGCTCCTAAAAATTTCGTAATCATTATCAAAATGAAATGAAGACTTTTTTCGACTGTTCCCACAATTTAACACTACATATCGTTTTTAATGAAATAAATTTTTATTTTATTTTTTAAGTTGCTGGAAATTTAAGGAAACAATATCTAGTCGTTTCATTTCTTTTTTTTAATTTTTAAGTTTTTTTCCAAAACTACAATTTTTTTTTATCGTAGTCAGACGTCAGGCTTATGATAAGAAATAATTGAAGTTTACAAAAAAATTGAAGAGGGTTACAGCTATCGCAATGTTGGAAATAGGGTGGGTGTTAGTGCATTACTCATATTTCGCGCTTATGCGCGATACCAAGAAACTTTTGATAAAAAAATGTCAGACAAAAGAGTAGTTTTGAAAAAATGTTTTTTAAAACGTAAGTTAACTTCGTAGAAAATATCAAAAATCTATCTTAGGAATGTGCGTATATCGAGGCCGTAATTCAGTTCGGAGTATCAACTTTGCATTTAATGCAATAAGCGCAGATATATATAATTATTGAATGCAAAGGCCAAATCTTTTCAGAAACGACTGGATATTGTTTCCTTAAATGTCCAACAACTTAAAAAATAATGTAAAAATTGCTTAAATTTTTATTTTATTTTTGATATTTTTTTTTTGTTTTCCTTAAAAAACGATCTGTAGAGTAAAATTGTGGGAACAGTCGAAAAAATTCTTCATTTCATTTTGATAATGGTTACGGAATTTTAAGGACTGTTGCATTTGCAATCCCATGATGCATCGCAAAGCGAATTCTGCCCTCTCAAATAAACGTTATCTGAGAACGTGTCTCGCTGAAGCTAACAATCAGTGGTTCTCAAAAATGGACCTCGCGACCGTTACAAAGCTCCCTCTATTTATAAAGATAAACATTTTTTGTGTTTAGCCTTTTTATATGTACCTACTTAACTTGTGTGCTATCGTTCCCGACATGATATTCCCTTAACCTAGTTACAAAAAAACTTAACACTACATATGGAAGACGTAGCTTCCTCTTACAGTCCCTAATTTCTTCAACACCCGCTCGACTTTGCAACAAGTGCTCAATGGAGACTTTCACTATCGCGAACACTCGCGGTACTACTCGCACTCTCGGATTGACTCGCGCACTCCCGGTATTCACTATCTGACTATCAAACTTGTTAATAACGATCTTCTGACTTCTTCTCACCGCATCTCGTTCTACACCAAGATTATTCTCCATCATACTAGAATCCCTTCTTCTCCCACTTGCATATTATATTCTCCAGTTCAACACCTGGTTCCACTTAGACTTCATCTGGTTCCCCTGCCACTTTATTGGACTCCACATAAACGTCGATTGACTCTCCTTACATTTCATAGGGCTCCCCACATACTTCACCCCCTACTAAAATGTCATCAGCTTCAGTTGCTCATCGTCATATGACTCGTTGTCTGAATCATACAATTAAACTTCTTCTCGCAATAGTCTGTCGAGATCGAAATGCGTATATTTAGTGCCGATTTCGTCCAGGCCACCATTTGCTTCATCTTTTCAAAATTCTCTTTATTACCCATAATACTTCCCAAATTCCAATTGACTCCTCTACATTTTATTTTGTTCGGTGTGGCTTTTATTTCTTCTGTAAACTTAACTTTTGTATTCATTACTTCTACTGATATCACTCATGCAGTTATCATCCTATGAACCAAACTTTTACGAGGTTCGATCACTGTTTCATGTCCAATCATATGTGACTGTATATTCACACTCGTTCTTCGCAGATATTTTGACGACTTCTTTTAAGAAAACGTAGAGTTGGCAAACTCCTTGATTCTCTAGAAATCTCTTCCGTGGCCGCGAAAGAGAATTCGGAGTCTTCAATTACCTGGTTCGAATAATTTTTTTTCCTTCAGACCACATTCACTGGCCGTCCCAGTAAACGATCCTCGAGCAATTATCTTCAATCGACGTCGAATAGTCGACTCTTCAAATCTGACTACTTTCTTTTCTACCCGTTTTATTTAGAACTCACTCGACGTACTCCCGTACTTGGTAACATCCTTCAAACAACTTCTCTTGGTGCTCTGTTCTTGCTCCACGTTTTGCTCTTTCTTATTTTTTCCCGATTCTCACTAATTGCTCTAGATTCCCCGAATCTTTCTTTAAATTTACCCTGTTTCCATTTTACTTCCATTTTTCTGCTTCAATCCAGTTTTCTTTTTCGTTACAGCCCCTACATGTAATACGCATGTTACATCCCTGATCAATTCTCGTCTTATCTTCTTTATCTTGGTAAGCCCTCGTACTTTAATAATTATCGTATATCTTATTTTTCTCCCAACTAGGTAATGTCCTATCTCACTCTGTGCTAGCAACTGTGTTTCCTCACCACCCACCTTTATTGTGTTTCCCCCAAAGTTAATCACAGTTCTATGCTCCTCTAGGAAATTCCATCCTAGGAGTCCATCAGCCCGGATTGGTAATCCCTCGCAAACTACATATCTTGCCGTCAGTATCGCATGACCCACCTTCAGCTTCATTGATATATTGTCTTTACATTGAGTCTTATTACCTGTAATCCCTACAATAGTCAAAGCTGGACTTTCATATGTCTCCCACCTCATAGCGTCTACTATTCGCCGGTCCACTATGGAAACTGAAGATCCCGTATCAATGATCAGATTGAGTTTCTCATTGTTAAACTTGATGCTGATTATACATGGCATTTCGTCATCTACGTCCTAAATATGCGGAATTACGCATTTGTTAATGGATGGGCAACCTCCAGAACAATGTTCTTTCGGAAATGCGTTTGCGTCTGAATGCCTCTGAGTCAATATTGATCTTCTTGAAATCAAGAGTCCCCAGTTTGGTCATAGCAATCCCTTGCTAAGTGCCCCGGCTTTCTACAATTTCTACATGCCGTCCGATTGTAACATTCGTGGGCTAAATACTCTCTTTTGAGGCAATTATAGCACTCCACCCCGTGGTCCGGTCCTTGATTATTGGACATCGACCTACTACAACTGCGTTTTCGACTCAAGCTCAAATAGTCCTTTCTGTCGTGTGGAAATAGCGTCTGTCTCTGCTGGTAAATCCACAATTTGATTGAGCTCCTCATGCTCAGCTAACTTGGCTGCTCGAAGTACCCATGTACTTCAGTAGTTCGCAGTCCAAACCCAATTTTAACTACGTGACGAATGCGTTTTCAAAATACCTGGTTATCCCACATTTGTCATGTGACCGTGCCTCATTCAATTCCTCTGCTAGAGCCTCCTGATTTCAGTCTTGTTACAAATTGCTCCACTGTCTCTTCTTGTCGTTGGAAGATTTGCTACATTCTAACTCTCGCTACACCCAGTAATGGTTTTGGACTGAATCTTGTAATAATACGATCCTTAAACAACATATATGTGGCATCATTGTGGCTAAGTTCTCCTTCACTTTTATAGAATTGATACGCTTCCCCAGTCAAACGACAGCATACGATCTTAAGAATCTGCGGGTCTTCTAATTCAACCAACCTGGCGATTTGCTTCACTTTCTTGAAATAATCTCGAGCATTCTCGTTTCCAAAAACGACTAAAATTTGCGAAAATCTTGCCCAATTTTACTCAGGCCTAACTTCTCTAGCGGATACCCCATTAACTACTGAATCGGTTGCTTGTGCCATTTTGAAAAAATATATTTAATAAATAAATACAACAATGATTTGAAAAATTTAGATAATAAAAAACGACTGACACCCCTGTATAATAATTAGAAATTGAAACTATTTTCAGATAAAATTACAAATACCACTATTATTTCAATAAAATAACAGAAATGACTAATAGAAAAATTCTTCTATGTAAAACAACTCTTTTTAAAAAAAAACTCCTAAATATTTTCTTCAAATGAACCCACAACAAAATATCATTCTTAAAACTGAAAATCAGTTTTCGAAACTCCAACCCTTAAACTTCTCTTCAGATAGACCAAAGACAAACAACCATCTAGAAAAATATTCCCTAAACAACCAAGAACAACTCTTCAATTCCACAATGATAATATATAACTTCTCTTCCAGACCCAACAGTCAAACCCTATCCAGAAAGTACCCTATATGAAAAATAACGTTTTCACCAATTTGTAACTACAAGATTCATTTAACTACTTTAAATTCAAGCCAACGCTGAAATCCAAACTATTACTATAAAATAAATTTTCACCCAAGCTTTATTGTGTCGGCTTTAATTTCTATTTGTTATGACGCTCTACTGCAGTTTGGCTGCATTTAGTTAAACTCGAATAAAAGAAACAAAATTTCCCAAGATAAAATTCTTCCCTTATTTACTGCTATACTTCTTTCTGCCTTCATTTACGCTGCACCCTATATATAATCCTCCCAAAAATATATTTATTAACAACCCCTATCTTACTTCACACGCCAAGCTAATTATTCCACCTGAAAAATATATTCACAAAATACAATATATAATCAACCTTTATTGCTGCATAATTCCTCCTGAAAAAAAATACACAAAAATTTCCTTTACAACCCTTACCTTTTCTCATTGTGGTTCTCAAAAATGGATCTCGCGACCGTTACAGTTAGATACTGCAAACTACTATAGACCAATCAGTCTATTGCCAAATACACTAGTCCAAAGTGTGTTGTGATGGAAGAACGTATATTTTTTTCAAATTTGGATTATGTCTTTTATCATTCCAGTAGTAGATGTTATAAAAATTATTCATTCTTTATCTGTAGAAAGTAGGTATATAAAATACATTGAGGAAATTTTTCTATATCGTCTTCGATATCTTCATTTACCAAAAACCGAAAAAAATCGTCATTCGTTGAACAGTATCATCAATTTCAATGAATGAAAACATCCGTTCATGGTTTTTCAAAAGGGTATAAAATAAAGCAGTTTTTAAACCCATTTGAATATCTGTAAGAGTGCTAGATTTTATATACTCAACAAATTAATTAAGGGGACACCTAAAAAATATCATGTTTTGAAATGCTTGTAACTTGGTAAAAATTAACTTTTTTCAAAACTTTTTTATTATTAATGGAGCAAATTTACTCTACTTTATGATGATCTAATTCGTTCATCAACTTCTTTTCATTTTTTAACTTTTTTATGTAATTATATAAATATTGAAAAAACTGCATATTTTGACACTTGATGTGACAAGCCGTGTGAATGAGCGCGCGCGCAGTTTTTTGTAGAAATTAATTTTTTTGACACAGTTCCATTCTATAATTAAGCAGTTTTGTAGAGAATTGATCAAGGAATACGATGGTATATTTTTCAAAATGTCCAAAGCGTGTTCTCGCCTTGAAAACCACGATTAAATAATATAATTGTTTATAACAAATAAATTAAATTGTTTATAATAATAAAATAAATACGTTATTTAAGTGACATTCAAGAGCTTCAAAATGTTTTTTTGTTGAAGTCTGTAAGATAAATAGAACCGGAGATATAAGCAGTTTAAGGAGAGCATGTTTTCGATTTTTTACCGTTTTTTCGAAATTTCAACCCCTTGTAACTTCTAAACTAGGGGTGATAAAAATAAAATAAAAATTGTTTGACATATAAATTGGGTCCAAGGAAGCTGTAAAAAAAATTATAGCCAAATCAGAAAACATGAGGTCAAAAACTGTCCCGCTTGACGTGGAATGGCTCATATACCGGGTGGACCATTTTAACGTTTAATGGAGAATAACTCGACCGGTAAGTAAAATAATAAAAAAGGTTTCAGATAAAAGTTGTACGGTTTGGAGGGGGGCATAGACGTACTTAGATGAATTTTTTTTTAAGTGGTGTTTTCAAGGTGGTATGAAGGTCAACATTATTTTTTTAAATAGGAACCTATAGTTTTTATCAAGTAATTTTATTTAACGTGAAAAGGCACGAATCTTTCATTGAAAACTTTTTTTTAACAACTTAACCTTTCCAAGATATCTAACAAAATAATTCGAGATTTTGAACTTATTTTTTACTCAGAAACCATAAATTTTAGAGAAAAAGTACAAAAAAACAAAAAATGTTTATTTTAATCTAATAAAACTAAAGAATTATTTTTAAAATTTTAAAACTTATTCTAAAAATTTTTTAACATTATTTTTTTTGCTTAAATAAAATAAATTAAAGAAGTTTTAAAATTTTAAAAATAATTCTTTAGTTTTATTAGATCAAAATAAACATTTTTTGTTTGTTGTACTTTTTCTCTAAAATTTATGGTTTCTGAGTAAAAAAATATTGAAAGTTCAAAATCTTGAATTATTTTGTTAGATATCTTGGAAAGGTTAAGTTGTTAAAAAAAAGTTTTCAATGAAAGATTCGTGTCTTTTCACGTTAAATAAAATTACTTGATAAAAACTATAGGTTCCTATTTAAAAAAATAATGTTGACCTTCATACCACCTTGAAAACACCACCTTAAAAAAATTTCATCTAAGTACGTCTATGCCTCCCTCCAAACCGTACAACTTTTATCTGAAAACTTTTTTTATTATTTCACTTACCGGTCGAATTATTCTCCATTAAACGTTAAAATGGTCCACCCGGTACATTACGGTGGAGTCATATAACCGAAATTTTATATTGAATAAAACAATCTCTCCTTACAGCGATTTTAAAATATTCTAGGGTTCAATAGGAGTTCATAACTGATTTTGTGGATTTGTCCATTTTCCGCGCGGTACTTTTTCCACGACTTTTCCGGAAAATCATCAGTTTTCCCATTTTGTGGTTTGTTTTTTGCTAATATCTCGGCTTTTACTTGATATATTTCGATGAAAAAAATTTGCTCTTACGCGTAATGAATCATCCTATCGATCGGTGTAGTGCGGGATACTCTGACTTAATTTATAACCTCAAAAAAAATTATATACTACGGTTATCACAGATTTTTTGTTTTTTCTCAATAACTTTGCAAAAAATAAAAATATCTTGACGAAAATTGGAAAAAATGTTCTTCTTATGATTCCAAATAAACCTATCAAGTTTCATTAAAAAATATTTTCAAATATTGCAAACAAATTAGATTTAGAAAAAAAATTGATTGTCGGCGCATCTTTAGGCAAACCATCGTAGAGAAAATAATTTTATTTCAAATTGTAGGGGTTTTTTATGCCCTTTTAAATGATGTATATAAAATTGCTTCTATATATTGAAACAAAAAAGTTATTTAGATTTCTCTGAATTGATTTTGGCATTTATGGATTGTTGCATTAAATACATTTTTTCCCGATTAACTTTTTTATTGTTCAGAAAAAATTATAAAATTTAATATTTAGTTAAAAGATGAGTATTTGAAACAAATTTAGCATATTTTTTTGTAATAATTAGTTGGTTAACCCAAAAATTCTGAAAAATTCAAATTTCACCCTCACAAATTCATCATTTTTGTTTGTTAAATATCAGTTCGTATACTATAAATCATTATTTTTAGCAACGAGAAAGATTTAAAAAATAAATGTAATCAAATTTTAAGTTATTTATTAGAACAACATTAAATTATAAATGGATACTCGAAATTTTTGAGTATCCAATTTGTGCGGGTGAAATTTGAAAATTTCAGTTTTTTTTTGGTAAACCAACTAGTTATTACCATAAAAATATGTTAAATTTGTTTCAAGCATTCATCTTTTAACTAGATTTTAAATTTTATAATTTGTTCTGAACAATAATAAAAATTCGAAATGAAAAAATCAGCTCAGAGAAACCTTATTAACTTTTTTGTTTCAATATGTAGAAGCAATTTTATATACATCATTTAAAAGGGCATAAAAACCCCTACAATTTTAGATTAAAATATTTTCTTTACGATGGTTTGCCCAAAGATGCGCCGCCAATAAATTTTTTTTCTAAATCTAATTTTTTGCGACATTTGAAAATATTTTTAAATGAAACTTGATAGGTTTACTTGGAATCATAAGAAGAACATTTTTTCCAATTTTCGTCAAGATATTTTTATTTTTTGCAAAGTTATAGAGAAAAAACAAAAAATCTGTGATAACCGTAGTATATAATTTTTTTTGAGGTTATTTTAAGTCAGAGTATCCCGCACTACACCGATCGATAGGATGATTCATTACGCGTAAGAGCAAATTTTTTTCATCGAAATATATCAAGTAAAAGCCGAGATATTAGCAAAAAACAAACCAAAAAATGGGAAAACTGATGATTTTCCGGAAAAGTCGTGGAAAAAAGTACCGCGCGGAAAACGGACAAATCCACAAAATCAAGTTTGAACTCCTATTGAACCCTAGAACATTTTAAAATCATAAAATCGCTGTAAGGAGAGATTGTTTTATTCAATATAAAATTTCGGTTATATGACTCCACTATTTTATGTAGGTACATATTAAAACCATTATAAATTGTAATACACTAAAATGCAAAATTAACGGATCACTAAATTTTTCAAATGTTTTTAGGTGTTTTCAAATAGCTGGATCTCTGCGAAAAATGGTCGTAGAAGAATTTTGAAAAAACCATTCTAAAGGTTAAACGTTCTAGTTTATGAATCATTTATTGAAAATTTTATTATCCTGCAGGATAACCTCCTTTTTTAAGTTGAAACGCCAAAAAAAAATTCAAAATTTTATATTAATTTTGAGAGGCTCTACAGGACATGTGAATTTTTTTGGTCAAATCAAATAAACGAGTGTTGTAGGTCAGACTTTTTTCTTTAAACGAGTTTTTTGTTTATGCTGTACGATATTTTTTTAACAAGTTATGTGCAATCAAAGCAAAAATCATATCTTTAACTTTGAGCGCTAATAACGAATAATCGTAAAAAAAAATTAAAGGCAGATTTGGAAAGCTGAAAATATTGTCTTTAGCGCCCTAGAGTTGTTTATTTGATAAAAAATTATTTTAATAAAGTAAAATTCGTTTGAAAGTGACCTAAAAAATCGCATATTTTTCATTTTTCATAAAACATGGGGGAACTTTAGGGGGAATCACGGAATAATTAAAATGTCTATGTTTTTTATTAGTTAAAAGTATACCTAAAATACCTGTGAAACCCCGAATCACCTAGATTTTTTTTTGTTTGAACCCCAAGCCATCAAACATGGCATATAGCTCTGAGAGCGTTAAAAGATCACTCAAAGTTTCCATCTTTTTGAAGGTATTTTTGAATGGCTGTTTCTTCGGGAAAAAGGTTCATAAAACAGTTTTAAAAAATTGTTTTAAAGCTTAAGCGTTCTTCTTTTCTCATCATTTTGATTTTTTTTATTATTCAAAATAACATTTTTTTATGTTGAAGCGCCGAAAAAAAATTTGCAAAAATTGATAACAAATTTGAGAGCCTCCAGTGGCCATGGTACATTTTGTTGATAAAATCTAATAAATACTTTTTATAGACCTGAGTTTTCTCTTTAATTTGATTTTTTTGGTTTTAGTGTACGATAATTTTTGATCGAGTTATTTGCGTCCAAACACTTGTTGATGCTTTCTCATCGTACTTCATTAAAATTAAACATGTTAATTTTTATCAGAAATAAATATTGTCATTTTGAAAAAAATGTAAAAGAAGCAAAATAATAATAAAAAAAATATTTTTATTTATATCGTTATTGCTTTTGTTGTTGCAAATCTTAACATTTCTTTGAATATGACAATGATTATTTTTTATAAAAAACGAACTTTTTAAATTTCAAAGCATTAAGATGTGTAAAGTAATAATAAATGTTTAAACGCAAATAACTCGATCAAAAATTGTCGTACAGTAAAACCAAAAAAATCAAATTAAAGAGAAAACTCTGGTCTATAAAAAGCATTTATTAGATTTTATCAACAAAATGTTCCACGGCCAATGAAGGCTCTCAAATTTGTTATCAATTTTTGCAAAATTTTTTTCGGCGCTTCAACATAAAAAAATGTTATTTTGAATAATAAAAAAAAATCAAAAAATGATGAAAAAAGAAGAACAATTAAGCTTTAAAACATTTTTTTGATAACTGTTTTATTAACATTTTTCCCGGAGAAACAGCCATTCAAAAATACCTTCAAAAAGATTGAAACTTTGAGTGATCTTTTAACGCTCTCAGAGCAATATGCCAAGTTTGATGACTTGGGGTTCAAACAAAAAAAATCTAGGTGATTCGGGGTTTTGCAGATATTTTAGGTATACTTTTAACTAATAAAAAACATAGACACTTTAATGATCCCGCGATTCCCCCAAAGTTCCCCCATGTTTTATAAAAAATTAAAAATATGCGATTTTTTAGGTCACTTTCAAACGAATTTTACATTATTAAAATATTTTTTTATCAAATAAACAACTAAAAAGCATTAAAGGAAATATTTTCAGCTTTCCAAATCTGCTCTTAAATTTTTTTTATGATTATTTGTTCCCTAGTTATAAGCGCTTAAAGTTAAACATATGATTTTTGCTTCGATTGCACATAACTCGGTTAAAAAAAAATCGTACAGCAATAAAAAAAAGTAAATTGAAGAAAAAAGTCCAACCTACAACAATCATTTATTTGGTTTGACCAAAAAAAATTTGCATGTCCTGTAGAGCCTCTCAAAATTAATATAATTTTTTGAAAAAAATTTTTTGGCGTTTCAACTTAAAAAAAGGAGGTTATCCTGCAGGATAGTAAAATTTTCAATAAATGATTCAAAAACTAGAACGTTCAACCTTTAGAACGTAGAAATTCTTCTACGACCATTTTTCGCAGAAATCCAGCTATTTGAAAACACCTAAAAAAATTTGAAAAATTTAGTGATCCGTTAATTTTGCATTTTAGTGTAGTTATATAGGGAAAGAAAATTATATTAATATAATACAAACGAATAAGTCTAGCTTTTATCTCCTTCGGCACCACAATTTTCCCTCATGCTTATGGTCTCACCAGCCTGACTAGCAGCCCCCTGCGAAGCTTGAGACCCGCCACATCCTGACCGGCTTGTCAAGGATAAAGCACATCTCTGAATCAGCTCGCTGGAGATTAGCAGTGAGATCGGGAGGTTGGAGAAATTTGTGTGTCTGATTACTTTGAGGCCGAAACCTCTTTGCCTGATTTAAAGACTTAAACTGGTTATTAAAATTTGATCTCATCTGACCTCTAGACCTAACTAATTTGCAGGTCTCGGACGGAGTAGTATGACGCGCCAACTATTGGAACTTTTCAAACTGACAATTGATGCTATTGAAGATATGTACATGCAGGGATGGTTTCGCTCACTCGTACAGCAGTGTTAATATTTTACCTTAAACGTCTTCAAAATAGTCGGAGAGGCTTTCTTCATTCAGCTGCCCCATTCTCAATCAACAACTCTGTCAGATCTAGTCGAAAATTTTAATATGATTTCCAGACATTAATAGTTTTTAGGGTGTTTAATATCCATCGCCTTAAAGGGCCACTGATGACTACATATTCAATAAGAAATGAGCCTCAGACATATAATGATCTATAAAAATAAGCACAACAAATTTTATTAATTAAAAAGGATTTAATCCATAGTGACATTACAAAATAGATTCTATCCTGAAGCGATAAAATTTTAATGGTATGAAAAATTGCTTTGATTACATACAGGATGTCCCAGGACTGTGTCAAAGCTCAATATTTCATTTATTATAAGAATTGGAAGAAAACTTTAAATGCAAAAGTTGTTAGGCTAGAGGAGCGGCATAATTTGAAAATAGTTACATTTATACAGGCTGGCCCATAACTACGTTACAAACCAAAGTTATGTTTTTTTTAAATACAAACTATATATGTATTTTTATTTGATAATCTAATAGCATTCATTTTTCTGGTTCTTTTGATATAGCATGCATGGGATTATACAGAGTGGTTTAAAAATTATGACCAATTTTGTAAGAAAATAGGAGTATTTTCAACACCTTGTAATTTTCTAATTACAATTCAAAAAAAATTTTCTCTGCTGAAAGTAGTTTTGGCATATTCTCTATTATTTCGATATTATGTCAAACATTTACAAAATTGTATTATTTGTACAGGTTGTATCAAAACTCTGAACCTAGTTTTTTCAAAATTTTCAAATAGAACACCGTATATATTTTTGCATTTTCGAGTTGCCTGTTCAATTCTCAACACATTTAATAAACCATATTCTATACCTTAATCCAGCCGTTAATAAGTTATTAATTTTATTTTAAAATCTTAACATTTTTTTAAACGCAATACAACTTTATTATATTCCATAAAAATAATTAAATTTTTATGTTGGTAAGTTTGTAAGCTCTAATAGTATGTTAAGTTATTTTTAAGCGAACCGTTTTATTAATTATAATAAAGTTGTATTGTTTTTATAAAACATCTAAAGATTTTAAAATAAAATAAATAACTCTTTAACGGCTAGATTTAGGTATAAAACATGGTTTGTAAAATGTGTTGATAATTGAACAAACAATTCGAAAATGTAAAAATATATAGGGTGTTCCATTTGAAAATTTTCAGAAAAACTAGGTTCAGAGTTTTGATACACCCTGTACAAATAATACAATTTTGTAAATGTTTGACATAATATCGAAGTAATAGAGAATATGCCTTTACTACTTTCAGCAGAGAACAATTTTTTTGAATTGTAATTAGAAAATTACAAGGTGTTGAAAATACTCCGATTTTCTTACAAAATTGGTCATAATTTTTAAACCACTCTGTATAATCCAATACGTGATATATCAAAATAACCAGAAAATGAATGCTTTTAGATTATCAAATAAAAATATATAGTTTGTATTTAAAAAAACATAACTTTGGTTTGTAACGTAGTTATGGGTCAGCCTGTATAAATGTAACTATTTTCAAATTATGCCGCTCCTATATCCTGACAACTTTTGCATTTAAAGTTTTCTTCCAATGCTTATAATAAATGAAATATTGAGCATTGACACAGTCCTGTATGTGCACCATTAATAATAACGTTAAATAAACCTGCAGTTATATCCTGGTACTTCGAAATAACCTCCAACTTCTTTTAAATGTTCTCTTGTGTGGATGACACCTCCTTCATTCGTCTCTCCATGTCCGTTCTCCATCAATTTGACGATATTGGTTCCACCTTGGTTGTTAGTCCTTTTAAAAGTTACTACTTGTTCCTTGGAGTTTTCCCCTGTTGCTGTGTGCAATTTTAATAATTTGACACCTAAAACTTTTTAAAAATTAAATATATGGAAAGGATATACCAAAAAATCCCTGTTTTGCAGGTAATGCTATGTTTCAAAATGTAAATTGATTAACGAGTCCGAATATCACACTAACTATGGTGCGCAAATACTATAGACCAGTAGTATTCAACTGTGTTCCGCGGTAACTCTCTAGGGGTTCCATGAGTCAAAATGAAAATTTGAAAAAAATTAAATAAAATACTCACACCAGTTTACTAGTGTTAATTAACTAAAAATATTTAAAAATTAATACATTCCAAGAAATTACTAGTGTACGTAAAATAGCTATGTGTAAGTTTTTTCAAATTTTCCAGCTTTTATATCTAATCTACATAGCCTAAATATCATACTTGTGCAGTAACTAATTCTCTTCAGGCCACCAGTATTTAAATTGTTGAGGGATATATTCTGAATACTACATTAAGTTGACGCGGTCTATGACCTAGAGCAGCGGTTCTTAAACTTATGTGGTCTAGGAACCGCTTTTTTGAACGATTATTTTTCAGGGACCCCCATCCCTGATAGAAAAATAAAAAAGGTCGTTATATACTAATTAATCTCTGATAAATAGAAATATAAAAGTACTTTATGTAAATAATTTTTTTGCCAAAAATGTTTCACGGACCCCCGTAAAAGTTTGGCGGTTCCCCGGGGGTCCGCGGACCCTAGTTTAAGAACCGCTGACCTAGAGCATTCTGCGCCATAAGCGCAAAAATTTTAAACGCAAATATCTCGTAAACCGTTTATTCTACATTTGCACTTATTTCGCAAAGAAGTGATTACACTGAAAAAACTGCTATGACAATCTTTTAGAATTCTCAATTTGCAATATTTTTGTTTCCAACAGCCATTTTGTAAAACTCACAGTTTGTGTGTTATAGCCCGCGAAACACTGCAAAAAATTTGTTTAGTTATATTTAAAAAATCATAATGCAACCTTCAAAATGTGTAGACCACTGAATTTTCCACATTTCTGTTAAATTTTTTTTTGTTTATTTAAAAACAAAATAAACAAACAATTTTATTAACAAGCTTGTTCTTCTTGGTACTGAGACTTGGATTCATATGTTACGCTAAGAAGCAAGTCTTTAATCTTTTTATGGGTACCATTCTCTGGATCTTGATCTAGTTTTTTCTGAACTAAATTTAAAAGAGTTTTTCCATCTTCATTCCTAAAGTTAGCATATTTTCTTTCTATCAGGCACTTTATTATATCCAAGTTACCACTCTCAATAGCCATGTGTAACGGAGTAATGTTATCGTTACTCTTAACGTTAACATCAGCATCTTTTTCCACTAGGTATTTTATTACATCCACGTTACCACTCTCAAAAGCCATGTGTAACGGAGTATTGTTATCGTTGTTCTTAGCGTTAATATCAGCATCTTTTTCTACTAGGTATTTTACTATATACAATTCTCCCTGTTCAGAAGCCAAGTGTAATGGAGTACTATTTTCATTGTTCTTAGCGTCAATATCAGCGTTCTCTCTCACTAAACATTCTATTACATCTAATTTACCAGCATAAACAGCCTTGTGTAATGGAGTTATATTATCGCTGTCTTTAGCATTAACATCAGCACCTTGCCTCACAAGGTACTCTACTACATTCAATGCACCACAATCGGCAGCCATGTGTAATGGAGTATTGTTTTTGTAGTTCTTAGCATTAACATCAGCATCTTTTTTCACTAAGTATTTTACTACATTAAATTTTCCTTCTTCAGCAGCCGTATGTAATGGAATATTGCCATATTTATCTTTGACATTAATATCAGCGTTCTTTCTTATTAGATATTCTACTACATCTAAGTGACCACTATAAGCAGCTCTATGTAATGGAGTCCTACCATAGTTGCCCTTAGCATTAATATTAGCACCTTTTCCCACCAAGTATTCTACGACATGTAATTTGCCGTTATAAGCAGCTCTATGTAATGGAGTTCTACTATCTTCACCCCTAATATCAACATCAACGCCTTTCTCTTCTATAAAATATTTTATCACATCCAAGCTACCACTAGAAGCAGCCATGTGTAAAGGAATATTGTCACTATTATCCTTAGCATAAACATCAGCACTTTTTCTCACAAGGTATTTTACCACCTCCAGGTTACCACTATAAAAAGCAACTCTATGTAAAGGAGTACTGTTAGATATGTTCTTAGAATTAACTTTAGCATCATTTCTCACAAGGTATTTTACAATTTCCAAGTTACCACTAGAAGCAGCTATGTGTAATGGAGTATTGTCTAATGTATTCTCAGCATTAATATTAGCACTTTTTCCCACAAGATATTTTACCACATTCAAGTTACCACTAGAAGTAGCTTTGTGTAGAGGAGTATTTTCATCATTATCTTTGGCATTTACAACTTTAGTTAATTCATCTGGGTGTTCTTGCTCTACTCTTATTAGTATGACCTCAATTGCTTTGTCACTTCCATTTTCTGCAAGTAAATGCAATGGTGTATTTCCCTCTTCACCATAGATAGAATCAAAACAAAAGTTATCAACTAATGCATTATATTTGCTTGCATGGTTCCAAATAGACACAATGTGACTTATATCTACTTTTGCTACATAAGCACTCTTTATTAATTCTAGAGCTTTTCTTAAAACTTCCTCTTCCTTTTCTTGCTTTTTTAACCCTAACCTTATTACTTCTTGCACTAATCTGTGCATGTCTGACACTCCTTCTTCTACATTAATCATTGAATATTGTTTAAGTAATTCAAGAGCACCCCATAACATTTCTTCATCTTTCACTAATTCTGAAAATAATCTTTCTATAAAAACATTATCAGGGGCTAAATAAGCCATAATATCTAATATCTCTAAAGCTTGCTTTCCACTATCTCCCTTTAGCTCTATATTTTTAAATGTAACTTTCCAAGTTGTAAACACCGTTTTAATATAACGATCATTTCCATGTTTTGACTTAAAATCAAATAATTCTGTTTTTTTTTTCTTCTTTCTTATATTCTGTTAGGTAATCATTAATCTCAAATTTTTTACTGCCTCTAGTTTTTAATATTGTACTTTTTTCCTTAATGTATGCTGTTGCTTGGTACAAAGCTAGTGGAAAACGTTGTAATGCTTCTGCTAACTCTTGAATTTCACTTTTGTGTGATTCATCTTTAATATCTAGAGCTGTTTTTATGAAATCTGCAGCTTCTCTTAAAGTAAAGTCATCCAGTTTTACTACTTCTATATTTCCTTCCTCTCCTACCTCCCAATCTTGGTTACGAGAAGTAATTAAAACATAAGGTTTTTTATTAATACGAGATAAAGACAATAATAAAAAATTACTAATATCCCTATACTCCTCCACATTATCAAAAATAAACAAGCTTTTTACATCACTAAAGTAGGTATACACATCGTTAACTATAGATTTAATATCTCTTTTTTGTTCTCCCATATTTCCATCTAGTGTCTCTTTGACAGGAATTTTCAACTCTTTAGCTAATGTTTCGAATGAATTTCTTATACTCTCTGGTTTTTCAGCATCTATCCATATAACATTTCCATCATAATATGCTCCTTTCTTATACGCATATGCCCTAGCTAATTCGCTTTTTCCTATCCCCCCTAAGCCGCTAATTGAGGTCGTTTGTGATATTACTACTTGTCCATTTTCAATTTGTAATTTTTTGCATAAATCTTGTAATTCATCTACTCTTCCAGTGAATGATTTCACTGGCTGTTTCATATTAAACCAAACTGGTTTTCTTACTTGTTTACTTATTTGCCCTGTTGCAACTGTATTATGTCCTCGCATTTCATCTAGTTTTTGATTTACATTTTCTATTCCTAGTTGCGTTTTTGTATGTTCATCTTTATTATATCTTGCTATTTCTTCACGCTGCTGACTAGCATCTTGAAAACTTCTTCTATTTTCTTCTTTTCCTTTCTCAATGGAGAGTGTTATTTCTTGACGTTCCTGTTTAGCTTCACCAAAATATTGCTTAAACTTTTTCAAATATTCATTTACCTTCAAGTTTTTTAGATTAGCTTCTATATTTGCTAATATTCTATGATCCTCAATGTATCCATGGCTTTGTTTTTTTAAAAGATTTATTTCTTTTATAATATCATCTTTCACTTCTTCTATTATTTTTATCATTCTATCATCTGCTAAACCTTTATCATCTAGATTAATCTTCTCTAAAATATCTTTTTGTTTCTTTTCTGAATCTTTTGAACTTAAAATGTACTGGTAGTCTATAAATTGCCTACTTTTTACAACATTTAAAGACCTGTATTTGTCTTTCAATTTGTTCCAATTTTCTGATGTAAATAGACGACGATAACCATATTTTTCAGTCCTACTTTTCCCATCTTTCTTTTCATAGTAGCTAGTAATTTTTCTAGGAGTATTTCCCTCAATGACCAATCCTACTTTTTCGTATAGACTGGCAGAAGACCACTTTTCTTCAGATGATTTATATTTATAATTTATCTCAAACCCGGGTGTCTTAATTTTAGGTGCATAAATAGGTAGTCCCAAAAATGGTTCTATTTTAGATTCACCTAAAACAACACCTTCAGTTATTATTACATCTTTTTGTATACAATAATTTATTGCCCTATTTGTAGCATCTTCTGCTAATTTCCTCATTGCCCCTTCATATCCTTGATCTGTGGTAACTCTCATGAATTGCATCTCAAAACTTTGAAAAATATCAAATCCAGCTTCAACTAATGTTCCTCTCACATTAGCTTTATTTTTTTTCGAATAATATATTAGATTTGATAAGCTAATGACTTTTCTTCTGTGATGCATTTCGCCTAATTTACCTCCTAACGCTCCAATTCCTTGTTTTCCTAATGCAGCTCCTCCTGCTCCTAATGCTGCTGGCCCCATAAAAGGTACAAACAATGACCCTAAACCTCCCCCTATAACACCTCCTGTTACTTTCCCTATTTTTTTTGAAAATGTATCTGAAAATTTCCCAGGTTTCTTTGTTTCTCCTTCTAAAATCAACAGATAGGCATGTAATTTAGCCTCAAATTCTTGAACAAAATACTTAACAAACTCTTCTAATCTATCATTTACTGTACTATAATCAGTGTATTGTTGTCTTCCACTTACCTGAAAGCTAGAGCTCGTCTGAGGATCATTATCAGATATATTATGTCTTTTTATCTGATTTGAAGATGCTTTAATACCAGAATACTTTAAACTAGGTCCATTATCAAGTTGCTGCTTTAATTCTTGTTCTTGATTGTGTTGAAAAGATTTATTAATTTGTCCCATATGCTGTTTTTCTGGTATCGACTCAGCAGTCTCCGAATTAACTCCTTCTCTTTTTAGATAATCTGTTGGATGTTCTACATTCATCATAATCCCCCTATTTTACATAAAAATCGAAATATACTAAATTTATCATTATTAGCAAATAAAATCAGCAATGCAAGATATTTTAAAACACATTTTGATATTTTATTTTCATACTGTTTTATTTATGTTTTTGACCTGAGAAACAGTGTTGATCTTTATTAACTTTTTAAAGAAATTTTAAATATAAGACATGTTAATGTTTTCTCACAGATCAAACCAATTAAAAAAATATATACAGTGAAAGATGGTTAAGTGGTACTTGGATAAGTGGGAAACTTCTATAACTAGAATTCATACTGAGGTCTCGACACTTCTACATTTGCACCTCTATAACTGGGTAAATGGGACACCTCTTTAAGTGGGATAAAATAACTGGTCTCTTAAGATTCCAGTTATCCAGGTTTCACTGTATATGCAAATGAATTCAGTAGAAAATATCAAATTAAATATTTCAATTTTGTTGTTATTACTCCTTTCCGTACTTATAATCTAAATTTTATGTTTAATTTTATTTTTTTATATAAATTTTAGGCCCCGCATCAAGTGTTCATTAACGTCAATAAATATTCACTTATATTTAATTTTTTTTCTGTGCTAGCATTTAAATAGTGTGTAAAATGTTAACTTAAAATTAAGCAGAAAAATTCCATTTCTATCAATAACCAATAACCATATTAATTTTATTAATTATATTAATTAATTCCATAATTACTTTCTGGTAATTTAAAATTAAACTCACCTGTTTCTTTAGTCAATTCATACGTTTCTTTTACAATGTTTGTTAGATATATTAACAAGTTTCATCACTTTTACATTTCATGCATGAATCAAAACATAAAAATACAGACTATCACGACACATTTTTAGATAACACTATCAACCAATTAAGTAAACACAAAATTTGTATCAAGATTAACTTATAAAATTGAATATAACAACGATAGCTGTTTTGGAATTAAAAAAATAATCAATAAATACAGGGTGATTCAGCACTGTCGTGCCAAACTTGAACACTAAATTGAAAAAAATATTTTAAGCAAAAAACTCCCAATAAACATATGTCCGGAAATTATTCCTTAGGGAACTACAGGCTTTCAAAGATTTTACTAAAAATGAGTTTTAATTTAATATCTAGAGAACCCTTTGTGATAGAATTATGAAATTTAGTATTTGGTTTAGTAATAATATGTGTTATCGATTTCTAGTATTAACCAATTATATTTTAGACCAGGGCTGTATGGGGCCATTGGGCCCATCGATTTTGATCTAGTAATTGTTTGTTCCTTAAGTTTTTTCCTAAGTAGGTACTTTTATAAGATTATATGACACAAAATACACAAAAACATACTTTGCTTGTTTATAATAGGATAAACCGTTTTTGAGAAATATCGATGGAAAAGAAAGCATGCAGAATTAACCTTAATACGGATGCTTGAAATTATAAAAAATAAATTTATATTCTTTTTCTATGATTAAAGGTAAGAATAAAGTTCATATAAATAAACCTCCTAATATGAATCCTCTAATAGCCAGTTAGTTCTATTACTGTTACATGTACTTTATTAACATGACTAAAAAACAAACTAAAAATGGCTATTTGTTGATATGGATGCATTTTCGGAAGTATATTTATATTAACTTTTTGTCTTATTTTTTATCATGAAATAAGAATATAAATTTATTTTTTATAATTTCAAGCATCCGTATTAAGGTTAATTCTGCATGCTTTCTTTTCCATCGATATTACTCGAAAACGGTTTATCCTATGATAAACAACCAAAGTATGTTTTTGTGTATTTTGTGTCATATAATCTTATAAAAGTATCAACTCAGGAAACAAATTAAGGAACAAACAATTACAAGATCAAAATCGATGGGCCCACTGGCCCCATACAACCCTGGCCTAAAATATAATTTGTTAATATTAGAAATCGATAACATATATTATTACTAAACCCAATACTAAATTTCATAATTCTATCACAAAGGGTTCTCTAGATATTAATTTAAAACTCATTTTTAGTAAAATCTTTGGAAGCCTGTAGTTTCCTTAGGAAACATTTCCGGACACATGTTTATTGGAAGTTTTTTGCTTAAAATATTTTTCTCAATCTACTGTTCAAGTTTGGCATGACAGTGCTGAATCACCCTGTATATACATATATCAATTTTTTCGATAAAATCAAGTGGTCTTTTAAATTTTTCCGTGAGTGTATTTATGTCACCTAATATGACTTACCCTGTCATATTAGGTGAAACAAACTTAACCCTATAACGCCTGAATTTATTTATATATTCAGTACTAGATACGTGTAAATTAAACGTTACGAAAACGTCACGCTCGACGTTATAGGGTTAAAGAGTTGATCGAGAAAAATATTCTAAGCAAAAATGCTCATAATAACATATGTCCGGAAATTCTTCTTGAGGGTGCTACAGACCCCCAACGATTTTTGCCTAGAATTAGTTTTTATTTACATAATATCTGGAGACCCTTTTGTGATACAGTTATAAAATTTAATACCCGGTTTAGTACTAATACGTGTTATTGATTTCCGGTATCAACCAATGAGAATGAGTATTTAGACTTGGGATGTATGGGGTTTGTGGGCCCTTTGAATTTTATCTATTATTTTTATGTTCTTAATTTTTCCCCTATATTTGGCACTTTTATAAGGTGATATGTCACAAAATATACTTTGTTGATTTGTCATAAGATCAACCGTTAAAAATTAGAAAAAATATGTTTTTTTAAAATATTCCTCCTATTCACTGGCCGACAGCCATTTTGCTGCAGGGCACACAATAACTTTTTAAGGGTAATTTGGGCACGCTGAATCCGAAAATGACCACCGTTTTGCTCAATCAGCTCTAGTTTTTGCGATATTGCAAAAAAAATGGTTTTTCGATATGCAAACATTCAAATTCGTATATATATTTTAAAAATCAATTACTTTAACCAAATATCATTCAGAACGAAGCTATGGGTCCTAATTGAATTAAAAAACCTTAAACTATATACATTCATAAAGTTATTCTTTTCGAAAATCGTAAAAAATTTTTCATTACTTTGCTCACTGAATTTATTTTACGAGCCATACATACGCGAGAAGTGAAAATTACCGAACTACCAATTTTGACACGCGCAGTTGATTTTAGTACCATTTCGCCAATTTTCATTCGATTACGTTGAAATTTTAACACAATAAAGAAGATAAATAAAGCTACAAATTTTGTGAATAACATTAAAATTGGACAAAAATTTCGAAAATTGCTGAATTTTTGCTAAAAAATCGATTTTTTTTCGTTTAAAACACGATTTTCGAAAAGAATAACTTTATGAATGCATATTATTTAGCTTCGTTCTGAATGATATTTGGTTGAAGTAATTGATTTTTAAAATATATGTATATACAAATTTGAATATTTGCATATCGAAAAAAACTTTTTTGCAATATTGCAAAAACTAGAGCTGATTGAGCAAAACGGTGGTCATTTTCAGATTCAGCGTGTCCAAATTACCCTTAAAAAGTTATTGTGTGCCCTGCAGCAAACAAAAAAAAAATTTTTGTCGGCCTGTGTTATGAGTCATAGACCTATATCCAGGTGTATTACTGTAATACGCACTTTACTAATTTGACTAAGAACGAAACTTAGAATTGTTATATGTTGATAATTGATAAGGATTAAGGATGCATTTTTGGTAGTATATTTATATTGATTTTTTTTCTTATTTTCAATTGTAGAACAAGAATAAAAATTTATTTTGTGTAATTTGAAGCAACCGTATCAAGTTAAATTCTACAATACTCTACCATCGTATTTCTTGTAAACGGTTGATCTTATAGACCAGCGGTCGGCAGACCGCGGCTCTTTGCACAGGCGTTTGCGACTCTTCAGTGATTTATTCAATTCCCCCAAAGTCCCTTATCTTGTATCATAATTTCTCAGATGACCTTTTTTTTTGTTATTGCCAAACAATCTGATGAATGTCTAAAAAAAAACCTATGGATCTCTGAGTAATCCTGTTTCCTTAACAACTTGGCTCTTCTAACTTAAAAGACTGCCGACCCCTGTTATAGAACAAGAGCTACCGTCATATTTCGAGAGATCATTTCAAAAGTCTTATACAGGGTGTCCAAGATAATCGTGAAATGCATGGGGATATCCTAAACGGTAAGAGAGACAGATGTGGTTAAATGAGATGATTTAATTGTAGGAAAGGGGTGAGTATTACTGCATCAAAAATATTAATAATTTTATGTGGTTTAGGCTGTATACCCAAAAAACTGAAATTTCGGAATTTCTTTAAATAGCTATAACTTTTTTGTCAAAGTAGATAGTTACTTTTTGTTTGCGGTTTCTTAAAGCACTTTTTTGTTTAGAATTGATTGGAATATTTAGAATTTTTATATCACTTTTAGTTTCCGAGTTACAAGCTCTAACTTTAGTTTTTCTTATGGGCCGCTAAGATGACTATAATATATTTGAACGTGTTTTTTACTCTAAAAAATTTTCCCCGCACCGTGCCCCGCACCCTATAGTATCAACTTCCTTAAGAGTCTTATACTCTCTGATTAAACAATTAAAGTGTTAATAGGTTTTTCTATGAATGAATAATAACATTTAATTGTAATAATAGTTTATTTTTCATCAAATTACATAATTTACATGTAACACATTTATAAATCGGGTCCCACTATGTACTAGGTAGATACATATCATATATTATTTAAATCTTACAGACGAATTAAAATTTAAAACAAGCAATTTGTACTTCACATTATACTTATCGCTTTCAATGATTTTTACAAGAATATATTATTGTTCACATAGCAAATAAAATATTTTGTATTTTACATAAATTTTCATTTTAATTTTAACAATATGTATCATTTAAAACATGTTTGTATTTAAAATCTACTAAAACATTAACAATTTGCAAACATTTAGGTATTTATCTTAATTCTAAGTAGTCGTCATTGCCTTAAATCGTTTGCGTTGTGTGAAAAATTGGTGCTCATTTACAGATTTACATTGATTTCAGCTCTTCGTTTGGTGCGTCAGCTGCTTTAAATAGACTGAAAAAATAATACAGATTACTTTACATACTTTAAAATATATAACTAACTATTCTGTTTTACAATTTATCAATTAATAAACGAAATAACCTTTATTCTAAATAATATTATTATCTATTAGATTCTAACATTAAGGCCTATTTCACACATATACGGTTTCATTCGGTTCGGTTCGTTTTCGGTCGCTGCCGACAAGTGTGAAACGATGATTCAGTTTGTATTCGGTACCTAATAATAACTAGTTATAACTTTGAAAAAAATTCCCAAGTATTGACAATTTTTTGAGTAGTTACAGTGGCTTTCCCATTTAATTAATAAAAATAAAGACCATTGGTATGTTCTACTTACTTGAATCGTTTATTTTTGTACTTAGTCCCATGAACCAGTTGTGCCAGCATTAAAGAAACAATCATTACTTTTATGGCGTCCATTCCGTAGAGACTTCCATAGAAAGCAAGGTTCTTCAACACACTGGAATCTGATTTTATATCTACATATTGGTCATCAGAGGTTTCGTCTTCAGATTTGCCAACATTTCGAATTGTGTTGTCAGTATAAAGTTTTCTAATGTCGAACCGTTCGCTGCGCGCGGAATTGCGAATGTTACGACGTTCAGGCTCTTCAATCTGTCGATTTGTATTACGTACTTCACGTTCGTCGAATTTGACGGCTCTTGCGAGACGAAAATTACGTAAGGCTGAAGCATCGTGACGTTCTGAATCTTGTCGGCGTTCAGTGTCTCGAAATCGACGATCGACATTAGTGTTTCTTAAATCACGTTGATCAAAGTCTCGAATGTCACGTTCGGAATCACGGACATCCCGACGTTCAGAATCACGAACATCTCTTCGTTCTGAATTGCGGATATCACGTTCAGAATCTCGAACATATCTACGTTCAGAGTCTCGAACGTCACGGTGTTCGGAATCTCGAACAATTCTGTGTTCTGAATCACGAACATCTGTACGTGAATCACGGATGTCACGTTCTGAATCTCGGACATCTCTTCGTTCAGAATCTCGGACGTCTTGGCGTACAGCGGCTCGAACGTCACGTCGTTCTGAATCACGTACATCTCTTCGTTCAGAATCTCGAACGTCTTGACGTACAGTGTCTCGAACATCACGGCGTTCTGAATCACGAACATCTCTTTGATCAGTAACTAGGATATTACGTTCTGAATCTTGAACATCTCTTCGTTCAAAATCGCGGATACCGCGCTCTGAATCTCGGACATCTCTTCGTTCAGAATCTCGGACGTCTTGGCGTACAGCGGCTCGAACGTCACGTCGTTCTGAATCACGTACATCTCTTCGTTCAGAATCTCGAACGTCTTGACGTACAGTGTCTCGAACATCACGGCGTTCTGAATCACGAACATCTCTTTGATCAGTAACTAGGATATTACGTTCTGAATCTTGAACATCTCTTCGTTCAAAATCGCGGATACCGCGCTCTGAATCTCGGACATCTCTGCGTTCAGAATCTCGGATATCTTGGCGTACAGTGTCTCGGACGTCACGGCGTTCTGAATCGTGCACATCTCTTTGATCAGTATCTCGAATATTACGTTCTGAATCTCGGATATCTCGGCGTTCAAAATGGCGGATACCACGCTCTGAATCCCGGACCTCTCTACGATCAGAATCTCGGACATCTTGGCGTACAGTGTCTCGGACGTCACGGCGTTCTGAATCGCGATCATCTCTTTGATCAGTAACTCGGATATTACGTTCTGAATCTCGGACATCTCTTCGTTCAAAATCGCGAATACCACGCTCTGAATCTCGGACTTCTCTACGTTCGGAGTCTCGGATATCTTGACGTACATTATTCCGGGCATCTCGCAGCTCAGAATTTCGAACTTCAAGACGTTCAGTATTTCGGGTTTCATGACGGTCAGAATCTCTGATTTCATGTTCAAAATCCCGAAGATCTCTGTGTTCAGTATCCCGAACTACTCTGCGCTCAGAATCTCGAAGTTCAAAACGTTCAGAATCTCGACCAGCTTGCCGTTCAGAATTCCAAACTTCAGAGACTCGGGTTTCACGTCGATCAGAATCTCTGATTTCACGTTCCAAGTCTCGAACGTCTCTGCGTTCAGAATCTCGAACATCACGACGTTCAAAGTCTTGAGTTTCGCGTCGTTCAGAATCTCTAACTTCATGTTCTAAATCCCTAACGTTTCTTCGCTCTGAATCACGAACATCTCGTCGTTCAGAACCACGAACAGCTCGTAGTTCAGAATCTCGAACATCACGACGTTCAAAGTCTTGAGTTTCGCGTCGTTCAGAATCTCTAACTTCATGTTCTAAATCCCTAACGTTTCTTCGCTCTGAATCACGAACAGCTCGTCGTTCAGAATCTCGAACATCACGACGTTCAGAGTCTTGGGTTTCGCGTCGTTCAGAATCTCTAACTTCATGTTCTAAATCCCTAACGTTTCGTCGCTCTGAATCACGAACATCTCGTCGTTCAGAATCTCGAACATCACGACGTTCAGAGTCTTGGGTTTCGCGTCGGTCAGAATCTCTAACTTCATGTTCTAAATCCCCAACGTTTCTTCGCTCTGAATCACGAACATCTCGTCGTTCAGAACCACGAACAGCTCGTCGTTCAGAGTCTTGGGTTTCGCGTCGTTCAGAATCTCTAGCTTCATGTTCTAAATCCCGAACGTTTCTTCGCTCTGAATCACGAACAGCTCGTCGTTCAGAATTAGGAATAGCTCGACGCTCAGAATCTCGAACATCACGACGTTCAGAGTCTTGGGTTTCACGTCGTTCAGAATCTCTAACTTCATGTTCTAAATCCCGAACGATTCTTCGCTCTGAATCACGAACAGCTCGTCGTTCAGAGTCAGGAATAGCTCGACGTTCAGAGTCTTGGATTCCGCGTTGTTCAGAATCTCTAACTTCATGTTCTAAATCCCGAACGTTTTTTCGCTCTGAATCACGAACAGCTCGTCGTTCAGAATTAGGAATAGCTCGACGTTCAGAATCTCGAACATCACGACGTTCAGAGTCTTGGGTTTCGCGTCGTTCAGAATCTCTAACTTCATGTTCTAAATCCCGAACGTTTCTTCGCTCTGAATCACGAACAGCTCGTCGTTCAGAATTAGGAATAGCTCGACGTTCAGAATCTCGAACATCACGACGTTCAGAGTCTTGGGTTTCGCGACGTTCAGAATCTCTAACTTCATGTTCTAAATCCCGAACGTTTCTTCGCTCTGAATCACGAACAGCTCGTCGTTCAGAATTAGGAATAGCTCGACGTTCAGAATCTCGAACATTACGACGTTCAAAGTCTTGGGTTTCGCGTCGTTGAGAATCTCTAACTTCTTGTTCTAAATCCCGAATGTAGCTTCGCTCTGAATCACGTACATCTCGTCGTTCAGAATCTCGAACATCACGACGTTCAAAGTCTTGGGTTTCGCGTCGTTCAGAACCTCTAACTTCATGTTCTAAATCCCTAACGTTTCTTCGCTCTGAATCACGAACAGCTCGTCGTTCAGAATTAGGAATAACTCGTCGTTCAGAATCTCGAACATCACGACGTTCAAAGTCTTGGGTTTCGCGTCGTTCAGAATCTCTAACTTCATGTTCTAAATCCCGAACGTTTCTTCGTTCTGAATCTCGAACATCACGACGTTCAAAGTCTTGGGTTTCGCGTCGTTCAGAACCTCTAACTTCATGTTCTAAATCCCTAACGTTTCTTCGCTCTGAATCACGAACAGCTCGTCGTTCAGAATTAGGAATAGCTCGTCGTTCAGAATCTCGAATATCACGACGTTCAAAGTCTTGGGTTTCGCGTCGTTCAGAATCTCTAACTTCATGTTCTAAATCCCGAACGTTTCTTCGTTCTGAATCTCGAACATCACGACGTTCAGAATTACGAACTTCAGACCGCTCAGTGTTTTGATTTTCATGTCGTTCGGAATCTCTGACTTCACGTTCTAAATCCCGAATGTTACTACGCTCTGAATCTCGAACATCTCGTCGTTCTGAATTGCGGGATTCATCTTTGACTACAAATTTCAAATCCCGAACATCACGACGCTCATTAACTTCATTATTGGTCATTGAATCTCGAACATTTCTACGATCATCAACTATGTTATTATTATTTATTCTTGACTCTCGAAGAACATTTTGTCTTCGTTCACAAACGTCACAGCCATATTTGACGTCGTTAGCATTACAATAATCACGAACATTGCGTTGATCATTATTGCGATACTCCCTATCATTTGTTAATTCTCGTGCATTTTCTCTGTTCCTCTCCAAGTCGTCAACGCGATAACGGCCTTCTCTGATTCTTTCATTGCCTCTTTCACGGTCGTTAGTTGTACGAGAATTAAATCTGCTATCGTAAACTGTTTCACGATGATCCGTATCCCCATTAGACAACTCTGGCTTGTCTTGGTTTCGAATTTCTCTCAAAAGTCGAACAGATTTTTCGGCATTTACTTCTGTATCATATCCCTTATAATTATCATAACTTCTGCCATCAGCAATATTATCTCTTACTTCAAACTGGCAATCCACGTAAGCAGTGCATTCGCCAATAAAATTTATCGGTAAAAGCAAAAGAAGTTCGAATAAGAAAATGTACTTCTTATCCATTTTACAGCAACAATGCTGTCAGTAATTTCGATTGTTGTATGTATATGTTCAACAATGGTTGGTAACAATTGAAACTTTGTATTTGTTGTATTGGTAGTACTGGAGTACTGGATATTCTCTGGCTTACAGTGAAGCTGATCGCAGTTTATATAGGGGTTTGTGTCAGTATTCAATTTCACACTTCTACAAGCATTGGTCGTTTAAAATCAAATTGTATAGCGGTTAATCAGAAATGTATGAGAGTCTATAATTCAGTTTATGTCGGTAACTGATTCAGAATGCACATATGTGGCTCGTGCAATATCTTATGTTGTATTGTCGTCACTGCGTTTACATTGAAATTGTTTTCATTTATTTAAATCTAATAAAATATGTGATATTAGTATTTATAAATTAATCTAATTTTTATTGATATAAGTATCATGACGGTTTTTGAATAATTATTTGGATCCCAATTTAAATATTTCTACTAACAAGCATTTAATAATAAGACGTTGAAAATATAAATGTGACCTATAATTAGGTGTTGGTGATTTTTAACTGTACCTATATTTCGGTTAGAAATATGATAACTGCAAAGAATTTTTTTAAGTTAGAAGTTTTCCATTAATTTATAACGGATTTTAAAGATAATTTCGAAAAATTATTTTTTACCAATTGCCCATTGTGATGATATGGGACTCTGATGGGACAGGGGGGGGGCATAATAAACGTGACGTAACGCGACATTTGAAATACCTTCTAATATATCAATTTTCTTTCTTTTTTTATATTATAGATTTTACTTTTCAGTCGTGATAACTTTGAACTATTTTCTTCGTTTTTGAATCTTATAATTTAATCAATATTTTTTATTTTAATAACTAGTGCAGTAAATGACCAAAGGATAACAATAATTTTGTATCAACAAAAAATCTATGAATAAATGAGAATTTTTAGACATAATTTTTGTACGTTACTAATAATCATAAAAATAATCATTCATTTGGGGGGAAATCCAGGTTTTGTGACGTATTATTATGGTACATTTAAACGGGCCATTAAAATTGCACATTGCCGGAAATATTTTCGAGAAATATGGATCGGCAACATTTCCAACAACATAATTGCAGCTTGTGGTCGTGCAATATTTTTGTACATTATTGCCAAGAAACATTTACAGCCACATATTGCCGTATGCTTGGTTGTTTACACGATGAAATGTCTTGGTAATGAATGGCTGACTTGTCTATCACCACACACGCGAATATGGACGATATTCTACTTAAATAGTTTACAACGTGACAAAGGGGTATGAAGGGGTTAAAAATTCGTGAATTTTGCGCGACGTATTTTATGGATGGGCCCTTAATGATTACAATACAATAAATAGAAATTGACATGAATCGAAACCACTTTAAAATATCTGGCAATCACTAAAAATGGACTAACCCCACATTCAAAATAAGTAGCTCAGATACTAATTCAAATGAATAGTTATTTATGAAATATTTACTTATTTGAATAAAAAAAAATTAAAATAAGGATGAGCTTTATAGTATCCTGTAGACACAGTGTATCGAATCTTTTGTTGTTTCTGTGTGTAAGGACAACGCCTGAATCTGGTTGATAAGGGTTTATTTCTTATAATGTTATAAATTGTATTAATACTCCTAGGTCACGTAGGTGTTCATTTATACGAATATACCGGCTGTTCAAAATAAAACAATCAGTTTGGAGAGGGCAATATAATGAAATTTAGATATATAAAGTAAAATCTTTTTAGAAAAACAGAAAAAAATAATCTCTGAATTGATGCTAATTTGAACCAGCAATAAAAATTTGGATACTTTAATATATTTATTAGTTTGATTGGGGGGGGGGGGGGGCGCAAATTTGATGCAAACTTGGGCTACCAATATAAGTGTGAAGAATTATTTTTTTTACTTTCTTCGTACGAAACTGGCATAACCAAAATTCAAAAACGATTTGGGTTCGGCAAAATAATACAAAGTTGGGCGTTAATTTTATGCTAGTTCGAGCTGTCAATACAAAAATTTGATACTTTTAAAGGACTGGAGAAAATGATTTTTGTGCTAGCTTCAAAAATCATGTCGCATTTAAAATGTTTCGTACAAAAGTTCCTAATTTTTTCATGTAGAATCAGATCCTTAAAACGAAAAAAATAAAGATTCTTATTAGAAAAGGGTAACTATTAAAAAAACTATAAAAATAGCAAGATAATTATTTTTTTTGTCTGAAAAGTTTTTTGAAATAAAAAATTCGTTATTTACATTTTGAACACCCAGTATAATTAATATATCTACGATGTATTTTTGTTTTTTTTATATACTTGTATTATTTAAAATACAGGATGAATATCTACATAGTACATAAAATATTTATCCATTCAAAAGACCAAAATATATATTTTTTAATTTCAATACTTGAGAAATTAAACGGTAAAGGAATTTGTACTTTTGAATTTTGATAAAACAAAACAAAGTAATTAATAACTAATGGCGCAGTTAAGAGTTCACGAAATAAGAGAATAAGGGAGGCAAAATGGGGTGGAAGAGCTTTATGTAGAATAAAAACTGATATGAATAAAAAAGGTCTTTACTAATTCTAGTATAAAACAAAGTCCCCCTATATCTGCACTATTTTCTCAGTAACTACTGAACGGATTTTATTCTGGTTTTCATTAATGGATCGAGAGTTCTACGAGGAAGATTTAAGTGTACAATTTGTGGATATTTTGAGAAAGATTCATGAAATCAGGGAAAAACAACTGTGAGAAATGTATATTCATGTGCAAGAAAAAAAATGTTTTATAGGTTTATTACATACTAGCGGAATCCCGCAGCTTCGCTCGCGTAAACTTCGAAACTAATTAGAACTCTCCATTAGTGATAGAAGTTCACATATTACATTTTTTTATATTGATTTTTATTCATTACGTATAAAAAAACGTAAATATCTCGGATCTTAGTTAAAAATTATAAAAACTAACTCCTTGTCTACCCTCGCTATTTTGCCCGAAATTACCTTTGTAAGTAAAGCAGTTATGCAGATAAACATATCTAAATCCATCCTTGTCCCCGTCCCATGCTATTAGGGCTTGAATATCGAACTTTCATTTTTAATATTTTAATTGAATATTAATTTGTCCGAATTTACTTTAATATCATGAACAATTATTAAAAATTGAATCCCCCCCCCACCTCATTCCCATAGGGGTTGAAGTTTCGTAACTGATATTTGTCTTGTAGAGTACCTACTTGTGCCATATTTCATTCGGTGAATACAAAAAAAAATATTTTACAAAATTTTTCCTCCCCTTTCCAACCCCCTAACCCAGGGGTTAAATTTTGGGAAATGCTGAAATAATTCTTTCATTATTTCATTAAGTATGTTAAGTATATAAGTTAAGTAAGTATAAGTTTCAATTAAATACGAACAAAAAAAATATTTTTTTATATAAACTTTGACATCCTGTTTTATCCCCGTAGGGGTTGAATTTCGAAAAATCCTTTCTTAGTGGGTGCTTACATCATAAAAGGAAGGCACCTACGAAATTTCACGTTTCTAGGTCCAGGGGTTTGAGCTGTACGTTGATATATGAGTGAGTGAGTGAGTGGTTAAGGACAAACTCTTATAGATATAGATTAAATTTACGTCCCCAGGTAACACCGGATCCAATGCGGTTTGATGATTATGAATACAAAATCACAATACATAGCGTATAACACCCAATACCCTTAACTGCATGAAAAAAATATTTCTACAAACATTTATTGGTTTATTATTTGCTACAATTTTCTTATGTGATGTCATACTTTAGATATAATATGACGTCATTGACCATTTTTGAACAGCACTAATCTTATACAAACAGTTTTTTTTTGTGTAAAAATTTGGAGTCGCGTTCCTTTTTTTATAGTTACTAGTGAGGTAGGTACTTCATAACCACGCTGTATATGTAAGGCAACCTACGCATTTTCAATGTCAGTACGTATATAGGGAGAGATTTCCACTTAATTGGGTTCTGAACGGGTTTCCAGATAATAAATGAATTTACAACAACGGTGACATATCTTGCGGTATCACAGTTTTTTCACTCCAATTCAATAATAGAATTCGCTAAAAATAGAATACGTTGGAAAAGGGTTTTAAATAAAGATAGGGGAAGTTAAAAAACATTTATTAATGTATTTATGTCCAATGACTACATAATTAATCACATTTACACTCGACAAATTAATTAAGGGGACACCTAAAAAATAGCATGTTTTCAAATGCTTGTAACTTGGTCAAAAATTAACTTTTTTCAAAACTTTTTTATTATTAAATTGAGCAAATTTACTCTACTTTATGATGGTCTAATTCGTTCCTCAACATCTTTTCATTTTTTAACTTTTTTATGTAATTATATAAATTAAAAAAAAAACTGCATATTTTGACACTTGATGTAGAGTGCATTTATGTAGAAAATGAAATTTTGAAATAACCTTTGTGTAGAGAATATTAATACCTTCAAATTTATATTCGTGCGGAAAAAATGTGACGAAAATTCGCAAAGGTATTGCAGTTTTAGTGAAAATCAGGAAAAAAAAATTCAAATGAATATAACCGGAGTAATTTTGGTGGTACAGAAAATAAATACAAATAAAAATGAAGCTCAAAGTATCACCTTTCAGATTATGCAATGTAATGAAAGATTTTTTTATGAATTACAAAAAATATTCAAACTTTAATCAGAATAGAAAATATGAGTAATTAGACAGTAAAATTAAAACAAAGAATACATACTCTAAACATTACATTTTAGGTGGCCCGAGCTAGAGGTCTCATTAACAATACATGTTCTTTATAATTCATTTTTATTTTTTTAAATAGGACCATATTACGCGAAGATATTCAACTTTGATGTCTCAACATCAGAAAACCCAAAAAAATTACAAATTGGAATTTATTGAAATTTTTCTCGAAATAAAGCAGCTTATGAAAAATTTTAAGAAGTCAAAAAATGCATTATTTTACTGAAATAATAACCCAAAATGATCCATATGGTTTTAAAATTGTACCTAAATATGTGTGCCACAGAACATATACAAGTAGAATCGACAAATAACGTTAAAATCCATAGACACAAATCCCTCTACATTTGCCTGTTTGGAACTAAAATGGAGGACGTGAAAACTCTATGTTTATTGTTTTTATAATTTTTTACTGAGTTTTATAAACAAATAGGTATATTTATTTTCATGCATATTATACGCTAGGAAACCATCTGTCAAAAACGACACGTCGCCACCTAGTGTGCGCCGTAAGCAACTTTGGGTATACTACTTTTCAAAAAGGACAGCCGAAAGTAATGTTCCCAAGTTCCGATTTCGTTAATTTTTTTTCTTATCTATAAACCTATGTATGAAGAAGTACTTGACCAAGTTTTAATTAATTTTAATAATTATTTTAGCTGTAATTAATTAAAATTTGAAAATCGAAAACCTTTTTTTTTCTACTTAATGGTTTGATATAATTGGATGATATTTTCAGTAAAACTTAAAGGTAATATAAGGTCTTGAAAAACATTAATTTTTTATTTTTACTAAATTTTTTCATAGCAAATTTTTATTTTTTATTTTCAAATGTCCGATATTACCCAATGAGTAAATTACGGGGTTAAAACACAAAGTTATGTGTGTTATATTAAAATCTGTATTGAAGAGTATCAATCTTTGCGGATTATAAGGATTCGACCCGCGAAATTTGTCTATTTTCGATCAACTCTATTACGATTTTTTCTTTTTTCTTTCGAGTGGCGTATCTTTGAAACCATATATTTGATTATAATGAAATTTATATGGTATCAGCTCGATAGTATACTCTTTCAAACAAAGAAAAATCAACCGAATAGGTGCATATTTGTCGTAGTTATACCCGAAAATACATAAAAAAATAGAAAACTCTCTCCTTTTTTGAAGTCCATGATCAGATTCTGATAAAATTTATATGAGACCACCTCGGGAGTATACTCTTTCAAACAAACAAAAATCAACCGAATAGGCGCATATTTGTCGAAGTTATGCTCGAACATACATAACAAAATATATTGATTGAATTGATAACCTCCTCTTTTTTAGAAGTCGGTTTAAAATAAGAAAATTTCGGGGTCAAACTCTAATAATATACAAAGGTTGATACTTATCAATACAAATTTTAATATAACATACATAATATAACGGCAATTATCCATTTTTTCCTTTCAATTATATGACAGATTGGTTTGACAGATACCCAAAATTATTTATTTTTGCCACTTGGCGGCGCCAGGATCGATGGTTTCCTAGCGTATAACTCTTATAACTATAACGTTTTCTAAATGCATAAAAATAAATATATTGATAATAAATAACACAAATATGAATGCAATAATTTTATAATTTTAATAATACAGACAAGCATATTTACATATTACAAAGAAAGGTATAATATTTATTTCACAATCATGTTATATAATATAATATTGAATATTTCACTGTTATAGTCGTAATTTGAAACTAAACAAAATTATGAACAATTAAAAATATTTAAAATTGATTGTTGTCATAAGTGCAAAAACTGGTATTTTATAGTAACAGTACATTAAATTTATTACATATATAATAATATTATGGTATATTTTATTTTATCATTTCATTACCTTTCATTTATTATGAATTATGAACATAGTTTCCATTATAATAAAATATATTTATTTAAGAAAATGTAATTTACAATTAAAAACCATCCAATACCATATAGAAAACGACAAAATATTTTTTCTTTTATCTGATGTAGTCGTTCTTGTACATTTCATTTTCATATCAAAATCAAAACACAAGGTCTAGCTCACATAAAAGATGAAATCTGCTGAAATACAAAAAATATATATTAGATATTGTTAGTTAGTATATTTTTGATGAATCAACTATTTATAAATAACAATAATTACTTACTTTTTATGATATTTACTTTTTGGTAAAAAACATACTTGCACTTTGCATAATTTCTCGCAATTTGTAAAAATAAACAACCGTAAACCTCAATTATTTCAACAAAATTTTCCAAAGCAACTGAAACGTGATCATTCTGTTAGGTTATTTGAGATTCAAACCTAAAAAATGTATAGTGGCGACGACTATAAGTATCGGTCTTGTACTAACGATAAATTGTCTACTTAGATCCTATGCAATTGACGCTTCTACTTGTATTTGTTCTGTGATGTGTGCTTACTGTATGTATATTTTTTGACTTCTTAAACATTCCATGACCTGCTTTATTTTACGAAAAAAATTTAACAATTTGTAATTTGTAATTTTTTTGGGTTTTCTGATGTTGAGACATCAAAGTTGAATATCTTCGCGTAATATGGTCCTATTTAAAAAAATAAAAATGAATTATAAAGAACATGTATTGTTAATGAGACCTCTAGTTCGGGCCACCAAAAATGTAATGTTTAGGGTATGTATTCTTTGTTTTAATTTTACTGTCTAATTACTCATATTTTCTATTCTGTTTAAAGTTTGAATATTTTTTGTAATTCATAAAAAAATCTTTCATTACATTGCATAATCTGAAAGGTGATACTTTGAGCTTCGTTTTTATTTTTATTTATTTTCTGTACCACCAAAATTACTCCGGCTATATTTATTTGAATTATTTTTTCCTGATTTTCACTAAAACTGCAATACCCTTGCGAATTTTCGTCACATTTTTTCCGCATGAATATAAATTTGAAGGTATTAAAATTCTCTACAAAAAGGTTATTTCAAAATTTCATTTTCTACATAAATGCACTCTACATCAAGTGTCAAAATATGCAGTTTTTTTTTAATTTATATAATTACATAAAAAAGTTAAAAAATGAAAAGATGTTGAGGAACGAATTAGACCATCATAAAGTAGAGTAAATTTGCTCAATTTAATAATAAAAAAGTTTTGAAAAAAGTTAATTTTTGACCAAGTTACAAGCATTTGAAAACATGCTATTTTTTAGGTGTCCCCTTAATTAATTTGTCGAGTGTATATAAATATGCTGTAGTATATGAGTATACATTTTTTTAAATTATTGTTTAAATATTAGAATAGTTTGTTTTCCAAAATGGCCTTAAAATGTCTTAAGGGGTTACATCGTCACTTCGAAAAATTATACTTTTTTATGATTTTTTTTATTAATATTTATTTTAAATTAATTAAAAAAGTAACCAGATAGAATTTGGAGGGTTTATTGTACTAAAAATAATTTATTGTCCCAAAACATAAAAAATATTTTTTTAATGAAATATAAAACAGCATCTGAGTTACCAATGGTAGTATACACAAGATTATTAACCCTTCTGTCAACCATTAGGTCTGGCCAGACCTTTTTGATCTTTCTATAAGTTTTTTTGATAGAAATATTTTATGTATCTTTATCAAATTCCTTGAATTCCTTAATCTACCTCTTTTCTATGATTCAGTGCAAAAAAATAATAATAGGGTGTGTGGGAGTGCGAAAAAAAATGATATTTCTATTTGTATACCTCTTGTCTACCTTATAGGTCTGGCCAGACCTTCATACCTTTAATTCCTTTAAAATGGGGCACCGTTACAATTTAAAATTCCACAACCGACCACTAGCCAAACAGCAGCAAAACAGAAGAAATCCTGCAAGATTTGCCGAATAAATGATAAATTTCAATGAAAAACAAGATTCACGTGCAATGCTTGCGCAAACCCGGTATGTTTGCAACATAGCCGGCAATATTTAAAATGTCACGAATGTGTAAATCTAGAAGATAAATAAAAATACAAAAAAAAAAAAAATTAAATTCAAAATGTAGTAAAATAAGAGAAAAAATATATTTTATATTCAAATGAATCTATAAAAAAAGTTTTATTAATTTTTTCCATTTATTTTATTTCATTCTCATACAAAATATATGAAGGTCCAGCCAGACCTATATGGTAGACGGAAAGGTTTTAGAACTGTGGTTGACAGAAGAGTTAAGAAATATCGATTTTTGCAAATTTTGTATCACTTTGAAGAAAAAATCGCGTTTTGACGAAAAACGACCTTACATTTTTTATAAAAACCGTAACTGTTAACCAATCGTAAAAATCGTGTATATTTTGATATAAAATCTTTCTACGAAGTTAAAATTTCAAATATATCGGATGAAAAATGGCCAAGATACGTTTTCCGCAGTTTTTGAAAACGTGGTTTCGATAAAAATGAGTTTAAAGCTCTAAAAATTACAAAAAAAACTGCTTATAATTCCTTTTGAATATCATTTTTGAGATTTTTATATGCATCATTAAAGTTAATAAGTTTTAAATTAGTTCATACGTAGATGTATAGCCATGTAGCCCCTCCTTTAGACGACCCTGTAGACAGCAGACAGAGACATCATGGCGAAAATAGTCGGAATTGTTTCTGGAAAGGCTGGGAAGGTCAAAATGTATATTGCCATAAAAAATTGCATTAAAAATATTATATTTAAGAAATATTTAGATTCTAAAACCTGTAAATTTCAAGTAGGAAATAATCAATACAAACATAGTTTTTTTCCATATAAGGCACTATATTTCATATACGTACATATTTCTTAACATACATTACTTAATTAATAAGTAGTAGAAAAATATTAACAATTTCAAATTAATAAAAATTAGCAGTTACAGAATAAACACAAAAGCATATTCCAGTATAAATAAACATATTTTCATAATTAGGGTCAGTAGGGGGAAATAGGCGTGAGAGGTTTTTTTAGAATTTTTTACATTTACTTGATATGAACTTCAGAGCTTTCTAAAACTTTGTAGCTAAAATATATTTACTATTTTTCTGCATTCAAAAAAATACAATAAATTAAAACCAGTGTAATCATATTTATATACACACACCGCTCTATATAACGATCGCTCCATACAACGACTACCAAACCGCTTCGAAATTTAAATTCACCAACTGAAAAAGTGGGCGGGGTGACGACGTGTCGTTATAAAGAGCGTTTGAAAACCAATGCCGTCGTTATATAGAGCGGTGGGTGTAAATATAAAGGTTTTTTATGACCCATTCGCATACTTGTTTGAACCACTGGGGAAATTAGGTGGCTAACTATTTTTATTTATTTCTTTACATTCAAAAGCAAATTGGAGTACAGAAAGAAGTGAGTACTTTAGGAATATTTTAGTTTATAGAATTAAATTTCAAAAACATGCCACCGATTTCCCCCACTTACCCTTTATGATAAGTTTTTTTTTAAATTAATTATTCCCTGCCAAGTGACAGGAGCACTTTCCCAATATTCTTCCTACCTCCAATGACTTCAGTAGCTTCCATAACTTTCTCGAAAGGCCAAACAGAGTCTATACGAGGTGTCAGCTTACCTTCAATCACTAATTGACAAATGTTTGTGAAAGCATTGCGAACCACCTATTCAAACATAATAAAAATAACAATTACATAAAAAACCAATACCTTTGAAAATTCTAGAAATCACTTTCTTCGTTGTTTTTGAGAACCGAAAGTAATATAGTTTATTAGAAGTCGTTTTTATTTTGTGTAGAAGAAAAATAGTTTTCTTTAAAGTCCAGGAAAAAAAGACATACAAATATTTAAGTTTGGAAAGAAATTGTAACAGGCTAAAATTTTGTATACACCTTAGTATTAGGGTTCTAAATAATGTACGACAGTTCCACATCGATTTGATCACGTCAATAGGCATGATGCCAGTGACAAAGTGTTATTGAAATTATGATTTTAAATAATGAAATAGGTTAAAAAGATTCTAAAAAATGTATTAATTTTTTTATTAAAAGCGAGATTAATATAATTTTTATTAAAATAAAAATGCAGAATACAGCAATCCGCAATGTTCAATGGAACACCAATCAGAGTGAATGACATTACGCATCAGTAAACGTCAAAAATGATGGACTTTTATTTTAGACAAATATGAATACCTCTTACAAGATTATTACGTAGGTACATACCGTATTTAAGAACTTATATACTTTGGAATTAATTTTTAACACACAAAATAATTAAATTATTGTCTAACTCTGAATATTTGATTATTGTTGACAAGTTTTTAAAAAGTCAATTTTTGCGATTAAACTTTTATTTTCTGCAGAAATAAGTATTTTTTTAATAAGAAACACGTAAGATCATCATAGAATAGTTTTATTAAAATTAGTCATCATGCCTATTACGCGGGTCAAAGTTCGCGAAAACTGTATTTTGCAAATTTTTCGAAAAAAACAAACATATCTTACTAATTTGTATTATAAATCTTCTGTAATGAGACAATTTACCTGTACATCTGCATCAGCAAGAGTTCCCAAATGGAAGCCACCAACAAGTCTACTTTTGTGAATAAGTTCACCCATTGGAGCATCTTTAGCTGTCCACCAGGCCTTCAACATTGTAACCATAGACACCTTCTCATTGCTGTTAATTAGGTTATTGGCACCTGCATATAAAAATATGTATGATAAACTTTTTTTTTATAGTTAACCCTCGGACCGACACCCGGGTCCAGCCAGACCTTTTTCGTTTTCAATCGTAAATTAAATATATTTCTAAGTAAGCTAGCGACTTGTAATTCCAGTTAGCTTCCTAAAATTTTATTGGCTATCGGTTTATAAAAGAATTATCACGAAAAGTCCTTAGAGAGGATTGCTATAAGGACATCTAAAAAGTACAGCTTCTGGACCCTATACATTTTGCATGGAAAACGCATAGAATGTGATATATATTTGTCATTCTACCTGGCTTTTTTCTACTTTTTCTAGATTTTCATAGAAATTATTTATTCAAACTATTCTTTATGCTCACTTTACACATACGCACGCATATATTCAATGTACACATTTGATTATTTGTGTAAATTCTTATTATTATGTCACAGATGAAAGGTTGTAAATGATCTCATTCGATCAGGTGGGAAAAATACTTCGGGCTTTTAGGGGTGTGGGGGGCACAACAACCCTCAATCTCGCACAAGAGTCGAGATATTTACGATTTTCTGTAATGGATAAGTAGCGAAACAGAGAAAAATTCAATATTTACAATAAATGTATGTTTTGTAAACAAAAAAAGGGTCCAGCCAGACACCATGTGTCGGTCCGAAGGTTATTGGAATAGGTGTCGGTCTGAGGGTTAACTAGCACCTTGGTCCAGAGGTGTGCTGGAGCCGGCTCGCGCGAGCCGGTTGTTAAGATTTTTGAAAATCGGCGAGCCGGTTGTTAAATTATTCTGCGATAAATTAATTAAATTATTCCGCGACAAATTAATTATACGTTCAATAAAAGCAATATAAATGCGAAAAAATGATTTGGAAAAGCATGAAAAACAAGATGCAAGTTTAATTACTTCAACCGTTTGAAAAGAACAATAGATTTCAATCTATTCCGAAAGAAAATAGGGTATAATTTTTTTTAGCGAGCCGGATGTTAAATTTTTGGCAGCACACCCCTGCCTTGGTCCCAGTATTACCCGGGTCAATATCCACAAATTCTCCTCCTCTTTATCACACTAGACATTCACCCCCTCCCCTATTTTTGCGTACGCATTTTATAGACGACCTCATACACTCAGCGCTCTTTAAAACGACGGCATCGGTAATTCAACCACTCTATAGAACGACATATCACGCCCCGCCCACCGTGCCAACTTTAACATCAATTGGTGAATTTAAATTTAGCGCTAGGAAAACAGTCGCTATATAGAATGGTGGGTCAGTCTTTCTATGGAGCGGTCGTTAAAAAGACGTTCGTTATATAGAGTGGTTTACAACTACACATGTAAAACACTCTAAATGTAAATCCGCGCATACCTACATATGTACTTCATATGTACTTAATCGTCACCTTGAATCAAGAGTGACACAACCAGGCCCCTCTTTCCCACTGGGCACTCTGGGCATGTGCCCAGGACCCCGCGATCGATAGGGGCCCCCATTTCACCAAACGATAACCGATATTTATTACCGAAAAATATATTTATTTCGAAAAAATCAAACGATAATGACATTAATGACTGACTACAATACCTACTTGTTTATTAGCTATTGCATGCGCGAAGTTACTCTACTCTCGCCTGAAAATCAGGCTTTCCGATTTCAGCATGTTTAGATAAATTTAAATATATAAAAATACAAAAAAAAATTAAAGAAAAATCATCAGTGAACAAGTTTCTTATACCGGGTGTCCCAGATAACTTTTCCAGCATGGGGATCTCAGTATCTATAAGAGATACAGATGTGGTTAAAAGAGATGAATTATATGTATGAAAGGGGTGAGTATTATTACACCAAAAAATATTCATAATTCTATGTGGTTTAGGCGGTATACCCAAAAAACTGAAAATTCGGAATTTCTTTAAATGACTATAACTTTTTTGTTAAAGTAGATAGGTATTTTTTGTTTGCGGTTTCTTAAAGCACTTTTTTGTGTAGAATTGATCGGTGTATTTAGATTTTTAATATCACTTTTAGTTTCCGAGATACAAGCCCTAACTTCAGTTTTTCTTATGTGCCGCTAAGTTGGCTATGGCATATTTGAACGTGTTGTTTACTCTACTTTACAACGATGTGTCACTTGCCATATTTATTATCGAAGTTAAAGCTTGTAACTCGGAAACTAAAAGTGATATTAAAAATCTAAATACACCGATCAATTCTACACAAAAAAGTGCTTTAAGAAACCGCAAACAAAAAATACCTATCTACTTTAACAAAAAAGTTATGGTCATTTAAAGAAATTCCGAATTTTCAGTTTTTTGGGTATACCGCCTAAGCACATAGAATTATGAATATTTTTTTGTGTAATAATACTCACCCCTTTCATACAAATAATTCATCTCATTTAACCAAACCTGTATCTCTTATAGATACTGAGATCCCCATGCTGGAAAAGTTATCTGGGACACCCGGTATACATAATTTTTGAAGTGAAAACTTTTTAAGCTCCGTCAAGGTCATAGAGGCCCCATTATCCTAATGTGCCCAGGGCCTCCAATAGGTGAAAGACGGCCCTGGGTACAACTAAAAAAATATCGAATTTGTACTAAACTCATTAGAAGAATAGTAAGATGGTATAGATTTTTATGCAAGAGTGTCAAAACTGTTAATTCCATTGTGGTCACCAGGGAGCAGATTTTTTTTATGAAAAACTGTCACATGTCAAAACCTTTAAACTTTAAAGACTTTAAAGGGTGGTAGGATGATGAAACATAGGTAAAATTTGTTCAAACGTTAGTACTATTAAGCCTGTAAAAGTTGGATTCATTAGCGCTTTTCTAAATCATCAAAATAAAGTAGCATTCAATTATATAAAACAATTTTGAGTTGTGCTGCTCTTGCTCCGACATGACGAATGATCGTACAAAAAAATACAAATATGTATTACTAATCTATCTTACCAATGACGATAATCTTCCCGAGCGGTTTCAGCAGTTCCCTGCTATTCGCCGTGGGTCCGGCAGCCTGGTTATCCAGCACCAGGTCAACTCCTAGCGGGGATATCTCCCGGACGACCTCCGCGAATGTCTCGTACGTAAGAGGATGTGCAACACCATTCTTACGAACTTCTTCATGTTTGGTAGCACTAGCAGTACCGAATACTTTCACGTTCTCTTTCAAATGAACCAATTGCGTTGCTGCCCAACCTACACCACCTGGAAAAAAGGATTGTTTAATAATACCATTATAAATTCCTGTAAAAATATTTCGTTGGTATATCCTACCTGCACAGGAATGTATAAGAACAGTCTGTCCAGGTTTGAGGTTTCCCATTTCTATCACAGTGAAGTAGGCAGTCATGTAGTTAACAAATAATGCGGCGCCGATCTTCAAGCTAATACCTTCAGGTAATAGATAGCATTTATGTTCATCTACGATGACCTTCTCACGATGTAGGCCTGTGCTCAAATCGTAGCATACCTAGAAATTACGTTAACTTCAAAGGGATTCAAAATTCTAAATACAGTAGAAAAAAGTTATAACGACATCGAAGGGACCGGTCATTTTAGGCCGTTAAAACCGATTGTCGTAATTAGATTTTTTAAAGGTATTTATCGGAACAAACTAAAAATTTCATGAATATGCTGAAATTTTGTGAAATTCACCGTCTGTGAGCGAAGATATCGTCAAAATAAAATCAAAATTTTAAGCATAGAATAATAAATATATACAAATACATATACGATATACATACGATATATAGAAGCAACATTCAATTATATTTTACTAGAAACTTAGTTTAACATTATGAGGTACGACGGTTCTGATTTGTTAAGTATCTCTCCGTCGTTAAACCGATGAAATTCTCCGAAAATATTGCAATCAGAAGTTGTTAAATGCGGTATTTTGTTGTAAGCAATATTGTTATAAACGGTATATTACATATAAAAGGCATATGGGATTCATCAGGCAGTTTTACTTTGAGTCGTTATAACCGATATATCGTATTAACCAATGTCATTATAACCAGTTTCTACTGTATATATAGGATGATTTACAACAACTGCAGAAAAGTGGATCGATGTTATTTTTAAACTTCATATGAACATCTGCCAGATAATTCTTCTTGAAGGAATTACAACTCCTCAAAGAGCAATACACTGTTTTAAAAAAAATCATTAGTGAACTAGTTTTTCATATTCTTAATTTTTGAAGTGAAAACTTCTTTAGCTCTGTCAAGGTCATAGGGGCCCCATTGTCCTCAGTGGCGGCTTTATGGGTGGGGGCGACCCTGGGCGACCGCCCGGGCCGCCCAGCTAGTAGGGGCGGCGAAGAAGCGCAAAAGAATGAAAAACCTAAAAATAATGAGAAAAGAAAGATGCAACAACGAAAAAAAAAAGCTCATCAGATTTTTTTGCGGTAGAAATTAATTATATATTGTTAAATATATTGTTAAAGCCAAGTGCAATTGCTTTATCTTTCTTCTTTTGATTAAAAATACTTAGTTTCTTCAGTTTAAAAAATAAAAAAAATAAATATATCAATTTATTTTCAAATATTGAATTTGAAATGAAAAAAATTGAAATTGAAATGGAAAAAATTTAATTTGAAATGAAAAAACTTGAATTAGGAGTAAAAAACCTATATTCAAGTCAACAAAAAAAAAGGTCTTCAAAGGGGGGGGGGGGAATATTTCGCCCGGGGCGCCGAGCTTGCAAAGGCCGGCCCTGATTGTTCTAATGTGCTTAGGGCCTCAAATAGGTTAAAGACAGCCCTGCCCGTCACTTCTACATTTGCACCTCTATAACTGGGTAAATGGAACACCTCTTGAAGTGGGATAGAATAACTGGTCCCTTGAGATTCCTGTTATTCAGGTTTCACTGTATTTATATCTGAGTTTATTTTGAAATTATCTAAGATTCTTTGCGTAAAAATATGCACTTTTGTAATTTTAATTCGAAAATTTATAGCTTATAAGTAAAAAGTCCGAAAATCGATTTAATTTATTTAATAGAATAAGATTCTGAAATAACAAATATAGGTTTCCATTTCAAATACAAAGTTGACCTTCAAATAACTTTGAAAACATCTACCTTCATACCAAACATTTTTTAAATTTTTTTCTTAATTTAAATGCCTCATCCTGTATATAAATTCATTTATGATGCGAGTTATCTATAGATGAAAACAGCGATAAAAATCACATACGGTACAGGGGTGTCGTGAATTTTTATATTTTATAATTGGGTCTTTTCTAAAAAAAATTGAGAACCACTCTGGTAAATAATAATAATAATAATAAATTTACTTACCACGTGATCCCCAACTTTAAAAGGCGAGCTTTCACGATTATCTCCGGAATCCGGCGTTCCTATCTTGGTAACGACACCGGAACACTCTATCCCTAACGGAAACGGTGGCTTCCTGCCCTGCATGAGCCCGCACCGCGTGTACACATCGGCAAAATTCAAGCCGCAAAAGTGGACAGTCACTTCGACTTCACCGGGTTTTGGAACCGCTAATGGCATTTCTGATATCTGTAAAGAATTCAATATAAAAATGTAAAATTTAATTTGCTTTTTAGTGTTCCGTTTTTCACGGAACAGTTATGTCCAGTATTATAAAGGAGCTAACTTTGCTGGCACTTTCAAATAGGGTATTAATTCTGTGATAGTATTGATGGATTTGTTATTGAACTTATTGTAACACAGTTGGCGACTCTGACCGTACGTGGCAATTATCATAATATTACCACTGTTTTAAGGGGCTATACCAGTGTGAACGCTGTAAATTTGGGTGATTTTCGGAAATTTTTTGGAAGAAAAATACTCAATAAATATTTTGTAAAATTGAGAATATATTTAGCTATATTAGAGGTGTATTCCATAATTTTTTCACGTAAAAATATCGATATCTAAGCGACTTATACGCTGTCTTCGGAGACGCCAAAAAAACATTCTCTACTGCGGCCATGATTCCAGACGATAGAGTAGCTCAAATTGAAAAATGAAATAATGAAATAAAAACTGGAAGGTATTTCCTGTACGATGAACTAAGATTTTCGAAAAATATCAAAATCTAACAAAATGGCGTAGTTATGAAAAAAAGTATATTTTATTGTCTATAAAATGGTCGTATTTTTAATGCCAAATCGTCAATTTTCATCCAATCAAAAATATCCTAGTTCATCGTAGAGCCTAAATATATTCAAGAGTACTCAATTCAAATTTCATGTTAATCGGATAATTGCTCTTTGAGTTACAATGTCAGCAAATTTGAAAAATCTCATTTCGAGAAAAACGCATTTAACGTCAGCTCCTGGGCATTTCATATCTGCGAGCGGTCGCTCTTTTAGAAGGCTGCTGTTTAGAGAGTGTTAGAGATACGGCCTTGAAATTTTCACAGAATATTCTTGAAACTATAAACTCTCCAAAAAGGTAGAAAAATAATTGATTTTTTGAAAATTTCACACTGGTATGGCCCCTTAACGTCAGCTCCTGGGTATTTCATAATTGCGAGCGGTCGCTCTTTAGAAGGCTGCTGTTTGGAGAGTGTTAGAGATACGGCCTTGAAATTTTCACAGAATATTCTTGAAACTATAAACTCTCCAAAAAGGTAAAAAAAAATGATTTTTTGAAAATTTCACACTGGTATGGCCCCTTAACGTCAGCTCCTGGGTATTTCATAACTGCGAGCGTTCGCTCTTTAGAAGGCTGCTGTTTGGAGAGTATTAGAGATACGGCCTTGAAATTTTCACAGAATATTCTTGAAACTATGAACTCTCCAAAAAGGCAAAAAAAATTATTGATTTTTTGAAAATTTCACACTGGTATGGCCTCAATACCGTTAGTGTTTACAAACAACGCCTGCGCAAAACTTGTCAAATACTAGATAGGTTTGAAACTTCATTTGAAAATTTTTGCTAGCTAACAAATTTTGTTAGCTCCTTTATAATAACGGATATTATAGAATCACTTCGGTGTCCGTCCGTCCATCCGTATGTTACAGGCAATTTTCTCTGAAACTATTCACGTAAAAATTCCTAATTTAGCAAAGAGATAGAGTAGTGTGGTGGCCTAACTATAGACGTGCAGTAATAAAAAGTTGAATTTTGATTCTGGGAGTTAATTTCAGAGGGTAAATTGGGAAATGCAAAGAAAATTATTTGGCATCACGTCAAATTAAAGCACGAATTTAACAATATACCGGGTGTTTTTTTAAGGACTTTCCAGCAGATTATTTCCAAAATGAAGAATTTTAAAAGAAAATTTTCCTGACAAAAATACCATGGTTTTGAGGGGGCTTAATATCGACGAAATGGGTTGACCTTGAAAAGGATTTTCAAATGGATTTTCAGGTTCAACTTTTATTTTTTCAAATCGAAATCCATATTTTTTGTTGCACATTCGCAATCTACGAGGAATAATAAGCAACTTTTACTCGAATCATTTTTCAGAAAGTATCCATTTGTTATGATATGGAGCAAAAGAAAAGAAATTCCTGAATATTCAATAATTTTTTACTGAATAACTATCAATTTATAAGAAAAATCACAAGAGGAAAAAAAGTGCTTAGATTTTTGCAAGGATTCTTAGAAAAATGTTTATTTCGAAATTATCAAAAATAAAAATTAATTTAATTAATTTTAATTTGTCTCTTGCGATTATTTTTTTAAATTAATAGTTTTGGAGTAAACAATTATTGAAAATCCAGATATTACTGTTTGTTTTGCCCAATATCATAAAACTTATTTTCCCCCGTTAATAACGTATCTGTAACAAAAAATACAGGTTTAGATTTCAAAAAGAAAAGTTGAACATAAAAACCCATCATGGCGACATTTTCAAGAATGTCAATATTTAGCCCCCTCAAAATCATGAAACATTTATTTGAAAAATTTTCTCTGAAAATTCGTTACTTTGGAAAAAATCCACTGAAAAGTCTTTAAAAAAAACACCCGGTATATGAATTATATGATATGCTCTGTAAATTTTTTAAATAAATAAAAATAATAAAAACGAATAGAAATTGTTGCCTCTCCCCCACTCTTATAACTAAAAGGATCGCTCAAAAAATTATTAACATTAAAAATTATGTGTAGATTGAATCAAAATTATCAGTATTGAAAAATTCTTGCGCGATCAATTATTTCCTTATAACTGCTAAGCCATTGAATTTAGAGAAAAAGTTTTTCAACAAAAAATATTTTTCACGATGTCATAAGGAACAACTTTTATTCTTTCCAGTTTTCAAAATTTTCAATAATTTAAGTGAGAGGGGGGTATAATGGCACAGAACACTAATTGGCAATTCAATTATAGCTTGCACTTGATCGATTTTTGTTTAAAAATGATTAACATACCTTTAAAGTCTCACAGCCACCAAATTTCTGCAAGACGACAGTTTTAACTTGCTCTGGAACTGCAGCCATATCTTAAAATAAAATAAACAATAATTTAGAAATTTTTCCGATCTAAATAAAAAAAATAAATTAAATAAACTAAACAGTTCTGTTTTCAATATACTTATACACTTTAACAAATATCACAATAATATATTATTTAATACACGTATTATATAACATTTGATATACCTGCCATATCGTCTACAAAAAACATTTTTCTTGACTAAAAAAAACTATACACATATACGACTAATGAGTAAAAATTAACTGTAAATATTTATATATACATTTATATGTGATAACAAATGTATAAAATTTACATTTCACACGTATTGTTACAAAAAAGAAATAAAATGTTATGTTAGTGTAACTTTATTAATTTTTTACACCAAAATGAATCACAATAATACTTACATATTTTTAATTAAAAATAATATACTTATTATGTGCACATAGTTATTATATCATAACTATTGGATATTAATAAATATTATATATTCTAATACTAGGTTATATATTTCATTGTGAATAATAATTTCAATTGATATTTACAGGGTTAGCCCAGGCAATAGACTCAAAAAAACGGCCAAACTAAGAAAAAATTCCGACCAAGCTGGATTTTGGTGGAGACTTTTATTTTGATGTTCTAAACATACCCTAAAATGAAAATTGATAAAAAAAATTACGTTACCTACCCTTAAACATTAGCGATTTTCATTGGTTAAAACATTAATATTTTTTAAAATTACAGTTGATCAGTATTTTTTAGAACTTCAGGAACAATTTGAGATCAATTTTGATTTGAACAAAAATTATTAATTTTTAAATTTTTTCCTCGAAATAAACATTTTTACGTTTTTTTAAACCCTCTAGAAAGAGTATTTTTGTGTCAAATTCAATATTTGTGGTCCCGATCGATAGTGTCCCCAACAAATATCAACCATAAAAATACCCCGTCATCGATTTAGATTTTGAGAAAAATCGAAAAAAATCTTAAAAACGGGGTTTTCACCCTTCAACCCCTTTTTTAAGGGTGTTGCACAACTTTTCGCTAGTTCGGGTTATTTTTTTCGAATTCTACGCCCCAGAATCTATAATAATCAACCATAAAATTGCTTGCCCCTAAAAGTTCGGATTTTGGCACTCTTCACTGCACCCTTGACTGGGTTAACAGTTTACTTAAAAAGTATTGATTATACGAAAAACGTATAAATACCTTTTTTGTGTAGAATTTTATAAGCTACAATTTTCTTCATAACAATTTTTCTCGAAAAATTAATAATTTTTGAGATATTTGCAAAAAACTAAAATCAGCCCCCCTTTACCCTCTAAAAAATAAAAACCCGCCATCCAAATTAAGGGGACTTTTTAGGGTATGTTTAGGACATCAAAATAAAAGTCTCCACCAAAATCCAGCTTGGTCGGAATTTTTTTTTAGTAAAAACCTTTATTTCCTGGGCTAGGTTATGTAATTGGAATTTTAGAAGTTCATTCAAATGCGTAGTAAAAAAAATTATCAAAACCCACAAGTGGGTGTTGCCGCCACTTGACACAACTCAAAAAATACCTTTGCCAATCGATTCTTGAATCAAGTCCAACGAAATACATGAAGCCATATATGACAAATTTTGAGAGGGGGGGATTATGACCGGAAAAATTCTTAAAATGGGCTAAACTAGAACCACAGACCTACTATTTAGTGAAAATCCAAGGTCTCTAGGTGGTCAGGGATCCGAGATCTCGCGGTGGAAAACAGACGGACGGAAAATCGAGCATGCTCGTGGGTTGCACTAATAAGGTGTAGGGGCAAACCGAACAATTTTTTTTATTTTTTTTATTCCTCCCTAACTTACCCCTTTTTCCATACCATTTTAAAAATATTATATTTAAATTATATTATAGATAAGCAGTTACTCGCGGCTTCGCTCGCGTAGATTTCGAAACCCCCACACTCATGATTTTACCCAACCGGGTGGGGGGTTGACAGGGGTGAAATATAAAGAAATGCTTTGCTTTTTATTCATTATACAAAATTGTGAATATCTCGGTTCCTATGCAAGATACGGGGTTTATTTTCCCCATGAAACCCCCACACCCAGTGGCATAGGCGCCGACTTTTCATTTAACCTGGGGGGGCGAGATTTTCATAATTTGGGGGGGGGGGGGGTGCAAAAAATTTCCTTAAAAAATGTGCAATATTCAACTTTCGTAATAACGACAAAAATTTCAGAAACGCAACTAATAATGTGAAAAAAAAATTTTTTTTCATCAAATTATTGTACTTTCGATAAAAATCGATCAAACTTTAATTATTTGAAATAATTGAAAAGTGGACATTTATATTTAATTTACATGAAACGTAAACGACGATTTTAGCTGAAAATATAGTATAGTGAAGAAAAGTCATAGAATTTTTTTAAAGCTGTTGATCTAACTAAGCTTTGTCAAGGAAATAAAAGATGTTTGAGTATTAATTTCCTTTTTGAAGAAATTTTTAGTGATCATTTTTACTCAAGTGACAAGTATTTGAAAATTTACACCTTTTTTTAAGGTAAAAATGTTATTGACGAAAGTATTTTTAATTTAAAAGAAACTAGAGTTCAGCTGCACAGGGGGGGCCAAGCCCCCCTGGTATAATATCTGGGGGGGCGATCGCCCCCCTCGCCCCCCGTAGTCGGCGCCGGTGCCCCGTGGTATTTTTCCCGCCGGATCGAGTGAAACTAATTACAACCCTCCATACGTGATAGGGGATGAAATATTAAATTATATACAAAATCGTAAATATCTCGGCTCCTATGCAAGATAGAGGGAACTTGTTTCCCCCTCCTTAAAAACCCGCTCCCGTAGCATTTTTCCCGCCGAATCTATTGAAATTAATTATAACCCTCCATATGTGACAGGGGATGAAATATTAAATTCTTTTTTACCCATACAAAATTAAACACCCCTTTTTACCTCCGTAGGGGTTGAATTTCGAAAAATCCTTTCTTAGTGAGTGCTTACATCATAAAAGGAATAGACTCACGAAATTTCACCTTTCTAGGCCAAGTCATTCAGTCAGTCAGGACAAGTTATGTAGGTATATAGATTGATTGGCCCCCAACCAACCTCTATAGTTGATAATAAATACACATAATACATCTCGATCATAAATTATAATTTATTACATAGTTATTAATTATCATACATTACATTTAAAATACATAACAAATATAGTAAGAACGTTTAAATTTAAAAAATATTAACACGAAATATAAATACTTAAATATAATATTGTATACATAATAATATCAATAATAATAGGTATTAAAACTGTCACTTGATTAATCATCAGATGAAAATATCATAAAAAACACAATGCATAGTAATAAATATCCTATAAATCCATACAGTAGAACATTCTTGACAAAATTTATTTTTCTGGCATGTTCTCGTTGCATTTTGTGTTTATGTTTCATACCTAAAAAGAAATTTGTTTAGATACATGTATTTATTAAAATTGGAAAAAAAATTAATTAACAATAAATTATTTATATCAGTATTTTTCAAATGCAGTATCACGAATTTTTATATTTGGATGAAGAATAAACAATCATTTTAAATTTGGAGAATATTTTATTTTTTATTAAAATTAATCTAAAATATTAATTTGAAAACCACTACTTTTTATGAAATTCAGTATTATACTCCTAATAATTGACATAAGTCTAATATCAGGTTTGTGGGAGGGGGGGGGGGGTTGGTTTAAACGACGAGGTCAGCATAAAAAAATTCAGTGGCACGTTGGTGAAGCTAAAAGACTTTTCTACTTTAATCAGAATCATGTTATCTATTCTTCACTAATAATTTGTTTTATTTATATTTACTATTATTTACGAATGTAATGGTCAGGGTAGCCCCCCCCCACATCTTATCATGAACCCTCAGCATTTTCGACGGGCTCTATCCTGTTTGGATCCACTTACAGGTGTATCTTTGGGTTAGAAGAAAATATAAAAATAGGATCATATATTTGACAACCCACAAGCTTACCATAGATATAAAAATAAAAAAAATATATTTCTCCAAAATTTAAAATGATATTGTTGATTTTAATATTTGTCGTTGGTAATCCCACCAAATCCTCATTACCCGTTTTCAGATTTTCAGTTAGAGGAAGGTGGGCAATATTTTTTTTTTGCTTGAAGCAAGCACCATTTTTGAAAGAAAAAAAATAAAAATAATGTCATATTCTACTAATTGAGATCTACATTTTGATACCCCACTTGCCTAGATATGAAAATAATGTTTTTTAGACATCCCTCCCTATTTCTACAAAATTTGAAATGTAATTGTTGACTCCAGTATTTGTCGTTGGTAGTCTCGCTAAAGCCCTGTTACCAAATAATTTTCATTTTTTTGAGCCAGTAGTTACCGAGGGGAGACAATATAAATTACTGCTTGGAGCCCTTTGCTGGCGCCATTTTTGAGTTTAAAAATAATAGTAAGGTCAAATTCTACTGATTGAGATCTACATACATTTTGATGACCCACACGCCTTGGTATACATTTTTTTGCATTCAAGCCCCCTGCAGGCGCCATTTTTGGTTTAGAAAACAATAAGAAAGAGGGTCAAAATACACCGTTTTGGTTACAAATTTTGACGTGCCACATGCATTGGGATGTCCTTTTCAAAAAAAGGTCAGTTGGCAATTCTAACGCCTATATAATATGCACATGCAATGAGTAGCGGCAACAGTGGGGTAAAATATATGTATATTCCATCCAACTCACGCGGAGGTGGCATTGTATACTTTCGAAACAATTTCCACAGGGTTCTTTAAAAATTTCAATTATTTAAATTTTACTGTATCCACTGTCCAGGAACGACAAAATATCGTAATCCGCTACTGTAATTCTGTTATAATAAGGTGACCAATTCTTTTTGGCACAAAAGGAGTAGTTTTACTATTGAACGTCTATACAAATAAAATTCTGTCCAATAGGAAATACCTTTTTTTTAAATGTTCAATTGTTCATTGACTATACCGGGTGTTAAAAAAGGAGTGTAAAATATTTAAAGAGGTAATAGTATGGACCAAAATAAGCAAAAAAACTTCTAATAAACATGTGCCCGGAAATTTTTCGTGAGGGAATTTCAACCCTCCAAAGATTTGGCTCAAAATGAGTTTTTATTTAATATCTAGAGAACCCTTTCTGATAAAATTATAAAATCTGGTATTCGATTTAGTAATAATAAGTGTTATCAATTTCTCGTATTAAATAGTTATAATTTAGACCAGAGATGTATGCTTTCTTTACCATCGATATTTCTCGAAAACGGTTTATCCTATGACAAATAAACAAAATATATTTTTGTGTATATATGTCCCTTATTCAAGAAAAAATTAAAGTATAAAAAAATTCTAGATAAAAATCGATGGGCCCACTGACCCCATACATCCCTGGTCTAACTGAATACCAAATTTCATAATTTTATCAGAAAGGGTTCTCTAGATATTAAATAAAAACTCATTTTGAGTCAATACTTTGGAGGGCTGTAGTTCCCTCACGAAAAATTTCCGGACACATGTTTATTACTTTATTAGAAGTTTTTTTGCTTATTTTGGTCCATACTATTACCTCTTTAAATATTTTACACTCTTTTTTTAACACCCGGTATATGAAGTATTAGCAATCGTTTTTGTTTTTGGAAGTAGAAAGGAGTATAAAATCACAAAAAGGAGTAGTTTGGGAGTGCAGCTTAAAAAGGAGTAGTGTCCACGAAAAAGGAGTTCGAAACTCCCTAAAGGAGTACGTTTGGTCACCTTAGTTAGTTATAATATAATACAACCCATTTTAGCATAGATATTAACTTTACAAATGTACATAAAATGCAAAACAGAATATCTAAAATTTAAATATCACTGATCCAGATCAAGAATTTGGTTAACATAATTTTATCGACTTTCAAACCATGTGTCATTTTAATTTACATGTAGGTACTGGTAGTTATTTTATACTAATTCAAAACTTAAAAAAAATATTATTTTTGAGTTTATATATAATTATATTATGTATAGTTAATATAAATGTATTTTATTGTTATGCACAAGTAGAATGATTTTAGTTATATTATTGTATAATCAATAAAAACGCAACAATTAAAACAGTATTAATCATTGTTATCATTTGAAATACAATATACTGTATGATACTGTTATCATTTTTTTATAATAGAAATTACATTTTATCTATATTTTGAAAGGGATATACAAATGTATTATCTTTATATGTATGGTATGCAGTATAATATGTATATAAATTATTATCGTAGTTTGTAGTAAAAAAATATAATACTTCATAATTTATAAATATACATATGCAAAAATGTGATCATAGAGTAAATAAAATATTCTCCAACAAACGCTATTTTGTCAATGATGATTATTGACATTTAATTTGCAATTAATTAGGTATATGGATTATTTAATAGTAAAATATTAATATCATAAAAATATTAATTAAAAAATATAGGTGTATACTCACTGGCTATATGCATTTCATATTGTGAAGAACTATTTGTAGTGATATTGCACACTTCACAGGTTATTTTTGTTGCTCTTTTCCTTTCTCCAATATCCACAAATAATTTATTCCTTCGCTTAAAAGGCCTCTTCAGATAAAACTTATTAGTATACAAAATCAAATATAAAAATATACATTTAAAATATAGATACTCACAACATTATTCGTTCGCACAAATCTTTCATCACTTTTATAAAAATTGTTTACATTATCTAAATTAGCCATGATAATTTCACTTACTTGTTATATTTCTGAATTCTGAATGATTTCTTTCTTCAAATAACTTTAAAATATTCACTTCAAAAGTTCAAACACTACACAATAGATAACATAGTAAATTATAACACAGAATAGAAGTTATATAAGTTGCACCGGTTGCATGAGATACAACTTGTTAAGCTATTGGCGCGAGAATTAAATTTGTATTTGTAAATAAAAGATAACTAATAATTTTATATAATTTAAATTGATATGTTTAACCTGTTTACGCAAAGTTATTAGTTCATATAGACAAATAAAATTATCACATTAAAGAAAAAAATAATAGGTGCACATAAATTTATAAGTTTATATAATTTTGAAGGACACGTCATTTTAGATTACAACTTGTAAAAATAATTAAATAAAAAAATTATCATGAAATAAAAGAACACTCCATTTGAAGAAAATAAAAACATTAAAGTTTGGAAATAGTGGTAAACTTGTAAAAAACAAACCTTTTTCTTAAATTTCTGCTATAAAATTTCTTTATAATTAATTACAATCAATATATTGATAAATAACTTATGCCGAACAAATTATAAAGAACAACTGTAAGGTATTTTTAACGCTATATTTTGTATATTGTGTACAAATATAAAATTATTAAATTAATGTTTACATCAAAATACAGAACTTTTATTTTTCTCAAGTTATTATAAGAAGAAGAACACGAGAAGAACTTCAAAGATCTGAAATATATTTGACGCCTGCGCAGAAACGTCATTAGTCGAGCAATAAGCTCCTTTAATACACATGTGAGTACAAATTTTAATTTTATTTATTATACAAAAGTAAACTTAAAAAGAGTAAGCTTGTGTTTAAAAACGTTTTCGCGTGTACGTAAAATATAAAAGTGATGTATAAATAGCGATACATGACGTTACATTGTGGTATTATTTGACATTGTATCATTATTCTGAGAATATTCGCGCCATATTGGTTAAATATTTTGCCATTTTAATTAAAAAATACATTAACGACATAAGAACAGTGCTTTTCAAATAATTGTAATAAATACGTATCGATTCTTTATCAAGAAACCGTCCGTATACGTTTCCTATTTGATTATACATAGAAACATGATGCCGCATTCCACATGCATGCCGCGTGTACTGTAGTCGCCACTCCTAGTCGAAAATCTGGATATTTTTAAACGTTTATTTACATTTCATTGAATAGTTTGCGAATTCTAATCGAAAGTAAATACATTTTTAGATTATTTTTTTATAAATATGTACCGGTAGTTTTCAACAAAACTTTGTATTTTGTTGTTTTCTGTTAATACCAAAAATGGCAAAGTATTATCTATATATGATCGATTACGAATCAATTACTCTATAAGGGAACATATTAATTAAATGTTCAGGATCATATGAGAGTAAACACGACTTTGAATGACAGAAACTAATCATTTTGTTGTTTTTATCCCATTTTGTACAGATGATAATGTCAAATGATACACCAGTTTACTTACATTAACTGATAATATTAAGAATAACTTAAATTCATTTTGGTTAAAGTATTATTTTACTAACTCCAAAGATTATTTCTGAAAAATTTCATCTAATAAATCATCAACTTATTTGTAATAAGATAATGTAAACACTGAAAATTATAGACAATTTGTAGAATCTCTTAATTTTGTTATGATTTTTTTTAATTATATTTTATTTTTCAGCAATCTATTCCACCACAACACAGTTTTAAATAAAACAGATTAAAATGGCTGACATTGAGGACACACATTTTGAAACTGGTGATTCTGGCGCGTCTGCAACTTACCCTATGCAATGTTCCGCTCTACGCAAAAACGGTTTTGTCATGCTTAAAGCTCGCCCCTGTAAGATTGTTGAAATGTCCACATCAAAAACTGGAAAACACGGACACGCAAAGGTGCATTTTTATCTAATTAACCAATATTTCATTTATAGTTATTGCAAAATCGGTTTGCAATGTCAGCAAATTATTTAAATAGAATTTCATACGTTAGTCTAGTAAGTTGATTCAAATTTCAGAGTGCTAGTGAATTTAGCATATTAAATTCAAAAACACTAAATAAGTTTTAATTTGAAAGCGATATCGTTTGATTATAATATTAAGATAACAGAGTTCTGCTGCAGTTAATTTAGTTTGATATTTAATTGTTTTTTTTTCCAGGTGCACATGGTCGGTATTGATATTTTCAGTGGAAAGAAATATGAAGATATCTGTCCATCTACACACAATATGGATGTGCCACATGTTAAACGAGAAGACTACCAATTAACAGATATTTCAGATGACGGATATTTATGCCTGATGGCCGATAACGGAGATTTGCGTGAAGATTTGAAGATTCCAGATGGTGAGCTTGGCACTCAACTGCGTTCTGATTATGATGCTGGCAAAGAACTACTAGTAAGTTTAAATTGTTTAGTACAGTTCTTGATTTTATAGTGAAGTTGTTGCTTGTGTCCAGAAGCCATAAATAATATCTAAATCACCCTAAAGCTTAAAGAAATAAGTTTGTGCTAAACCAGAGATTTAGTTCTCGAGCTTTATATCAGAGATCGATTGCTGCAATATGATTTTTGTCCCATTTATGTCGGCAACTTCTTGTTGCCCGGCCTTTAACAGAAGTTTGTTGGTTTTTGGTCAATGTAAAATTAATATTTTATGCTTTTTTGATGATAATGGGCTTCTTGGTGTAAACCATATCTCAGCAGTGATATTTTTTCCTATTGTTTTTCATTACATTTTATGGTAGATATTTATTTAATTTGTTATTGATTAGTTTTTCTTTTAATATTAAATTATCTAAACAAACTTTAACCTCTTAATTTGATCTTAAATCTTTTTTGACTAAATATAGAATGTTCTTTTGTATTGGAAGGCTGCCAAAAATTTTATTGATCATGTTGATATATTTTTGTTCTTTTCATTTAGGAAAGTAATTTTCTTGTTCATGAAAAAAAAAACTTTGACACTGACCTTTATAAATTAATGTTTGTCAGAACATATAAAATAAAGAGTTCGTTCATAGTAGTATACTTTTTAGGTTCCAAGTATATGTTAAGGAAGGTTCTATCAGACTAAAAATCAGATATTGCATCTTTTTCACAAAAGCCATGAATTGTTTTTGCATATTGTGTCAAAATTAGTTAGAATGAAAGGGTACTTTTTAGTCAAGAAGTTTGAAAACTTGAGTTTTGTAATATTGAGTCTGCAAAATATAACCAAACTTCTGAAATGTTTTTCTTGATATAGCCTTCAGCGATTTTACCTCTTCTCTATGGTTGCAAAACGTTGTCTTTTCAAGGTTCTCTTCAATTTAGAGAGCAGGAAAAATTCACAGCCGTGTTTTGCAAATGCAGTGGCTGAGATATCATTACACAAATTTGGTTGTAATTTGTTTCATGTTTAAAATGTCAATAAAATTTGCTTTGCAGTAACCTCGTTAATTGCGATTCAGCATAGGTGGGCATTAACTCGTTAATCCGTTAATCGTTAATTAACAAAGTTAACAAAATGCTTAACGGATTAACTTTTAAGTTAACTCAAAAAAATGTTAACGCTTTTGTTAACTTCCGTTAACTTGAGTCCGCTACATTGGCTGTTTGATGACAAATACATAAGAAAGTTGTCGAAAAAGCAAAAAAGGTCTTCTAACATTTTGGATGATTAACTTTTAATGGTTAACTTTAACTTCCGTTACATTTTCGGTATTTTTGGTTAACTTTAACTTCCGTTACATTTTCGAAATTTTAATGCTTTAACGATTAACGAAGTTAACTTTTTTATTAACGAATTAACGATTAACGAAGTTAACTTTTCGGTTAACTGTGCCCACCTATGCGATTCAGCTATTATAAAGAACAATTTTATTAATTTTTTTTTTTTTTCACATTTTCATTGGTAGTTGATGTATTATTAAACAAACTGCAAATTCTATAATTTAAATTACAAAAAAATGCTGAGCACACCAAAATGGGTCTTACTAAAAATGCCGAGCACACCAAAATGGGTCTTACTAAAAATGCTGAGCACACCAAAATGGGTCTTACTTATATTATATACAGCTGAACATTAACACTCGTGTTTACATTTATTACTTTGAAAGGGGTGATATCAATATTGATGAATAAATATGTCTTTTTTAAAATAAATAAAAATTCCAGGAATTTCTTTATCAAACCTTGTGTAACACGTAGATTTGGGTATTTTCTAAGTTACGGAATACAGAAAAAGGTTGCAGATTTCCCATTACTGGTCTAAACTAAAACCAAATAAAAAATATTCTACAGCTGTGTTGTCTGTTTGATGTGTAGAAAAACTATAATTTGTGTAAAAGATAAGTTTATTTATATTGTGTTGTCTTTTTCAGTGTACTGTTCTAAAATCATGCGGTGAAGAAGTAGTGATTGCTATCAAAACCAATACAGCTCTGGATAAATAATCAAAAAACAAAGACTTTCGGGATGGGGACGAGAAGCTGGAGAGGTCGGGGGAGGGGGAGTGAAAGTCGTGGTGATGCGGTCAGAACGGAGACACAAAAAGTGAAACTCGGAGATGTTTACATTACTTGCAACAACTGACTGACTTACAAATGCCTGTTAATCTGTTTCTTTTTGGGCTAAAGTTGTGTAAAATTATTTTTCAATAACACAATTATCAAAAAAAGAATAAATCTTTAGTAACGTAAAATTTTACTCATAATAAATAATGCAAGAAAAATAACCTATTGCTATGTATAGATTGGTGTAAAATAAAATTTATCAAGTTGGACCATTACATGAAAAATATTTGTTGCCACTATTGTTCTGTTATTTATAAAAAAAGCTTATAACGTAAGACCGTTTCTGAATGACTATGTTTTTTCTTTTTCTACTTAAAAATAAAATTGAGTTATTACGATTTGGTTATTGTTGATCTATAGTTTAATTATTTTATTTTGCTTGCGACTGTGAGAGTGATTGTTTTTTTTATAAGAGAAGAAAATCAGTAAATTAAAATTTTTGTGTCTGTTACGTTTAAAACTAATGTGTTCTATAATTATTAATAATCGACATAAAGTACTTGAACTGGTTGTTTTTTATTTATGTTTATAGTTTTTTTATTTTTATAATATCTGACTAAAAATCTGCACGCATGTGAACATTTTTGCACGATTTTTTTTAGCAGAAAGTAGCTGCCGTTAATACGCTTTACAAGTTATGCCATGACATTAAATAATTTCACTTTCGTAATTTTGTTTCTTTGAAAAATATACTGCAAATAAAACTGCTTTTAATTTTAATTGAAATTATATAAAATATATGTAATGATTAATACATTAAAAAATTATGGTTATTTACAAAGTATTTTGCAATAGATTTAAATATAATGTTATTACGAAAAAAAAGTGATTAGCATTATTTTAAATAATTTAGTGGCGGGAAAAATTACATATGCTTGGAATGAAAAGTAAGTACAATATAAAATAAATATAAAGCAATTTAAGGTAGGTTTATTTTATTATTAGTTTCAAGTTTTTTGTCTTTAATATTTGATTCTATGTTTTAGATTTTTAATATAATTAAATCAGGAGTTTCCAATCTTTTTCCTACATTGACCCAGTGGCGTAGATAGGGGGGGGATGAAGGAGATCAATTCCCCCCATGAGTCCAATTTTTTTACTTTCCACCATATAAAAGATTATCTAATACTGTCATATCCCCCCCCCCCCCCATGAGATTGGTATAGGGGATCAATTTGTGTTAGAGCTAAAAAAAAAGGTCATCAGTTTATTTACTTATGTTTTTTTTACTAAAAGAGCTAACAAAAAAAAAGTCATCAGTTTATTTACTTATGTTTTTTTTTACGAAAAGAGCTAAAAAAAAAAGGTCTTCAGTTTATTTGCTTAGGTTTTTTTTACTAAAAGAGCTAAAAAAAAGGTCTTTAAAATTTCCCATAACTGAAACATTTTTTCATCCCCCCATCGCAAAAAGCTATCTACGCCACTGCATTGACCCCTTTTAAAAGTGATTTTCTTTATCGATTCCCTGCATTTTTCTCTATAATATATAGCATACAACAATCGTTATACTAATAATTGCACGTTAAAACTTAAAGATAACAATTTAATTAAGAACGTGAACAAAAAATTAGAAGTGGTTTATTAGATTTTCGGTGCGTATACAAAACCAACATGGTATTCGGCTTTAGATGCGTGGCTCACACCGTCTTATGCAAACCTATATTATAGTTATACATATCGAAACAGATATTATTATCTAATAATTAAATTCGTTTAAAATTAAATAAAATTTTAAAACAAAAAAATTCATTATTGGCTCTCAATAGACCCTTGGAATACTATAGACCCTTTTCAAACTTCCATTGACCCCATTGGAAATCCCTGATTCAAATGAAAAATTATATAAATTCAGTGAGGTCACTGTAGTTAAGCCTCCATCTAATCAGACGTTGTAGCAGGTGCAGTTATACCCAGAGCCGGCCTTTGAAGCTCGGTGCACCGGGCGAAATATTTTTTTGCCGCCCTCCTGACCTTTGAAGACCTTTTTTTTTTGGTTGACTCGAATATATAATTAATTTCTACCGCAAAAAAATCTGATGAGCTTTTTTTTTTTTCGTTGCATCTTTCTCTTCTTATTTTTTTATGTTCTTATTATTTTCATTCTTTTTCGCTTTTTGCCGCCCCGGGCAGTTGCCCAGGGTCACCCCCCCCTAAAGCCGCCACTTGTTATACCAGACGGGTGGATCCACCTGCTGAGAATGGGGAATTTTAACATGTTTTTACGTGTTCTTAATAATTTACTCAAATGTTTATAACTAAATTTTAACAAGCTGTACAATTAAGAGATTTGCGCAGTTAGGGCTTCTTGTGCCCTCGGTCATGATCTGTATTTGCGCCCATTATCTTTTATTTTATATTGTATAATATAATTTATTAATTTTTGCTCATTATAATTGGATATTTTTCCTGGTAAGGGCCTATTTTGTCTCACTAACTACGCCTCTGGCACTAATAAGCCAAACAGATTTTATCTTCCGATAAAAAGATTTAATTAGTTCTAGCTAGGAAATAGAGATTTAAATTTTTTTTATAATTTCTTTTGGAGATTATAAAATCCATTAGTTCTACTTTATAAGCTAAAGGAAACTAATAGATTTTAACAATACTGGAATAATTATTAATTCCGGAGCTTGTAAGTTACGGAACTTTATTGGAATGGAAGTCAGATAGGTATTAATTTTTGATGATATATTTTCATTCAATTATCAACAGTTTTGTATAATATGAATTCGCATAACATGGTATTTTTTGGAACCTATTATAAATTTTGTTATATACCTATTGTTATTTTTGCAAAAAATCAAAAGAATTGTTTTTTACCCAACAATTTTTAGTAAAATTTGATGTAAATTTCTTAGTTTACAGTGTTAATTTTATTTGTGAATATTACTTTAGATAAAATTTCAGTTTTTATTCCTTAGACAAAACATACTTCCCTTCTATAAGATGAACTTTTCATAAATCGGACAAACCCTCCCTTTTTAGTACAAGTTATCGAAAGTTTATTGTATTTTTGATTATAATGAACCTTTGTGTATGTTTTACTAGAAATTGGACAGACTTGGAAACATACAACCCTAAATAAAATACAAAATCGCTTGTGCCGCCTATGCTAATGAAATTTGATATAATTTTTACTTAAAATATGAAACAACTAATGTGAATCTGCGTAAAAGAAGGGATTACTATATTTACTGTTGACAAGCATATTAAAATGAAACGATAATTTCAACAAGAATATAAATAATTAAAATACTTTATTTTATTCATAAAAAGGCAATTAAAAAATAATAAAGTTTTTTTATCAATGATTAAGTATAATATAAAAAGAATATTAATACAAAATCATAAACTGTAATCAATATTCTGGCAAATATATAATAATATTTAAGAATAATTATCTTCATTAAACTCCACCGGTCAGTTGCTTGTTTTGGCTTGCCTGCGCTGGATAGCCTCGGCCAAGTCTTTATTGAACGCCGCCTGTTTCTGCTGCACCGCTAGTGGAATAACGCTTCTCAGTCCGTTGACGATATCTTTAGTTTTATCGAAGTATATTTGATTGAGCGTGTTTCTGATTTTGTTTTCCATGTCCTCGACCATCCGGCCGATGTTTGCGATGTGAGGGCTTGCTTCACCAACCGCAAAGTCTTGTTCTATTTGTCTTGTCAAACTGCCTCCGAGGTTCATTGTACCCGAGCCCTGTTTATTTGTTTGTAACCACAACATCGCTGTTGACGTTAATTTGTAATGTGCCGTCCGCCCTGAACTTTTTTCTTGGACTTCTACAACGTGGATTGAATCCCAACAGCCTGTTAAAAATGAATTCAGTTATTTTTATTGTTAAAATTTTTAACTCAAAATGTAAATTAAATACCTTTGATTTTTTTCGACCCATCACCAGCTTTCTTTATAAGAATAACACCCGCAAAACCATGATCTAAGTCCCATAAATATACAGAAGACACTCCTCCCTCAAAATACATTTCTCGGTACAAATCAAACGCGTGGTTTGCATCTATTTCTAATCGGCGAAGACGTTCGGACGGCATAGATCCATCCTCTAAAGGTGGGTCGTAAGTATTAGACCATGGCGATCTGCAATAATAAAAGTTTACTTAAACATGTTTTTTTTTGATAATTTCTCTAAGTCTATTTTCTGATTTTAATCTTAAATGACTCAAATGTCAAGTATACATGTTTACATAAATCAACTATGTAATAAAATATATGTTGTTTTACACACCTATATGAATCACCATCTCTATTATAATCACAAAGTAAATAATCTTTTCCTTTTTCTCGATCCTTGGCTATTTTTAACGGCTGATCAACAGACGATAATAAATCTTCACATAAACTCGGCACCAAATCTATCAGGTCGCTCAAATTTTTTTCTATTTGTTGAGGTGGTAATCTTCGCATTAAATCTAATGCACAATCCATTTGTTGGTCGGTCTGTAAATTATAAAATTAAGTTAAAATCATATATGGTAAATATAAATAAACCTACTTAAAAAATACGAATACAAAAAAAGTGTGATTCTTTATTTTATTTTTCCAGATAAAGATAAACAATGTACATTTTTATAACAGTAGTAGATGTAAATTATATTTTACAGCATAAATTTATCATATTATCTAATAACAGTACATAAAAATGACAAACGTCACATTGACATTTCAATATTTAAAATAAAGATAACACAATAATTTTTCGTAGACAAATAAAGGGCATTAAATACTAACCATTTTTATTTTAATTTTAAGAATGTATCATTGAAATTAACTATAAAATATTAATTGTAAAAAATGCATGAGATATTCGACACGCCTTCCACTTTCTACCTTACCGAACATTTACCGAGTTGTAGCCGAATGCACACAATGTAACAAACTTAATAAAAAAAACAGCAACTTGATGAAGAGGTCAAATGCCTGGCGCGATATATATAGGAATTCAGATTAGAGTCTTCGTTGATATCAAATTTCTCTGCCCTTTTGACGTTATTTATCTTAAAAAGTCCAAATTCTTTTAATGTTTCTTTTCTAACTCAATGTTACCTTTTGTAGAATATTGAAATCAGGATTGAAATAAATATTAATTGTAATTGTTCAAATCATTTTTTTATGTGTTTACATTTCTACTCGTCTGTAATAAAAGAACATTATTCATAATTACTTTGAAATAAACAGGATATAGTATTATTTAAAAGTTACATCAAGATTTTAAAATTATTAAACTTATGTATATGTAGTTGTATAAGTTTCTATAAAAAGTATATTGGTCACAATGAAACCATGCAATGAAACCAATGTCAAGGTCATTATTGTCAAGTAAACAAAGTTCAACAAATGACATTTTGAAACTTATGTATTTCAAAAATATCATAAAAATAAATGATAATTATGCACATGAATAACATTTTTATTGGTTCAAATAACGTTACATATAACTGCATTTTATAATTCTGTAAAAATATTTCAAATATAGTCAAAAATAACAATAAATAGTTATTTAGGTTAATCCATTATTAATACAAAACTTTTTACATTAATCCATTAAATAGAAATTTAATTTGAAGCATTTAATCATATATTAAACTACTCTACTAGTTGTTTAATATATGATTTAATATTTTTGAATGCTAATAACACATATTATGGAATACTTTATTTTAGAACTTTCGATTCAACTTTAACTACCCATACATATTTATTTGTAATTTTATAGTCACAAAGATAAAACTTAACAAATTAATGATGAATTTAAGTTCATGAAATAAATATTCAATAGCAACAAAATTGAATGTACAATTACAGTATAGCAAAAACCAGGAGGTGAATGTATATACAGTAGAAACCGGTTATAACATCGGTTAATACGACGTATTAGCATAGGTGGGCATTAACTCGTTAATCCGTTAATCGTTAATTAACGAAGTTAACAAAATGGTTAACAGATTAACTTTTAAGTTAACTCAAAAAAATGTTAACGCTTTTGTTTACTTCCATTAACTTTAGTCTGTTACATTGGTTGTTTGATGAAAAGTATATAACAAAGTTGTCTAAATAGTTAAAAAAAAAGGTCTTCAAACATTTTGGATGGTTAACTTTTTAACGGATTAACTTAAACTTTCGTTAAATTTTCAAATTTTCGGTTAACTTTAACTTACGTTACATTTTCGGAATTTTAACGCTTTAACGGTTAACAAAGTTAACTTTTTTATTAACGGATTAACGATTAACGAAGTCAACTTTTCGATTAACTGTGCCCACCTATGCGTATTGGTTTTAACAACTCAAAATAAAAGTCCAACTGAATCCCAAATAATTGTATTTTTACTGGTTATTACGACTATCCGCTTTTTACGACCGGTCCCTTCGATGTCGTTATAACCGGTTTCTAATAAAAAAATTAAATATATACATTATCTTGTAGTGTAAATATTGAACTGTTATATCTACTAATACAAGTAACAGAAACTTTAATAATTTTATTTTATTTTTACATACATTATATTATATAGAGGGCTTTATTTAATGTTAAATAGTGATGTATTATTTGCTTTTTTCATGATTTGTATCAAGCAGTCTAAATGTGCCTCAATTTAATCCTTGTCCAACCAGGACTCAAAAAGCACGTCTTTACATAATTTATTTAGATATATCTTGTTGTATTCACTCTACAGGAGATTAACAGCCGTATTCATAGTTCCACCTTGAGGAATAAGGATCCCTTGTTACTCTATTTACGTTTCATAAACCTTCCTTGACAACCAAGGCTCCTTATATCTCAAGGCCGGTCGCTACCTTCCTTGAGGAAGGTTTAAATATCTGAGGAGCCCTTGAGATAAGGAACGATTATGAATACGGCTGTTAATCCTTTTTTTTATCTAGAATAATTTATCGCTTTACCACCAGACGGGTTGTCAGAATATAATATGTGAAAAACTGTAGAGCGTATACGACGAGAATTTCTTTATTTATACACTAGTTGTACTAATTCAACATCATTTGAACCTAATTTATCATATTACGACTATTTATAGCTGTTTTTACAATAAAATGAATTATGTGAAAAACTTGAATATAATAGTTGCTTCAAATTTGATACTGTGTTAATTCCTTCCCTTACAATCCAATTGGAAAGTTCTAGATATATTATAATAACAATACATTTTTAACTGTATATTAATATACCGAAAGTTATAAGCAGCAAATCTTATACCTGGTATTATATTAAAATTGCCGCCAAGCAAAAAATTTTAGCTATTCTCGGAAAAAAATTGATAGATCTAATTTAAATGGATCAATTTTGATCTGATAAGATCAAACTTCATATCCAGTCAGATCTAATGCCATATCTTATTACATCTGATTCAGATAGTGAAACTTAACTGTCACTAACAGCGTAATTTAGATAGTACGTGAGTAATAAATAAGCCAAGATATTTAGATATTTCTTGATCAGCATTGAAATATTTCCATTGGGGACAAAAACCAATCGAATCCGATCAGGTTATTTTCAGAATCTAAATATTATAATAATTAAGAAATTTGGATCCTGATCATTGCGAGCAATTTTCTTATAATACTGGTCCTTATTCTTTCTTTTTTTTATAGTACAATTTATATAATACAATAAAACATATATTGATATTAATTACCAACCACCATATATGTAATACTCCTATATTGCCAATCGCTATAAGTGGGACTGGATAAGTTAAAGTGAGAGGGTCAAGTCAAATGGATTCCATTACGCAGGTGCAGAATCATATTTAAGCGATAATAGAAGGATGCCTTGGCCGGTTAAAAAATTTTTAATCAAATATGTCAGTTTGAAACTGATTGCACATGCGCACTACTGACTATTTGACTTGAAAATAGCGAGACAACAATATATGTCCACGCCGTACAGACTTATCCTTTTCCCCGCCTCTGATTGGCAATATAGAAGTATTACATATATGCCAATCACGAATACATTTTTTACAATATTTTGTGCATATGTTTTTGTAAAGGAAGGGTTTAAAAATAGTAGTTTTATAACTGTACATCTATTTACATGAAATAATTAGTTTCTAATTAATTAAGCTTCTGAACACAGTATTTATTATTTCATATGAAACCAAAGTATTTTGTTGTACTAGAAAAGTAATGATCAAAAATACATCTACAATACAAAAATTAAATAAAAATTACAAAAAATCTAGTATTGTGAACCATACTACATTCATTAATTAAATTTCAAAGTTGTAACCAGAGCTGTGGAGTCAGAGCAATTTTGGGTGAAGTCCGAGTAGATAGAAAGGTATCGACTCCATTCATTTTTACACTCTTATTGTAACTATTTTTTTAAGGAGAATATATTTTGAAGTACAATAAAAGAGTAGTTGGAATCGTAAATGTTTGTATCGACTCCGCAGTCCTGAACATGAAAAAAATATATACTCAAGACCCAAACGATATTTAACATTCTTGCATATCAATTCTTTCATTGTGCAAAAGCAATATTGTTTATTTTCAATCTTATCTGAGCATAGTATGATAATAATTATTAAATGCATAATAAAATGAAGTTAACTTGATTCTATTGCCCCATAGAAATTAAATAATACAATCCTGAATATAAAAAAAATTAATAAATACAAACTAGCGAGACTAAAACCAATATAAAACAAAATTAAACACACTAATCTAAATCACTATCAGAAAATATTAGTTATCCACAACTCCGTTTTGATTCTTTCATTTTAAGTACGGAAGTCTCAAGATCGTGCATGGAAATAGGGCGTAGTGCATCGTGGAATTCGTCATCCGAATCTTCAGCTTCTCCAGATGTTGACGCAGCTGCTGCGGCCTCATTTTTACTTGTCTCATTCCTCATATAATCTCTCAAACGATACACAGATGCATTCCGGCACAACTCTCTTAAATCTGACCCTGAAAATCCTTCGGTGCACTTAGCTAACTGTCCTATATCGACATCTTTCGATAATGGTTCGTTGTCAAGAATCAGTTGCAATATTTTCTTACGTTGCTCTACGATTGGTAACTTTATATGGAATGTCGCAGGCATTCTTCTTAATATTGCACGGTCTAAATCTTGCGGGCGATTTGTTGCTCCCATTATAATAACTGTACAGTGTGTGTCTGTGATAAGACCGTCCCAAAATGACATGAATTGAGCTTTCATCATAGCCGTAGCTTCATGATCACTTGAAGTACGCATTCGTAAAAACGAATCAATTTCATCAATGAATACAATACATGGTTGTAACTTAACAGCTAAAGTAAACACTGCTGCAGCTAGTTTTTGACTTTCGCCATACCATTTATCTGTTAAGATCGAAACGTCTAAGTTAATAAACCTCGTACCTGCTTCTTTGGCGGTCGCTTTCGCGATAAGTGTTTTGCCACAACCAGGGGGCCCATGTAAAAGTACACCTTTCGGAGGTTGTGTTAGTTGTGAGTCGGCAAACAGTTCTTTTCTTTGGATTGGTAGGATAACTGTTTCACGGAGGTCTCTGATTAAGTCTTCAAGTCCAGCTATATCTGACCAACAGACGTTTATGTCTTGTGGGTGGATCAGATGTGCAGCTATCATAAGCTCATAATCATTTAGGCTGTCTACTTTTAGCGGTGCTCCTGCACCAGCGATTCCTAACCTAAAATATAAAAATATGACATAATTTTTTCAGTGTGGAAACTTATATTTTGAATTAATTTATAACAATTCACTACTTAAAAATGGAACGCATATTTATTACGTAATTATAATACAAAGAAATATTATATAAACAATGGACGTTTTCTTTATTATTGATTATTATAAGACAAGGTTATCATATCTTATTGTTAGTATATGACAATACCTTTTTAACTGTTCTTGTGCTTTCCTTTTTGCGTTTTTCTTGTTTTTGTTTGTTGGATCTATTTGATTCATTAACCATTTAATACTGAAATATGTGACAGCTGATACAAACGTCAACCTAACCATTAATCGTACTATTTCATTTCTTGTTATTTGTTCCATGTTTAAAATCACTACAATGTCAAATTAAAACACACGATATTTAAATATTTATTTGATCAGGTACTATAAACGATCATTCATATTTTTAATTTAAATATAAAGTTTTATACAACGTGAAGAGCAAACGGAAAACACAAAATGTCAAGGTAATGGAGTTTTAATTTTTATAATATTTAGGGAATCCCAATTTCGCTTCAATACAGTGACGCCACCTTAAGGATAATATAATTATTTTGAAAATTTGTACAAAACTTTATTTCATGCTTTAATTATTTGAGATGAAAATATAATTAATACAAGTGAGTAAATTTGATTAAATTACTTTATTTTCATTATTAATTTTCTTTTCGATGACAAATTATTTAATTACTGCACATTATGTTATAATTGTACTATTTTAAATGTATATAATATAATATATAATGTTTACATTATGCATTTTACATAGTAATACTTTAAAATTAACATTATTAACTTATATAAACACTCATTTATCATAAATAATAAATGATTTAAATTTTAAATGTGTAAATTGATGATTGAAAATACAATATCACTTTGATTTGTTCTACTATATTGTACTATGTTAATTATATAGCGAATAAAAAAATTATAATTTTATTTTAATATTAATTTTAACACTACCTTTTAACTGATTCATTTTGTTTCCATTTACAACAATGAATTTTATTTTGGAAACAAAAAGTATTCTAGAGGAAATTTTTTTATAACAACTTTTTTTAACAACCTAATTTTTTCTTGTTTGTCAATATATAACTTGGTGCATTTTCCTGAACTATACTTTTTTCTTTAATTGGCGCTTTATGCATCTCTTCTATATCACCATTGATGAAACTGAAGTTGATATGAGGGAACGTCTCAAGAAGTTGCATATCAAATATTTTCACAAATTCATTTAAAATACTTTCAATTTTGCTATCGGGGTATTCCTAAAAAATAAAATAAAAACAATAAATAATCAAATAATATTCAAATATTTTAAAAATAAATATACCTCTAAAAAGACACTAAAATTCTTAAAAACCCTTCTTACATCATGGACAAATTGATAATTATTCGTATACTTCAAGTCTTCTATTTTTTGTAGAATATTCGACAAAAATATAGGATATTTTACAACTTCATAATAATTAGGGAACTGAAAATTTAACATACATTAAAAAAATATAATTTAATCTCAACACTAATATCACTTACATCTTGTACATCCACCTCAAAAACAAAATAATGCGAATTTTGCATTTTCCAAATCGCGTCGATAATTTTCTTTAATTTTTCATACCCGTGATGATTCAGATGATCTTTCCTATTGCTATACCAGACACCACCTTCTACAGATTGTTTCTGCTTTTTATTTTCTTGAATCTTGATGGACGACTCCTCAAACTCTTCAAATTTCTTAACATTGGTGCTATTATTAATTGATCTTCTTAAGATCTGTTTCGGAAAACAGCTCGATAAGGACTTTTTATCCTTTTGGTACGGTAATTTCATATCCATACCAGTACGATACGGTCTTTTCGAATAAGGGATTTTATTAAATTTACCACACGGCAAGTTTTCTTTATTCTTGTCACTTGTTTTGCTCCCATCGAACTCTTTATTGTCAATACAAGAGGTCTCCTCTAAACATTTAACTTGTTTATTAATCTGCACATGCCTTTCGATCGTCATTTCTAGAACATTATTAATATCAATATTATTTTGTACGGAATCCAAAACCACCTCGGATTTCGACTTGTAATGCGCTTTTGCAGCAAAATGAGCCGATATGTCCAGCTGCTGCAACTGAAGATTATTTATTTCTGACATTAGCTGAGTTTCTTTATCGTTTTTACCAGCAACTAAATCATTATCTGGCTTCGTATCAAGCCGTTTCGCAAGTTTTTCCGCACTCGTCAAATGAAAAGGAGGCTTAGGAAAATTGTTTTCGTGTAGCTTCAGCATTGCATTCGTCATCATACCTTTAGGGGTATCCTTAAAAGCCGGATAGGTTTCATTCTCGTTATTACTATCAGTATTTTGAAGAATTGGCGTGTTCACTTTTTCCGGCAAAATGAAAACTTCATTCCGTCCGGTATCATTTAGATTCTTTTCTTTATCGTTTCCAAACGATACAGTCACTGCTTTTGGCACTACAGGATAGCATCCTGGCTTGATATACTCCTTAGATACGTTATCATCATCGCTATCTGCCTTATCTGCAATACTGTTCTTATTAAGTTGACTTTCCTTCGTACCGATCGGGTTATTATTCATCGTCAACTTATTCGACATAAAATACTTCGAATGTCTCGGATCATGCGTCCTAGGAGTCACTTCACTTTCTTTCATTCTATACACGTACTGATCCGGGTAGATAGAACTGATAAACTCCAAAGGTACCGGTGTTGAGAACATATTTACCGGCGGCACGGAACATATATTGTTGCTACAATTCAACGGCGTACTGTGAGCTTTCGGGTACCATTTAGACGTACCGTTACTTCCCAGAGCGACAAATGACTGCATAATATGGAACGAGAGGTCCATCAGAGCGCGTTCCCAAACCTCAAACGACTTCCTCAAATCAGGGCTGTACAACTGCTCGATTTTCTCAAACACATCCGACTTCTGGCCCAAGTACCCCTTCAAAAGGTACCAGCAACTTGTCAACCGGGTAAATGCAAAGATATAATCTTTAGTTGCCCAAGGAATACCTTGAGAGTGTATATTCCTTGTAGTCGAATGCGGCGTCATCACATCGTTTTTAGTTTTCTCACACAGTTTCTTAATATTCTTAAAACACGGAACGTTTTGATATTTAGTCGCTATGTTCTCACCCTTAATACACCCGTCAACAATTATGTCCACGAAAGAACTGTCTTCATGGAAAGAAAGAGGATTTTCATGCGCTTGAATCTGAGGGGTGCTCATCTGAGAAATGCATTCGTTCATTTTATTTATTGACATCGGAGTTTTCGAACTGCCCTCGTTCTTGTTCATACACTCATCGCTTTTATTATTACGTACGTACGATGAATACGGCATATTTACGTTAGTGTACTTCTGCAAGTTGACGACATTTTCACAAAACTGCAGCTTGATGTTGGATTTATTCTGTGCGGAATCTGATTCTTGGAAGTGAACCGTGTTTGGTTGAAGCAGATCGTGAGTCTCTTCGTTTTTGTGGTAGTTATGAGGGAATGCATAAGTTTTATGTAGGGTATCGGATGTTTTTTCTTTCGGTATTGTACCGATTGCTGATTTTGTTGTCAGGGGTGTACCGATAGTCGGATAACCAACGGTGACTTGCGGTTTGTCCTCAGAAGGGCGAGGCATTTGCCTGTTTTCGAACGGGACATAAGAAACCATCAAAGTGGGAATGTTTCGTCCGTGGAGATTTTCTGTGTTCATTAAATTCCTTGACGGGGTGTTCCGTATTTTTAACTGTGAATTGGAGAAAAATATGCGTGATAGTAAAAAAAAATTAGATTGAAATATTTACACTTTTTTAATTTGAATAAAATTAACTAGGGGCACAGTACTATAACTGAGCGGTAACTAATAACGAAGAACAACGTATATTGTACCTTTTTATACTACTGGGGGGCTATTACGGTTCTCGAATCGAGTGAAAATGACGAAAGTGAGTAGCTCACTCTATTACGGTGAAACTCACTAGGTGAAAAGACGAGATTATCCGCGTGAGTTTACTCGACACGAAATTCTGCGTCGAGAACCGTTGTGCGCATGCGCGTGAGCGTTTATTAAAATTTAATTGTTTATTAAAATCATAAAACGCGTTACCATATACAGTTTAGTAATGAAAAAATAAATAATCTCAAGTTTAACTGACAGATGAACTAACGGTTTATAGTCAAACTATTAAATCACAACAATATTCAGTTTTAAATCATCCAAAAATAAAATGAATGAACAGACAAGTACCAAGGAAGAATTTTACAATTTGCCTATGTATTAATTGATTTATTATCATGTATTTAAAAAATTTGTTTGTAGAAAAAATTGTAAACAATCAAAAATAAATAACGTACTTAATTATGCGTATTGTATTTGATGCTATTTGATGCGTGATATTATCTAGGGTTACCAGACGTCCATGTCCGGTTTCCGGGACATGTCCTGTTTTAGCCTTGTCTGTCCTGGTGTCCTGTTTTTTTCCGAAATACGCAAAATGTCCTGGTTTTCACGAAACCAAGGATTTTCAGCAAATTTTATGATTTTAACAATCACAGTTCATCATACTGAACGCGACTCTACAGAAACGCGCGCGATATTCAAATTGTGGATTTAGTGCGAGAATTGTGAGAGAATATTTTCTTTGCTGAAATCTCAATGGACCGATGAACGCAATCGGCTTTCCGTAAAGACTGTGCGCGATCTCGTGTCGATCCAATTTAACTTCAACGATTTGAATTTTATCAATATCTAATTAAGCCAGAAAATTTGAAGTTGCAGCGCCAAATTGGGGACTCGAATAAGTATACTTGATTTAAGCATGACTTGTAATGCCTTTGACCATGCTTGATCGCAATAAACATCCTTTCTACAGTACAGTGATAGCAAGTGCGATGCATGGGTGACCTTTTTTTTTTTTTTGGTCGTATTTTTAAGTGTCCTGGTTTTTTGCTAGACCCATCTGGTAACCCTATAATTATCTGTAATTTGTATTTATAACGAGTGACTTTAAAATATGTGTACATTATAATACTGTGTATTTTAACTATTGACGCTGTCTTATAATAAAGTATACCATTATTAATTTTTTTAAAACTAATTTCATGTTTAAATGTTTTCAAAATTTAAAAATAGCGTCAACGCGTAATCAAAATTTATTTTTACTAACCCAAATATTTCTTTTACATTCTATAATAGCATTATATTATTTTATTAATTTTAATAATGTACCCTATTATCTTTTAGTAAAATTAACTCGTTTTTTATCACATTAATGTAATAGGTTAGTTTTTATTTTGACATAACAAAATGTGAGATTCATTTACCGAAAGTGCCTACCCAGGAAAAATCGATCAGATTTAATTGGATCAGAGCAGATCTGAAATTTGATCCAATTAGATCTAATCATATCTGAATGGGTTAAATTACGGATCTGATCAGATCTGATGCTATTTTTGATGAAAAATTTTATTTTCGATTTAAGATCCAATCTGATCTGATTGGATCCAATCAGATCAGATTGGATCCAATTGGATCAGAGCAGATCTGAAATTTGATCCAATCAGATCTGATCGCTTTTTCCTGGGTAGTTACTTTACATTTTCACTCGAGATGAAAATGCGAGAAGTGAGTAAATTCGCTCGAGAACCATAATAGCCCCCCTGTATTTAATAGGACTATATAGGTAAGCTATAATAAACGTTATTGATTTTTTATTTATTGCTCTACGATAATTAGTTTCGAAGAAACAATTTTTAAAATTTGCATTCGTGTTCCCTAAATTACTTTCAGTACCGAATGTCAGGGCAGACGCAGTTTTGTGTCTAAAGTCACATATTGGCATGCTTCTCTTAAATTTTTGAGAAATAAAAAAATAATTGTGTCAATAAGTACCTATGCAACTATTTACACAATATAAAAAGATTCTTGTGTGCACAAAAAGATGATGTGATAATTTTTAACAAACAAAATATAGACGCAACAATAAGAAAATATTTGAATTTCGGAAATTTCATTGTTATATTTTATATGAAAAATTACGTAACAGTGGAAGGGAGTGTACTAGTATTCCGTCATAATTTTTAATCTATGGCCGCTAGAGGGGCGCCGATAAGGTGCTTGCCTAGGGCGCTCTCGACATTTAATCCACCTCTGTACCGGACATGAAACTATAAATCACAGAAACTTTTAAATCTAAAATTAAATTACCTGTTCTGGTATCTGTTGTTGAGATTCACTAAGGGCCTCATTTGGAGTGGTGAATGTCTGAAGACACTTAATATTACCGTCCAAATTACAATCACAATCACTAGGAACTAGGATATATTTTAGAGTTTGAGAGGGGTTGATATTTTCTGGAATAACATTTGTTGGTTTTTGCCACCATTCATTCTTACCTGTACAGAAAAAATATTATTAAATTTTACATTTTCCAAAAATTTTGATTAAAATGTGCTAGTGATTTTTAAAAGTTTTTGAATTATCTTACCTAACTCTGTTAAATTACGAGGTATATTTTCACAAATATTGTTATCTTGAAGTTGACAGTTGGGATTGTTACATAACAATGTTAAACCGTTATCTTCGAGTTTCTGAAAAAGCAGTTTAAATTAATTTATATTCTTTGTATTGTATATTGAATATTTTCCTAAAATTGTTAAAATGTGATTATTTGAAAAACTAGAAATTGGTAACTACTGACAACATATAATATTTGACATAAAATATTAAAATTAATTAATTATTATATTGATTAAATTTCAACAATGAATAACCAATTGTTAAATATTAAGGGGAAGTGGGAAAGTCAGATTTTTGTTTTATAATAATCAATCAATACACAAAATAAGAGAATACATACATCTGCAGTAATTTTCTTGTTATTTTCTGCAATTTTCATTTTAATTTTCTAAACTGTTGACACAAATAGCAGTTTTTCTTGTATATAATATGATTATTTTATAATGTATGTTAATATATTCAATACATTTTTAAGAACAACTGTGCAGACAACTAAAATTATTCAATTTGACGCCTCACTTTTTTGTTTCTGTTGCCAAACTAACTTGATTTTTATGTTTATACATAATATAATATATTAAAGTGAAAAGACATTACTTTTGTTTCATGAATGTTTCCAAATTATTCGCTGGGTGCATAGTAGGTAGTGGGGGAAACGAAAGCGATTGCAGCGCACCACGTGGCCAAAAAATAACACTTTTGGTGGACTAACTACACCATGAAGAATAGAACCAGGAGATGATTCTCTGTATATATGTAATACAATTTTATGTGTCAGAATATGACGTCCAATGCGGACTGTCTCTCGTGCATGGGTCTGGACTCCTCTGTTCCTTTGACCAATCAAATTCATTCACCCCTCTTGCAGCCACGTGGGAATACTAGTGAGAGGAGTACTGCAAGAGAGGTGAATGAATTTGATTGGTCAAAGGAACAGAGGGGTCCAAGACCCATGCACGAACCCCTCAACTCTACTGTATTCTCCTTCTTAATACTTCATGAACTACACTCATCGCTTGATTTGACGACGTTGAGAGGGGCCCCCACCACCGTGTCAACCTCAACGTTGATTGGTGAATTTAAATTTCGCGCAGAAATATAGCAATCACGGTAGTATTATGAAGGGGATAAGAGAAGGTTGGTAAATCACGCGTTTGGCCCATCGGTAAATCGCGAGATGAGTGTATCATTTTTAATCTTAGAGCATATAGTACTGGAGCCAGCCTTGCCGCTTGGCCGTGTGAACAAGCGTGCGAGAGAGATAGCGTAAGAGTACTACCTCCTTTCTCTCTCGCTCCGCGTGCTTATTGGTCGGTAGAGAGGGGCAAGCTATTCAATTAAAAATGAAAATTCGATATTCAAACCCTAATAGCGTGGAACGGGGACGAGGATGGATTTAGATATGTTTATCTGCATACCTGCTTTAATTATAAAGGTAAATTCAGACAAAATAGTTATCTGTTAAAATAAAAATTTCGACATTCAACCCCTAATTGCGAGAGTAGACAGGGGGTTACTTTTTACAATTTTTAACTAAAATTCGACATATTTACGTTTTTTTATAGGTAATCAATAAAAATCATTATAAAAAATTGTAATATGTCATTCCCTATCACGTATGGAGGGTTCTAATTTCTAATTAGTTTCGAAGTTTACGCGAGCGAAGTCGCGGGATTCCGCTAGTATAGTATAAAAACGGGGATTCAATCCCTGCTGCAATGAACTGTTTTGTAATAACTTTGCAAAATAAAATACATGTTCAAATTCCTATACAGTTCGTTGCAGCGGAGATTGAATCCCCGCTTTTAAATCAAACTATTTTACAAAACGGCTAGCCGCTTTATAAAACAGCTAAATTTACAATCCGGCTGCGACATATATAATATGTATAATAATAATTACCTTAATTACCTACCTATTTAAAAATATTGAAATGAATAGTACAAACTATACTCATATTGGCGCTGATTTCATCATACGAGTAGGGCATGAAGTGAAGAGTGTCAAAATCCGAACTTTTAGGGGCAAGAAATTTTATGGTTGATTATTATAGATTTGGAGGCGTAGAATTCGAAAAAAATTAACCGGACTAGCGAAAAGTAGTGCAATACCTTTAAAAAAGGGGTTGAAGGGTGAAAACCCCGTTTTCAAGATTAACAGTTTACTTAAAAAGTATATTGATTATACGAAAAAAATATAAATACCTTTTTTGTGTAGAATTTTATTAGCTACAATTTTCTTCATAACAATTTTCCCCGAAAAATTGATCATTTTTGAGATATTTGCAAAAAACTGCCCCCCTTTACCCCCTAAAAAACATTTCTGCACAGGTTCCGCCCAGGCAGTATAAGATTTTACTGATAGTGTGTATAAGTAGGGGAGGTTCGGGTAGCCCCGGACACTTAAATAAATTGTAAATAAAAAATACAATAAACAAATTTTCTGTTTTTATTTTATTCTTAAAATCAATCATATTAATTAAAAATTAGTAATCACAACAAATTTTTTTACCGAAATATATTACAAATACGTTGACCTTAATTTTCTGGCAACACAAAAGTTGGCGGGTAGCCCCGGACATAGTAATAAATGGTGCCCCAATCGTTTCTCGGCCTTACAAATATCACAATAATAACAAATATCAGAAGAATATATATATAAACACAATCTTCATGGGCCCATTATTTGCATTTATAGCACTGAATCCAGTCTTCTTCAAAAGTTTCTCCCCATGATTCATTCAATCTTTTTCCTCGATCTTCTTCAGAAAGATTTTAGATATCTTTCTTTGCCGTCAACGTCTTTTTAGCGCCTTTACCTTTTTTAACTTCCCAATAGGGAGTTATTGTAATTGGTCCGAAAATCGAAATCAAAATTTTTAACATATTTTCATGTTTCAAGGGCATTAGAGTATATTGACACTATTTTCAGAAAAATGTCTGTGTGTGTGTGTGTGTGTGTGTGTATGTACGTACGTACGTGTCATTTTTTTCCGGGACGAAATCTCGTGAACAAAAAATGCTATTGACTTCGTTGGGGTGCTAATCGAAGCGTCTTGACGTGAATATGATCTGAAAGAAAGGATTTTTCGAAATTCAACCCCTACGGGGGTAAAAAGGGTGTTTTTTTCATTTTTATTTTTTTTCTTGGTCGAATTTAGTCGGAACTTAGAATAAATACTGTACAATACAAATAATGAAACGTGTATTTCAGTATTTATTTTTTATATGGGTCCAAACAGCCATTAAAGGGATGAAAACCACCATCAAAATTTGAATTTCATACTAATAAATACATCTAATAATTCATGTTGCCTTGGAAACAACACAATTCAAAATTCAAACTGTCAGATTAGTTTTTCTAAAAATGTGCATTATATTATTAACATTATTAGGATATTAGAAAACTAATATTCATAATACAAAGGGTGAGTTTTATTTCTGATAAATTCCATTAAAATTTTTCATATACATATTAAAAAAAATATTTGCAAACTATAACATAGTAATATTAATTATGGAAACAATAAGTAATGATTACTTATTGTTTCCATAATTAATATTACTCAGTATTCAAGTATTGTAAGTCATACCATGTTGGGAAGTTGATTGTGTGGACCTAAAGGATCGCACCCCACAGCATTATACGTTATATAGTTTAATTTTATATCCCCGGGTAAAATTGGATCCGACAGCTAGTTTATTTTGCTTCGTCCTTTTTATTAGGGTTTCGTGGAAAACTAGGAACCCTTATAGTTTCTCCATGTCCGTCCGTCCATCTTGTAGAAATTTTGACATAATAAGATGCAGTAGCGTAGATAGGGGGGGGGGATTAAGGGGATCAATCCCCCCCCATGAGTCCAATTTTTATACTTTTCACCATATAAAAGATGATTTAATACTGTCATATCCCCCCCATGACTATGACTTCGGTTGAAATCCCCCCCCCCCCCCCCCATCGCAAAAAGCTATCTACGCCACTGATAAGATGAAAGGTATACGGTCGTAGATTGATGACCCAAAAACAGAAATGACAACATTTTTGAAAAAACATTTTTTAGACCTCCCTTATATAAAAAATAAATCACCTACTTTAATATGTTAATCTACCTTCCTGAAACCTAAAAGTGTTAGCAGAAATATTTTATCACGTCACAATTTTTTCTTGCAGTCAAATGTTTTTTAACTACCTAACGTGGTGACGACAATTTATTGTTTATTCGTTCGCTTCAAACGACAATTTATCTTGTTTCGGATTGATTTAAAATGTCGAATAGAAAGTTTAAGCAAAGTTCTGATCGTTTTTGTTATGTTTGTGTACAGTTTATATTTTCAAAATAGAGAAGACCCATTGTAGATTCGTTAAAAAGTGCATATCTTCATTATTTTGGATTTCCTATTGCAAATCAAGATACAAAGTGGGTTTTGCGAAAGCTGTAGAATCGTCTTACTCAAGTGGTCATCAGGAGAAAACGTCCACCTTCCATTTTGTTCACCAATGGTATGGAGAGAACCTAGTAATCATAAAAATGATTGTTACTTTTGTGTTACGAAGACATTGGGATATAATAAAAAAAATAAGGCAAGTATTTTATACGCCGAAGTTCCGTCTGTTACTAAGCCCATTTTACATTCAAAAGATCTACCACATCCAGTTTTCTGCATTCGCATCTGAGTTTTCCCTGAAAACTTAGGAAGCAGTGGCGGCTTTAGGGGGGGCGACCCTGGGCGACCGCCCGGGGCGCCAAGCTAGTAGGGGCGGCGAAGAAGCGCAAAAGAATGAAAAACCTAAAAATAATGAGAAAAGAAAGATGCAACAACGAAAAAAAAAAGCTCATCAGATTTTAATTAATTATATATTGTTAAAGCCAACTGTAATTGCTTTATCTTTCTTCTTTTGATTAAAAATACTTAGTTTCTTCAGTTTAAAAAATAAAAAAAATAAATATATCAATTTCTTTTCAAATATTGAATTTGAAATGAAAAAAATTGAATTTGAAATGGAAAAAATTGAATTTGAAATGAAAAAACTTGAATTAGGAGTAAAAAACCTATATTCGAGTCAACAAAAAAAAGGTCTTCAAAGGGGGGGGGGGAATATTTCGCCCGGGGCGCCGAGCTTGCAAAGGCCGGCCCTGTTAGGAAGTATGAGTGACGATCAAGGGGAACGTTTCCACCAAGATTTAAAGGTTTTTGAAGAACGACATCAAGGATTTTGGGATGAAAACATGTTAGGGGATTACTGTTGGTCCATTATAAGAGAAATTGATTCAAATGACTATAAAAAGAAGGCAAAAATTAGTCATTTTGAATAATAAAATAACAACTTTCAGTTGGGGTATAAAAACCGTGTAAACTAGTGTTATTTAACATAGGGATGTATGGGGTAAATAAAGAACAAAAAAATACAAGATAAAACACCCCTGGGTGATGTAATTAAAACCGATAACATTTATTTATTAATACTAAACCTTTTCATAGGGCTTATCCCGGGCGCACATTGAGACGTAGGCGACGCAGCGCAGCGCAGGGCAGCGCAGCACAGTTTTTGCTGCGTGACTTGAGTGACCGCACATTGCAACGCAGTTTCTTGTCTATTTCGAAAAAAAGCGTACATGAAGAAAAGAAAAAGTCACGGTAAATTCGTTCTAACATCGGAATTTTCAGATAAACGATTATATACATATAATATATCTTATATTATAAAATATAGAATAAAATATGAATAATAAAAATGAAAAGTAATAAAAACTGCGTGACACGTTCGCAATAAACTGTGTCACAAACACTGCGCGACGCAGGTTCACGCAGGCACTGAACTGCGCTGCCCTGCCCTGCCTCTCAATTAGCGCTCGTAAGTACAAACATGGGATACACAAAAACTGTGCTGTGCTGCCCTGCGCTGCGTCGCCTACGTCTCAATGTGCGCCCGGGCTAACTGTACCCAGGCCCTGAGAGAGCTTCAACGGGGCCCGGGTCAACCCATATTTTGGGGGGCCTACTATACCCCTCTCCCGAACATAAGAACATTCCAAACAAATTTAGTACATTCTTATAACATTATAATATTTCTTTATAAAATTCTTCCTGAGAAACAAGGGGCCCGGGCCATACGGCCCTCCTACCCCCCCCCTCTATCTGGGCCTGGTGTACTACAATTGGTTCTCCAAATATTAAATTTAAAATTAATACTTACTTTTTCTAGAAGAATTTTCGGATACATGTTAATATTATAAAGTATTTTACATAAAATTATATCTTCTTCTGTAGGCTTTCATGGCCGTCGTCCATAAGAGCTAAATTTTCAATGTTTTTGAAATTGTTTCAGAAACACTTCTAAAAAAAACACGAGACAACATTATGAAAATTTAGCTCTTATAAAACAACATCCTCAATCCAATATTATTTTTTTGCATTCATTGTATTTTTCTTTAATCTTAATATATATAAATTACGTGTCACATGTTCCTCCGCTATGGACTCCTAAACTACTTAACCGATTTTAATCAAATTTGTACACCGTGTGCAGTTTGATCCAACTTGAAATATAGGAAGCCTCCTATGGGAAATGGGGGGGGGGGCTTCGCCCCCCCCCTTTTTTAAAGAGAGTTCCCACTTTTTTACGGTGGTGGTGGTGGGGGGCTGTAAAGCTTTCTATGGGAAAAGGAGGTGGGGGGGGGGGTCACCAGGACAACGTCTGTCGGGTCAGCTAGTTATTATTAATTTAAAGATTAATATTGATTATATCCACCGGCGCCGACTACGGGGGGGCGAGGGGGGCGATCGCCCCCCCAGATATTATACCAGGGGGGCTTCGCCCCCCCTGTGCAACTGAACTCTAGTTTCTTTTAAATTAAAGATACTTTTGTCAATAAGATTTTTACTTTAAAAAAAGGTGTAAATATTCAAATACTTGTCACTTGAGTGAAAATGATCACTAAAAATTTCTTCAAAAAGGAAATTAATACTAAAACATCTTTTATTTTCTTTACAAAGCTTAGTTAGATCAACAGCTTTAAAAAAATTCTACGACTTTTCTACACTTTACTATATTTTCAGCTAAAATCGTCGTTTACGTTTCATGAGCCTCTGTAAATCTATATCTATAAAAGAGTTTGTCCTTAACCACTCACTCACTCACTCACTCATATATCAACGTACAGCCCAAACCACTGGACCTAGAAACGTGAAATTTCGTAGGTCCCTTCCTTTTGTGATGTAAGCACCCACTAAGAAAGGATTTTTTGAAAGTCAACCCCTACGGGGTAAAAACAGGGTGTCAAAGTTTATATAAAAAAATATTTTTTTTGTTCGCATTTAATTAAAACTTATCGAACATACTCTACAATATAAATTATATAAATAACGACACAATTATTTCAGCATTTCCCAAAATTTAACCCCTAAAGCAGTGGTCCCCAACCCTATGCCCGCGGGCATCATTGTGCCCGCCGACCGTTTTACGTGTGCCCGCCGCTGACTGTGAACGATAAAAAAATTAAGTTTTCAATAACATGTTATGTAATTTATTTTTTATTTTTAGTAACTAATTAGAGAAATACATATAAGCGTATTTATTTGGAAAAATATTTGTTTATAAATGTATCTTACCATTTTACATTTATTCTCTCAAATTTAACGTTTACCGTAAAGTACTGCCAGAGAAATATGTAACCATTTAATCTTTTTCTGGCTGTACGCAATTACAAAAATCACTTACATTAATTCTCAAGATAAATTAAAAATATTTTGTTAATGAAGATTTGTTAATAAAAAATATTTGTGCATATATCAAACATTGCACAGATTCGTTCAACAATATATAAACAATGATTAAAGTTTTAAGAATAGCATTTTTTTTACCAGACTTGGCTTACGTAGGAACTAAGAAATATATGAAAAAATGCCTCTGAACCTTAATGTAAGTTACAAAATTTTCCATCAAAAAGTTAGAAACGCTTGAGTGTCTAAAAAAAATCGCGAGTGGGCACCTTGAAAAAATAAATGGTGCCCGCCGCTCAACCGGTATTCTAGAATGTGCTCTTAGGTACAAAAAGGTTGGGGACCACTGCCCTAAAGTATTTAACAAATTAAAAATGAAAGTTCGATATTCAAGGCCTAATAGAATGGGACGGGGACGAGGATGGATATAGATATGTTTATCTGCATACCTGCTTTACTTATAAAGGTAAATTCGGACAAAATAGTCATCTATTAAAATAAAAATTTCGAAATTCAACCCTTAATGGCGGGGGTAGACAGAGTCTGTGTTTTTGATATGTTTAGCTGCATAGCTGTTTACGTTATAAAGGTGGAGTCGGGCAAAATTTTGCGATAAAATTCTATATTCAGCCCCTAATGGGAGAGTAGACAGGGGGTTAGTTTTTACAATTTTTAACTAAGATCCGAGATATTTACGTTTTTTTAAAGGTAATGGATAAAACCAATCTAAAAAATGTAATATGTCATCCCCTATCACGTATGGAGGGTTCTAATTAGTTTCGAAGTTTACGCGAGCGAAGCCGCGGGATTCCGCTAGTTAAATATAAATGTCCACTTTTCAATTATTTCAAATAATTAAAGTTTGATCGATTTTTACCGAAAAACATTTTTTTTCACATTATTAGTTGCGTTTCTGAAATTTTTGTCGTTATTACGAAAGTTGGATATTGCACATTTTTTAAGGAAATTTTTTGCACCCCCCCCCCCAAATTATGAAAATCTCGCCCCCCCCCAGGTTAAATGAAAAGTCGGCGCCTATGATTATATAAAATAGTATTTTTACCAATTGGTACTATTGATATTGTTTTAAAAACGAGACTTTCTGGCGAGGCTGTTGATATTTGAGTATATATAAATAAAGTTAATATCGTTTTGCAGTGGCGGACTTAGAAAAGTTGAGGTCCTAGACGTAATGTTTATTATATGGCTCTCTAATGGCGCGTTATGATTTTTTATATCTTATCTCATCTCCCAGTAATTGAGAAAAGAATCTAGCGAAATGAAATACCATTCTGTTTTATTCCGGAATCTAACGTAAAAGATATAGTAAATTTTCAATCTGAATGACGTTTATCGGATTCAAACGGAATAAATAATGAAAATTGACAACTAAATAATAGGATAGCAGCACTGCAAAACTTCTTCAGACTGCTTGGACGTAATAAACAATAATTTAACGTACACTCGCAGGACCGGATTTAAAAATATGCCGCCCATAGGCAGTTGCAAATTTGCCGCCCTTTGCGATTGAAAAGTGAATTTTTTTTATGAATTTTATCAATCAAAATCCACTTTTTTGGTAAAAAAATGTTACTGATAATTCTGAAGAGCTTTTTTTAGCTCTTTTGGTTAAAAAATGCTGTTAATAATTCTGAAGACCTTTTTTTAAGCTCTTTTGGTTAAAAAATGCTGTTAATAATTCTGAAGACCTTTTTTTTGCTCTCTCAGGTAGAATTTATGTCAATTTTTTTCCCCATACAAATTTTGCCGCCCCTAAAAATTTGCCGCTATAGGCAACTGCCTACATTGCCTGCATGGTAAATCCGGGCCTATACACTCGTCTTTTCGAACAGCGTCGACATCGGTAATTCAGAATCTCCTAACAACGTCGCGTCGGTTAGAGGTGTCCCCACCACCGTGCCTCTAACGTTAATTGGTGAATTTAAATTTCGCGCAGAAATATAGCAGTCACGGTAGTATTATGGTAGGGATAGGGGAATGTCGTTACATGGAGCGGTAGGCCATTCGTTTCTCGGAGTGGACGTTAATAGGATGGACGTTGTTTAGAGATTCGAGTGTAACGAAATTATTGGTAGTGACTACGCATTTTTACAGAAACCGAAATTAAATGTCAAAATTTGATTCCTTTTGATTACTTTTACAATTACTGGGCTCGCCCAAAAAGGTTTGCAGCCCTAATTCTGAAAATAACTGAATATCCAAGGAATGAAATAAAATAAAATATAAACAACACAATTGAATTTATTGAAACAGATTGGTTTTTTATAAATAAAGCAACCTAACAGAGATCTATATAACTAATTATTGTGTTTCAACAAAGAATTATGATTATGTACACGTTGATATTATTAAAAACAAATCAATATCTTAATGGAAATGTAATATTACTATGAATACAAATTAAATAACTAGCTAAAATATCAACTATATATATTTTAAAATAAGTAGAATTATTTTATTCAATAAACATATTTTTTAATTGAAAATTTTATGTTTGATGAATAAAAATAATAAATATACTAATTTAATATTATAGTATAATTTTTAACAATATGTTGATTTGTATACTATAACATATCAACAAGAATTTTTTCGAGAAAACATTATATATCTATGTAAAATGTTAGCATAAAATTTATGTATATAATTGTTAGTAATGTGACAAAAATTATAAATTTTTTTTAATAAAAAATATGTCAAACTATCTGTTTTTGGAGGTAGGTATAAAATTATTTTGAAATAAATATATAAACTATATTAAAATTGATTTTGGCACTTTACTTTTTAAATTTCCTGACAAAAAAAAATAATGAAAATAAAAAGTTTGTGCGCTACAACTTTTTTTTTATAATTTTCGTCACATAATATTTGAATTGTCGGTTTATTTCTACATAGAACGTAAATAAAAACTTACATACGAACATTTTTGACTATTACATTCACACTCCAACATTATATCAGTCACAGATTTGAATAACTTTAAGGAATTTTCATCCTATTTAATTTGGTTAATTGTTCCCTTATCCATAAACCAGATACAGTATTCCAGGTTTATAAGTAAAGCGGGATATTTAAATTGTTTTAATATAGTTTTATACTATCTCATCCATAGAATCTAAAATGATACAACGAATAATTTGTTGACCTAAAAGAATACTTTTTATTTTATTTTATTGGTGTTCGATGACTTTTGAATCACCTATAAGGGATTATCAATTAGTTATATAAAATAATTAACTAAGAGAATATTGCTTCATTTCATTTATCCTTTTGGGATTTAAAACCATTATTCATTTAGATACTTATTATAATTAAAACAAAAAATAGAAATATTTAGGCCAACTTTATTGTAACATTTCACGAATATATTAATAAATAGATAATTAATTCACATATAATAACGAAAAAACAGGTAGGTATTGAATTTGTGAAGAACCTATATTTCATTAACTAAATAGCACAAAGTAGAATTCTAATGTTCAGTTTTTGTGCACATTATTTTATGGAAAACATACACTTCTTTTAATACAGAGTGATTTATAAGTCACTCATATGAATCACTCTATATGTATGTGAAGGTATTATATAAGATGTAAAAATGCAACTATATTTATTTATTTATTTATATAATATTCAATGTGGTATTATGCTAGACGACTTTTTACAAGCGTCAAAAAAACGAAATTGCTTAGTTCTATCACTTTCAGATATACATGAAATTATTTGAGCTAAAATATTGAACACAATTATTTAGCCTAAATCTTTTCATTCATCCTTGAATTACTGTTACGTAACTATAGGATGAGAAACAGGGAAATTAATACCTAATACCAGATATGCTGTTATATCTTTGTATATATCTTATTATATAACAATGATAGTATTTTTTTCTGTATGTCAATTTACACATGCATATTTTGTTTATATATTTATTATTACCAATATTTCAGAATAGTATATTCAGAAAATAAGATAAATAATAGATTTTTAGTTTCTTTGAAATTTTTTTTTTATTTCTTATCATTTATCTGTCCCATATAAATAATTAAAAATAATAATCATTGAGGGGTTTGCAGCAACAACGGGTTATCTCCATTTTTAGGCCAAACTGAGTTAACAACCGTTTCTGGGGGGGGGGGGAGGGATCATTCTTTCGTTTGGTTAAACTAAGAATTGCCTAACATTGATAGTTTTTAAGGTATCCGCTAGAATGAGTTAGCTGCTTCATTCGCTTGGATCAACATGGATCAACTCCAGGAGCTGACTCTTTGTTTTTGGGCTTAGAATTTAGTTAGTAGTGTTAGTACACCCGTTACTGTGTTCTTTCTTGAAATAAACAAATTTTCTTGAAAATTGTTCTTATTCAATGCTTCCTTACTTTAAAAGAAAATAATTTTCAACTATTTGGGGCAAAAAGGAGTTATCTCCAGAATAAAATTGACTCTAGAATTGCGAATTTGACGAATTTCTCAATGGAATTTGGCCAAAACATGTGGTCGGTGATAAATAATAATTGGACGAAGACAAAGGCGATTTAAATTAAATACATTCTCAATTTTTTAAACAGTTTTTTCTATTTTCCCACAAACTATAAAAACTGGAGATAACCTCTAGTTGCTGCAGACCCCTCAATTATTATATTTTTTGACGTCTTTTATAAATAATAATATTAAAAATCAACTGTATAACCTTTCATTAAATAAACAGTGTAGTTCTGAATATACAATATCGATATGTTAATACGAATCATATCTTATCATTGCTTATAACAATAATAATAATAAGGCGATGTTTAAATATTAACAAACATTATCAATTTCTGACAACCCATATTATTACGTTAATTTCACTTGGATGAATTCAAAGATTTTTTTAAAATTCCCGCTGCTTGCTTTACATTGTGGATTGTTATAAATTAGAAGGCATTGAATATCACTTGTGCTCACCTTCTTCTTCTTCTAAAACATATGCGCCTACGTAAAATATCTCAAGTGGGAAAGGAAATATCTCATTTTTTTCTTTTACTCAATTTCCTCTCGTATTCGGCGCATATGTTCTCAAATGTTTAACGTCAACTTTTATTGACCTTATTGTATGAATATTTACTTTTCAAATATTATAATCAAGTTTGACACTATGGGGTTAGCGATAAATAAGTAAATGTTTATTTTTTTTATATGTACATGTATTACATATTATTAAAAATTTGATAAGTTCCATATTACATTAGTGCATTAAATTAGCTAACTTCAGATGAGATATGGTATAAACCAGATTATAGATCTCACACGTTCGGCTAATGCATCTATAATTATAACTGTATAATCTGGCAAAAGCCGAACGTGTTTTGATTTAAAAATAAGTTAAATTTTCCAGCTTTTTCTTGTCTCTGAATGCACTCAAAACTTCTAAAAATCAGTTCCAATCTTAATCGTATATAACCGTTATTTAAAAGCAGCGGGAATTTTTTAATTTTCCATGCAAAATGTACTTGTACATTTGATTGCTCAAACTGCATATAAGTATCGACATTTTCATTGTTAACACGCAATGATAACTAAAGTCTCATATTTGTATTAGTTTAGTAATCATCCCGTTCTTATTTTAGTTATACACACTTAAAAAACAAAAGGGATATTTTTTTCTAGTTCTTGCAGGAACAATCTGTATCCAAAAGGACCAACAAAGTTGTTGATCCAATGTTATTAAGCTAAAATGTCCCTTATGATTTTTGATAGTGTATCAAGTAGATCCCTAATTTTAGACTTTAGACGGTAGCAATGAAATTCCATAAAAATATTCACGTCTAGTAGGCTTTATGCAGTTTGTGCAACCAAATAGAACCACGCGTTACCCAGAATTCACACGTACACATTCTACTACTACTAGTGAAACGTTACAGGGACGGAGACGTCTCAGACGGCCGTGATGCCGAGGAGCGCGAGTGTCGCGGCGACGGTGGCCAGCACCAGGGCGGCGGGAGCAGATACGCTGTGTGGTGCGGCGTTGCAGAGGTCCTCCAAGCATGAGCAGACTTCCTGTCGGCCGCCGAAACCTGACCGCTGGTAGCAACGGCCTTTGTAGTTGGAGTCGTCCCACCCGCAAGCGCGGATAACGCGGTTGTCTGGTGGTACTGGAGAAATTTAATAGTATGAGTTAAAAAGAAGATTTAACAAAAGTATTCCTGCTCTGTTTGGAATGTTGTTCATTTAAATCATATACATAGAGCATGGATCGCGCATTCTGTATTAACATAATGGTGTAACATTTATCCAAAACAGTGAGAGAGATACTTCTGTGGCATTTGGGATATATCTAACTCTTTTTCTAAAAAGAATGAAATAGTTACTCCTGTTTAAATAAGGACAAGTATATCCCAAATAGGGTGATCAGGTCTCCGGTTTTGACCCGGAGTCTCAGGGTATGTATACTGTTTCTCCAGGCTCCGGGTTTCGTTATAATTTCTCTGGGTTTGGTTAAAAATTATGAGAAGTAAAAAAAGGGCGCAACAGTAATGTTTGCGAAAAAAGGTCTTCATTTTCATCTCGCAAATCAAAAAATTTCATAGGTATATTTAAAAAAGAAGGTCTTCATATATTAACGCAGGAAATTTTTTTGCTCAGGGTTTGTCAGGGTTGGCATAATCTAAAATCAGGGTTTAAATAATCTGAAATCTGGTCACCCTAATCTCAAATCATTTCCCATCTCTTTCTTTTGACACGGTTTTGTTTTCGAGTTAGATGCTAGTTATAATTTTTCTAGCTTGCAAATAATTTAAACGGTGTACTAATTCTGTGATATTCTTTGCCTTTTTGGATTATTTTTTTACATTTAATTTTTTTTTTAATTTGAAACTGAGGTCATGAAAAAAATCACAAATAACGCTCATAGTATTTTCTATCATGCCTGCAATTTTTAAGGTGAACATATTTATAACGGCTTCAAAATAATCATTCATATAAATCATACCATTGATTACAATTGGCAGTGGACTGTTACATTATATTATTAATATTTCATTTTTTTACAATACCGGACATAAGACATTTTAAGTTTCGAACTTACGTCCATTAACTTCGAACTCGATTATCTGCGTGATCTTGCGACACATGATGTACTTGCTGCCATCCTTGTGCGTCGAGCAATCTGTCTTCAGGGAATCTGGTGGCACGTCCAGGGCACATTCACTGTTGTTGTGGCTGTTGCATTCGTAACACAGCAGAGCGTAACCTGGAATAATGTTTAATTGATTAATTCACTTTTGATCAAATGCAAACGCTTATTTATTTATCTATTTTATATATTATTATTGGTTCTAACGATTTGTTGGCATCGTTAATTAAATTGTTACAACTGCACATTTTCCTTATTATTATTATTTTTTTGCCTTTTTACAATTTTTCTTTTGCTCTACATTTATTCAAATACATGAATTGACTTTTAAAACTCTTTGAGGCACGGAATTTTAGCAAATAAATTTTTTTTTAACAAATTTGGTTTATTTTAATTAGTAAAAAATACAATAACAAGAAAAAAAAATAAACAAAAAGTCATTAAGCCACTTTCAACGGTCGGCGAGCTTGTACTGACAAGTTTAACGGTCAATCAATCAAGCAAATACCAGTGAGACACCTGATGTGAAATTATTAACTAGTTTCAAGAGGTGGGACGAAATTTAAACCTCAGTTCCAGTAGCAATTTTAATTTTTCGAGGTGGTATAAAAAAAGTCCCACCATGCAGATTGAAGTCCCCACCTAGCCCCAAAGAGTTAAAACTGCACTTTGCAATTTTATAACTGCAGAAACAAGTTACAACCATAGGCGCCGATTTTTCATTTAACCTGGGGGGGGGGGCGAGATTTTCATAATTTCCTTAAAAAATGCGCAATATCCAACTTTCGTAATAACGACAAAAATTTCAGAAACGCAACTAATAATGTGAAAAAAAAATTTTTTTTTCATCAAATTATTGTAGTTACGATAAAAATCGATCAAACTTTAATTATTTGAAATAATTGAAAAGTGGACATTTATATTTAATTTACAGAGGCTCATGAAACGTAAATGACGATTTTAGCTGAAAATATAGTAAAGTGTAGAAAAATCGTAGAATTTTTTTTAAAGCTGTTGATCTAACTAATTGTAAGAATTACAGTTTTTCTCTGTACATCCCGGATAGTAAACGACAACCTATTATTATAAAATAGTTTTACTCTCTGAAACTGTAATATAATTGTAGGCTGTAATGTTTGCAGTTTATCCAGTAATTTATATTAAGTATCTGCAAACATTATTATAGCAATACAAATTGTAATTCTTCAGCTTTATTTTTTTCATGTACATTGTAAACACTAAAAAAAACCCTGAAAAGTACTGTCCATAGCTTTAATAAGTTCTCAGTAAAAGTACATGAAGAACAAGTACCAAGTACTAAACGAAAGTACTTGAAGTATTATGTAATTTTTGCTGTTTTCAAATGTACTTGAAATAAGAACTTTAAGTACAACTATGTTTAATGTACTTGAAGTCGAGTACCAAAAAGTACTTGAAGTACTTTTCAAGTATTTTACTTGAAGTATTTGACAGCCATGGTACTGTTATTAATTTTTTTATGTTAATTTTGTTACATACAATGCACTGAATGGATATGGATTAATTTATATTTCCATTTGAATAAAGTGTTTAGTTTAGAACTATCCAAATAATAATAATTCAAAGAAATAATTAACATTTTTAAATTTTATAAATCTACCGAACCAAAAAATAAAAAAAAAGTCACGAAAAATTCTAGAAATAACTTTTTTGTATTATTTGGCTAATTCTAAGCACTTTTATCATTTGAGAATTTTTTTAAAAGTTGCTCCTTTACGAAATAAAAAATAAAAATAAAAATACCCCCTGGAGTGGAAATTATGGTAGGTTGCGCCCAACTTTTCATCAATACATATTTGCCCAAGCTACAAAATATTTCAACCAAAGGCAAAATCCATTACTATTGTACGAGTCCCTTTAAAAATATGTAAATACAAACAATTTAATATTTAACAGTGGCCAAAAATGTGACACAGTAAATTAACAAATCTATTGTCACCATTTTTCATACATATCCGGAAAATTCACTGCAAGGATACGAATCTCTCCACCACCACGACTTGTTAAGTCTAGAGCGGATTAGTTTGACAGAGATAAAGGAAAAGTGAGTGTGTGTATAAGAGAGAGAAAGTATACTTCAGTAAATTAATCCATAGGGAAGGAGCACGCAGAACCACAATTAGTTATTTATTGTGTCACATCCTGTCGAGAGCAGTAGCCATGTTTGTTCATGGACAAGTAAATAGAACACACACCCACCTATGAATGTGTGGTAGTGGGTTAAATGAGAAAAATTAGCTCTTTATGTAAAATGAGGATACATTAATACATTTTTTTAGTACATGTATGTAAAAAGTTTCAATAAAGATTATGACATTTTTCTTTTTTCGTAAAGAAATAATAATGAAAAGTTCGAAGGCCCTTAAAATGCACAATTATCAATAATTAATATATACATTTTTAATTAATTAATTTAACTTAAAAATGTCAGCGCTTTAAAATCATAGGCAAAAATATATCAGACAAAATTTGATTGGTTGTTGGGTAGACAGAAACTGATGACCTTTGTTGACCTTAAGAAGGTGTCTTTAAGGTCATTTTAAGGTTAATATTTTTTTGATATGTAGAAACGGGTAGTTTTTTTATTGATATTTTATTCTTTGAAATAAAACAAATATCTTTCATCTAAAATATTTTTTACTTGAGCTCAATTTTTGAAAATATGATAAATTATAAAATTTTATTTGCACTTTAACGTCAACATACATGTTTTAGAAGCACCTTGTTAAAAGAATTACTGCTTATAAAATTATAATAATTACAATATTTATTGCAAAATTTTTATTTATTTAATATTGTCTTCGAAATGCTTTGTTGAAGATCAGGTTAAGCTTGTCTTGGGTTACATTTAAAGTAAATTAGAAAAACAATCTTCATTTTCATTTAAAATAAATATCCTTGAACTGAACTTGAGGTCACCTTACCAAGGTCAACTATGCTCACCAGTTTCATTCTCTTAAATAATTGATAGACTTTTGTACAAATCACTTTTGTCTATTGTTTCGAAGCTCGGGGATATTTTAAAGTATTGATTTAATATCTTCGAAAATTGAGGTTGTATAAAACAATAAAATTCTTAATAAAAATAAAAGTTGGCCTTAAAATGACCTAAAGGACATATTTTCAAGTTCAGTCAAAGTCACCAACTTCTGCCCCCCTCCCCCTCCCCCCAAACAGCTTATACAGGCTCAACTAAAACGAAACGACTGCGCTTTTAGTCAGTTAAAATAAGATTTTGAAAAAAACGCTTGAACACGTCGATTTTACTTCCAAGGGGGACATCTTTTGCTATAAAATTTTGTCAGCGCTATGAACGCAACCCTTAAAATTTTAAATAGCATGATAGGGTAAGTGATACCTCATTTGAAAGGGGTTTTCATTCTAAACAAGGTGTTTATTTTATTTTTTTCAAATCGGTTTAGTTTTAATCAAGTTATTTACATTTTTAATTCCACGAATACATTGATTTTCTGATCAACAAAACAAACATTTACAACTAAAATTCAAAACAAAGTAGGCTTATTTTCTTATCAAATAATTAAAAAAAATTAGCAACATCTAAAACTTTAATTAATTCAATAAATGTTCAACGTAAACTAAACAGATTTAACTTTAATTAATTCAATAAATGTTCAACAAAATAAACAAACAAAAAGCACCTTATTTAGAATAAAAAACGAGGTATCACTTTTCCTATCATGCTATTAAAAATTTAAGAGTTATGTTCATAGCGCTGAGGGTTGAATAGATTCTTGTAAGAATTGTATAGCAAAAGATGTCCCCCTTGAAAGCAAGATTGACGTATTCGAACGAGTTTTCAAAATCTTATTTTAACTGACCAAAAGCGCGGTCGTTTCGTTTTAGTTATGTATAGAGGGTGATTTACAACTAGTGTAAAAAAATTAACAGCAGATCGAGGATGTTATTTTAAACAAAAAACCTTGTGTGGACATTGTCCGAAAATTCTTCGTTAGGGAGCTACAGCCTTGCAAAGATTTTGCTTAAAATTAGTGTTTATTTAATAACTAGAGAACCCTCAGTGATACAGTTATGAAAATTGATAACCGGTTTATTATTAATACGTGTTATCGATTTCCACTAGCAAACAATAGTAATTTAGACCAGGGGTGTATGAGGCCAGTAGGCCCACCCATTTTTATCAAGTATTTTTTTGTTCTTTAATTTTTTCCTGGGTTGGGTACTTGTGAAGGGTTATATGACACAAAACACGCAAAAATATACTTTGTTCATTTATTATAGAACCACCCGTTTTCGAGTAATATTGATACAAATAAAGTACTACAGCATTTTACTAAATACGGATGCTTCAAAATACCCAAAATAAATTTATATTCTTGTACTATGATTAAAAATAAGAAACAAGATAATAATAAAAAACTTAAAATTCTTGTCATCATAGATTTATAACAGGTTATAACTGTTAAAAAATCATGTTAAAAATGAAACTATAAATGACTATTTGTTGATAAAAATGCAGTTTTAGAGGTATATTTATATAAACTTTTTATTTTATTTTTAATCATAGAACAAGAATATAAGCTTACTTTGTATAATTTGAAGCATCCGTATAATGTAAAATTCTGCAATACTTTCTTTTTATCAATATTTCTCAAAAACAGTAGGTCTTATAATAAATTAATTAAGTATATTTTTGTGTGTTTTGTGTCATATAATCTTCTACAAGTATCCAACTCAGGAAAATATTAAAGAACAAAAAAACATTTGATAAAAATCGGCGAGCCCATTGGGCCCATACACCCCTGGTCTAAATTATTATTGTTTGATACTGGAAATCGATGACACGTATTAATGCTAAACTGGGTATCAAATTTTATTACTGTACCGTACCGCAAAGGGTTCTCTAGTTGTTAAATAACACTAATTTTGAGCAAAATCTTTGGAAGGTTGTAGCTCCCTCACAAAGAATTTTCGGACACATGTTCATAGAAACTTTTTTGCTTAAAATAACGTCTTCGATCTACTGTTAATTTTTTTTTACACTAGTTGTAAATCATCCTGTATAAAACATTTCTGTCAATATGATTTCAAAGCGCTGAGTTTTTTAAAAGCATTGATTAAAATGACCCAAATTTAATATAGGTACTCGTATTTTATTTTTATATTCTTTGATTCCGGTCCTGCGCTAATGTGATATACAACAATAACGGTGTGTAGAATTTCCAGTATAATATGTTAGTATTAGGTTTTATGTGCGCTGATGAGTAGGTATATAAGAAAATGTAATGTAGCCTAGCAGTAATGTTGTTTATAACATAATGTATTATTATATAGCCATTTTCATCACTCTCAATCTAATTTTCTCAAAAGAATTCGTATTTATTATCACAAGAAGACATGGTAAATTATGGGACACGCCTAAAGTTAAGGAATTGGATTTTTTATATTAGGTTAAAATAACAATACACTGTTTTGATTAAAAAATATGCCTTAGCATTTGATTAATGAAATAATTATTAGAAAATAAAACTATGAAGTCAAAGTTTTATATATTTATTTACAAATAGCTGATAAGAGTTTGTGTAGTATCTTATTTTATGTCAGTGGCGTAGTCAGGGGGGATCAAGGTAAAATTCCCCCACGAGTCTACGAAAATTATAAGATAATTATTAAAATATACGAGCATTTTTCAATAATGAATACATCGGAGTGAAGATATAACCAATTTTTGTACTTTACACCACAACTTTATGAGATTTAACCTTTGTTTGACACACTGGGGTACAATCAAATGTGTTTTGTTTTTCAGTTTCTTTGAGTATTGCAATTTTTTTAACATACTTACTTTTAATATTTTACTATATAACTTATACAGTCTTCAAAAGAAACTTTTCAAAAGCCTGTAAAAAAATTCTCAAGTACGAGTAGAAATATTTAATATTTTATTTTTTATGATGATTTTTGTCGATGGGGTACAAAAATCCCACTGTGTCAAGTATGCTATTCTAGAGAAGTGTGTAGAACAAAGGTTATTAATAAGTCGCCCCCCCCCCCCTCCCCCATCGCAAAAAGCTATCTACGCCACTGTATTATATCATATATTTTTAATTTAGTAATATTAGTTAGATAATTTTTTAATGTATAATTGTATGATATTTTTACAAATAATTACAAAGAATAAAAAGTAGTTAATATAAAAATACGTGCTATTAAAATTAACAACTCTATGACGTCATATAAAAAATGTAAAAAGCTAGAACAATATTTTCATAAAGTTAATATCCAAGCTGTAGAATAAATGTTTTTTCACCAATTTTAATTAAGTATTTAAAATTGGTTAATTTTTCTTGGTGGCCTCGAAACAATATACACTTATCAATTTTTTCAACAATATCATAAATTATAGGATGGGGCTATTATAGCATATACCGTATGTGCATGCAATTGGCTATTTGCACATACTGTATGTGCATGTAATTGACTATTTGCATATACCACTAACCAAGGTCTTTACCATGGCCAGCAAGATTTTGATTAAGATTTTGAATTTGCGAGGCAATCGTGCAACCAAAAAAATTTTTTTTGGGGGGGGGGTCCAAAAGTATAATTTGTTTTTGTTTTTTATTTAAAAAACATTTAACCAATTATTTTTGTTGTCTTTCAGCTTAAAAAAATAAGACCGTTTTGTTTGCTCGCCACTTATCAAAATTTTCAAGTTAAACAAATGTTAAACGACCTTTTTTTAATTTTCACAAAACAAACATTTACCTATAAACGACAGAGCTTATCCATATTTATTTTGCAAGACCCGAATACTACTCGAACCACTGTGATTGGGGGGAGGGTATAAGCTTACATGTCCCTCTATGGTTGAGAGGAGTTTTATGTCAATGACAATTTTGAAATTATTAAATTATTATAGTAAAACTGAAAAATCTCAAGTTAAATAAACATAATTAGTTGTTGTATTATATAACATCCACTTCAGGGGTAGTTTTTTTTACGTGAAAGAGGGGATGTTCCATCTACGATTTAGGCGGAAACTTTTCGAGCTCTTATTCCGAACCCTTCTGAGAGTTTGTGGTTAAAATATCAAAACTTTCTGATTTTTTTCTTCTAAAATATCTAACTAACTCGTACTATAAGAATAAAATAAAACATCAATAACTAATATGAAACAAAAATAATACTTGATTTTTCTATGAATATTTCTATTCAATGGGATCTGTGGGTTGTCAATTACGTCCAGTCTCCGCTTAATTAATGAAACCATCGTTCTTAATTCTGACTCAACATCCGATAATTATTAGCATAACATTGTCTTGAAATAAACTTATTTCCGGTATTATAAAGGAGCTAATAAATTTGCTAGCTAGCAAGTAATTTCAAATGGTGTATCAAACTTATATGACAGTTCTCTAGGAATTTTTGACAGATAGTTTCATTCATAGGTAGTAAAAACAAAGTACATTTACTAAAGTGTATTTACTAACTATGAGTAAAAACAGTTTAAAAATCAACTTACTGCGCATGCAACTGTCTGTATAAAACTAAAAGAAAACTATCATCATAGGTGGGCACAGTTAATCGAAAAGTTAACTTCGTAAATCGTTAATTCGTTAATAAAAAAGTTAACTTCGATAGTCGTTAAAGCGTTAAAATTCCGAAAATTTAACGGAAGTTACAGTTAACCGAAAATTTAACGAAACTTAAAGTTAACCGTTAAAAGTTAAATATCCAAAATGTTTGAAGACCTTTTTTTGCTGTTTCGACAACTTTCTTATGTACTAGTCATCAAACAACCAATGTAACGGACTAAAGTTAAGGGAAGTTAACAAAAGCGTTAACATTTTTTTGAGTTAACTTAAAAGTTAATCCGTTAAGCATTTTGTTAACTTCGTTAATTAACGATTAACGGATTAACGAGTTAATGCCCACCTATAACTTAAAGTTTGGTACCCTATTTGAAAGTACTTGCTTGCTAGCAAATTTTGTTAGCTCGTTTATAATACCGGACATTACAGTTAAAATTAAAATCATATCCGTCATCACGCCACTCTAGTTTACACACTCCTGGTGTATAATCAGAGAAATAGAAAACATATGTTAACTAAACATATAGTTGTTCAACCCTGGTGATATCAATGCAGGTTGTCATTGAGAAGAGAAAATTGCCAAACGTGATTGATTTATTAACAATGTTCGATTACATAACAACAGGTGTAAACAAGATAGAAACGATTCATTATTGGAATTATCATGCATGTGGTAATTGTATGCAAATAATACATGTATAAAATGTAAATTTATTATATTTAGAGCAAAAATATATACCCATACCTGTTTTGAAAAGTAAACAATTCAAAATATGTAAATATTGAAAATGAATGTATCATACATATTTAATGTATTTTCGAAAATAAATAATTTATTCGGAAAATACAAATTTAAATAAATAAATCTAATTTTAAATGTTTCTGAAAAATTCAGTAAAGTGTACCAATATCATATACAATTTGTGAGTTTTGATAATGTTAACCGATATGAATAGAGCTGCATATGAGATGAGACGAGAGTCAAGTAAGTTTCGTATCGTATCGGTTTTTGCATATAAAGTCTTGGTTCCGAATTTTACAAGTGACAGTCTCGTATCGATCTCGTCTGGTGAAAAATAAAGAAAGCTTGACTAAAAAAAAGCCGATCTCATCTCAGTCTCGTGTGAATATTTTTTGTAATTTTTAAAGGTATTTAAATATAAGTAGGTATATGTATAAAATATATTTTTGAAAACAGTTCAGCAGGACGCGTATTTTGATGCCTCATTTGTTCATAGAGATTTTGTGTGTGTGTCGTAGTTTTTTAAATATCAGCAAATAGATTATTTATTTATATAAAGTTGTTCGGTTTTGAGGGGGACCCAAAATAGCGTTATTAATTTTTTAGTTTTTGGACGTATTCATGGTCAAATAGGGTAAAAAAAAATTTTCAAATGGAAACCTATATTTTTCATTATCGGTATCTCATTGTTTGGAAAAAAACAAGCAGCTTTTGTTGTAAATAATTTTTTGTATGTCTTCATTTTTTTTATTATTAAAACAAAATAATTTAAGATTTTAGATATCTACTAATTTTTTACTCGAAATCCATTTACTTTAGAGGAAAAGTGTAAAAAACAAAATACATATGTTTATTTTAATTTGATATAACTAGGAAAATTATATCAGAATTTTTTTTAACTTTTGCTCTTTAAAAAATTAATAAAAAAAATTAAATAGTTATATGTATAAGATTATAAAATAAACATTATTTGTTTTTTACACTTATCCTCTAAAGTTAATGGGTTTCGAGTAAAAAATTAGTGAAAATCTAAATTCTAAAATTATTTTGTTAAATAATAAAAAAAAACACATACAAAAAATTATTTAAAACAAAAGCTGCTTGTTTTTTCCAAACAGCTAAGATAGATACAGTAATGAAACATATAGATTTTCATTTGAAAAAAAAAATATTGGCCCTATTTGACCATGAAGACGTCCAAAAAATCAAAACCTAATAACGTTATTTTGGGTCCCCCTCAAAACCGAACAACTTTTATTTCAAACATTTTTTTATTTAATTGATAGATAAAAAAATTATGGGGGTGATAGATTAAAATGGGACATCATGTATAATATCATTCCCGTCCATTTTTATTTCAAAATCATACATTCCAAAAATGTAAAATTATGATTATAAAAACTATGATATAAGGGCATGGATGTCCTTAGGGGAGGGGGGTAAAAATGGGGCACTTGTCCTCTCTCCTGGGATATTACCTTTCCCTGGGACGTCCCTGAACGGGAGTATAAAATTAAATTAAATAATAAAAATATTCCGTTGATTACATACAGTATGTTTACAAAATCCTTGTAAAACAAGACTTTAAGCCCTTAGTTGAGGGTGTTCTGAGGCAAACTTTGCTATGTTCTAATCAGTGTTTAAATTTGGCACCACGAATACATTCTTCCGAATTTTACATCAGTAAAAAATTCTACGTTGCCTGGACTATTAATATCTACATTATTTTCATTCAGATAGCATTTATAAATACAAAACAGTAAAATGTAGGGTCAGTTATACACTTATATAATATACGTTATTCATATTTATATAATGCGCATATTATTTGATATGTTTGTTATTAAGAAAAAAATCCATACTTCGTGTACCTATTAGCATTCCATTAAATTACAAATGTCATTTTTTTATGCATCTATGCTTATATCTGGTTTTCTTTCACATCTGTACGTTAGATGTTTACAGCTATTTATATCGCTCGTAATTGTGAAATGTGTCTGAGATATATTTATAAAATTACTCAATTTCTAATCTGGCGCTGTTACATAAAAATATTTAATAAATAATCGATGAACTGATTACAATAATAAATTACTTATTTATTTAAGTTAATGTAAAACGTATTTTCTGTTATAAATCATTTAAAATGTACAAGCTTTCAGGCTATCTTGATAAAGATCTTGTATTCTGAGTATAAGATGCGTCTTTTTAGTCATTATGTCGGCCAACGTTTCGTCCCACATTGTAGTGGATACCTTCAAAGCCATAAAGACGTGGTTTATACTCAGAAGCCAAGATCCATTTGAAATATAATTAAAAAAATAATCGAAATAAATTCGAAAAATTCAAAAATTGACAAGAGTTTCCAATTGTAATTTAGTTTTCAAAAATAAAATCTCCGAGACGAAAATTAATAGTTAATATAAAATTTAATTACTCTGTTGTTTTTAAGTTACAGATACACAGACATCATAGTTAAATAGTTAGAATAAATTCAGGGAAGGTCAGAATGAGTATTTTAATTAAATCAAGAATTTAGAAAAAAATCGGGTTAATCCATATACCGGGTGTTTTTTTAAAGACTTTCCAGCGGATTATTTCCAAAATAACGAATTTTCAGAGAAAATTTTTCAGACAAAAGTTTCATGGCTTTGAGGGGGCTAAATATTGACATCATGGGTTCACCTTGAAGAGGTCACCATGATGGTTTTTTTTTTCTTTTTCAAATGTAAATCTATATTTTTTGTTGCAGATTCGCAATTAATTAAGGAAAATAAGTAACTTTTGTCTGAAACATTTCTGAAAATGTCAATTTTTTATGATATGGTGCCAAACAAACAGTAATTTCTGGATTTTAAATAATTTTATACTCGAACTATTTTTTTTTAATATTCGCAAGAAGCAAAAAGTGATTAGATTTTAACAAGAATTATTATTAATTTTTATTTATTTGTAAATCGTTTTCTTTTTTCGACAAATTTCTTTAAAAACATTTTTTTTGAAATTAATAATAATTTTTAAAAATCTCTGAAAATTCTTGCCTAAATCTAAACACTTCTTTTCTCTTGTAATTTTTCTTATAAATTGGTAGTTTTCGAGTAAAAAATTATTTAAAATCCAGAAATAAATGTTTGTTTTGCTCCATATCATAAGAAATTGACATTTTCAGAAAAAATGTTTCAGACAAAAGTTACTTATTTTCCCTAGATAATTATGAATCTGCAACAAAAATATGGATTTATATTTGAAAAAGAAAAGTTGAACCTAATTGTCAATATTTAGCCCCCTCAAAGCCATGAAACTTTTATCTGAAAATTCGTTATTTTGGAAATAATTCACTGGAAAGTCTTAAAAAAAACACCCGGTATATATAATAAGTGCGATAGTAGGTAAGTCTGTCTGTTTGTTACCTTTTCATAGCTTAACCACTAAACCGATCTTGATGAAATTTGGCAGGGAGATAGCTTGCATCCCGAGGAAGGGAATAAACTATTTTATATCTCGAAAAAAAAGTTTCACGTGGACGAAGTCGCGGGTAACAGCTAGATATATATAAATACGTATGTATGTATTGTAAAGTACGAGTATATTTATAAGAAAGTTATATGACTGTTTAAGTAAATAAATGTTTAAAAACAAACAATACTTAATCAATTACAATCTGGTATTGTCATCAATTTAAAATTTGTAATGTGGTACAGACAGTCGTTTATCTTATTTGAACTTTTTGGTACAGCATACAAATTTAATTAAATTGAAATCAGTCCGTAAGTTAGAAATTTAATATTCATTTTAATTCTCGTCTAATTAATTGTAAGTGAATGTTTATTTTCTTCTATTTTATCTCGGCTGTGTTTTTTTTTAATCTCAATGGCACTAACCTAGATTTGTATATTCTCCAAGGCTGTATAAGTTGTTATGATAAAAACATTGCAAAAAAAAACTGTCTTTTCAGTTAAATTAAAATTATATGAATTAATTTAAGTAAAATATCTGACTATTGTAGGTACATTCGAAATAGAAGATAAACTAATATACCATGGGCAGTGGCGTAACAATAAATTGTGAAGAAGGGGCCCTCCTCAGTAATAAAATAAAAAATAAATTTCAGAAATATCAGAAAAAAAACTTATGCTCTTGAGGCCCTCTAAGACTGGAAAGGGGCTGGCTTTTTGCCAGTCCAGCCACTCTGTAGTTAGATCACTGATACTGGATGTTCAAAATACGTGCGCATTTTTTTAAAGTACTGGATAACCTCATAAGTTATATGGGCAGGTTAAAAATTTATTATATGCAAATATGCTTCAAATAATAATGAATTTGGATTGTGAGAGAGATGAATGTTCCAAATAAATTAAAATTAGTACTTTTAAAGGTAACATAAAATATTTATTATAAATTAATTTTATAATTCCAAACAATTAATATTTTTTTGAGCCCCGAAAAAAAAAACGTCGATTACTTTACGGAGTATATTTTGCGGTGCACACTGGTAACAATGTAAGATAGCATTTGCTTTACTAATGTCTAGTATCATAAAGAAGCTAGCAAATTTGCTAGCTAGAAAGCACTCTCAAATGAGGTATGAAACTTATATGACAGTTCTCTTGGAGTTTCATGAAGACTTTGACAAGTTTCGCGCACGCGTTGTATGTAAACACCAACGGTATTAAAACAGTGATGATATTATGATAATTATTTTGTAAGATCAGAGTCGCCAACTGTGTCACAATACGTTGAAGTATCACTACTCTAAATTCCATAACAAATCCATGAATACTATCACAAAATTAATACCTCATTTGAGAGTGCTTGCTAGCTCATTTTTGATATCCGACATAAGGGTACTTGCGTCAAATTAAAAATTCAACGCACGACGCAAATATTCACTAATGTGGACTCAGCTTAACAATCCGACGTTTTCCTCGTTAAAATCGACTTTCCTCTAATCAGATGGCTATGTAACGTGCGTTACCATGACTACGTCAATAATAAAAACAAACTGTGAATAAATCTATTGTTGTGCAACAGTTATTTGCACCCCGGTTGTAGCGATAGAAAAATAAAACGAAGCTGGTAGCTACCTTGTTCAATATATTTTGTCAATGATATTGATCAGTTTTTTCATATATAGGTCTTATTTCAGTGACGTACTTGAGAGTTTTATCTTGGGGTTGGGTGTTTATAGTTGGCAGTAAATATTTATTATGTATGTATATATATTTATTTAGATATACAAGTATATTGACGTTTCTTCTTCTTTTTTGAGAGAGGATGGTGTAGTTAAATCGATATATGGGGACTGATTAATTAAAATCTCACATACCTCTTTATTGTAGAACCACATTAATAAGTTTTTTTTTGCAGAAATTAAACATGTCGCGATTTTGTAGACAAATAAATTATACCTAATAATAATACTATTGATTTATATTTGTTAAGCATATCAAATGGAAAATTACTCAATACCTATTATAAAAAGTATAAATAAATATTGCAGCAATATTTGTCAGTTATTCTAAAATAAAATATACAGAACTTTCTTCACCCACGTCTGGTATATAAAAAAAAACGCTGCATTTTTTGATTGGGGTATGCCACTTTCTGTGGTCATATATAAAGTCAAAAGAAAGATTTTTAGATAGGGAGCCACTTTAAAATCCTTGTAGAATACTGTTATATCGGCTATTTAAGATGGCCCCCACCGGTGTTTTAAAATTTGCTTTATCTCAGCTCCTAATCATCAGATTTCAATTTTCTTTTTGAGAAGATTATTTTTTATCATTATTCACTCTCATATCTTTAACACTTCTTACGAACTTTATTGTTATAATAGATATAACTTTTTTATCGTACCCAATATCTTTTTTTATCCCATATAGAAAGATAATTTTCTTAGCGTTCTATTGATAACAAGATAATACTGTTTTAATGAACATTTTCTTTGGAAATCGTGTGTTATACTAAGAAAAATATAAAGCTAAAATCATTATTTGATCAGTTTCAATTAAATAGTAAATTCAATTTTCTTAAACATATATACTGAAATCAATACAAAACTTATAAAATTAATTAAGACGTATTTATTTCAAGCACAAAGGTCAATTAAACTTTCTACTTCAGACAAACAAAAACAATCAATAAACCGTTTGCTGTAAACATATTTTACATAATATCTATAGGAAAACATCTCAATAATTGTACGTTCTATAGATAGCACATACTCACTAACACATTCAAACATGCACTAAAATTAAAACACACTATTAAAAATGAGATCTTCTATGAGATAACTAGCTTAAAATTATTCCTTAACACCAAACTAACCAATTTATTTTCTATTAATACAATTTATAAATTTTACATTTATTTTTGTAATAAATATATTGTAAGATACGAAATCATAATATACAGATGCTCTAACTAAAGAAATAAATGGAAACTATGTATAAAATGTGGGTCACTATTTTTTTACATAAACCAACAAAAAATATCTCTAATCAAACGAGTTTCGATATAATGTATGCGCACTATAAAGTATACTTAGAAATTGTACACTTTTGAATTTTTATAAAACTAGACATTCAAACTTTTGAATGCATTGAAATTAAATGAGATTATGAAATTTTGATTTATCTCATCTCCTATACATAATATCACGTAATTTTTACAGCCAAATGCACTAAAAATCACTAAAGACACTAACCTTGTTGTAACAGACAAACTCCCGCAATTAGGCAAACTAACAATATCTTCGTAGTGGTCATTTTGTATTGTTGCGGCTACTAAACGTCAGTCACTGAGGTGTTTCTGCAAGACACTACTTACACACACTCGCAATGCATACACACACACACCCGCCGACATGTTAGTACGAGCGCTATACGACAAGGGCTGGGAAATGTTTGAAAATATTTATTGATGTTTTTGTATATTTTACTATATAGTGCCCTGCTCGCGGCTTCGTTCACGTTAGTATTGTGTAATGATGCTTTGGGGCTCAAGACATAAATAATTTAGGGCTCATTTTAAAAGAAAATAAAAAATTGTCTGAATATTTCATTTTCTAAAAAAACAAACAAATTAAGACCACCATCTGTTCGGACTCCTTCTCCTTTACTCGGGACCCAAAGTTTTTTGATAATTTTTACATAGGTTTGTTCACTAAAAATTATATTGCTGTATGAAGAAGAAAATCATATTAACTCTTAGCTGCCACTGTGGGGTACCAGTCGCTCCACATTGTTTCAACTTCAATGCAAGCTGTTTAGATTTTATAGTGTTTTTATTTTTTTAAATATTATATTATTTTTTAAATAACCAATATGAGTGCATTCCGTATTGTTTGAAGATGATAGATGAATTTTATTGAATTAAAATATTTAATAGCTTACGAGTAGTGCGCATTTTAGTGTCTGGGGTACGAGGTGACCCCAGTGTGGCAGGTATGTTATTCTGGAGAAGTGGAGCAGCTAAGGGTTAAATCGGATCAAAGGCTTTCGAGTTATTTTAATTTGGCTTTTTAGCATAATAGGCCCTTATAGAGATACGATGGCAATTTTTAAAGAAAATAAAAAAAGTCCTCACCTTTTTTTACATTTTTTAACACCTTCTTGTTATTTTCAAGTACTGATATTACCAGGCTGCTATGTGTTCTGATAGTCTGGAATATTTTTATTATCCCTTACTATGGTTAAAAAAATTGCGATTTATATTATTTTAAATCGAAGAATTTATTGCCTGAAATTGTTATGTTGTTATGCAGATCAAAGTATCAGATTAAAAATAAAAATAAAAGTTAAACACACATCTCTCCCCTTAGGGGTTGAATTTTGGAAAATTCTATCTTAATAGGTACTTTTGTCGTAAAAGGAAGTTACCCATAAAGTTTCATATTTCTATAATAAAATTAATACATTTAGATTTCTCCTGCAGTGGAGGGAAAAGGAGAAATTCTCTCTGGAACTCCCTGCATTCAATATTAAATCTACCAAATTATCCTTTTGTGAAATTATTTTGTTAATTTTTTTTCGAGAATGGCAGTAATTCATTTGTATCTTGTAAAAATACATAACATGTCGATGTAAAACACCAGTGTACAGTTGGCAACCCTGAGTGCGTCGCTAGTACGCCTGCGTCGTCGCGGCGGCCAGCCGAATCGTTACACGGTGCGAGTTGTGGAGCGGGATAGAGGGAGGGAGGCGATAGGGTACGACGCCAGCAGGATTCAGCCGTGTGCCTGCTACTGCTGCTGCGAGTGATCTGTCACCTCAGGTGACAGGGGTGAGAAGAGTTATCGGATTTAGTCAGGGATGATTAAATCGATCGAGTATTTATTGTATTATTTTTTATGTGTATAGGTTGATTTTTATGGGGTGAAAAATGATTGTTATTATGGAAATTTGCAGAATTGAGATTTTGATGGAGAGGATAAATATTCAATTAATTGTTGAACATTTAAAAAATGTATGTACTAGACAGGGGTGGGCAAATATATATTTTTAAGGGTCTAATTAAATATTATAACTATGTCATGGTAGTAGTAATCCTAATTTACTTTACATTTATGTTGGAGGATTTGACAATCTTCACCTTTCTAATAATTAAGCTCCTAAACCTCGGTTGCTATAAAAGTTACGAAACTTTGTTCGGTTGCTTTCATGGCCGAAAAAATGTACCATGTTTTAGACAAAATTGAAATAAATTTTGTGTAAGGAAAAGTTTAGAATTAAGGTCTATAAAACATTTATATTTTAACTACGTAAAATATACTTGATACCGAATAATAATTAATTGTAAAAATTGAATTTCTAGTTGCCTATTTATAAAATTAAAAACTTTGTATTGCACTTTTTAAATATACTATGTAGTATCACCTGTGATCGAAATTCAATCAATATTATTTATGGCACAGTACCTTTCGAATGATATGTTTCATTCCCCTCCTTTTATAATAAATACAAAAAAAGGTACTACAATTTTCGATATTCACCTATCAATTTATAGATTTTTGATTATTTATACCATGTTTCAATAATCAAGCAACTATTTAACATATAATAATTAACGGAATATAACAACTGCCAGTTAAGATCTGTGATTGATAAAATATACAATTTTTCTTTTGCTGTTCAATATTATTGTATTTGAATGCAGGTATAAGTGTCATTATAATCAGCGCATTAAATAGTGAATTTAATTTTTTTCTTAAAACGTATTTTACTGGCTTGGCACCTATTATTTCAAAAGCTGTTAAATTTAATTTATTAATATATATTTGAATGTTTTTAGGATTTTCTTTGAAGTCGGTTTTATTTTTATTTTTTAATGTTTATTTTTTTCGTGGCGTGTCTAGGAAGTCTATGGTCAGATTCTGATAAAATGTATCTGATACCACTTCGGAAGTGTACTCTTTGAAACTAATTCAAACAAACAAAAATTTCACCGAAAAGATGCATATTTGTTGGAGCTATATCCGGAAATACTTAAAAAAATATATGGAGTAAAATTGAAAACCCCCTCCTTTTTGTAAGTCCGTGGTCAGATTTGTAAAAAAAATCGTTCAAATCGGTGCATATTTGTCGGAGATATGCCCCAATATACATAAAAAATATATACAGACGAATTGAAAACCTTCCTCCTTTTTTGAAGTCAGTTAGAAAATTGTAGTTTTTTTCGAAAATGTTATTTCTTCACCCATCAAGTTCATCTAGTGACTTTTCGGGTCTCCTGAAAAATTTCATTTTGCTTCCTTGCCATATCCAAAGAATAAGCTTTTTGATTATATTTTTGAAAGCAGAAAAAAAATTTCACTGATTGAAGAGACACACTACTATTCTTGCCATGTCTTTATATGCGTCTGTGTGTCTGTCTGTCTGTTCCCAGAATCCATATAACACACATAACTTTTATGTTGGGGTAGCATCCTGAAATTGTGTTTTTTTTTCAAAATATCCCAAAACAACGCGTGTTACGTGAAAATTCAATAATTTTTTAAAGGAATTAAATTTCCTATAAGAAAGATTATTATAACTTTCGTAGTTAAATAAGGTACTGGCACCTGTCTTGGACAATACACTAGTGTTGGATTCTTGTCTAATTACATGTACTAAATTAGAAATATTTGTTGATATTAGATAACTATCATTACTGAATCATAATCTACATACACTTAACTAATGAGAATTACAAAAAGATGCCCATCAATTAAAAAAAAAACAGTATACTTTGCTCTTAAAGCGGCCAAGACTATTGTTAATACTTTATTCTTTCACGAAGATATGTCTCCCCTTACAGAATCTTGTTTCTTAAAATTCTAGGTATCGCTGAATACGCATGCTTTTTATAAGATTTTACAAAATGTAATTTTTGACGTATAAAAAATTTAGATTTAGAAAATAATAATCAGATAAGTATTACTAGTACAGGCAATGAAGGGAAAAATTACCCTGTTTTTGGAACAAATTCGGAGTGCGATGAAATTTGGTACTGTAATGTACTATAATTTCATCGCACTCCGAATTTGTTCTATTTAAATCCATTCATTGCCTGTACTATAAGAATAATTTAGAATTGTATAAATTGTATAAAAATGAAAATTTTAACCAATGATAGTTTAACAAAATACTCTGCCTTGTAAATGCACGGTGCTTCCTCGTGTTAATTCATCAAAGGTAATTAATTATTGAACAATTTAAATAAAAACCGATAAAGTATTCAGATGAACTGCCTGTCATTGGTTAACCATTTAATTTTCATACGATTTTAATAAAAAAATTTAATTTGACATTTTTCTTAATACGCGCCTGGTTATTATGTCGTACATTTTGAATTTTTTGACAATTTCAATCAAAATCTTTATTTTTCTGCTATACGAATGTCAAAATGACATTTAAAACGTCAAAGTGACATTTAATATGTCAAAGTAAATAGCAGTTTTAAAAAAACAAATGACGATTTTCTTAAGTCAAATCGAGATAGATCTTTGTAAGGGAATATTTTACAACAAAAGTAGGTGATCTATATTATAGAGAATTCAATGCTCTACAAAAAAGGTTCTATAAAATTTTCACGTAACATGTGTCTTTCTTGAGATATCTTCAAATCAAAAAATAAATATTTTGGGATGTCACCCCTCTCCCTTACACACGATTTTAATACTTTTGAAATGGGACCGTCCTCAAACCAGACCCAACCAACCAACCAAGTTTCATCAATATCGGTTCAGTGGTTCATGAGTTAAGCGTGTGACAAGGATTGGGGGACAAACACACACACACACAGACACACACACAGACACACAGACAGACAGACACGGAACAAAAAGTGTTTGTCTTGACCTGAAACGGATAGATCCGGTAAAATTTTTAAAATCGGAGAACAATTTTTTTTCGATATTGCGAGGAAGCAAAACTTAATCGATGATGATACATTTTATTTTACTATAACACAGTTTCGAAAGAAATCCGAAGATATTATGACCTAGTTACTGACAAGCCCGACCCTGTTGTTATTCCCAATGCAGATAATGGTCCCGGGCTACGCAACAGCAGCACCGGACGTGTCACATTATCCATTTGTCGCAACGTGTTGTGGTTCACATCTATGTAAATACTATTGTCAAAGGTTATCACAGTGGGTTCTCCTTTGGTGATATTGCTACTCGATTTACTGGTAACAATATGTCCTTATATAATCGGATTGAATGCTATCTTATTTATCGATTTTTATTTAGAACTAAAGATTTTATTTGTATATTATCATATTAAACCATACACCTTAAAGGTTTTATTAATAAATTATAAAGACGTTTTAAAGTTAATATAGTAAACGCCTTATTATCTAATTCAATCATTTTAGACGTAGGGTTCCCAAACTGAAATTTGAAAATTGTGAGCAGTGGTGTAGCTAGATGTTTTGTGCGTATTTCCAAAAATTATTAACGCCCTCTTAGTGGCAACTATTATTTACTAATTAAAGAAATAAAAATAATGAATTGGGAAGAAAGTACTTCTGAATATTAAAAAAATTAAATTGATATTTTTTTCCATTGTTGTAATTGACTTTTGGGCAGGGCCCCCACAATCTAGGGCGTGTTCCCAGACTAGAATTGTTGGCAGGTTCCTTAAGAATTCTATTTCGACCAGGCTAGTTTGAATAATTTTTTTGGGCTCTTTCATTAAGAAAAAATTATAGGAATGTTTGAATGTTTTTTCATTAAAAAAATTATTTTTTCGCTCGCAGTCCAGGCCTCTCATAGCCCCGGGCACCAGAACTAGAGTCATGCCCCTCTTCCTCTATATGTGGGTCCGCCATTATCGTGAGCCCAAAGGCAAAACTTATCCTGACTATATTGTAACTGATGACGTATTTCTTTTATATTAAAAATTAATCAAACGAAACACTTAGTGGGCTCTCACATCGGAGCAATATAGCAATAAAGCAACTAGCAACTTATAACTAGCAATATTATTGCTATTTGTCAATATACATTGAATCGGACATATTGTCACACCAAAGCAATATGATATCGTTATATTGCTAACTGCTAATTGGTAGTTACTTTATTGCTGTGTTGCTATATTGCTATATTCCTCCTGTGTGAGAGCCCAGTTAGAAGTACCGATTTGTTTAGTTTAATATCTACTGTTTTTTTTGTTCATTTAAAATTGGTAATAGATTGATAGCTTTTCGGTGTCCTAGGAAAATTTGAATTTAAACACTCCATTCAAATTCAAGAGAAATAGATGGGCGTCATAGGGTTTATTTATTATTATTATTATAATTACTATCAAAATTCAAAATGTAGATCTCAACCAATAAAATTTGATCCAATTTTTATTTTATTTTCTAGTAAAACTAATGGTGCCTGAAAAGGGTCGAAACAGTCCACGTATTTGTAGCTGATGTAGCACTCTTTAGAATCCTAAAGACAAACAGCTGTGTTTTTACTTATAAAGTACTATTCTGAACGTACATTTTTTTAAAACTTTCACATAAACTCATCACTCTATACAACGACAGCGTCGGTAAGTCAACCGTTCCATATAACGACGGACGGAGGGGCCTCCACCATCACGCCGAGTGAGAAATATTTTTGAATGACTAGTACGTTCGAGTGGGGCCCCCACCACCATGCCGACGAGTGAGAAATGTTTTTGGAATGCCTAGTACGTTCTAGCCATGGTGGAGATAGGTGAAGGTCGTTCCATAGACAGGGGCGTATTTACCATAGGGCCATGGTCTGGTACGGTAGGCTGGGAGGGGCGGTAAAGCCGCCCCTCGCGCTCATCTTTGGGCGTCTTTGATAATAATTAGCCCAGGAAATAAAGATTTTAACTTGTAAAAAATTCCGACAAAGCTGAATTTTTGTGGAGACTTTTATTTTGATATCCTAAGTATACCCTAAAAAGTAGTACTATTAATTTGAGCCATGGACTTTTGTTTTTAGGAGGTGAACTCTCTACTTTTTTCGTATAATCAATACTTTTTAAGTAAACGGTTGACTTATACATATTATTAGTCAAGGATACATTGCCAAAATCCAATCTTTTAGGGATAGCAAATATAAGGTTGATTATTATAGATTTTGGGGCATAGAATTCGAAAAAAATAACCCGGATCGGCAAAAAGTGACGCAACACCCTTAAAAAAGGCGTCGAAGAATGAAAACCCCGTTTTCATGCTCTTTATCAATTTATCTCAAAATCAATGACAGGCTATTTTGATATTTGTTTGGGACACTTACAATAAGGCGAATTGATTGAGAGCATATATACTGAATTAGACCAAAAAAACTCTTTCTAGAGAGTTTAAAAGACGTCAAAAAATTGGGGAAAATAGTTTAAAAATTAATTTTTTTTTTAAATCGTAATTGGCCTCAAATTGTTGAATAATGAAAATAACAAAAAATTACGTTACTTATCCTTAATAGTTTTTTTAATTATGGTTAATCATTATTATTTGGAATAATTTGAGGCCAATTACGATTTAAACAAAAATTATTAATTTTTAAACTATTTTCCTCGAAATTTGTTACGTCTTTTATACTCTCTAGAAAGAGTTTTTTTTTGTCAAAATCAATATAAATGGTTCCAATGGATTCGTCTAAGTGTCACAAACAAATAACAACCATAAAAATGCATCGATTTAGATTTTGAGATAATCCTTAATTTAATAAAATCAGTTAACTATGACAGTGTTATTGACGAATTTATAAATATTTCATAAATAGTGTTTATTATTTTGTATGGCTTTTTTCATTATTAAAAAATGTTTGCTTTTTTTTCGTTAAATTATGGGGCGGCAAACTTTATAGGCCCAGGGCGCCACATTTTAAAATACGCCACTGTCCATAGAGCGGTTGGTCAGTCGTTGTATGGAAAGGTTGTTATCTAGAAAGTCGTTGTATAGAGCACTAAGCTATGATGGACTATTCGTCATATTTATAAACTCTAGCAGATTAACACGTTTTCATGCTACAATCATTCTGCGTGTCAATAATTGAAATAGAATGATGACACGGCATCGATTCGTTTGTTCCTGAACTGTTTTCAACGACCTCTCAACTCCGTGCATGCTGGAACTTACAAAGGGAATGTTTACCGAACTGGTCGATTATTCAAATTACATAATTGATGTTTTTATATAAATATATTTGGTCTGAATAGGGTCATTAACATTGATTGAATATAAATGTGTTGTTATTGTTTTTGTTGTACGTATTTGTTTTATTTGTGCGTTGTATTACAATGGTATTTGTATTGTAATTTGAACCAAATGACCTATATTTAGTTCATTAGGTGGAAAATCAGAAAAAATTATAAAATTTTGAAATAATTTTTAATGCATATTGGGTGTTTTTTTAAATTCTTTCCAGATGATTATTTTCAAAATAACGAATTTTCAGAAAAAAATGTTTCATTGTTTCGAGGGCGCTAAATATTGACACTATGGAGTGACCTTAAAAAGGTCCTCTGGATGGGTTCTTAGACTCAACTCTTCTTTTTCAAATAAAAACCTATATTTATTGTTACAAATTCATAATTTACAACAAAAATGTTTTGTCTGAAACGTTTTTACTTGAAAAGTTTTTTATTTGCTTTTACTAAAATTGTTCTAAAATTTTCTTAAACTTACCCCTGCATACTCAAATTAACATTATAGATAAAATAAACCAAATTTCGCTGGTATTTGCGGTACTATTAGGTAAGGTTTCTTATTTTTTACATAAAAGTACATCAATTGTTTTTACTGTATATTGGTCGTAATATTTTAAGGTCAATTTCAATAGAAGAACATTTTTATATTTTTTTAGAGTTCCGTACTTCAAAATGAAAAAAGAATGGAACCCTTATAGGCTCACTTGTCGGTTCGCCTGTCTGTCCGTCAAGAGCTTTTTTCTCAATAAAGACTAGAGGTATCAAACTGAAATTAATATAAAATACTGAGGTCTATGGGATCATGTAAAAAATTCAATAAAAATATAGGTCTTTCAAAGCGTATTTTGATGCTGACAAACTAACTCACTGATCATCAAAATTTATTGGGAATTTCCCTTTGATCTAGAATCTTGAAATTTGGCACGAAGGAAGGGAGCATAGCACAATTTCAAATTGTATGTAGAATTATTATGTGACAAACATAATTTTGCGGTTGGTTTTATACAGACGCCTTGGGAATCGAGTCCATTGTCTACGTAATTAACTATTGTCAATAATTATATAAGTTTTATTTAACGGTATGGAACCTTAAGGGCTCGAGTGTTATTCGCACTTATCCGTCATTTTTTTTCAAAGAAAAAAGAATAACAGACAACGAGTCTCACATTGGATATCTTTATTAATTCTGTAGTACATATAATTTTTTGTCTCTTTTTTAAATTCCTGAAAATTCTTACTTTAAAATCGAACTGTCATGAGTCATAATTTTTTATATCATTACATATTTTAATATCTTGATTTGAGATCCGATATTCTAATAGGTCTATATTTGGAGTGTTGCTAAGACACACAGTGGTCCAATCGATAAAAAATATTGGTATCCTTAGGTCATGAACTTTCAACCTTTGTGACCTGAGAGCAAACACAATCAGCAAATGGTCACGCATATTGTCTGTAGAACAAATGAGAAACGATCTTGTCTATAAAATATGTAGGCTGTGTCCAAATAGAGTAGAGGAAGTTTCTTAGGTTATTGATGATAGGCTCATTTTGCAAGTACCTATAGATAGTTCCTTAGTAAATAAAACGGAAAAGATTGTACCTATTTTTTATTTATAACTATTTATTTATTAAAAAATAGAATCAATTTTCATAAAAACTAACAATTTTCTGAGTAAACTTACCTAAACGTAGTTATATTCCTGAAATATAAGTTATTTAAAACAAAATTTTAGATAATTCGTAAGATCTAAGGGAAAATGGTTTTATTTATAAATATAAATATTATATTTGAGACCTAATCAGAAATAAAATCCACATAAAAACTGCAATATAAAATAATAATATCAGTTTTATGTGTTCCCATTTCAAAGTGAACCTACCCCTTCAATTCCATGCATCAGGTCCCCTAATATTTCTGAACATATTGGAGATACCTGATACATACTGTTTTTTTTTCGTCCCGTTTTGTATCCCTGTGAAGAAACCTTACTAAGAAAGAAAAACAACTGCACAAATATATACAGCTAATAAATAAACATTACTGAGCTTTCGGAAAAAGGAGAAATCCAGTCGACAAGAACTGCATCTTAATTATCATAATACCTATATATTATATTGACCTATTTTAATAGCTCACCTCTGATAACTTTTTATGGCGAGGCGAGGTGTTATAAAATAACTTTTCACACAAAAATTGTATGGTTTGAAGAGGGACATTGATCGGAAGGTCAATTAATTTTTTTAAGGGGTTAGGTGTAGTCAGAGACACGAAAAAATTACAATTTTAAATAATTTTTTTCTGCCAGTAAATTATTTTATTTTATAAAAGTAAAAACATAGCATCATTAAATAAAGTTTCGACTTGACTTGACAGAAATTTTAGAAAAAAAAATTAATAATTTTAAAAGTAATGGCTGTTTGTGTTGATCCAGTTCCAACCGAAGCTCCTTGCGGTGACCATCACTTATCCTTGGATATTCATCCAAATTCAATCGGACAAAAAAAAATGTTTTATTAATAGATAATCTAGTGCCTGATCGAAGCTTTTTTTTTTCTTTCTTAAATTAATAAAATGGCAGCCTCAGGAAATTTAAAAAAAAAAAAAATTTTAAAAAAATGTTTTTTAAAAAAAAAAAACAAAAAAAAAAATCCTTCGATCAGTGGTCACCAGTTGAAAAAACATAGTTTTGAGAAAAACGCATTTAAAGTTTTACACTCAATTTACGTAAAGTAATACGTATTATTTAATTATTTACACCGAGTCATCTATCAATGGGCCATATAATAGTTCTTCAGCCGTTGTAGCAGCTTCCAAAAATTCAAAGAAAAGAAAATCGATTTCTTGAAAATTCTGACTACACCTAACCCCTTAATGGGAATTCCATATTTCTAATGCAGATTATTACTCTACAGGAAAAGTAAGTTTTGTCTGATTAGTCCAGGCAACGTAGAATTTTTTATTGGTGTAAAATTAGGAAAACCGTATTTGATGTATCTAATTTAAATAGTGATTAGAACATGCCGAGATGTATATTTCTTAAAACTCCCTAGCAAAGTTTGCCCCGGAACACCCTTAACCAAGGGCCCCAAGATTTGTTTTACAAGGATTTTGTAAATACACTATATCTAATAAACGGAATGTTCGATCAACACCGTCTTCCGCATTTTAAACAGATACCTACCTAATTAAATTTTCTACAACTTTCTTTATTATTATTTTAACCAAAAATAGTTGTCTTTCGAAATGACGGTTACACTAAAAAGTTAACATTTTTTTCTTAAAAATGTTACCTGGCAATGTAAATTCAGTTTTCGAACAACCCAGCCTTACCTCGCGACACACTAATTTTGCAATAAGATAAAACTGAATACCTACCGTCGAAATTAGCATTATGGGATGTGCTACAAAGAAGCAGGATTCTCTATATCATTTGGTCCATTTTTCTTGTATACATTTATAGATAATATGTATTTGACCTTTCTTATTTAATACTTATGAAAAATAAAATTTTGACCAACACAAAAAAAAATGAAAATCCAGATTTTTTTTGGTCTTCAAATAATTTTCATGACCATATTATCCAAAAAAGTAAAAAAAGCTCTTCATCATCATCAAAATTCTTTCAAGAGCTAAAAAAGGCTTTTATTTAATTTTTCTGACAGATTCAGGGCCACCTTCATCTCGGGGCCCTAGGCTAGTGTCTAAGGTACTCTAAAGTACTGACCAGAATTATGTCGATATTTTTTCTTTTTCTGAAATTATAATATTGTTGAAATATTCCATAATAACTACATAAATATTATATTACATTGCAATGTGATCGACGAATAAAGGTTCATATTCATAAATAATTTTGGGAGTTTGGAAAGAAATATAATATGATATTACAGATTTCAATTCTTGTAGAATATTTTTATAATAAAATATCCATAGATGTCACTAAAATCAATTTTATAGAAAAATATATTACAATTGTAATAAAGGTAACTGTATTGTATGGTTATGATCCTCACTAGACGTATTTCTTACTTCATGTATTTGACGCATAGGGGCGCTCACTACATAATTTGAAAAAATGAATATGGAATTTTGAAAAGGGTATTTCTATAAAAAATGAAAAAGGATCCCATATAATCCTAGAACTAAAAAAACTTTTTCTTATCATGCTGACAAAGCATAAAAATATATTTCCTCAGATCAATGAACAAACGCATTTCCAGTGGCGGCGTAAGGTAGATTGGCACCCGGGGCGGTTTTTTTTGCACCCCCCCCCCACCTTTTTTTTTCGTTCTCAACTCAATATTAATATCAGTTTTCTGGTTTTTTGCACCCCCTTCTAGAAACAGTGCTGTCTTTTTTTTCGTTCTCAACTCAATATTAATTTTAGTTTTCTGGTTTTTGCACCCCCTTCTAGAAAAAAAGTGTTGTCCTTCATTTTATTTTTTTGTTGTCAATTCAATATTTTTATTTTTATTTACGATCTTAATGACATGTTATACACACTTTCCAGAGTATTTAAAGAATAATTTGTCACCCCTTGGTGCTTGGCACCCGGGGCGGGCCGCCCCCATCGCCCCCCCCCCTTACGCCGCCACTGCGCATTTCTATATAAAAACAAACAATATTACCTTAAAAATTATTTTAAATTGAATTTATATGTTTGTTTAATGATGTAACTGTACCTCCCTCACCTTAAAAAATATTTTAAGGCCTCTTAAAATGGCATTAACAACACTCAGGATATGACTTGGTCGATCCGAACCCCCCTTATATTTTAGGGTCTTATGAACCCTGTTTAAGCCATTGTGTAATTGTATACTGTTTTCATAAACCTATAAATTCATAAATAAAATTTAAAAAAATCTAATAAATTCTTCTTAATTTCATTGTAGAAATTAATACTCAAAATTAATTTCAAATGAGTTTATTGAATCAATTATTTTTGTTTATTTATTTACCTACTTATAGGCACCTGAACACAAATATTAATCAGTACTGTTTTTTACTTATAAACAAAAAATAATATTTGCTTACTGAATGTTTGTTCTATTAAGTGCTGTAGTTATTATTACATAAATTATATGAATCATGTTAAGTAAATATAAGTGACTAATTAAATCGTAAATATGTAACAATATTCAACATTAAATCATTTTATATTGACCTTCATATAACTGTCAACACGAGTATAGGTATGTTAAAATTATATTTTTTATGTATAAAGTGTATTATAAATAATATAATTTATAACAGCAGTTGAAGTATTGTATTGTCTGTTAATAATAATGGCGAGTCATGGACGAATTGAATTGTTAGTTGAAACGAACTCCGAAAAAAAAGTACTCAATATATGTTCCAGATTTTTTTTTGAAAAATCAATCCTTCAATTTTTTCAACTTTTTTAATCTCTGCAAAATGTTATTTATATGTACTTGGTATGTCAGTGAGTAGAGGATAGTCGTCTGATTTCAGAGGAGTTACAATAAAAATCGAATTGATAATGTGGTCGGATATAATAATATGTATTGTATGTATTCGTATGATACATATGTATAAATCGAATATGGATGATATTAAATTAAAGATTTGTTTTGGAATTTGGTATTTAGATAAGATGTACTTGAATTTATTTAAAACACTATGATCGTGTAAGATAATTTTCATATTTATCACCACTGTTTTAGTACCGGTGCAGGTGGCGTTTACTTACCGCACGTGCAAGAAACTGTCAAACACTTTATATACGTTTTGAAAGTGCTTGTAAGTAGATACATTTACTCATGGCTCCTACATCTTATCGCAGGCTCACAGGCTAGAATTTTTGCTAAAAACTAAAAAAAATTTTGACGATGTTCCCCCAAAAAAGCTTGTTAACCCTTTGTTGCCGGATTTTTTTTGAAGATCTGTATGCTTGTGGTATCCATGCAAAACTACTAGGAAACTAGAAATAAATTATTTGATAAGTGGTTTAACTGTGATACAACTAGTCAACAAAGGGTTAACTCGCCATGCCGAACCCCCTTGGTTTTGGGCTACCAGGCTAAAGTCCTGTTATATAATTAAGTCAAAAAATGTAATTTCTACTATTTGAGTATTAATAATGCGCATAAAATATTTTCTTCTTGTTGTCAGCTGGATCTTCTCCTATTCTGATAGCTCCCTTGTATGTTTATGTGTTCATGTAAAGTGTATAGCCTTAAATTCGCTGTTTGCTCATAGAAGGCGTTAGTGCGCGTATTGAGCTACCATGGACACGCCATACTGTTTTTTTCAGAGTTTGACGTCTGTCAATATTAATCCAGGACCGTCTTTAATCTATTGGAGGCCCTGGGCACATTAGGACAATGGGGCCCCTATGACCTTGACAGAGTTAAAGAAGTTTTCACTTCAAAAATTAAGAATATGAAAAACTAGCTCACTGATGATTTTTTTAAAAGTGTAGGAATTAGTACACCATTAAATTCAGAGTGGCCAGTATTTCTCTGGAACAAATTTCCCTGACTTTTCCCGGTTTTCCAGGTGAATTTTTACGTTTTTCCGTTTTTTAATAAAAAAAATTTTTAAGCATATTTTACACGATAAATTAAAGTTTACGGAACTTTAAAAACGAACTTTAATACCATTGCGAATTTTGTTGTAATTTTTTTCCAAAATACTGATTTTAAGGTATCATAATTCTCTACAAAGTGATTATTTTAAAATTAAATTTTCTACATAAATGTACTCCGTGACGTGTTAAGATATGCATTTTTTTATTACATAAAAACATTAAAAAAGGAAAAAGATGTTGAGGAACGAAATGCACCATCGTAAAGTAAATTTCCAATCATTCCAGAAAAAAAAGATTTCAAATTGGTTAATTTTTGACCAATTTACAAACATTTGAAAACAGGCTATTTTTTAGGTATCCCCTTTTAATAAAAATAATATCTTCAATAACAAATCACATAACAAATTAATATCACCACTGTTAAAAACCATTAATATATTCAACAATTGAACAAATTGCATGAAGTGTGGTACCTATACACTTCTGATTGATTAAAGTACTAAAAATAGATCACGTGATAAAACAGAATTATTGGTTGACAATAGATTTTTTTTGTTAATTCTGCATGTTTTAAAAAATTTTTTATAGATAATTGTTTAAAAATATTTCCGAAAAATTTCTTGACGAGGTGTGGTTTTTGCATTTTTACAGAAAATTCCCTGACTTTTCCCCGTTTTCCAGAAACCGGCCACCCAATGTATTTTTATATATTTAAAATTATCCTAAACATGCTGAAATCGGAAAGTCTGATTTTCGGGGGAGAGAAGGTGCTTCGTGCATGCAAAAGCTAATAAGCAAGTAGGTATTGTAGTCAGTCATTAATGTCATTATCGTTTGATTTTTTTCGAAATAAATATCGTACGTTTTTCAATAATAAATATCGGTTATTGTTTGGTGATATGGGGCCCCTATCAATCACGGGGCCCTGGGCACGTGCCCAGAGTGCCCAGTGGGAAAGAGGGGCCTGCATTAATCATTGCACATTATCAGCAATTTCATAACACAAAGTCTGTTTTTCCTTGGGTAATCATGTCCAGTTTTGTGCCAGAAAAAGAGCATATGCGGGAAGCTCTGCTTTTCTACTTCAATTTGAAGAAATCGGCTGTCGAATCGCATCGAATGCTTGTGGAGGCCTATGGCGACAGTGCTTTATCGGAAACGATGTGCAGGGATTGGTTTCGTCGGTTCAAAGACGGCAATTTTGACCTGTGGGACAAGAAGCGTCAAAATAGGCCCAATAAGGTTGAGGACCATCAATTGCAGGCTCTGTTGGACGAGGACGATACGCAATCGCAGAAAATGCTTGCCGAGCAATTGGGTGTTACTCAACCAGCAATTTATCAACAAAGACATGAAAAGCTGATTTTTCTCCACGACAACGCACCATCGCACACGTCAAAAATGGTCCAAAACTACTTGGAGATATTCAACTGGGAGGTGCTACCCCATCCCGCTTATTCTCCAGACCTGGTTTCTTCCGATTACCACCTGTTTTTGTCAATGGGCTACGCGCTCGCTGAGCAGCATTTCGATTCTTACGAAGACGTCCGAAAATGGCTTGATGAGTGTTTTGCTTCGAAAGAGAAGGATTTTTTTTGGCGTAGTATCCACAAATTGCCCGAGAGATGGAAGAAATGTGTAGCTAGCGAGGGCCAGTACTTTGAATAAATCTGCTTTTGCTTTCTATGAAAAAAACATGTGTTTTTTTTACTAAAAAATGTGTTTGTGTGTTTGCTTATGGAGAAACAGTAGGAGCACAGGGATACATGATAGGAGAGGGATGTTCTAATGGGCCGATCATAGCAGATTTTGACACACCGGGAGCCTATATTTAAAATTCAGAAATAAACACACATTATATCAATTCATCGAAGTTAATTATAATTAATAGATAATTTTTATAAATTTTCGGAAAATGAGAAAAAATATCTATAAAAATTGCTTTTTCATTGGAAATTTCAGGAGAAAAAATTCTTGAGAAGAAAAACTAGCTAGGACTTTTTAATAAACTACAATTACGTATAAAATTCCAAAAACAAAACGTTATATATATTTTCTTCATGAAAAAAATAAGTGCTAAAGTTATAGACTGTAATCTATAATATAGTGGCAATACCAACATGAGTATTCCTTCAAAAGATCGTAAATATCATACTAGTAAAAATAAAATAACTATCTTGACCAATAAAAACTGGACAATAACTCAAAATTATAGTTTACTTACAAAAAATAAACAAAAACAAATCTACAGATTCATAAATATGTATTTTGTTACAAAACTGCAGAATGCAAACTTCAAACTAGGGGAGACTGGCAAAAACAAATTGATTCGTTTAAACCTCACATATGGGGATACTGCGGGAATTTTATTGCAGCTTGGTTAGATCGTATGATTCGATTACGTAAAATCAGAATTTTATGATATTTCAAATTTTCTCCATAGAATTAATAGATGATGATATTTAGGTTAGTCAGTGGCGTTGCTAAAGGGGGCGACATCTGGGGTGGAATCAAGAGTTTTCCCCCCGACCTCCAAGAAACTGGATTTTAATTTTTACACATTATTTTTAGAGATCCGTACCTTAAAATAAAAAACGAAACCTTTATAGGTTCGTCCGTCTGTGTGTCCGTCAATACCCTTTTTTAGGAACGGCTAAAGGTATCAATTTGCAATTAATATCAAATATGTATTTAGGTCTACAGCCTCATAGTCTTGTAAAAAAATTAAGTTTCTAACTCAATGCAATTAAAAAGATACGGCTTTTCAAAGTGTTTTATTTTGATACTGACTGAAAATCATTAATTTCTAATTCTTTTATGTGACAAATATAATTTTGCGATTTCTTTCATACAGCGTCTACGAAAAGTCGCTTACACACAAAAAGAATCGAGTCCATTGTCTACATACATATAACTATTGTCAATAATGAAGTTTTATATAACGGTACGGAACCTTTAGGGCGTGAATTCTACTCGTATTTGATCATCTTTTTGGTGTTTATTACAAAACTAGAAGACGAATTTCAATTTGACAAATTTATTTGGAGTGAAAAAAAATCATTACATTATTAATATTTTCATCTGAAAAATTTTATATTTACAAACATACGTTCTTGGTAAAGTCTTTGCCACCAGCAGCATATTTTTAAAATCTAACTCATATATTTGAAAATTTATATTCGCTGTCAAAATAAGGGACAGCAACTTTTCCTTATCATAATCGAATGTCAAAGAATATTTTTTCCGATTTAAGTTGAAAATAAAGTTTTAACGTGCGATTATATTCGTTTGAAGTTGATGTGCATATTTTCCAATCTACTTTATTGAAAATATCGTAAAATATTTGGAAAGAGCTGAGTTAGATCGTTTATCAACTGACGTTAATCTAATGTTTTTCTTAGGGTGTTTGTATTATAAAGTATGTGTTTGGGTGCGGTTGTAGTTTCTTATTTTAGTTAGAAAAAAGGCTGTCAATCAATATTGTTTTTGGTTTTAATAGATTGTTAGCTAATGCCAGATATTATAAATAATAACGTCTAGACAAATGGAAAGGAAACACTAGCTGCAAGGTATTAAATGCGCATTAAAGAGGTTGACATCATAGAAAAATAACAGAGATTTCGATTCAACTTTGAAAATAACAATATTTAAAAAATCTTTGCAGTCATTTGGAGAATAGTTTAAGAGATATTAAATAAACAAACATGAATTCTTATGAGAACTGCATAATTTCGAGACATGACAGGACTTTTCAAAAGGATGCGACAGAGAGAGTTTGATGAAAATTTGAGCATATATTTTTTATTAATTTACAAAGATATCTGTAAATTTTTAGAATGATTAGGAATCGCGTTTCTTAATTAAAAAATGATAAGTTCATGTGTGAAAAAAACGCATCTATGTGACTTCGTATGCCCCAGAGAGAGAGAAAAAGACACACCTTGCCTTCACTCTATGCTTATCCACAGGCACTTTCCCCGCACCGTGCCGTGCATCTCCAATCCCGCATCTTATAGTGCCAACTTCCTTAAGTAGAAAGAAGCAATCTAAAAATAATGGTGATTGTTGTACAAAATAGAATTTTTTACTTGATCATTTTATAACCAATGCTACAAAAAAACAGATGTGTAATGTTTTGACACCCCGTAGATGGCGTTTAGTTTGGTTTAGTTTTGGTTTAGATAAACTTTTTATAATACCGAAAACAATACTGTTATGCAGATCCGGCCTTTGCAAGCTCGGCGCCCCGGGCGAAATATTTTTTTGCCGCCCTCCCGACCTTTGAAGACCTTTTTTTTTGGTGGACTCGAATATATAGTTAATTTCTACCGCAAAAAAATCTGATGAGCTTTTTTTTTCGTTGTTGCATCTTTCTTTTCTTATTTTTAAATGTTTTTCTCACTTCTTGCCGCCCCTGCTACCTTGGCGCCCCGGGCGGTTGCCCAGGGTCGCCCCCCTAAAGCCGCCACTACTGTTATGTTATGTTATTAACAGCAGTAATCGATTTTGTCACCCGTTTTAGTGCAATCCACGAAGTCGTAGTGCTTATATGCTCGATTTTCCGTCCGTCCGTCCGTCTGTCTACCGCGAGATCTCGGCCTTCTGACCACCTAGATATGGATTCATGTACCTCGTTGAACTCGGGATTGATTCACACATCGATTGGCAAATATATTTTTCTTGTCATGACCCCCCTCAAATTTTTTCATATATGGCTTTATGTACCTCTATTGATACAATAGCTTTCTTTGAGAAAATATCGGAGGGATAAAAAGTGTATTTTGTTTTGCGACATAGTAGGTACTTTGGAATTATAAATTACAGAAACTGATTGTGAGTAAATGTGATTTTTTTCTAGGAGGATTTGATAAAAAAAGGGCTATGACATACATCTGCTATTAGAATTCTTCTTCGTCTTCTTTATATTAAATGGCGGTTGGCTTAGTGTATGTGTTTGTGTGTATGTGTGTTAGAATTATTCCAACGATATATGAATGGATGATATATATTCTGAAATAATTGCACTGTCCATCCCTACTATTTTATTTAGGGGGGTCACTGCAGTGTGAGGATGGTTATAAGCGCCCGTCCGGCGCCGCCTAGCGTCGTCGCGACGTACTACTACACTGCATGATTCACGGGGTACCCCCTCCTACCAATTTTTTGCATCTAGAATGCATTTGATAAATTTGTTATGCTCGATGTTGTTTTATACTCAATACTCATATATAGTGGTAATAATAATCCTGAATATGTTTGTTTACATTTTTCAGATTTCTCGTGCGCGTCATTCGTGTATTTTTTCGACGAAGGTGAATACGTTTTGTATATTTTTTCATGAAATATTTATTGTGTTCAAGTTACAGTTGTTGTGGATGGGATTTTCAATTTTTAAAGATGTTTTTACTGTTATTTAATGGTGTATGAAATTTGGTCTCTCAGATGGATAGTAATAAAAGAAATGTGTATATAAAATTTTATGTGTGTGTATAGACATAGAGCGGAAGACCATATCTTATAAGTAGTTTTATTTTGATTTTATCATGTAATTTTATTGTCATAAATATGTAAGTTAGCTGTAAATTTTCAAAGAATTGTTTATATTTTACATTTTTCCATGCAAAACTTAAACATAACAAATTTAGTTACAATATCGTCCATTTTTTTCAAGTACACTGTCTTAGGGTCGATCCAGAATATCGAACCGGTCTCGTTCCAATCAAATATAAATAAACAATGAAATCATTCCAGAGTTTTCATACGTGGTCTATATGGACCCTCTATAGAGGTCTATGGATGTTTGAAAGGGATCTATAGTACATCAGGGGTCTATAGAAAAATTTGTATGTTTTGAAATTCGATGTTTTTTATGCAATGCAAAAGTTTAAAAACAGTTGAAAGAGCAAAAAGGTCATTCACAATTAATTTTTTTTTTTACAAATAATTACAGGAGGGGTCTATGAACATTGTTATTCCTTTAAAAAAAGGTTGGGAAACCCCTGCATTATATAGGTATCGCTCAGGTCTCGATCCAATTACGATCCGATACAGTATTAAGGTCAATCCAGACTACCGATTAGAGCAAGATCGGACCGAAACCGGCTACTTATACTGAATATTTGACTGGAGCGAGATTGACTCGATAGTCTGGATCGACCATTAAACAGAGTGGCATAAAAATACCTATAATTTATTGAAAATATTCAAATCAGTCGATTTTTTATTCGGATTGTTAAATTTTTAATTTCAATATGTATGTAACTATTTATTAAATTTTTCAAAATAAATATTTTATTTTTGAGTATATTACGAAAACAAACACATTTTATAACTTCACCGGAAAAGAATCCCAGACGTAAATTTTTACTTTTCCAATTTAGGTAGTTTGATATTTTCTTTGATGTTAGAAAATAAATAATTATTCTTATAATTTTGAATAAAAAATCCATTTATTTTTTAAATTTAACTCACGAGGCAGGAGGCAGTTATATTTTATGTTTCCCTGACTTTTAAATGTTCGAGAGCTGTATCCAAAACTGAAACTATTGGATATCCGAAACGATTTTGACCTCCAAAACCGAACCGTATCTGAAATAATTATTTCGGATAGTTTCCTATTTAATAGCTCCTAGACAAAAACTGCGAGCAAAAACAAATACAAAGTAATAATAATCCGAAACCTCATCCAAAATCGTATCTGAAACAATTTCATATCTGTATCCAAACCTGAATATCTCTATTCGTATCCGAGGTCTAAATAAAAAAACCACCCCCTATTAAATAATAGTAACACCACTGTCTCCAAACAGCTTTTTAGTTACAACGAGTAATATTCCCACTCCTAAATTATATCTGGCTACTATTGACGGCTAACCTGACGGGGTGCAAGTCGTTAAAAATCACCACCCACTAAGAAATGAATAGTTCCTGAACCATGTTGTCAACAACAAAGCTATCACCATTATGTTCTCTGTTTGTTTTTGTTTATTTATTTGGCCTTGGCCATAAAAATGACTTGTCAATTTATCTTTAACTTCAGTGTTTCCATTTTTACACTTACGTCATGTTTTCTATAAATATATGTATAAATATGTTATACGGAGTATAATGCAATTAATTGTAATGAAGAGTTTTATTTTTTATTTGAATACGTTAATAATTAAAAAGATCTAAATATAATTTTATTATTTTTATTTTTTAGTGAAGGGGAGGGAGGTATAACAGCGTGCTGCTGAGCTATAGCCTCTTTAGCTTTATGATTAATTCGGCGCTGTACAGGGCCATCTTTAAGGGGTTAGGTGTAGTCAGAGACATGAAAAAATGACAATTTTAAATAATTTTTTTTTGCTAGTAAATTATTTTATTTTATAAAAGTAAAAACATAGCATCATTAAATAAGGTTTCGACTTGACTTGACAGATATTTTAGAAAAAAAATTAATAATTTTAAAAGTAATGGCTGTTTGTGTTGATCCAGTTCCAACCGAAGCTCCTTGCTGTGACCATCACTTATCCTTGGAGATTCATTCAAATTCAATCGGACAAAAAAAATAGTTTTATTAATAGATAATCTAGTGCCTGATCGAAGCTTTTTTTTTTCTTTCTTAAATTAACAAAATGGCAGCCTCAGGAAATTTTTTTCAAGATTTTCGGGAAAAAAACCAACAGTTAATTGTTTATAACAAATCGAAATTAAAAACAAAACAAAAATCCTTCGATCAGGCACTAGTTTTTCATGTTTTCAAAAAGCTGTATAAATTTCATTAAAATCTACTGAGCGGTTTTCGAGCTACAGTGGTCACCAGTTCAAAAAACATAGTTTTGAGAAAAACGCATTTAAAGTTTTACACCCAATTTACGTAAAGTAATACGTATTATTTAATTACTTACACCGAGTCATCTATCAATGGGCCATATAATAGTTCTTCTGCCGTTGTAGCAGCTTCCAAAAATGCAAAAAAAGAAAATCGATTTCTTGAAAATTCTGTCTACACCTAACCCCTTAATCTCTTTAACCTATTGAAGGCCCTGGGCACATTAGGATAATGGGGCCCCTATGACCTTGACAGAGCACTATTTTGTTAGGTTAGACAAAGAGAGTAGATAAGCAAGGTTCTAGATTTATTTTTATTTCTTTACAGTTTACAGTCACATTAAATGAATAGATAATATAATATAATCCACAAAAGTAACTCTTTTAGCATTCATAAGTTAGTTCTAGATTTGAGATGGGCAAAATAGTTAATCACTTTTTCAAAATCTATTTATTTTTCAAATTACGAACGGGGCTAAACATGTTTTCACTTTAAAAATTAAGTATATGAAAAACTAGTTCACTGATGGATTTTCTTCAAAACTGTGTAGGTAATTAGTATACCATTAAATTGTATTTGTATATATTTAAATTTATCCAAACATACTGAAATCGGAAAGCCTGATTTTCGGGCGCGAGTAGAGTAGTTTCGCGCATGCAAAAACTAATAAGCAAGTAGGTATTGTAATCAGTCATTAATGTTATTATCGTTTGATTTCATCGAAATAAATATGTTTTTCGGTAATAAATATCGGTTATTGTTTGGTGTTATGGGGGTTTCTATCGATCGCGGGGCCCTGGGCATGTGCCCAGAGTGCCCAGTGAGAAAGAGAGGCCTGGCGCTGTATGTTTCAGTGTCTATAATTTTTTATGTCCTAGGTCTTACAATTAGGCGTGCTAAAACTTAATCCGCTGCCCGAATTGCTTTATTGCGATATTGGCCATATTTATGAATATTTTACCAAATAGTTTTTTTACAAATATCTACTATTTTACTCTTTAAAATAAACTTTTACATTTCACTCTACAATTTTTTTCATCGAGATAGTGTGAAGATAATGTTATTTTTCTTCATAGTATATTTTATTGTGTCTACTCTGCACCCTTATTTAAAATAAATCAGTATTATCAAAACAAAATTTAATCACCTGAATTAAAATCAATATGTAAATAAAGCTGTACAATATGTATAACTACAAAACTTACTTAAGTACCTTACCTACAATGTAAATAAAATATTATTACAAAAGTACTTAAATACCTACATAAAAAAGTAATAAAATATAGTTATTTTATAATAAATGTATTTAAGGAGGTTGACACTACATGGTGCGGGGCTGGTAATGCGGGGAACGGTACGGGTAAGCGTCTGTGGATGAGCATAGAGTGAAGGTAATAACATAATTTAAATATAATTGTCTTAATAATTTTCAAAGTTTCATACAAATCTCTCTGTTATTTTTATATGGTGTCAATCTCCTTAAGCATCAGAAAAAGTACTTGAGTTTGGTAATATACTTACTTAAGTACAAGTACAGTTACTATCATTTGCAAAGTAATTAAGCTCTGTATGTAAATAAATAAAAAAAACAACACATCAATCCCGCTGAGATTATGCGAGTAGCAATGAAAATTGAACAATTATTTCTGCGATTTTGTTTTCCATGTTTAATTTGAGTCCTCGTCGTATCTCACGCCGTATGTTTGTTTAGTGTGCTTTGGAATCGGTGACGTCATAGTCCCATTCCATTAATAACGGAGCACGACCGACGCAAATATGTACACTTCAATTTGAATTGTATTTTCATTACTTGGGAAGATTTTTGTAGTTTTGTTTACATGTAGATCGGTTTCTAAAAATATCTCACTCAGTGTTTCAATGTGGAAAAAAATACGGATATTGAATTTCTACTCTATTTACACTAATCAACATTTATTTGAGAAAATTGAATAATTTATCTCTTGTCTAAGTATTATGAGATATTTTTGGATAAATATTGAACCTTTCTTTTGTTTACTATACTGGTTTATTACAGTGATGCCTCGCATAACGAACATAATTCGTTCCAGGAGCAAGTTCGTTATGTGAAACGCGTTTTCGCATAACAATACATGTTAAAATTTTTAATTCGTTCAGTAGCATAAAGTATGGTACTGTAACATAAAAAGATTGTACTCAGATTTAGGAGAGTCTACCGAGACTTGCAGAGTCAAATACTCACACACAAAATTACATTTATTAAAACAAACACGTGTGTGAGTTAAGCGCAGAAAAGAACGAATGACGCGCGTTGATGCATGTTCGTGCAAGTTTGAGCATCGACTGCGTGCGACATTCGTGATACGTAGGAGCGTTTGGGCGGCAAAATGAAATACGATGCAGTTCGTTGTGTGAAGCGAAGTTTCTTGTACGCGTCACGTAATTAACGGACAGAAAGTTCGTTGTGCGCAGCATTCGTTATGCGAGGCGTTCGTTGAACGAGACATCACTGTATAAGAAAATATACTTTTTTAACAACAGAAAGGAAAATATTTTTGTACGACATCTGTTCGAAATAGAAACATTTTTATTGTATTAAATGACAGTAAATACAAGCAATTTAATCTAACATCCCCCATATTTTTTTTATCTATCAATTAAATCAAAAAAGTTATTTAGTTTTGAAGGAAAACCAAAATGGCATTAATTTTTGATTTGATGGACGTCTTCATGATCAAATAGGGTCAACATTTTTTTTTGTTCAAATGGAAACCTATATTTTTTAATACGGTATCTTATTTAATGGAAAAACAAGCAACTTTTGCCTTAAATTATTAAATTTTTCAACAATTGACGATGTCTAGAATTTTAAGAAGCAAGACAGATTTTTAAGAGATGTAATTTTTACGTAACACGTGTTGTAAAGAGAAATATTTTAAGATACCATTCACCCCCTTCACACGATTTTGATGATTTTGATACTTATGGGATCATCTACTAACCAGACCCAATAAATAAACCAAGTTTCATTAATATCGGTTCAGTGGTTCATGGGTTCTGCATGTGATAAAAATTCAGTGAACAGACGACAGACAGACAAAGAATGAGAAGGATTTGTCTTGACCCGAAACGGAAAGATAAAACGAAAATTTTAAAATAAATAAATATATTTTTTACTTTTACATAGTTTCCCTTATCCTTGGGCTACACACATAGGTGTTAAACGTCTAATGCACAATTCTATGTTAATCTGATCCAACGGAATCAAGCTAGAAATATACATTTTAGGAAGATGGAAGTGTAGGCTAGCGGATTAGACTTTTAATTGTTAATAATTGCTACAATTTTAACATACATACATTAAGATACAAAATACATTTGTGCAGCAAGTAATAGGTTTTGGCCAGATTTTCACGTATTTCACGTATGTGTTGGACATTCCGATATAATGCAAAATGTTCCAACAAATTACTGATGGAATATTTTTATTAAAATAAAATATGTGTTTCGAAAATTGTCATATTCACAATTTATTTCCATAATATTATTAGGTCACGTATATGAATACAAAAATATAAAATTGATGTAGTTTTCTTTATATAATTGATTATGCTATATTCTTTCCGTAAGTACACTTGAATAATTTAGTAGTTAGGACAATTAGGGTACAATACAACATTCGTGGAGGTATATAAATATATTTATTATTAACCTGTCAAAATACGTTACTTCCTTATATTGATTGAAATGTAATTACTTACTTGTAAATGTTTTGGTACACATTATTTCCTTTGTTGTGGATTGTTATAGTATGTACTTCAAAAATCAATTACATAAATGTCGTTGCCCCCTTTTGTTACAATAATAACAACATTTATCGTTGATGAAAACATGAATTTAATGGAGTTTTGTTGTTATGTTCGAATTTATGAATTTATGCAGGTGTAGATTCAAATTGACTTTTTATGAGATTTTACATATTACTATTTTTATTAATAACTAGCGCTTTAGACCCGGTGCTATCCGGGGATATAAATTTAAACTGTAATAAACTTATTAAACACTTATCGCTAACTATCATAACTATTTACACGGAGAAAAATAGGTTTTATAATAAAAATTACAGTTGCCAATTAAAAATTTTAATTTTGTATCAAACAATACTATTAGTCCAGTAAAGGAAGCATTTTGACACCAAATTTTTTTACCTATATTAAACCTTTTAGATAGAAGGAGTCATTTTTTATCAAATTCACTATATGTGGTCTCAAACGATTCGTCTCAGTGCCGTCAATACATATATGTATATATCAATCATAAAAATACCCCATTGTTGCTTTAGATTTTGAGATAAATTGAAAATATACTTGGAAACGGGGATTTCACACTTCAATCCCATTTTAAGGGTGTTGTACCACAGTCCGGATTATTTTTTTCGAATTCTCCGCACCCAAATCTATAATAATCAACATTGCTTGCCCCTAAAAGTTCGGATTTTGGCATATTTTACTGCTTCGTTTACTGGACTATATCAGTTTTAACATGTACTGTCACTTGAGTAATTTCTACAATCGCAAACGTTTCGTCACACATTGCAGTGGACATCATCAGGTCTCTTCTGAGATAGAAATTCCATATCGATATGCGCTATCATATTCTACATTATTTGTATATTATTTTTCAAAATTATACGAGTACATACAACTGTTTAAAAAAATTCTAATAAGTAATATGATATATCAACGTCATATAAAAAAGAGGGCAATATGTGGTTCAATAATAAGAAAAAGAAACAACAAAGAACTCCCATACATTTCTTATTAACCCTAAGAATAATATAATTCCCTGAAGAAAATCTTCAATAGCATTCCAAATAAGAAAAACTTTTTATATTTATCATCTGACCAACGGCATATTTTCGTGGTAAATATATAAAAAATTATATTAAAAATGTCCTTCGGGAACAGAAAGAAATAAGACTTCTGAACTTGAAATGGTATACTTGTTATTTTGAAATTTTAAAGGCAACTATCTTGAATATTGGCTTCTGGGTGTAAGCTATAAATTGTAGAAGGTAGATATTCTTATGTTCTTTGTGAAGAAAACTATTTTTGATTTGATCTACGTAATAATTTTTTCATTGAATATTGATTTTTATATTAGGTATTTAAGATATTAAACTATTTAGTTTTTTTATGTGATTTTTTTTCGCTGATAAATATGGTATTTTGGAACAACCTGTATATGCAATCAGATTACAGAGATTAACTTTGCTAATGGTATACAGTAGCAGGCGCTGAATCCGATATGATGAATAGCTTATGTCACATATACTGACATACACACATCCACACACACACACACTCCATATACACACAAACTAACTGGCGCGTTAAATACAGAGGTGGAATGTGACTGAAATGTAAAATAATACCAACCAATAAAATTATATAGAAAAACATCTGTCAAGTAAATGCACGGTGCGCCCTTGTGCTAAATTCACCAATGGTAGTAATTATTAATTATCTAACAATTTCAGGCATTAAACATTTAATTTTTATACGATTTTATTTAAAAATATTAGTTCGAAATTTTTTTCGCTTGGTTATTTTTTCGTATATTTTTTATTTTTTGACTATTTCAATCTGAATCTATGATCCAATAATAATAATCTGCTGGAAAGATTATAGGTTTTATAATGTGACGTCATCGCCAAGAAATTTTTCTAATAAGGAACTAAATAAATAAACGACCAATAGGTACCTAGTGTTTACATAATAGTTTTTATTTTTATATTTTTATTTATTTAATAATCGATCAATTATTTTGAAGCCCAACACAAATAAATTTCTTATCGATGTAATAGGACATCGACAAGAAATTTATATAAAATAGCGATTATCAAAATACCCACAGCAGGCCTTGTATTATTGGATCATGATCTAAATCTAAATATTTATGCTACATATGTGAACGTTAAAATGACATTTAATTAATATGACAAAGTAAATAGTGATTAAAAAAAACAATTATTTCTATAAATAGAGATAAATTACACACACACACACACACAGGCATACGCACAGACACACAACCAGACACGGAACGAAAAGTGTTAGTCTTGACTTGAAACGAAAAGATCAAGTGAAAATTTTGAAATCCGAGAACAACTTAAAAAAAATCAGTCACAAAGGTTCTCGTATTATTGCGAGGAAGCAAAATGAAGCAATGTAGATTGGTATTTTTTGTCTGCGGTTTCTTAAGGCACTTTTTGTTTAAAATTGATCAGTTTTTATAATTTTTTTATCAATTTTCATTTTGAAGGCATAAGCCATAACTTTAGTTTTTCATTTCATTTTTGTATGTGCACATTAAATTGTTAAAATTTATGTACAACGTCTATACGAACTACATTTTCGAACTGTTGTATTTCATTACTCGACGTTTTGATTGAAATATTTATGTTAATAAAATATTTCCAAAGAAGATTCCGATATGAGAGTCGAAAAGTAAAATAAAGAAATACGATAACGTGGACAACAGCCTGGAAACTTAGTTTATATGAAATATGGACAATGGTGATAAACGCCTAACGAAGAAAATCATAGACAACATAAATCAGATATTAATTGCAATGAAAATGTCTCGTAGAAGATTTTGATTTTTTTCCAAGCAAATTCTGGACACAAATTAAAAATTTTGCAATGAAAATACCTCGTATAGAAGATTTTTTTGGAAACGAATTCTGGACACAAATAAAAAATTTTACAGTGAAAATACCGGGCATAAATTAAAAAATAATTTTTGTTTGAAAGGATCGATTATCTTCAGTCCGCCCCTGATTAAAAGACGTATGTATGCTCTGCGTATTGCTTGGCGGCAACGTTTCTTGTAGAGATACGCAGAGATTCCTGCAGGACAACTGACGGCGCCACACTATGGGTATTTATCATCGAATGGGTTCAATGTATTCACGATAATACGGCTTGGTTGTGCTGTTTCATGTTTTATTTTATTTATATATTTATTTTGCCTCCTCGCCAATATCTAAAAGATACGAGAAGCTATGTGATATTTTTTTAAATAATAAGATTTGTTCTCCAATTTCAAATTTTGAAATAGATCTGCCCAGGCAATAGACTAAAAAAACGGTCAAACTAAGAAAAAATTCCGACCAAGCTGGATTTTGGTGGAGACTTTTATTTTGATGTCCTAAACATACCCTAAAAAGTCCCCTTAATTTGGATCGTGGGTTTTTATTTTTTAGGGGGTAAAGGGGGGCTGATTCTAGTTTTTTGCAAATATCTCAAAAATTATTAATTTTTCGAGAAAAATTGTAATGAAAAAAATTGTAGCTTATAAAATTCGACACAAAAAAGGTATTTATACTTTTTTCGTATAATCAAAACTTTTTAAGTAAACTGTTAACCCAGTCAAGGGTGCAGTGAAGAGTGCCAAAATCCGAACTTTTAGGGGCAAGCAATTTTATGGTTGATCATTATAGATTTTGGGGCGTAGAATTCGAAAAAAATAACCCGAACTAGCGAAAAGTAGTGCAACACCCTTAAAAAGGGGTTGAAGGGTGAAAACCCCGTTTTCAAGATTTTTTTCAATTTTTCTCAAAATCTAAATCGATGACGGGGTGTTTTTATGGTTGATATTCATTTGGGACACTTAGACGAATCGATCGGGACCACAAATATTGAATTTGACAGAAAAATACTCTTTCTAGAGGGTTTAAAAAAACGTAAAAATGTTTATTTCGAGGAAAAAAATTAAAAATTAATAATTTTTGTTCAAATCAAAATTGATCTCAAATTGTTCCTGAAATTCTAAAGAATACTGATCAACCATAATTTTAAAAAATATTAATATTTTAACCAATGAAAATCGCTAATGTTTAAGGGTAGGTAACGTAATTTTTTTTATCAATTTTCATTGATTAAAATATTAATATTTTTTTAAAATTATGGTTGATCAGTATTCTTTAGAACTTCAGGAACAATTTGAGATTAATTTTGATTTGAACAAAAATTATTAATTTTTAAATTTTTTCCTCGAAATAAACATTTTTACGTTTTTTTAAACCCTCTAAAAAGAGTATTTTTCTGTCAAATTCAATATTTATGGTCCCGATCGATTCGTCTATGTGTCCCCAATAAATATCAACCATAAAAACACCCCGTCATCGATTTAGATTTTGAGAAAAATTGAAAAAAATCTTGAAAACGGGGTTTTCACCCTTCAACCCCTTTTTTAAGGGCGTTGCACTACTTTCCGCTAGTTCGGGTTATTTTTTTCGAATTTTACGTTCCAAAATCTATAATAATCAACCATAAAATTGCTTGCCCCTAAAAGTTCGGATTTTGGCACTCTTCACTGCACCCTTGACTGGGTTAACAGTTTACTTAAAAAGTATAAATACCTTTTTTGGGAAGAATTTTATAAGCTACAATTTTTTTCCAATTTTTCTCGAAAAATTAATTATTTTTGAGAAATTTGCAAAAAACTAGAATCAGCCCCCCTTTACCCCCTAAAAAATAAAAATCCGCCATCCAAATTAAGGGGAATTTTAAGGGTATGTTTAGGACATCAAAATAAAAGTCTCCACCAAAATCCAGCTTGGTCGGAATTTTTTTTTAGTAAAAAACTTTATTTCCTGGGATATGTCTGTTTTAAATCAGGACAGACTTTTTTGTTTCGTGTCTGCCTGTCTGTGAGTCTGTCCCTTGAATCCTTATCACACGCATAACTCATGAAGTACTGAACCGATATTAATGAAACTTGGTTGGTTAGGCGTAGCTGGTAAGTGGAATCATCAAAATTATGTGTAAGGGAGAGGGGTAACATTCCAAAATATTTTAATTTGGTGTTATTTCTACATGCAGTGAAAGAGAAGCGTGTAGTTAGGAATCCTTGCAACCCCGGCAAGGACTTATATCAATGCCCCCCCCCCCCAAGAAACAAAAAAAATAACTAAGTTTAATTTACTATCCTTTATAGGATGATTTTTTTTCCCATCTGGTCCTTGCGACCCCAGTGACTACGCATCTGTTTATACATATATCACTTAATTTTTATACGTGTTTTTGTAGACATTCTTACATTCGTGAATTTTCAGAAACTTTATTTACGCAATTTTCGGTCTATATTAATTGGTTTAACATGGTTTTAGAAAATTATGGAACGAATCCCTAGTTTCATAGTGTAAACAATATGTTTGTTCGTTTTCCTGTAAAATTTGATATTTGCCGGTTATTTAGTTTTCGTTCTTTTTTTTACTGTCGAAATAGAGCTATGTTTTTCAGTCTAGTTTTTTGTTTTTCTAATGACAATGGTATACATTAAATATAGTACTATATGTGAAGAAATATAATAAATAATCTCTTGGGGTACATGTTATCCTGTTATTATAAGGCGCGTGGTCGTCGCTGGTGCCCTTGACAACGGTGACTCGCACACACACCTGCCTATACATTAGTATACATATATACACTTACCTCCTTTACAACCTGTGGTCCGTGGAATATTCGCTATCCGTTATACTGTGGGTAGGTATCCCATAGACAAAAAGCATCTGATTCGAAAATCGAATCGTCACTAAAATGGGATAGAGCATAGGTGTCCAACCTTTTGACCCTCGTGGGCCGCAGAGCGCAAAAAAATAGCGAAAAAAATTGTTAAGGGCCGCAAAAAAATTTGAAGACCTTTTTTTACTTGATATCGTTAATTATTTTCATATTTTACTTTTTCTTTATCTTTATATTATATTTTTTATCTTTATATCTTATATTAAATCTTATGCGGGTCGCGGGTTGGACAAGCCTGGGATAGAGCATATATATAAGGTGTAGTTTGGATATATCTCTATCTTCACTTATGTGAACCAAATTTTACACATTATAGTAATCTACTATATAAAAGGAAGTGCCCTGACTGACTGACTCACTCACCTATCAAGATTTAGAGCATTTCCACTCATCGCAGAAAGTTGAAATTTGGCATACAGACTCAAAGTGTGATTTTTAGGACAACTAGTGGGCCTTTTTTTGGATAAGTTCAAAAATGGGGTAGATAGGGCCCCCAAATTTTTCAAATAAAACGTCAGATTTTTTTAATTATTTTTTTCGTTTTCTTTGGGTGATACAATGTACAGATCAAATGTTTGCCTTTTTTTAAAAGGGCCTTTAAGGGGGGCCCCAACTTTTGAGATGAATTACTATTAGAAGGAAAATCGATATTAGATTTATTTGTTTTTTATCAAATGCTTCGTTTAATTGACAACCATAAACCAGTGTTTGATTTTTGAAAAAGATCCATTAACGGGGGCATAATAAATAAATAAACACCCGTTGTTTACATAAAATCCGTTTAATTCGTCTATTTAATTAATTTCATATTTTGTTACAATGGAAACATATATTTTTATTGATTCGTATTTGAAAATTTTTTGGCAGGTCGCCATTTTAATTGTTGACAAGATGCCTCATTACAGTATGTAAATATTATTTCCTTTTAAAATTTGAAAATATAAAATTTTTATTTGTTGCAAAATTAAGTCATTGTTAATTTTTGTATAGGTACATATATAGCCAATTTAACAGCTGTCAGTACTTTAGAATGCTTCACAAGAAATATACATATGTACTATGTACATATAGTTAAACTGAAAAACCAATAAATTAAACTTACCAAGAATGATTTATTGCAAATTCATGAACTGATAATGTTAAGTATGACGTCTCTTTTTTTAATATGATACTAATTTTACTAATATAATTATTTAATGTCATTAATTTTACAGATAATATAAATGTATTATTTTTGTTCATACATAATAATACCTATATGTAAGATTCATCTCTAGGATTTTATGTTTGTCTTATGTTTTAACTCCAATGTCAGACTCTTTTTAATATAAAATTACAGGTATGTGTAATATATTAATTTGAAATATTTTTAATTCTATATACAGTTATGTCATTAAAGTCATAAAATAATTTTTGTCATTGTCGTATCAGATACAAATATCTTATAAGGTTATATTCAGAATATCGAGCCGGTTTCGCTCCAACAATATATAAATAAACAATGAAATCATTTACAATAAAGGTATTGCTCAGGGCTCAGGTATCGATGCAATCTCTCTCCGATAAAGCATAGTACAAAGAATATTTTAGGTAAAATTTTTGTACTACGCTGTATTGGAACGAGATTGGACCGAAACCTGTGCGATTCCTATACAGGCAGTGTGAATGATTTCAATGTTTATTGTTTATTTACATTTGATTAGAGAGAGACCAGCTCGATGGTCTGGATTGACTCTAAGTATGCAGTATATATACTACATGTCGTATAATTATGCAACGGGCATTATCAGTTTAAGCGCAAAAAAGTTCCAAATTAATATTCAGTGGTTTTAAATGTTGCGATATGTTCAAATATGTTTGAAAATCATTCGCTGATTTAAATTTACTAATTAATTTTATATATTTACAAAATAATCAAGGTGTTCCATTTAAAATTTCAGGATTTGTGAATTGTTCTGTCGTAGGACAAGTTTGGGAAACACTGTTCTACATCATACTGTAATATCAATCAAATTGACATTGACCCATGTCCCATAAGATTTACTTAACTATTTCGATCTATTCGTTAAGTCTAAGAATCTAGCGTCATGAAATTGGTAAAAAGTTTCAATTACTATTACAATTTATATTCCAATACAAAATTAATTTAGTTGAAAAAATATTAGGCAGTTTCTATTTTACAAATAAAATTTATAAACCCGGGTCTAAAGTGCTATACATTATATTAAAACTTTTATAAATTACATCAAAATAGTTATATAGGAGAGGGAAAATTAGTTTCATATACATCCCTATGTCAACGACTAGAGAGCAGATAAAATTTAGTTTAATATCTAAGTCAACGACTAGAGCGCAGATAAAATTTAGTTTCATATCTAAGTCAACGACTAGAGCGCAGATAAAATTTAGTTTTATATATAAGTCAACGACTAGAGCGCAGATAAAATTTAGTTTCATATCTAAGTCAACGACTAGAGCGCAGATATTCATGAATTATAAAATTTTGCTATTTTTGTCACCGATTAACTTGCAAGTTACTCCTAAGACCTGGAAATCGTTATATTCCAAAATATATCTTGATAGTAAAGGATTAAATGTCTGCATTATTGTAAAAAAGTCATTTTCTTCTGTAGCTTTTTTATGAACTTGATCTCCGGGCTGTTTTTTGTTCTGACGTATCTACCACGTGGGAGTCTTTTTTAGAAGTGTTTCAAAACAGCTATTAATAAGTATATAATGATGGAATAAATCAGAATTATGGATATTTGATTATATTTATGAAGTATCTACATAACATGTATTTGTTTATCTCGATATGCTATCATATGGTATGTATTATTTTTTTTATGATAATCTCAGTGTTAAATTGTCCATACGATTAATTGTTTTACGATACATTGTTGTTACAGTAAATTCTTCATACGATTAATTGTTTTACGATAAATTGTTGTTACGGTAGATTCTCCATACGATTAATTGTTTTACGATAAATTGTTGTTACAATAAATTCTCCATACGATTAATTGTTTTACGATAAATTGTTGTTACGGTAAATTCTCCATACGATTAATTGTTTTACGATGCATTGTTGTTACAGTAAATTCTCCATACGATTAATTGTTTTACGATACATTGTTGTTACTATAAATTCTCCATACGATTAATTGTTTTACGATTAACTGTTTACGATAAATTGACCGGATCTCGTGCTGATATCCAAGGTTGTGACGTATGAAAAATAGATTATAATTTTTTTCAAAATAGTCATAGGGGATGGAAATTTTGCTTCACATATAACTTTGTATAAGTCAACGACTCTAGCAATAATTAATGACGGTTTTAACTTTTATACAAAATCTTAAGCACAGATACTTATTAATGAATTTTTTAAATTTAGCTACTTTTATCACCTATTTTATTGTCTTGCAAATTACTCATAATCCCGGGTTAGACCAGGTATTTGCGCTGTACATTATACCAAAATCGTTATAATTTTCATCAAAATAGTCATAGGGGAGGGAAATTTAGCTTCATATAAGTCAACGACTCTAACAATAATTTGTGACATTTATAACTTCTATACAAAATCTCAAGCATAGATATTAATGAATTTTAAATTAGCTACTTCTGTCACTGATTGTCTTTCAAGTTATTTCTAAAACCTAGAAAATATTATTTTCGAATATAGAAATAATTTAAATAAAAAAAATATTATAGCATGGTTGTATGTTAAATATAGTTTAATTTAATATCCCCGGGTAACACCGGGTCATATGGCTAGTATATGTATAATGCGGAGTCTATTTTCCTATATCTGTGGGCAATCCACAATAAATGAATCGGTGATACTAGTACACTTAAATACACAAAATACTAGAAAACATATTCGGTATTAAGGACAATTGATATTTTGTTTATAATAATGAAAACCTTCAGATTAGTGGAATTTTTTATCCGGATTAGGCAATTTTGAATGCAATTTTATGAACTATAGGCTATTGATTATACCGGAAAATAATAGGTAGAAAGGAACAATTGCGTTAAAGGGATTTTATTATTTTATTATGTTTGTTTGACAGCTACAGATGATAAAAACACAAAGTGCTACTAAATTCACCCTTGCGTTTTTTAGGGAGGGGGTAACTAGTCACTTTTCAATGTTTTAAGTATAACTCGAAAACTAAGCAGACATTGAAAATTTTACAAGAATGATTTTTTATAGAAAATTAAATTTCCCATCAAAATAGATGATTTAAAAAATTTTAAAAAATATTTTTTTTTAATATTTCTTGCATAATTTTATTTTTTTAAAATTTTTTAAATCATCTATTTTGATGGGAAATATAATTTTCTATAAAAAATTATCCTTGTAAAATTATCAAAATCTCCTTAGTTTTCTAGTTATACTTAAAACATTGAAAAGTGATTAGTTGAACCCCCCTAAAAAACGCAAGGGTAAATTTGGTAGCACATTGTGATTTTATCATCTGTAGGTGTCAAACGAACATATAAAACAATAAAAACCGTTTAACGTAATTGTTCCTTTCAAAAACCTCTAATCAATTGCTTATAGATGTATATTAAGTTATTATTTGAGAAAAAATGACAAAAAATGGTAAACTTTGAATTACTATAGCTCAACCAATTTTCATCAAAAAAAATTTTTCGACTCAACATTTTAACGAACGTGACCTCTACTTTTTTTTCTCTAAAGCATGTCATATACCTATCTTTACTTAGAAAAAAATTATGAGCAATTTAGTAAAAAATTGAAAAAATTGTGATTTTGTGATATTTTTTCGATTTGTTTTTTAAATATTTCTTGCATCATTTTTTTTTAAATTTTTTAAATCATCTATTTCGATGGGAAATTTAATTTTCTATAAAAAATCATTCTTGTAAAATTTTCAATGTCTGCTTAGTTTTCGAGTTATACTTAAAACATTGAAAAGTGACTAGTTTAACCCCTCCCTAAAAAACGCAAGGGTGAATTTAGTAGCACTTTGTGTTTTTATCATCTGTAGCTGTCAAACAAACATATTAGGTAAACAATAAAAACCCGTTAACGCAATTGTTCCTTTCAAAAACCTATAATCAATAGCCTATAATATAAATCTAGTCATTGTGAAAAATGAATAAAAATCAACTTTGCTTTGAATTTGACATTGTAGTAAAATCACGTAAAATTCACGAAATAATTATTAATTAATAAATATTTAATATGAAAACTATTAAACAACGATTGCGTAGATCGAAACGGAAAATAAAGAAACCAAAGTATGAGTACAACGAAAGTGAAACCGAGAGGGTAGTCCGAATTCAGTTAAAAGAATTAGTACTTTACTCAATATATCTAGGAGTATTTGGTATATGGATATACGGTGTAATGGACCCACCTATGTTCTACTACACCTATTTATTTAGAAATCACATATTAGAAGGTAAATATGACGATGCATTCTTTGGCGACATTCCATTCAAAAAAGTAAATAACTACAAAAACCTTTGGACCTATTTGGAGCATTTGATAACAAATGGATTTCAATGGAGATATTGGTACGATAGCATCCGTCCTGTCAAAAACACTTCTGCTGAGGATAAGAACATAATGTTTGAGAATAGATTACTTGGGAGACCACGAATACGACAAGTAAGGGTTCGCAACGATTCCTGTAAAGTACATCATGAGTTTGGTGCATATTTTAGCAGATGCTTTGGTCGATATTCAAAAAGCACAGAAGATAAATCTCCTTACGGATTAAATAATGGGACTGCTTGGGTTTATAATGAGGCAATAGAAGATTCTCATGATTATTGGGGAACAGTGTCAACTTATGGTGCTGGAGGGTATTGGTTCGAAGTCCCGTTAGACCCAGTCAGGGCCCAAAAACAGCTGGATATCTTGAGGGATAACATTTGGATAGATTTGCATACAAGGGCAGTTTTTGTAGATTTTACTGTTTATAATGTCAATCTGAATTTGTTCTGTGTTGCTAAATTAGTTATTGAATTTCCTGCAACAGGTGGTATATTGAGGTCACATAATTTCGTCACTGCAAAATTTTTGGAAAATAATACAAAGACAGATTGTTTTCTCATTGGTTGTTCGTGGCTAATTATTGCATTTATATTGTATTATTTTATTGAGGAAGTCATGGATTGCAAAGTAGATAAGTGGAAATATTTCACTTCTTCTTGGAATTATATAGATATTTTTATTATTTATACAACGGCTTCATATTTTTTGTACTACGCTTACAGACGGTTCAAAATAGTAAAATATATTAAACAGGCTGCAGAACAACAAGACGTTTATATAAATTTTGAACAATTTGCTCACTGGCAAAGGATAATGTATATATTTATTTCTGTAGGGTATTTCTTCTCTTGGATAAAGTTATTTAAATATTTGAACTTTAACAAAACAATGTCTCAACTGCGCGATACATTGAAGAAATGCGCTAAAGATATTTTGGGTTTTGCATTGATGTTTTTTATCGTATTCTTTGCCTTCTCCCAACTTGGATATTTATTGTTTGGTGGTATGGTCGCCGATTATGGTACATTAAGGTCTTCAATATTTACATCAATAAGAACAGTCCTAGGACAATTTGATTATGAGCATTTAGAAAAAGCAAATAGGGTTCTCGGTCCATTTTATATTTTGATTCTGATGTTTTTTATTTTTCTTATATTACTGAATATGTTTCTAGCGATAATAAACGATGCGTATAGTGATATAAAAAGCGAAATAAGATCTGTGAAAGAACTGACAATACTTTCATACCTCAAGAGAGGTTTACATAATCTAACGAAAATCTGCTGTAAGGATAGCAAATGTTGCCAGAAAAGAGAAACTATATGTATCAGAACTGACGATAATGACAAGCTGTTTGAAGATATGACACCATACGAAAAAACAATGACGCAGATGTGTATTTTACTGGAAAATGCAAACTTTACTGCAGACGAAATCAGGGGGTTTATCGCGAAGTTTGATATTACTGAAGAGCGTTTGGAAGAGAGCACTCTTGAAGAGGTATTGGGGTTCATGGAAGAAGATTCTAACGTTCGCACTAATACGTGCCAGCACCGGATGACCGTCGAGGATGAGTTTTGTTTGGATAAAACACCTGCAGGTGATGATGATGATATGTATTTGGCGCAGTTGGATTTGGAGAGGTATGAGTTGTATTTGAATTCGTTGAATCAGAAGATCGATGAATTGGAGAAGAGTGTGAATTTATTTGAAAAGCGTTCTCAGCTTCTTAAGAATAAAAATAGAAGAAGTAATTCTTGATTTAATATATTATTTATTTACTTTAAATATTATTTCATATAAAAGTAAATGTAATTAGATTTATAGGATTGTTTGAATAAAACTTAAGAATAATTAAAGGTCATGATTTTTAATATTAAGTTTAAAAAAATAGGTTATTTAAACACTTGTAGGTAAAAAATATTTTAGGGGAGAGAACTACATTGTAAAAGAAAGTGATTACTTTTTTTAATAGTTGAAATGATCCCTTAACTATTCAAAGTACAACAGGTTATGTGCATATGGGAGAGTTGGTGATGTTTTTTTAAAGGGTTCAAATTTTCCGAACGAAGTCAGCGCCGTTTTCTTATTTTCAAACTTAAACAGCGTTTTTTCTCGAAATCATGTTTTTTGAACTGGTCGTACTCCTAGCGCCTACAGTTTTTAATGGATTAACTAGAAATTTCAGCTGTAGCGTCACAGTAACATTTTCTAGTGAAATATTTTTTCGGTTGACTTTATACCTGATTTTATTACGAAAAAATCCTACGCTCTTTTGTTTTAACATATATTTTAAGAACCTTCTATTTATTTGTGCCAAATAAAAAATTGCAACCAATTGGATTACGGCCAGGGAAACCACTAAAGCTGCAGCGACGCCATTTTGTTTTTCAATAATAAATAAATAACAAGTTTTTCAATAAATTTTGATAAGTACCTTTATTTAAAAACATCAAAAAATGACCCTTGATTTTGCGTTTACAAAGTAGTATGCACATCCCCTTAGGTATAATTACAAGAATATATTTATTTTATTAGGGATTTATGTATAATGAATTGACATTCTTAAATTATTTTGATGGATGTATTCCAGTTGTTTTTATTATCCAATCTAAATAATCAGACACTCTTATATGAGACGATTGGGCGTCTTCACAATATTTAGAGTTACGGTTTATATGTACTCCAACAAGTACCCATTTTTTAGCTGGTGTTTTGTAAATTACTGGACTCTGTCACCCTGTAAAATAATATTTTGGCTGATTTTGTACAAGAAGAATGCCAAGAAACCCAAGAAAAAAAATATTACGTATTATTGTAACTGAAAAATGATGCATTTATATCTAATAGTTTTAAAAAAATATTGGCTTTATATGTTTAGTATAATTTGTTATTTACACTAATATTAAGTATTAAGTAGCAGCGTTGTAAATAATGCATTATTTTCGTAATGGCATTACCAAAAGTAATGCATTATCTCGCAATGCGCATTATGCATTGCGAGATAATGCCTTACTTTTGGTATTTTCGTAATGGCATTACTTTTGGTAATGCCATTACGAAAATAATGCATTATTTACAACGCTGTTAAGTAGGTATGTATTTACTTACATTACAAGTATAAGTATTAGTTGCTGTGGAGCACATATTAAATTCAAAGAAATCGCAGTCTTCATTCGTTACATTGAATTTACCATATCTTAAATGTTCGGATATTTCTCCATCTGTTAATAAAAAGAATATGAATTGAACATACAATGAAATAATATTTTATGAAATCTGGTTATGAATTTGAGATTACTTTGATAAATACTTGTGAAAAATGAGAGAAAAAAATATTTTAAATGAAGTAAAATCATTGTCAGCAATTTTTGCTTTAATAATTTTACCAAATATGTAATTTTATGTTGAATTTCTAGAGCAGTGGTCCTCAACCTTTTTGTACCTTAGGCCTTAGAGCACATTCTAGAATACAGGTCGGGCGGCGGGCACCATTTATTTTTACAAGGTGCCCACATCAAAATCGCGATTTTGATGTGGGCACTCAGGCATGCATTTTTTCATATATTTCTTAGTTCCTACGTAAGCCGTGACTGATAAAAAATGCTATTCTTAAAACTTTGATCATTGTTTATAATATTGTTGAACGAATTTGTACAATGTTTGATATATGCACAAATGTTTTTTATTAACAAATCTGCATCAAAATATTTTTAATTTATTTTTAGAATTAATGTAAGTGATTTTGGTAATTGCGTACAGCCAGAAAAAGATTAAATGGCTACATATTTTTCTGGCTGTACTTTCTGGTATACATTAAAATTGAGAGAGTAAATGTAAAATGATATAATATATTTATAAACAAATATTTTTTTCAAATAAATACGCTTGTATTTCTCTAATTAGTTACTAAAAATAAAAAAATAAATTACATAACATGTTACTGAAAACTTATTTTTTTTATCGTTCACAGTCAGCGGGCACACGTAAAACATTCGGCGGGTACAATGGTGCCCGCGGGCATAGGGTTGGGGACCACTGTTCTAGAGTATCTAGAGTCTAGAGCAGTGTTTCCCAACGTGGGGCCCACAGAGGGGCAATTCGATTGTTAAGGGGGGCAATTCGAAAATGAACTCATCCAGAGTTTAAGTTAACCGTATTACAAATCGGGGAGACTTGAGACTGAAGTTAACTAAATTGGAATCTGACATAAAATCTCTTTACAGAAAGCATCAAGCGATACACTAAATTCAAATAAGAAATAATTACTAATAATTAAAATAATATAGAAAAATCTTTCATTAATATAATTTTTTACTTGAATTTCAGTTCTCCATTATATGTTTTGAAAATTTACTTAATGTGTATGCTCAATAATTTCTTCCTAAAACCTATCATTCAAGTTTCTTTTGAATATTAAAATGTATGTATATATTGGGGGGGGGGGGGTAGTAAGAATTTTAGAAAGGCTTAGGTGGGGCATAGTACAAAAAAGGTTGGGAAATTCTTACATGTTTAATTTTTTACAATTTTGTACACGTGTATATGTCCAGTGAACTCCAGTGACAATGCAATATTACTATATTGCATTGTCACTGGACTTAAAAATCTAATATGGCGGACGCCCCAAAATAGTTGATTATCTTTTTCACCACAACCTCCTTGATATTACGAGTACCTATCACATAGCTTATCAAACCCTTTCATTTGATACTTCTGGTTGCGCTATTAATGACCTTACACCTTCAGGTTATCAATTATTTCACTCCTTACAGAATTATTTCAAATGCAAGAAAAACAACATTGAGAAGTTTAAAAACCATAAACCAGAAATTGGTTGTGTTTTTAAATTCATCTTTCAAATCTCTAAGGTCCGGTTTCTCAATATGAGTTTAATCTTCAGATTACGTTTATCAGTTAAAGATATGAACCTCACTCAATATAAGTTTAAATGGTGGCTTTTTGTTATGTCAAACTAAAAATTAACCTGAAATTATTATATTAAATGTGATAAAAAACTAGTTAATTTCAGTTAAAGAGAACAGGGTACATTACTAGAATTAATAAAAGAATATAGTGCTACTATAGAATGTAAAAGAAGTTGGATAATACGAAACATTATTTATTTTTGATTGTTTACAATTTATGTCAACAAACACATTTTGAGTGAGGTTCATATCTAGGGTGAAGATTAACTGATAAACGTAATCTGAAGATTAAACTCATATTGAGAAACCGGGCCTAAATCTTTTCAAACAACTCAATATTTCTATAAAAATGCATACATGTACTCTGTTGACCAAAACCACTTATGATTACTTCTTCTCCAATAAGATGACCAAGTTCTTTGCTTATTAAATAATAAATACGTGATAAGTTATCATACCGGGAATCCTTGTACAAGTAAACAAGTTAAGAAAAGCAACACAAATGTAGTACGAAGAAAATCCATTTTTCTATGTGTGAATTAGAATATAACATGTAGATAATTGTTATTTATACAAAATCTAACAAATAGTTATATTCTAGTGGAAAATATGTGAACTATGTTTTACATCACGTACAAATTTTTCAACAATTATGTTAGAAAAACATAACTATATGATATTTACATAAAATACATCTTGTAATATAATTCTAACTTTGTACAGGAGAACCTCGTTAGTACGTTTTGCTTGAATACTTTCACCATTGTACATTTTTTACGCCCCGGTATTCTTTCATAAGACCTCATGTTAAAATATTTCATTAATACGTTTTTCTCGAAAGTACGTGTTTTCTTTCCTTAAAAACTTACTAACGAGGTTTTACTGTATATACGAGAATACTTCATATTCGTGATTTACGCCACTATACATACACATAAAAATCTGTAATGTATATTTATTTATAGTTCAGTTAAATTTGATTTTTAAATGGAATTAATATTCGCCCTGTATATTTTAGCATCTATTGATGTTAAATAATGCCCTTAGTAAAATTTAAAAAAAATAAGGCTATAGGCCCCCAAGAAATAAACACTAAAAAATTGAGCATTGTTAATCCTTTAATCTACGATGTAGTGAAAATGATTTACGAGAAAAAAGTAACAAGAACAAATTCAAAATGTAATTCCGGTATACATACAGGGTGGGGCATTTAAAGTGTTACAGAATTTTATCTCAGAGCCATCGCATATTTGAAAAAAAATGTTTAAACCAAAAAATGTTTGGTTGTTAGGGGGTAATCGAATATTAATAATATTTTTTATTTTAGTATGGCCTTCAAGGTTATTTGAAGACCAACATCATTTTTTCAAATAGGAACCTATAGTTTTAATTTAATAATCTTATTCTACGTGAAAAAACACGAATCTTTCATTGAAACATTTTTTTAACAACTGCTTTACATGATATCTAACAAAATAATTTTGAGAATTTGCAAATTCAATAATTTTTTACACAGAAATCATCAATTTTAGAAAAAATTACAAAATACAAAAAATGTTTATTTCGTTCTAATAAAACTTGGAGAATTTTTCTACATTTTTTTTAACATTTCGTATTTTTTTTTGCTGAAATAAAATAAATAGAAAAATGATGATGACCTTCAAATATCCTTGAAGGCCCCACTAAAATAGCAAATAAATATTATTATTCGATTACCCCTTCAGAACCATACATTTTTTGGCTGGAAATTTTTTTTGAAAAGTGCGGTGGTTCTGAGATAAAAATCTGTAACACTTTAAATGCCCCATCCTGTATAATACTGTATATCTATAATTAATAGTTCAGAAGTGAGAGACGTTCAAAACTACAATACAAAAATGTTTATTGAAAAAATCAAAATATTTAAATAATTAAAATTTAACACTTTTGGGAATCTACTCACGAATTAAAAACTATTTTTCACATTAAATTGTAACTATCGAGGCTAATAACTTACTAACTAAATAGTTTTTTTTTTAAATGTAAAAAATTTCATAAAAAAAATATTTTAAAGATAATTTTATCTTCTACAAATTCAATAATTACCTGTAATGTTTCTAATTAATTTGTTATAGATAAATAAAAAAATACAAAATAATAAAATGAAGAATCAATTTATTTTATAATTAATTGAAATAAATACAGTTTTTCATGGACGTATTCCGGTTATTTTTTCTATCCAATCCAAGAAATAAGTTATTTTCATGTGCTTATGTGGGTGGATTTCACATAATTCATTTGAACCAGCTACATGAACTCCAACCAGCACCCACTTTTTAGGAGACTTTTCATAGGCAACTGGCCCCCCACTGTCACCCTGAAAAATTATAATTATGTTAGTTAAGCATATTTTTACAATATACGAAATTACTTACATCACAAGTAAAAGCATTCTTCAACCCTTTGCTGCATATTCTAGATTCGGGACATTGGTAATGTTTTATTATTTCGAATCTACCATATTGTAATTTTTCTGAGATTCTTCCATCTGTTGATAAATATAAGTTTTAAAAAAATTATGTATCAAATTCAGTAGCAAAAGCAAAGAACTGGTGGCGGTAGTGTGCAAATTCATTGATAAAACTGTCATGGGGGCTACAGGATTTACTTTGTGTGTTATGGTCACTCAAAAATAAAAAAAATTGACCGAAAAAAAAATTTTTTTTTGTAAGCATGACTCAATATATTTTCTGTATTTGAGTCTATTTTATGTGCAAACATATATAGATTGCAATCTGGAATTTTCATAGCCCCCCCCCTGGTTTTGCAGTTCGATTTTTTTGTATTGTTTAATAAAGATATACTTATATCCTATACAAAAATGTATTGTTCTATCCTTTATAATTCCTGTCCATTTTTTAATTTTTTATAAACCAAACAAAATAGAAGAAACTCTCTTAATTAAATTATTTGGCGAGCTATATGTGTACCTTAAAGGTCAATTACCTTGAGCGAGTTTACTAGCTACAAATCGGCGAGTTTAGAAGCAGGCGAGTCAACTAGAAGGTACGTTAGTGATGATGACACAAAACTTTCCACTCACTCAGTAGCTTAATAGCTAACGACATTTTGTAGATACTGAAACCAGGAACCACCGGGATGCTTGTAGCTAGTTCACATAGAGTCGACTATATTGAACTAGTTTACTAGCTACTAGCCGACGAATTTACTAGCTGTTAGTAAACTCGCTCAATGTAATCATGTCCACTAGCTAACTAGCAAATTGTAAACAATCTGCTACAAAAGTTTAAAGCCGGACGTGTGGGCTTGTTAGCTAGTAAACTAGCCGTGCGTCATCATAGTTGCTAGTGAACTACAGCCGCGTGCAAAAGTATTAGGCACCCCTATTATTTCTTACTGTCTGCATAATTAGTGCTCAAAAAATGGTTTTATGTTTTTATTATTACATCGGCGACTTTTTTTGATATAAATAAGACAAAAACAAATATTTATGACACCCAGGTGTGCATTAACGCAGTATTTTTTCGAATTTGCTATTTTACGTTTTAGAATTTTAGTGTGTTGTCATTGCTTGCAGTGAAAATAAACATGTTGTACGCAATTATTGCTACCAGAATCTTTAAGATTAACATTTATCGTCTTAATCATGCCTAAAAAAACTTAACTTAGTGCAGAACAGCGCCTAAAAATTACGATATTACATGAATAAGGCATGTCTCAAGTTAAAATAGCCCAAAAAGTGAATTGCTCGCGTTGTGCAGTTAAATATGCACTAAACGTTTCAAAAAGACCAGTGGCCATGAAAATAGACCAAGAACAGGCAAAATAAAAATAATTACAGAGCTTTAAGACCGATTGTTGATTAGGAAGTCTCTACAGGACTGCAAAAAAACTGCTGTAGACCTCGCTGCAATTTTATCTGAAGCAAAATGCACATCAGTTAGCATGTATACTGTGAGAAGAAGGCTTCTTAAAATTGGATTAAAAGGCTGCAAGGCAAGGTAGAAGCCATGGCTGTCGGAGGACAATAAGAAAAATCGGTTGGAGTGGATCCTCAAATATAAAGATTGAACAGTGGAAGATTGGTCCAATATACTATGGTCAGACGAATCTAACTTTGAGGTATTGTTATTAACCTTATGTTTTACATTAAAACAAGCCAACGTCTTTGAAATTACGTTCTGCAAGGATAATAATTGAATCTTAAATGAAATCTTTTTTTTTTCTATTTGCATAGGTGTTTAGAACACCCGGTGTGACTTATGTCAGGCGAAAGGTGGGCAAAAAATATAACCCAGAATGTGTGGTACCCACTGTTAAACACGATGGAGGCTCAATCCTGATCTGGAGTTGTATAGTTACCGATGGAGTGGGCGAAATGGTGTTGTATAAGGGGTAATTGAACAGTGCGAAATACACTGTAGTTGTTGAAACAGGTCATGCGCTGTCGATAACTCAAATTTTCGACAATATAAACACCGATGACGTAAAATTCCAACAATACAACGCCACTTGCTACAAATTAGCGCACACTATGACATGGATGGCCCAAAACGCAATCGATCTTTTGGACTGGCCGCCACAATCACCAGGCCCTAATCAAATTGAACTCATTTGGTCCATTTTGAACAAAAACATCCGAAGACACTCTATAAGTAATAAGCAATCGCTACTGGCCACGTTAAAGCATGAGTGGAAACAGATATCCCAAAAAAAATGTTTTAAGCTGGTAGAGTCAAAACCGAAAAGAGTGGCTGATGTCATTAAATCGAAAGGTGGACCGACAAAATGTGAATTATTTTATTAAAATAAATCATAATGATCATATATTCAGTTTTATTTACATTTCCTATGCTAAATCACCTTAAAACTGACAATACTGTAGGGTGCCTAATACTTTTGCACGCGGCTGTAGCTGCAAGTATCCCGGTGATTCCTATCCATAACACGTGGCTTAAACTCGATAGCTAGTTGCTACTGAGCGAGTGGAATTTTTTGTGTGTCATCATCACTATCGTACTAGCTGACTCGCCTGCTTCTAAACTCGCCGGCTTGTAGCTAGTAAACTCGCTCAATGTAATCGACTCTTATGAGACACACGGCTAGTTTACTTGCTAAAAAGCCGACACGCTGGCGAGTAGTGAGTAACGAGTTTCAATTTTACTGGCAGCTAGTAGCTAGTAATTGACCCTTTACACACATCTACCAACATGAAGTACTTTTATCATTTCACGTACTGACAAATATTAAAAAAGTAGGTGTGTGTACTTATGTACGCTCATTAGAAGTTATACTTCCGTGGCGTAGTGACTTTTAGCGTGCAAATGCGAAATTAAAAATCTGTTTTATTGACTTTCATAACAGAAAAATGCATTATTTAAACCTAACCTAACTTCATGAAGTTAAATTGTTTCCTTTGTATGGTACTAAAATTTCACCATAAACGCGCATAAAGAAGTTAACTTCGAAAAGAAATTAGAACATTATATTTGCAGTAAAAATATTTCCTACAAAAGCAACGACCTATCTAGTTAGATATTGTTACACATTAAATTCTTACATGTTTTCGTAAAACCATATCCAGTAATGACTATTTCTTTTCCTTGAAGATTACCAATGTCTCTGCTAGCCAATGGAATTGGCTGTACTGTATCTGTAAGAAAATATTAAATGTTTAATTAATTTCGAAGAAAAACATATGGTATTTCAATTTTACATACCAGAAAATTTTATTGGAGATGCTGCCCTTATTAGAGCAATATCATATTTTTCATTGGGAATGTATGTCTTAACCAAATTAAATACTCCTTGGTCATTTCTTTGATTATTCTTGACTGTGTCCAATTTGAACAATACTTCAATTTTTACAGTATTATAATTTAAATATAACGTTTGTTCTCTATAAATAGTACATACATTAAATATACTTATACTTTAAATATACATAAGTACTACCGATCATTAGTTTCAATTAATGGTAAAAACCACACATTAAAATTTAAATATTTTATAAAATAGTTAACTTTATTCCCCAAATGGAAATCTTAACATAGGCTTGTAACTCAAAAATGAAACATTATACAAATATTCTAAAAGCACCATTCAATACTGCATAAAAATGTCATAAAATTGGCAAAAAAAGTTATAACCATATAAAGAAATTTGGATTTTTTTTGACGTACCACCTAAATCACGTGGAAATTTTCAATTTTTTTTAGGTACTAATTTTCACCCTGTTTACAAATACAGTAAAAAGCAGATAATCGTAATAAGCGGTAAAAATGCAATTCTATGGGATATAGTTGGACTTTTATTTTGAGTCGTTAAAACCGATACGTCGTATTAACCGATGTCGTTATAACCGGTTTCTACTGTATTCATCTCGTTGAGCAAAATTAGTATCTCTTACTGATTTGTTATCGATACTAATTTTAGTATCGAAAGAGATACTGAGATCACCATGTTGGAAAAGTTATCTGGAACACCCAGTGTAGTATAATATACAGTAAAAACCGGTTATAACGACATCGAAGGGACCGTTCATATTGGTAGTAAAAAGCGGATAGTCGTATCAACCGGTAAAAATGCAATGATATGGGATTCAGTTGGACTTTTATTTTGAGTCGTTAAAACCAGTACATCGTATTAACCGATGTTGTTATAACCGGTTTCTTCTGTATTTATTGTAATACAAAATCAATGTTTTTAGCAATCATACCCCCCCCCCCCAATTTATCACGGGTCAAGATTTTTGGTGGATCTCCGCTAAGATATTTTCTTAGCTCCGGGGCCTCAGGCTAGAGCCCCGTCCCCCCACCCTTTGTGGGACCATGCCGACAACGTTGCTTATAACCACGAATCGGCACCCCGAAATAAATCGAAAGGATTGTGTATTAGAGAAAAATATTGGGTGTAAAACTTTCGATTTATAGTGTAGAAGTAAACATACTGCTCTGTCTGATATTTTTATCGAATTACAGTAGAAACCGGTTATAACGACATCGTTTAATACGATAATACGACGTATCGATTTTACGACTCAAAATAAAAGCCCAACTGAATCCCATATAATTGTATTTTAGCCGGTTATTACGACTATCGGCTTTTACGACATAATTGCGAAATAATTCTACTGTAGTAGTTTTTTCAAACAACTGTATAATTATTGAAACTAATGAGTGATAGTTTATATACAATATTAATTGTACATACGAATTGAAACAATGCATAGCTGTCAAGACCCAATTATCACTTATGATGGAACCTCCACAGAGATACAAAAAATCTTTGGTTGTTCTATTAAAGTTGTATATAGCAACATGCCATGGAAATTGACCTAGTTCGGCATCTTGTCCATCACCCAAATGACTTGATTTTTGGGTAATATTTGTTACTTCCAAATGATCAGGTATATCATGATTCATAGGACTATTATTCTAAAAAATATATTGAAAAATTACAATTTACAATTAAATAATAATGTTTGTATACTATAAAAAATAACATACCGGGAATCCTTGTACAAGTAAAAAACTTATACTAAAAATAACGAACGAAGCAAGTTGGAACTCCATTTTATCAACTGTGAATATGGAAAATATAGTCTTGGTATTTATACAGAAACTAAGAGAAATTATAAAGCTACAGGTATAAAGTATTTGTTTAAATCACGTATAAATTTTAAAATAATAAAAAAATGTAGCGATCATTTTTTTCTTAATAATAATAATAACAGTTTATTGTATATTGTTATGTTTAATATGTTGCATTAATATATATGCATTGCAACGTTTGTATTTCTTTGATATTTAACAATAAGTATCTATATATGGAATTTTGCATATCTTGAGAATATGCAAAATAATGAAAAATGGTTCAGACAAAAGTTATAAGGTATCGAGAAGGTCAAATATTGGTGACCTTGATATTTATTTCAAGGCCAAATAAAGGTCAACTTTGTTTTTTTAAATGAGAACCTGTATTTTTTATTATAGATTGTACATATTAAACGGAAAAATATGTGACTTTTGTACAAAAAGTTTTTTTTTTATATGTAAATTTTTTGTTTCTAACGAAATTTCTATGCATTTGCAATTTGTTTCGTAAATTTGAAATTACTAAATAATTTTATCCACGACTTATATCTCTCAGAGGGAATAATGAAAAAAGAACTTTTCTGATTGGTGCATCAGAGGGAATAATGGTCATTATTCCCTCTAAATGCACCAATCACACAATTTCTCAAATTAAATAATACCATGGAAACAAAATACACAAATTCTAAAGTCTAAAAAATTTATTTGCGACTGTCAAATAAAACACCTAGTGTTTGTGTATTTGTATTGAGATGGATAAAAATGAAGAGTCTATTACTTGTACACCTCCCGAAATTGTACTAGAAGCTGCAGCTACTGGAAAAATCAAAATGCATAATTTATAATAACAGAGTTTGTATTTTGTTTCCATGGTATTATTTAATTTTTATTAATTTGAGATTAGAACAAAAATTTTTGTATTGAAGCTTGCATTCCTTGTATTCAGTTGTGTTTATGAAAGTAAATAAAATAGTCGTAGATAAAGTACAGTATACTACTCGCAATAATGGCTATTATAACCTCGGAATTTTTTTTTCTCCCTCGCCGCTACGCGGCTCGGTTCGAAAATTATTCCTCGGTAATAATAGCTATCATTATTGACTCGTGGTATAATATACTATTATCCACGACTTATATCTCTCAGAGGGAATAATGAAAAAAGAACATTTCTGATTGGTGCATCAGAGGGAATAATGGTCATTATTCCCTCTAAATGCACCAATCACAAAATTTCTCAAATTAAATAATACCATGTAAACAAAATACACAAATTCTAAAGTCTAAAAAATTTATTTGCGACTGTCAAATAAAACACCTAGTGTTTGTGTATTTGTATTGAGATGGATAAAAATGAAGAGTCTATTACTCGTACACCTCCCGAAATTGTACTACAAGCTGCAGCTACTGGAAAAATCAAAATGCATAATTTATAATAACAGAGTTTGTATTTTGTTTCCATGGTATTATTTAATTTTTATTAATTTGAGATTAGAACAAAAATTTTTGTATTGAAGCTTGCATTCCTTGTATTCAGTTGTGTTTATGAAAGTAAATAAAATAGTCGTAGATAAAGTACAGTATACTACTCGCAATAATGGCTATTATAACCTCGGAATTTTTTTTTCTCCCTCGCCGCTACGCGGCTCGGTTCGAAAATTATTCCTCGGTAATAATAGCTATCATTATTGACTCGTGGTATAATATACTATTACTTTCTATACGGTCGATTAATAAACTACTTTTGGCGTAACATTTTTTATATACAGGATGTATTATTTATCTTGAGAATGCTTAATATCTGGAAAACTATGGATTTTTACGGAAAATGTTTGGTACAAAAGTTTCAGGATTTGGAGGGGAAAAACCAATGGAGGTAACAATTTCGATCTTGAGTGGAAGTTTCGAGGACATTTTGGGGTCAACTAAATATTTTCAAATGGAAACCTATTTATTTTTTTGCAGATTCGTACTTTGCTGAAAAAAGGAACAATATTTGTCTAAAAAGTTAAAAAAAAAACTTTAATTTTAAGGTCATTTATTTTTTACTAATTTTGAAATAATTATACCAGATTTTTAAGAAAAAATTGAATTTGAATGTTTTTCTTTATAATTTTTTATAAAAAAAAAATTTAGAACGCAAAAAAATTTTTTTTTAATGTAAAAAAAGAAAAAATAAATGACATAAAATTTTTGATTTTTAAAAAACTTTTTAGACAAAAGTTGTTCCTCTTTTTTGCAAAGTACGAATCTGCAAAAAAGAAATAGGTTTCCATTGGTTTTGCCCCTCCAAATCCTGAAACTTTTGTATCAAACATTTTCCGTAAAAATACATAGTTTTCCAGATATTTGAATGTCTCAAGTTAAAAAATACACACTGTAGTCAAACCTACTTATATTTTTAATTTAGGATAGGACGCAATCTTTATTATTATATTTGCTAAATGATATGGTTTGTTATAAACAATTTTTGGAAACAAACAAAATATATACCGGGTGGACCATTTTAACCTTTAATGGAGAATAACTCGACCGGTAAGTGAAATAACAAAAAAAGTTTTCAGATAAAAGTTGTACGGTTTGGATGGGGACATAGACGTACTTGAATGAATTTTTTTTAGGTGGTGTTTTCAAGGTGGTATGAAGGTCAACATCATTTTTAGGGTTCCGAAGAAACTCTATTAATCTCACTTTGTCGTCCGTCCGTCCGTCCTTTTCACTCAAAGCTCAATAGCTCGTAAACTATATAAGCTAGAACCTTGAAATTTTTACTGAATATGTAAAATGACACCCTCTAGTAAAATATGTACAAATATTTTGGAAAAAAAGTATTTTTTATTTTTAAATTAAAAATGGCGCCTGCAGGGGGTTTCAAGAAAACAAAAATTTGTCCACCCCCTCTCTAGCTCGGTAACTACTGACTCAAAAAATCTGAAAAAAAAAATGGTAATTTTTAGGGGGGGTGCTAAGAAGCTAAAGACAGCCAAAAAAATTATTTTTTTTTATACCAAGGCAAGTGGCACATCAAAATGTGTAACCAAGCTAGTGTAATTTGATCCTTATTCTTATTTTTTTTTAAATCAAAAATGGCGCCTACAGGGGGCTTTAAAGCAAATTCAAAAAAACAAAAAAAATGTATTCCAAGTCGTGTGGGATGTCAAAATGTAGATCTCAGTAAGTAGAATATGGCAGTATTTTTTATTTTTTTTATAAATCAAAAATGGCGCCTACAGGGGGCTCCAAGCAAAAAAAAATTTGCCCCCCCCTTTAACTCGGTAACTACTGACTCAAAAAATCTGAAAAAAATTAGGTGTCGAAATGTAGATCTCAGTGAGTAGAATATGACAGTATTTTTTATTTTTTTTATAAATCAAAAATGGCGCCTACAGGGGGCTCCAAGCAAAAAAAAAATTGTCCCCCCCCCTCTAACTCGGTAACTACTGACTCGAAAAATCTGAAAAAAATTAGGTAATGAGGCTTTGGTGAGACTACCAACGGCAAATACTAAAGTCACCAATATCATTTCAAATTTTGGAGAAAAGGGGAGGGGTGTCATACATTTTTTTATTTTTATTTTTTTATCTGGGCATGTGGGGTGTCGAATTGTAGATCTCAGTGAGAAGAATATGACAGTATTTTTTATTTTTAAATTAAAAATGGCGCCTGCAGGGGGTTTCAAGAAAACAAAAATTTGTCCACCCCCTCTCTAGCTCGGTAACTACTGACTCAAAAAATCTGAAAAAAAAATTGGTAATGGGGTTTTTATAATACTAGTAACGACAAATACTAAAATCAACAATATCATTTCAAATTTTGAAAAAATAGGAAGGGGCGTCATGGAATTTTTTTTATTTTCATATCTAGGCTTGTGGGGTGTCAAAATGTAGATCTGAATTAATAGAATATGATCCTATTTTTTATATTTATTTTTAACTCAAATATGCACCTGTGAATAGCTCTAAACAGTCCACGTAGTATATACTTCGGAACCCTTATGGCATACACTGGGGTATGTCTTGACAAATTTTTTTGAATAGGAACCTATATTTTTTATCAAGTAATTTTATTTAACGTGAATAGATACGAATCTTTCATTGAAAACTTTTTTTTAACAACTTAACTTTACTAAGATATCTAACAAAATAATTCGAGATTTTGAACATTCAATATTTTTTTTACTCAGAAACCATAAATTTTAGAGAAACAGTACAAGAAACAAAAAATGTTTATTTTGATCTAGTAAAACTAAAAAATTATTTTTAAAATTTTAAAACTTCTTTAATTTATTTTATTTAAGCTAAAAAAAAAACAGTTAAAATTTTTTTAGAATAAGTTTTAAAATTTTAAAAATAATTCTTCAAGTCTTATTAGACCGAAATAAACATTTTTTGTATTTTATGCTTTTTCTCTAAACCTGGTGGTTTCTGAGTAAAAAAATATTGAATGTTCAAAATCTAGAATTATTTTGTTAGATATCTTGGAAAGGTTAAGTTGTTAAAAAAAAAGTTTTCGATGAAAGATTCGTGTATTTTCACGTTAAATAAAATTACTTGATAAAAACTATAGGTTCCTATTTAAAAAAATGATGTTGATCTTCATACCACCTTGAAAACACCACCTAAAAAAATTTCATCCAAGTATGTCTATGTCCCCCTCCAAACCATATACAACTTTTATCTGAAAACGTTTTTTTATTATTTCACTTACCGGTCGAGTTATTCTCCATTAAAGGTTAAAATGGTTCACCCGGTATATAGGATTTTGTTGTCATGTTTCTCCTTTTATTCAGTTGCATGTTACAACTAAGTTTTGAGTATTGAAAACCCCTTTGAAATCAGTGATTTCATCAGCTTTACTTGTATATTATGTATACTTTTTTTAGGAGATTGTCACTTCCGAACAAGGATAATTAAGAATATTAATATGAATTGTTATTATTATTACCATTTGATAAAAATAACTATCTGTTTGAAAGCATAATCTTTTATTTAAATTAATTGTAATCAAAAATACCTAATTATCAGTTGTAATAAAAATAATAATAAGGTAAATATTTAAAATAACCTGTTATAAATTATTTGTAGAAAAAAAAATACAGTATTATTTTAGCAATGTATTTATTTCATAATTATTTTAATGACGTTATAACAAGTTAAATGTGCATTAAGTATAGATAATTAGTTCTTTATGGACGTAATCCACTTATTTTTTCTATCCAATCCAAAATTGAGGATACTCTCAACTGAAATTGTGGGTATAGTTCACATCCGTCATTAGAGCCACCACTAACTACTCCAACAAGTACCCATTTTTTAGGAGATTCTTCGTAGACAACTGGACCTCCACTATCACCCTGTAAATAATATACATATTTGTCTTTTTCTAGTTACATACATTATACTGTTTGAAAAACCGATTAAAAACGTTTTTTTTTTTATTATTAGAGCAAGAAGATCGACTAAATAAGTACAATAGTCCGGTGAACATAGACATTTCAAATTACAAAAATTCCGACAGAGCTAAATTTTGGTGGAGACCTTGGATACATCATTAGAAATAAAGTGTCAAAAGTCCCCATCGATCCCATGTCTGCTAAAAAAGTTATTCGGGGTCAAAAGTCAAAATTTGAGGTTTTTTTATTTTAACATTTTAAGACAAAAATGAAAAAAAAAATCGCCTAGGCGCTTTTTTATAGTTCATAAAATAAGAAAAATAGTGTTTCAAATAATTGTTTTCACTAAATTTATTTATTATTTGTACAATCATTTGGTTGTTTTACCTGGAAAGTTTTCCGGGTGTTTTGAAAATTGGTAATTTTATAGATTTCGATGTGCTCTTTCCGAATTTCGCGCCGCCATATTAGAAAAATGGAGGCTAATAGTAGTTTTTTGACAATATCTCCTAATAATAATGTACTTTTCTTATTTTATGAATTGTAAAAAAACGCCTAGGCGATTTTTTTTCATTTTTGTCTTAAAATGTTCCTTGAATACTAAAGAATTGAATTGTACAAAAAAATCAAAGGTAATCAATTTTTTTTAAAGTTGACATCGAGAGCACCGTGCACGATTTATGTATTTTTGTTTTATGAATAATTAAACAAATGCCTAGGCGATTTTTTTCTTTTAGGTCTTAAAATGTTCCTTGAATACTAAAGAATTGAACTGTATAAAAAAATCAGAAGTAATCAAATTTTTTTATTGAAGTTGGCTTCCAGAACACCGTGCATGTAGAACGTGACTCCTTCAACTTTTAGAATCGCGATATCTCAGGAATGGTAAATCTTATAAAAAAAAGTATAAGGACCATTTTTGTAGATAATTTTACGATCAATAATAATTTGTTAACGCTACTTTTTTGTTAAAACTTACCGTTTTCGAAAAAAATAAAAAAACCTCAAATTTTGACTTTCGACCCCGAATAACTTTTTTAGCAGACATGGGATCGATGGGGACTTTTGACACTTTATTTCTTATGGTGTATCCAAGGTCTCCACCAAAATTTAGCTCTGTCGGAATTTTTGTTATTTGACCACTATCTTTATTAGTATTTTGACCGTACTACAATAGTATCAACATTTTTTCAAGGAGGATTAATGATGAAAAACAATTGAACTTCGAATTTTAGATATACATTGATACATATTTAGAAAAAAAATTTTTTTTAAGATTTCAACCCTGAATAATTGATCGAGAAAATTATTTCATGCAAAAAAGTTTATCTGAACATGTGTCCGTTTCCACTGGCTCCATAAATCCTTGCTCTAAATAAACATTGGTTAGTACTAGGAATCGATAACTCGTATTAATACTAAACCATGTACCAAATTTGATGACTGTATCACAATGAGTTCTACAAATATTAAATAAAAACTAATTTTAAGCAAAATCTTTGGGGACCAGTAGCTCTCTCACGAAGAGTTTTCGGACACATGTTGATATGAACTTTTTTGCTTGAAATATTTTTCTCGATCAACTGTTAAAGTTTGTTCCATCTGATATGACTCACTCTGTATATTAATAGTGAATTATTTTATTAGCATTCTAAACCGGTTGGTCTATTTACAAATATCAAACAAATATCTCAAAAATTAAGGTTTTTCAGGGAAAATGTTTGGTACAAAAGTTTCAGAGTTAAGGGGGAAAACCAATGGAGGTAAAAATTTTGACTTTGAGTGGAGTTTTTAAGGTCGATTTAGGGGATTAACTTCATTTTGTTAAATTAAAACCTATTTCTTTTTTTACATATTCGTATTTTGCAGAAAAAAAGAAAGAACTTTTGTCTAAGAAGTTTTTTCAAAATCCTCAAATTCAAGGGCATTTTTTAAATCTATTATTTTATTTTTTTGTTTGTTCTTATTAAAAAAAAAAGAAATTATAATATACATGTTTAAAAATGAATTAAAAAAAAAAAAAGATTTTTTTTTAATTTTAAGATTTTTTTTTATATTTTGAAAATTTTTAATAAAAATGCATTATGCATTTAAGAATACTTACATTGCAGGTGAATGTACTTTCATTATCAAGTGCTTTGGTACACATATAATCTTCTGGACATTCAAAATCATTTATCTCTTGGAATCTACCGAATTGTAATTTGTCTGTTAATGGCCCATCTATAAAATAACATTAATTATTTTCTAGTCTTATGTTTTTGTCAACATATTAAATTCAATATTTTTACATTATTTTCATACCTGTTTTCACACGACCATAACCACTTATAACTATTTCTTCTCCTACGAGATCACCAATGTCTTTGTTTGCTAAAGGAATTGGCTTTACTTTATCTGTAATGAAACATACATAAATTCATTTCAATATATATTATATTTGGAAATTATATCAATAATTATTTTAATTTCAAAATTGATTGTGAATAAGGCTACACTCAAGACGATACGGAAAAAGGTTAGTATCGTCCCCCCTAGGCAGTGGTGCATCCCAGGGGAGTAGGAGTTTTACTCCCCCTCCCCCTACCAACATAGACGATATGCATAATTTAACAACTGTGATACTTAATAATAAATACTATGTATAAATGAAAATTTAAAAAAATGATTTTTTATGCTCTTTCGACAGTCAACTTTCGAAAAAATTAAACCGTTAACCCCCACATTTATTTAATTTTTTCGAATTTTGACTATCACCATTCGAAAGAGCATAAAAAATCATGACAATTTTGTATTGTAGATTTTTTTAAATTTTCATTAGTTTCAGAGTTATTTGAAAAAATATGATTATTTTGCACATTTTCATAGGGGAGTTTCACCCCCATAAACCATTTTACCGCAGCTAAGATAATTTTTTTCTTACTTATCTTGACCTCCTCTAACTATATACAACGTTTAAACTCGATACGAATTTTCTACTTGAAAAGGTTCCCTTTTCAGTATCGTTTTGTCATTAAGTGGTCTCCATGGTTTCGTCTTATTCGAATTTAAAGGTAACTTTCGTCTCGACGTGCAGCCCTAACTGTGAAATCTCAATTTTTAATTAAAATTTTACTCACCAGTAAATTTGATAGGTGATTTTGTTCTCAATAAAGCTGCATCATAGTACTTGGAATATTCATGGTAAAAATAAGCATCAGTGAAATGTATTGTTCTTGATATATTTTTACTATTGTCATCATTGATCATATCGAACTCTAATTCTATCTCTGTAGTACCATAATTTACAACATATTGATGTCCTCTATAATTGTATTATTGTTATAATATATAAATAAATAAAAATAAAAATATTTATAAAAGGCCTTAGGTACTGTTTTAAAAATAAAAAATTCGTATAAAATAAGTATGTCATTTGAGTTACTCAGTTGTCAAAGTCAATATTTTGTTAGTTTGTAACTTTACAATTACATACACGGAATGTAAAATTTTTATGGCAGTTCTCTTGGAGTTTTTGACAGATAGTTTCACGCATAGTAACTAAAAACAAAGGTACATATATAAAATACATTTACTAATATTGAGGAAAAACGGTAGAAAACAACATACTGCGCGTGCAACTATCTGCTAAAAAATCAAAAAACTGTCAGAAAAGGATACGATCCAGCTGACAATAAGCATATAGAAGAAAGAAGAATTGTTATATAAATTTGATACCCCATGTTTACAAACTAGCAAATTTAAAAAAGGTTGAATACCGGAGATTAGTACCTACCAGATAAGGTACATTATTAGTGAAACAAGACATTTCTAGAAAGCCATACAAAATTGTCCAACATTTGAACAATATTCTTGTGTACCCCATTTAACTGTCCATGAATTAGGTAAGCAAACTGATATATCGTTTTGTCTTTTGAAATATTCAAAAGTAAGTATTATGTCACAATAAAAATGTTATATGCAACAAAAAAATTCACAGAAATTTGAATAGGTGATTTAGGTATTTGTCATGCCGAAACCGAATTCGTTGCCCAAATGATTCCATCACGTCAGGTTTTTTTGATATCCGAACCTAAAAATAACCCAAAAATGACGATTTTGGCAATGTTGGGGAATTTAATACTAAGTAAGTAATTTTTTTCTGTAGTTTTCTTTCATGATTTCGAATAGTACCTATTATCTTTTTTCTTTAAAATGATTTTTTACATTTTACTATGCGATTTTTTTTTACCGAAATATACTACTTTGAATAAATATGTAGTAAAGTTCATTGTATCTACTATACTACAATCTATTAACAAAAATATCTTCAAACTAGTACATCTCGGCTAAAAAAATCGTACAGTAAAATGTTAACACTCATTTTAAAGAGGAAGGAATACTATTTGTTACCGTGACCGAAAACTTTAGAAAAAAATTACCTACTTCTTTAACATTGTCAATATAGTCATTTTTGGGACTTTTAGTTTAGAATATCTCAAAACCCTGACATGATGAAACCAATTGAGCAACAAATCCGGTTTCGCCATCCTAAAAGCCTCCTAAATTTTCTATTCAGATCTCTGTTATATTACAAAAGTTTTTTTTGTTGAATTATGTAATCGATAAAATAAATTAAATAGGTACTAATTAAATTGACCAGTAAAATTATATCGAAATAGAAAAAAATATATAAAATGTATGAAACACACCAAAATTGTGTGAGCGTATTAAAGAGCATTATTGTAAATAAAAATTCGGTAATTTTTCATTTTTTCCTAAATATCTTGAATTCCACCTGAGTTGCGTTAAAGATAGACACAAATGATTTAAGGTTGTTGTTCACTGAAAGTCGTGGCATCTAACGGAATTTAGCATGAACTACAGAGTTTTGCTATGTCGGTAATAAAGAAGAAATAGATCTGGCAACAATTTACAATATTAGACAAGAACAGAAGATTTATTTTTTACAATATTATAATTATTACTATTGCTGACAATAGTAATAATTATAATAACAATAGTAACTATTATTATTATAAATAAAAACATTAAATGTAGTCAATAATCACTTGCTATTTACAACGCGCGTCAGTTGTCAATACCACGTTTTTATATTTCAAAAAGCGCGCCGAATGCGCTGTTGCCATATCGTGTATTTACGTCATGTGTTCGGGAATTTATCAAAGTAAAAAATTAATAATCATTTAAGGAGATGGTAAATCATTCTAAAATTTTATATACACATTCCTTAATTGCCAATCTATAACATATCCGTTTTTGATTAAAATCTGACGTTTAGTTTTAATACACGAATTAAACGAATATCGAATTCCAAGTGGATCCCTATGCTTGCAATTATAAGAGGCCAACTTTGCACGTTTATAATTAATAAACGAAATAGTAAACTGACCTGAATTTTTTTTACAAATGCGAACTACCTTACTTAAAACACAATATTAAAATTTTAACAAATTCTGTAGTGATCGATTTTAGTGAACAACAACCTTAATACGAAATCATATTCTCTATAAGAAGGGTTATTACAATTTACATTGTAAGCTCAACCGTTTCGGTCCTACGCGGTTACTTAAACGTAAAATAACCGGTTTGTAAATATAAATAATTTTTCTTATTAAATTATCAAATTGCAAAAAAATGCTTTATTAAGACATATCGACGAATTGTCATTGTTTATTTTAAATTTCTTCAGCTTTGATTGGTTGTAAATATGGTTGTAGAGTCACTGTTCATTGTTTTTAAACAAACACGTGTATTTAATTTTATACATACGGTTGTAAGCAGTGAGCAGCTGTTAAAATCCAATTTTCACTTATGATGGAACCTCCACAGGTATACTCGACATGTTTGAATTTCGATGTACAATTATAAACGAATATAGCAACATGCCATGGAAATTGACCTTCTTTTGCAATGTGTGCATTACCCAAATGATTTTCTTTTTGAGTAATATTTGTTACTTCCAAATGATCGGGTTGGCCTAAACGGTTAGTACAGTAAATATGTATTGAATAAAACAATTAAAATATATAGTTTATTCATAAAAATTAAAGAAAATGTAACATACCATCTAATATATTATTCACAGGACCATTTTTCTAAAAAAAGTAAGATTTAAAAAATGAAATTATAATAATTAATATATCTGAAGAAACTTACCGGGAAACCTTGCACAAGTAAAATGCTTAAGAAAAGCACAAATGCAGCACGGAGGAACTCCATTTTTCAACTGTGAATTTAGAAAATATTTTCTTGGTATTTATACAAAATCTAACAAAAATTATAAAGCACTGGAAAATATGATATTTTTGTATTTCATCACGTACAATTAAAAAAAATTGTAATGAAAAAATGTAACAATATTTTATGAGAATTCTTAAAAACAGGAATAATAAAAATTAATGTCATTAAATACTTAATATGTTGCATCAATATATGCATTGAAACGTACCTACCTTTGTTCGTATGTATGTTAGAGTAATTGTTATAAATAATTAAATAAATACCTTTGTATAAACGTATGAAGTTAAATTACGGTATATTACAAATGAAATACAAAAATATCTTAAACTAAGATCTGTACAATTTTGAAATGTACATAAGTATGTGCACATTACTCATAATTAATAACACTATGCAACAAAAAAATACTTTTGTAATATAACAGAGATCTGAATAGAAAATTTAGGATGCTTTCGGCATGCCGAAACCGGATTGGTTTCATCACGTCAGGGTTTTGAGATATTCTAACCTAAAAGTCCCAAAAATGACTATATTGGTAATGTTAAAGAATTTATTATCAAGTAGGTAATTTTTTTCTAAAGTTTTCGGTCACGGTAACAAATGGTATTGTCTTTCCTTTTTAAAATGAGTTTTAACTTTTTACTATTTACGATTTTCTTTAGCCGAGATGTACTAGCTTGAAGATATGATATTTTTGTTAATAGACTGTAGTATAGTAGATACAATGAACTTTAGTACATATGCATAGGCGCCGACTTTTCATTTAACCTGGGGGGGCGAGTATCATAATGGGGGGGGGGGGGCAAAAAATTTCCTTAAAAAATGTGCAACAACTTTCGTAATAACGACAAAAATTTCAGAAACGCAACTAATTATGTGACAAAAAAATTTTTTTTCATCAAATTATTGTAGTTTCGATAAAAATCGATCAAACTTTAATTATTTGAAATAATTGAAAAGTGGACATTTATATTTAATTTACAGAGGTTCATGAAACGTAAACGACGATTTTAGCTGAAAATATAGTAAAGTGTAGAAAAGTCGTAGAATTTTTTTTAAGCTGTTGATCTAACTAATTGTAAGCTTTGTAAAGAAAATAAAAGATGTTTTAGTATTAATTTCCTTTTTGAAGAAATTTTTAGTGATCATTTTTACTGAAGTGACAAGTATTTGAATATTTACACAAAAATAAATTTAATTTAATAGAAACTAGAGTTTAGCTGCACAGGGGGGGCGAAGCCCCCCTGGTATAATATCTGGGGGGGCGATCGCCCCCCTCGCCCCCCCGTAGTCGGCGCCGGTGCATATATGTATCTTCAAAGTAATATATTTCGGTAAAGAATATAGTAAAATGTAAAAAATCATTTTAAAGAGAAAAGATAGTACTATTCGAAATCATGAAAGAAAACTACAGAAAAAAAATACCTACTTAGTAATAAATTCCCTAACATTGCCAAAATCGTTATTTTTGGGACTTTTAGGTTCGGATATCTAAAAAACCTGACGTGATGGAATCATTTGGGCAACGAATTCGGTTTCGGCATGACAAATACCTTCTAAATCACCTATTAAAATTTCTGTGATTTTTTTTTTGTTGCATAGTGTAATTTTTTATTTGTAGATTTAGTGACTTAACATACGAGTACTACCTAGGTACTATTTCTCAAATTTAATTAAAAAATAATAATTAATATACAGGCTGTTTCAAAACAGGATTTCACTTATATAGAAAAATTTGCTAATTAATAATCTGTAAATCAAAATTTATTTACTGCTGTTGTTTGCAAGATATTTTCTTAACCTGAAAATTTTTAATTTTAATTTTAATAACTTAAAAATTTGAATTTTGCAATAAAATGTAATTGAAAGAGATACACAATATTGCAAATAGAAATGAAGTCAAATCTATTTTCTATAACTCATATAAAATAATTATTTTAGCGATGTTCAAAATTAATTATATTAAAAATATGTAGTATATCAGTCATCATTTCTACGTGTTAAGCAACTAATTATCATAATATACAATTTTTATTAAAATGATTTTGTAGTTGAAAATTTATTAAAAGATAGTGATTTAAACTCAAACAGTGTTCATCTGGACTACTTAAAATAACTTTCAGATATCCTCATAATGTCTAGTGTATTTATTTAATTATTGTGGGGGGAGGGAGTCATGACACCTAGGACTCCCTTATATTAGCGCCTGTATCAAAGTGTCACAGATGGCATTCGATGTGTTAATAAATTTTGTGACACCAAAAACAGCTGTAAAGTGATTTTGATTCATACTTTACTACAACGATTTAAAAATGAACGATGATTTCCTTCATATGTATTTACAAGGGCAAGGTCAATCAATATTTTCAGAGTGTCCTTGCTTGCGCTGAACGTGTTAACAGTCTATGTGACGTCATACTATCTAGTGTATCTATTTAATTATTTAGAGGGGGATCATGATCCCTAAGACCCCTTTTCTATACGCGCCTGTATCTAAGTGTCACATATGGCATTCGACGTGTTAATTAATTTTGTGACACCAAAAACATCTGAAAAGTGATTTTGATTCATATTTTACTACAACGATTTAAAAAGGAACGATGATTTCTTTCATATGTACCAGGGCAAGGTCAGTCAATACTTTCAGAAAGTCCTAGGTTGCGCTCAACGTGTTAACAGTCTATGTGCGGTCATAATATCTAGTGTATCTATTTAATTATTTAGAGGGGGATCATAACCCCTAAGACCACTCTTCTATACGCGCCTGTATCTAAGTGTCACATATGGTATTCGACGTGTTAATAAATTTTGTGACACCAAAAACAGCTGAAAAGTGATTTTGATTCATATTTTACTACAACGATTTAAAAAGGACGAATGATTTTCTTCATATGTACATACAAGGGCAAGGTCAATCAATACTTTAAGAAAGTCCTTGGTTGCGCTCAACGTGTTAACAGTCCATGTGACGTCATAATATTTAGTGTATCTATTTAATTACTAAGAGGGGATCATGACCCCTAAGATCCCTCTTCTATACGCGCCTGTATCAAAGTGCCACATAGCATTCGACGTGTTATTATGTTTTTTTTCCCAAAAACAGTTGTAAAGTGATTTTGATTCATATTTTACTACAACGATTTAAAAAGGAACGATGATTTCCTTCATATGTACCAGGGCAAGGTCAGTCAATACTTTCAGAAAATCCTAGGTTGCGCTCAACGTGTTAACAGTCTATGTGACGTCATAATATCTAGTGTATCTATTTAATTATTCGGGGGGGATCATGACCCCTAAGACCCCTCTTGTATACGTACCTGTATCAAAGTGTCACAGATGGCATTCGACGTGTTAATAAATTTTGTGACACCAAAAACATCTGAAAAGTGATTTTGATTCATATTTTACTACAACGATTTAAAAAGGAACGATGATTTCCTTCATATGTACATACAAGGGCAAGGTCAGTCAATACTTGTATAGTGTCCTTGGTTGCGCTCAACGTGTTAACATACTATGTGACGTCAGAAACAGTTGTCGAGTGTAGCTGACACGGCGCGGCGGCGTGGCCTGCCGGAGTCCATGCACGCGGTGATTTACACGTAGTGATTTTCTCCGGTGGAGTTTCAGAACCGAATGGTATCGCTGATGTTCGACGTGGTTAGAATACAAAACATTCAGATAACGCAAACTGTTTTCTTTACAAACAATACATCTGTATACAGGCAGTGATTGAATTGCTTAAAGCTTTTATAGATTTAAAAGCGATAGCCCTTCTTACATTTTTTGAAACGGATATTTATTATAATAAAAATGGATATTTATAATAAAATGTAGTAATCAGGAAAAAACTGAATAAGAGATTTTAACGGAATGATACATTTTTGGGGTTCCTGAAACGAGTACGATTTTTTTTATGAACGCTTTAGATCAGTGGTGCACAACGTTCTTCCTTCGAGAGGTAGGGTTTATTAAACGCAAGTCAAGAACGGGCCCAACGAAAGTATGGAGGGGGTGGTATTGCTTTTTAATAATTATCATAGTTTACTTTTAAAAAAATGCATCTGTAGGTATTGTGGTATTACTTTCTCTTAGGAAGAAAAAAAGAGTAATTGTCATAGTCATAATACTATATTATTACAATATTAAGTCGTTTCATTCAATTTTCCCGCAGCTAAAATTATCCAAATCATAATATAAATAAAATATTGTAAATTAATTTTACTTCCATGTTTGATGAAATGGAAGTACATATTGTAATACCATCGAAAAATCGTGTCCGAGATAAAAGCAGATTCTGATTGTACTAGTTATCTTCAAAACATAATGAAAATTTGATTTCTGCATGGCGGCTGTGCATGTATGTGTCTGGAGGTAGAATTTTCTTTCGTTCACGTTAACTTCTGTAAATATTCACTGATTTGAATTGTTTTTGAGGAAAACGTTTGACTCAGTAAGTTCTCCAGGCCTATTGGTTTTGTTGCTAATCGGATTAGGGGTTTTGGAAATTTGATACCTATTATCGTCTAAAATGTGTGTATTATCTCACCAATTTTGATAAGACCTGGTACACTTGTAGTTCAATTCTATTTAAGGGGCACTTATTTTATAAATGTGCCAAAATAGTCACTGAAGGGTTGAAAACAACCGTCAAAATTTTAATTTTAAATACTAATAAATTCGTCTACTAATTCGTTTTGCTTTGGAAACGTGCAACTAAATTTAAATTGTGTATTATACATTTACGTTAGGATATTAGAAAACTAATATTTATAATACAAAGGTGAGTTTTATATCTGACAAATCTCATTGAATTTTTTATATACATTACAAATTAATTTAAAAGATATTATAGAATAATATAGAACATGGAAGTCATGTATGGTTTTCCATTTCGTTTTTTTGTAACTCTTCTAATATGAACCAAAGCAAAAATTATTAAAAAATGCAGTAATTAGTAGGAAAATAGTCTACTTACTCGAATTTTATTTTTTGCTTTTCAGTATGTTTTGAAAGGCAAAATATAAAAAAAAAAATTTTTTAAATAATTTTTCTTTGATATAAAGTTAATCTTTCAATTCTCGCCGTCAGCTAATCTCTACGTTATCCTAGCTATCTTACAGAACATGTTTATGACATATAATTATAACTTCAGTATTATTTTATCTTTATTTAATACTTATTAAACAAAATAAGATTCTTAATTGACTATTCGTGGCTGTTAATTGAGCGTTTTTTTAAGGTAGCAGAAAAACATATATTTAACAGTTAATTCCTTTTAATCTTAACCCTCCATTAATTTTCTGAATTAGCATTTAAACAATCCAACCCAGCATTAATATATTCGATCAAGCAGATACGGGCTCTATAAAATATAATCACAGCTGTAGAGTTAAAAGAGCACTCTATATTTCAGTATTGATAAATATGTATCTGGGATAGCTTTGTGTAATCTTCTGTGAATACATAAAATGTTATTTTATTTTATTAATATTGTAATGTCGATTATTCTTTTTATTGTGTTTTGAATACTTAACCTTATTTGATTGTTTTCATATGTCTTATACAAAATTTTATAGAAAAAGTTTGTTGTGGTATCGTAAAAGACGTGATCTAAATTTAGGACTGTGTATTTCAGGATACTTTTATTGATTTGTTGTATTTTTGATGGTCTGAATTCAAAAAGTCAATTAATGTAGTAACGTTTTACCAATTATATTTATTGAACGTTTTTCTGATATTTTTTTAAATGTCAAATAAAAGTTATAGGGTTACGAGGGCTGAAAGAAGATGGCGCTATGTGTTTAGATTTGTACACCGAAACAAGATTTTTCTTGAGTTCGATCTCGAAAAGACTAGACGATACTAAATAAATTTTAACGAGAGGAGATTCAGCCGATACTGTCAGTTGTAAAATTCTAAGGCAAGACTTCAGTTACAAAAACCGAGACGAGATTTATCGTGACGTTTACATAACAAAGAACTTTTCTAATCTAAATAGAAACTCTTGCTTTTTATTATGAATTATTGTAGCTGATTGTGAGGTTGTGGTATTTTCAATACTGTGGTTATTATATAAAAATTGTTTTACACTCATCCAATGGTGTCGTTAGGAGGGGGGGGGTGACACCCGGGGCGGAAATCAAGAGTGCCCTCCCCCTCCTCCAAAAGTCAGGTTTTATTTTTTATACATTAGGCGACTGTTACCCTCTTTATATTCTTAACGACAGAAAAAATATCTATTTTTTGAGTAAATTAAGAGATTGTCACTTTCAATGGCAAACCCAAAATTGGTTCAGTTTTTATTTTACATTTAATCGCCTGGCTGTTCAAAATAACCAAAAAAGAAGGTAAATAGGCTTTATTTAAAAAAAATGAAACGGGTGTCACTTATGTTAAGAGTGGCTCCGAGGGCGGTTCCCCCTCCCCCCTAGCAATACCATTGTATACATTCGTTCTTAAGGTTGTTGTTCACTGAAAGTCGTGGCATCTAGCGAAATTTAGCATGAACTACAGGGTTTTGATATGTCGGTAACAAAAAGAACAAATAGATCTGGCAACAATTTATAATATTAGACAAGAATAGAAGATTTATTTTTAACAATATTATAATTATTACTGTTGCTGACAATAGTAATAATTATAATAACAATAGTAACTATTATTATTATAAATAAAAACATTAAATGTAATCAATAATCAGTTGATATTTACAACGCGCGTCAGTTTTCAATACCACGTTTTTATATTACAAAGATCGCGCCGAATGCGGTGTTGCCATATCGTATATTTACGTCATGTGTTCGGGAATTTATCAAAGTTAAAAATTAATAATTATTTAAGGAGATGGTAAATCATTCTAAAATTTTATATACACATTCCTTAATTACCAATCTATAACATATCCGTTTTTGGTTAAAATCTGACGTTTAGTTTTAATACACGAATTAAATGAATATCGAATTCGAAGTTGATCCCTATGCTTGCAATGTATAAGAGGCCAACTTTGCACGTTTATAATTAATAAACGAAATGGTAAACTGACCTGAATTTTTTTTTACAAATGCGAACTAGCTTACTTAACACAATATTAAAATTTTAACAAATTCTGTAGTGATCGATTTTAGTGAACAACAACCTTAAGATACATTTTTTAAACTGTTTTTTATAGGACTCCACGTTGTGACTTTGAAACGAGATTGAAATTTAAGTACAGTGCCTTAAATTCGGATAAGACACGACCTATATGACATGAGATTCAATCCGGAGGAAACGAGAACGTCTGAAATTTTGACTAGATGAGACCGAGACGATGTAAATTTTATTTATAAATATCGGTTTTGATGATATAATATCTAATTAGCAAAAAATTACTTTTTGATATTAATCAGAACAAATGGAAAAAATTATTAAAAAATGTACACAAGACCATGCTTTTTTTCGGTTTTGGTCTCGATCACGTGTACGAGACAGGACTGGTTTAGTTTATTTACGAGACGAGATCATTACAAGATGGTTTCATTTTTCACGAGAATGAGACGAGACTGTTTCGAAACCGAGACGAGGCTTAACTCTCGTAAGTAGCGCTAAATTTTTTCGAATGCTTTGCGATTGGTACTATTATACAAGTTACTCATACTGTAATATATGGTATAGTGAAAAATTCTATTTTAAAAATGTTTGAAAATATTAGTGTTGATATTTAAAATATTTTCCTATATCAGAACATTCAAAGTTTTTCCAAAATATCATCGTTAAACACGCATAAAATATGATTTACTGGTTATTTTCGAATTTCATAAAACATGAAACTTTTTGATGTCATAAAGAAAAGTTTCCCAAACATCTGACCGAAATTTAATGACTGTAATTTTTCTTTTTACGTTTTTATGCACATGCCAAATATTAAATCAATAAAAACTGTAGAGTTCATGCTACTAAAAATAAAGTTTTAGATTCCAAAAAATGCATTTATAACATACAAATTACTTTTTATAGTATCTGTTGAACATCAAAATAAAATAAAAGTTTGTTTATATGTTAATTGTTAAGTTCTGAGTAAAATATTAATGAAACTTGGTTTCCTGGTTGGGTCTGGCTTCAGGATGGTCCCATTTCAAAATCATTAAAATCGTGTGTAAGGAGGAGGGGGTGACATCCCAAAATATTTATTTTTTGAAGATAAGGATACAAGCTATCTCCTTGTCAAATTTCATCAAGATCGGTTCAGCGGTTTAGCCGTGAAAAGGTAACAAACAGACAGAGTTACTTCAGCTTTTATAATATAGTCCACTGCAATTAGCTATTTCCACTAAATCGGGCCTCTATAACCCGATTTTGATGAAACCTTTTGTATTTGGATTGTTTCGATGGATAGGTCAAAGTTTATATTTTCAAACTTTATGCTAGGCCCTAAATCATTTTTAGGGCCATTCCAATAAAGAGCCACCAATGAGGTATATACAGTGACCTCTCAGATTTTGTTTAAATTTTCATATGTGATGTAGGCAATCAACAGGTAAATATATTCAGCAAATTTTTTTGCGATCGGACACGTCATTTGCCCGTTGTGAGTGACGAAAGTCGTCGCGTGACGCTTATACGTCCATTTTAAGTCTGCTTTACTGTTGCCTTGTAGTTACACAATTAATTCTGTAAAGTATATGATTGTATTACACAAGGGCTAAACTAATGATATGAGTCATTAGATCCTGGCATTGTTTTTAGAGTGCCCCTTAGACCCCGTAAACTGATTAAATTTTACACAACTTTAGATTTGTAAATTTTCCAGGAAAAAAATATGTATTGGGGTTGTAATTTATACACGATAAAGTCTCAATATACTACAACTTAATTCAGCAGGAATCATCTCACGCAGTATCCTTAGCTCTGAGTATAGTACAGTCAATCTGGCGTAAGTAAAATGGTAACTGTGAATTTCGGGTAGGCTGCGATTTTCAAGATGGCGGCTCAACAATAACACCCCCACTCACCTCAAGTTTATAATTCAGTTATGAACTCACTTATGATAACCCTTCGATATCCCTCTCCCCAAAATCACAGCCTACCCAAAATGCACAGTTACCATTTTATTTACGCCATATTGACTGTAATATACTCAGAGCTAAGGATATTGCGGGAGATGATTCCTACTGAATTATGTTGTAGTATATTGGGACTATATCGTATATAAATTACAACCCCAACAATTTTTTTCCTGGAAAACTTACAAATCTAAATTTCAGTAAAATTTTATCAGTTTACGGGGTATAAAGGGCATTATAATACTTAATGCCAGTTTGGAAATATAAACTTTGACCTATCCATCGAAACAATCCAAATGCAAAAGGTTTCATTAAAATTGGTTCATAGAGGCCCGATTTTATCATTTCGATGTTTTTCAGTCTAATTGCAGTGGACTAATAGTATGGATTAATTGAGTTCATCTCCAGAGGTGACATATGAAACGATTGACGTTTGAATATATGTATTTATTAAATGTTACGGTGTATATTTTTTTACCGATATGTCATCAGCAGTTTACAGATAAAATCGTTTGTCAAATATCACGCTCATCGATATTAAGTGGTCTTTGTTTACGCTACATAACAACGTTGGACATTTATATTTGTATGAAATAGGATTGAGTTGACAGGTTGGAAATTTGAATTTATTGTTTGTATGATTCTGATTCTGATATCAGTGGCGACGATTTTTTATTATACTCCTAATAAATAAGAGTAGTTACAGTATCTAAATCCAATTTTAGTTAGATTTACTTATAAACATTTTTTTCCCATAATATCGATCTGTTTTTTAATTAGGTACTATCATAGTAATATTTAATATTTTTTCCATATACATATACAGAATGATTTACAGCTAGTATAAAAAAAAATCACAAACATATGTTTGGAAATTCTTCGTGAGGGAGCTACAGCCTTTCAAAGATTTTGATTAAAATTAGTGTTTATTTAATAACTAGAGAACCCGCTGTGATAAAGTTATGAAATTTTATAACAGATTTAGTATTATTAAGGGTTGTCTATTTCCTGTATCAAACAATAATAATTTAAACCAGGGGTGTATGGGGTCAAAAGAGTAAATTTTTAATTTCAATATGAATAAAAATTCTTTCGTAAAATAACAATTGAAGTATAAATTGATATAAGATAAAGATAGAAAATTTACTCATTAGTTCAAATAAATATATAAAATTTTTGATAACAACTTAACAATTTTATAAATACAATAATGAAATAATTAATTAATTTAAAACTATACATTTGCTTTCATGAGCGCCCCGCGCTTTTATTGGTTTTAGTAATAAAAACCTGAAATTTTCGTGATAGCCGAAAATTTATTTTTTAGTTTTTAGTACATTCATTTTTAAAAGCTTGTTTTTTAAAAAAGTATCTTTTTATATAATTTTATTTTATTCTATGATCTATTTACCTTGTATTTACCTAGTAGTAGGTATTCTGCTTAGCTCAAATTCAAATTATTTATCAAAAAGAAGATCTTTCTCTTTTCACTGTTTTATAAGATATATAAATAAATATTTTCTATTTTTTGTATGATACCTATTTTTTGTCAAAATTTTTGGATCTCGACTAAAAAACGCTTAAATGTCCAAAAAGCTTCAGTTATGTCTTTTAAAAGTAGAATGATACATTTTTATTAGCAACATTAATATACATATAATTTCCTTAATTTTCAACCTTTTTGAGTGAAACTCAATTTCCATAAAACTATTTTTTATTCATCTGATTTTGATTGCTTTAACCAATTTGATATTTTCAAATTCCATTAAAATAACTTTTGGGGATAACTGTACTAAAATTTTCCTCTTCTGATATTCTACATCGCTACATTAAAAAAACTATGGCGGGTATATTGATCAATATTTATAAATGTAGTACCAACAAAAATAGTCTAGAGTAATTTTGAAAACATCGCCGCTTGACATTTTCGCGAATATATGTTGCACTTATTGTTGGTTTCTTTATTTTCCGATGCAGAAGTTTCAGTGTTTGTTGCCAAAACGATTTAGATAAGTTTTTACGAGAGAAACAGTGCACTAGTCAATAAAAATATATACATATATATGTACATATTCGGGTGTTCCACTTTTGAAAATCTGAACATGAATTCCAATGAATATTAATATTTATATTACATGTAATAATGTTAACTTTACTATGGAAGTTCATATAAGTTTGAATTAAATGAAAATGTAATGATAATTGTTTAACATATTATTGTTTTGATAGTTTAACTACTAAAATACAAAGTAGTCCAAAAGCTATCGACTTTTTTGACAAAGAAATTACTAAGGGTCGAAACATTATCCCCTAGTCCAGTGTTGACCATATATTGTAATATAACCCTTAAGGGTACTCAAATGGGTTCGTGGGTATTTTTATTTATTTATTTTGTTCTACGTTTTCGATTTTTTACATGAAAAACTTTAAAATTGCTATATGCAATGTATTTAACTAAAAATTTCTTGTCCCCTGGGTATGGCGGTTACACTCAACTCTAAAAAGAGGTGCATGGTGATTCTAGTTTGGTAAACACTGCTCTAATCAAACAAGAAATGGGATATCAAGCTGCGCCACGTCGCACAGTGGGTTAAAATCATACATTTTTATGTGAAATTTTGCTTCAAGCCAATTTTCAACCATTTTTAAATTTTAATTACTCGCATTTGAAAAGTAAGTAACGGGTATTTCAACAAGAGGTGTAATTTTAAATTAAAAAAAAAACGCAATATTTATGTGAAAAAAACTAATAATTTTATTTTAATCCAAAGTACAAACTCTGAGGTTCGTAATGGAACACAATATCTGCCAAATATCCGCCGCGGGTCTTCTTGCATATAGTCATTCTTTTGATGAAATTTTTCATCACATTTTCGCATAATTGCGGCTGTATCTCGCGAATAACAGCTCTAATATTGTCTTTTAATGATTGAATATTTGCTGGAGCATTGGCGTAGACTTTATCTTTAATGTAGCCCCAAAGAAAAAAGTCTAAAGGTGTTAAGTCGCACGATCTTGGCGGCCAATCAAAGTCTCCATTTCGAGAAATCACACGTCCAGGAAATTTTTCACGCAATAGAGCTATTGTTTCACCAGCTGTATGGCATGTGGCGCCGTCCTGCTGAAAATAAACGTCGTCTACGTCCATACCATCAATTTCAGGCCCAATTCTTGTGATCGTCTCGAAATGGACAAACCTGGGTTTTCAGCCACACTCTCAGCTACAGCTGCGATATTTTCAGCTGACCTAGCCGAACGAGCACGAATTGGAGTCTTTACATCACTAACTTGTCCGACATGTTCGAATTTATCGATTAATTTCACTATAGCTGTGCGAGAAGGTGCTTGATGATGACCAAAAACAGTACGAACTTTACGAATCGTGTTCGCGATATTTTCACCATTTTTGTAGTGTATTTTCACTATTTCAATGCGTTCTGCGAGTGTGTATCGATCAATATCTGAAAATCTCCTAGTGTTCTCTGTCAAACGTCATCGAATAATAGTTAATATGTTGACAGCTGAAAAAATGGCGGGCAATTTAAAATGACACCTCTTGTTGAAATACCCGTTAGTTGTAGTTTCTGAAAATTACTCCAAGAATAGTCAATCCACCCTTTTACTTATCCATTCGTCCCCTTAAATCTGAAAAATCGATTAAACCGTATCGTATATCGAAGAAATACGCCCTATCAACTCGCCCTGTAATGATACACCTTTTTCGGGGCCACACTATATATTGTAATATAAGTTTAAGATGGTGAATTGACTATTCTTGGGGTAGTTTTAAAAAATTATAACTACTTACCTTTCAAATGCGACTGATTACATAAAAATTGGTTAAAAATTGGCTTGAAGTGAAATTTCGGCCATAAATGTGTAATTTTAACCTACTGTGCGTGGTACATGAATTTGTTGCAAAAAAGTGGAAAGTAAAAAAAAATTATCAGACTGCAAAAGTTGTACTTTGAGTAGTGAAAATTAAAATTAAACTTAATACAGTGATTCCCGAACTTTTTTGACACACGGCGCTCTTTTAAAGAAAGGTTTTCCCATGGCGCCTTTTCCTAATTCAAAGCATGACTAATCATAAGTAAAAGAAACAAATAGATAAAACACATATAGCACCAGAAATAATTGTAATATACATTTAATGAATATTAATAAAGATAAATAAATCCGGATTTCGAAAAAAATCGCGATTACTATACTTACTTATACTATATGTATATTTCATATACATAGGTATAAGAAAGTAAAAACAGCATTATTAAACAAATTCATTCATTAAAAAAAAACTATGGAAGCTTCACAATATTCCGCGGCACAAACTATGGGAACCACTGACTTAATATGTTATTTTAAACATTCAAAACCCTAAAAAATTAAAGTATAGTTTATTTTTATTGACCATAGACATATAGAGCATGGACCGCTCATCTGACTCGGAAACAGAGTCGTGTCAAAAGAAAGAGATAGAAAATAGTTATAGAATATACCTTTCTTTATTTTAACAAGAGTGTCTATTTCATTCTTCGTAGAAAAATATATAGATATATTCCAAACGCCTCTGCATCTCTCTCATTATTTTGGAGAAATGTTACACACTATTATGTTAATACAGAATATGCAATATGTTTATTGTGTTGGCAGCTTGTTTACACATCTATCATATGTAAATGCTGGGTTCTGATTGGTCCATTTGGAGATTAGCATGGCTGATACCAATAACAGAATATGATAAAACGGGGGATAAATCTGCTAAACAACCTCAACACGTGTACACATTCTTAACTGCCGTTAACAAACTGCTGTTGACATTGATGTTTAATATCACGTTTACCTAGTCGCCAAGTGCTAATTTTAGTACCTACCAGCGTACTTAATTAGGGAAAAACTTTCCTGAAAAGCAAAGAAAGTCGTTAAATTTAACTGCAATCGATGGAACAATTTTAATAGATCTTAACCTTCATGAAAATTTTACAGGAAACGATAAAAACCAATACAGTTTGTGATCACGCTACTGTAAAATCAAGTGTTTTTGAGATACTTTAAAAAATCATTAATTATTAGAAAACAACGAAATTATTTAATAGTATGTGATAATAATGCCACGTGTTATAAAAAGTTCGATCAAGATTTAAAACATTGTCTAGAGTAGAAATCAGGGGTCTTAAAGCAAGGTTGGTGTGCAGTACACCATAGAAAGGAATGCAGCCTTACATTATTGTATGTTTATTAACACTTTCCTAAAAATATAACTAAAATCATAACGATTTCACATCCTGTATAAAACCTTTGAATAGATTCTGGTCTAAATCATTTTTACTTTCTCGCAATATTAATGCTATATGAGAAGCTTTGTGATTGTTTTAAAGTGAGAAAAAAAATGTGTTCTCCGATTTAAAGAAAATTAACTTCATCTATCCGTTTCAGGTAAAATAAACAAAACGCGCCTAGTGGTGGGTTAGGAGGGGGAAATTAAAAAAGTATATTTGTAAAAAATTATTCTTAATGAGAAATATGTTTTAAGTAGTGATGAGCAAACCAAGACCAAGACCAAGACCAAGACAAGTCTTAGTTTTAGTCTTGTTCATTGAGTCTTGGTCTTGGTCTTGGTCTTGGTTTTTAGAAGATGTCTTGGTCTTGGTCTTGGTCTTGTCAAGAGTCTTGACAAGAGTCTTGGTTTTTTTTATCGTAAAAAAATGCTATTTTTTTCGGCTAAACCGCTGAACCGATTTTGATGAAATTTGGCAGGGATATAGCTTACACCCTGAGAAAGGACATAGGATACTTCGAATCCCAAAAATTCATCCCCTAAGAAATTGCAAGGGGGTGGAAATATTTGTATGGGAAATATTTCACCCCCTGTCACATATTAAGGGTTGTAATTATTTTCATCCGATCCGGCGGCAAAAATACTACGGGAGTGGGGGGTTTCTAAGGGGGAAAACAACCCCCTATCTCTCATAGGAACCGAGATATTTACGATTTTGTAAAATGAATGGAAACCAAAACAATAGAAAAAATATATATTTCACCCGTTTCATATATGAAAGGTTGTAATAAGTTTCATTCGATCTGGCGGGAAAAATACCATGGGGGTGGGGGTTCCAAGGAAAAAAAACAACAACTTATCTAACTTATAAGCCGAGATAAATTGATAAATGCGAAAGTGGATCTGGCTCTCTGTCTGTTTGCTATTTTTTCACTGCAAAACCGCTGAACCGATTTTGATGAAATTTTGCAGGGATATAGCTTACACCCTGAGAAAGGACATAGGCTACTTCGAATCCCAAAAATTCATCCCCTAAGAAATTGCAAGGGGGTGGAAATATTTGTATAGGAAATATTTCACCCCCTATCACATATTAAGGGTTGTAATTATTTTCATTCGATCCGGCGGGAAAAATACTACGGGAGTGGGGGGTTTCTAAGGGGGAAAACAACCCCCTATCTCTCATAGGAACCGAGATATTTACGATTTTGTAAAATAAATGGAAACCAAAACAATAGAAAAAATATATATTTCACCCCCTTTCACATATGAAAGGTTGTAATAAGTTTCATTCGATCTGGCGGGAAAAATACCATGGGGGTGGGGGTTATAAGGAAAAAAAACAACAACTTATCTAACTTATAAGCCGAGATATTTAAGATTTTAATATCATAAATGCGAAAGTGGATCTGGCTCTCTGTCTGTTGGCTATTTTTTCACGGCTAAACCGCTGAACCGATTTTGATGAAATTTGGCAGGGATATAGCTTACACCCTGAGAAAGGACATAGGATACTTCGAATCCCAAAAATTCATCCCCTAAGAAATTGCAAGGGGGTGGAAATATTTGTATAGGAAATATTTCACCCCCTGTCACATATTAAGGGTTGTAATTATTTTCATTCGATCCGGCGGGCAAAATACTACGGGAGTGGGGGATTCTAAGGGGGAAAACAACCCCCTATCTCTCATAGGAACCGAGATATTTACGATTTTGTAAAATGAATGGAAACCAAAACAATAGAAAAAATATATATTTCACCCCCTTTCATATATGAAAGGTTGTAATAAGTTTCATTCGATCTGGCGGGAAAAATACCATGGGGGTGGGGGTTCCAAGGAAAAAAAACAACAACTTATCTAATTTATAAGCCGAGATAAATTGATAAATGCGAAAGTGGATCTGGCTCTCTGTCTGTTTGCTATTTTTTCACTGCTAAGCCGCTGAACCGATTTTGATGAAATTTGGCAGGGATATAGCTTACACCCTGAGAAAGGACATAGGCTACTTCGAATCCCAAAAATTCATCCCCTAAGAAATTTTAAGGGGGTGGAAATATTTGTATGGGAAATATTTCACCCCCTGTCACATATTAAGGGTTGTAAATATTTTCATTCGATCCGGCGGGAAAAATACTACGGGAGTGGGGGATTGTAAGGGGGAAAACAACCCCCTATCTCTCATAGGAACCGAGATATTTACGATTTTGTATAATGATTGTAAACCAAAACAAATGAAAAAATATATATTTCACCCCCCTTTACATATGAAGGGTTGTAATAAGTTTCATTCGATCTGGTGAAAAAAATACTATGGGGGTGGGGGTTATATGGAAAAAAACAACACCCTATCTTACTTATAAGCCGAGATATTTAAGATTTTAATATTAAAATTGCGAAAGTGGATCTGGCTCTCTGTCTGTTTGTTATTTTTTCACTGCTAAACCGCTGAACCGATTTTGATGTTTAACAGACATTAATATTAAAATCTTAAATATCTCGGCTTATAAGTAAGATAGGGTGTTGTTTTTTTCCATATAACCCCCACCCCCATAGTATTTTTCTCACCAGATCGAATGAAACTTATTACAACCCTTCATATGTGAAGGGGGGTGAAATATATATATTTTCATTTGTTTTGGTTTACAATCATTATACAAAATGGTAAATATCTCGGTTACTATGGGAGATAGGAGGTTGTTTTTCCCCCTAAAACCCCACACTCCCGTAGTATTTTTGCCGCCGGATCGGATGAAAATAATTACAACCCTTAATATGTGACAGGGGGTGAAATATTTCCCATACAAATATTTCCACCCCCTTGCAATTTCTTAGGGGATGAATTTTTGGGATTCGAAGTAGCCTATGTCCTTTCTCAGGGTGTAAGCTATATCTCTGCCAAATTTCATCAAAATCGGTTCAGCGGTTTAGCAGTGAAAAAATAGCAAACAGACAGAGAGCCAGATCCACTTTCGCATTTATCAATTTATCTCGGCTTATAAGTTAGATAAGTTGTTGTTTTTTTTCCTTGGAACCCCCACCCCCATGGTATTTTTCCCGCCAGATCGAATGAAACTTATTATAACCTTTCATATATGAAAGGGGGTGAAATATATATTTTTTCTATTGTTTTGGTTTCCATTCATTTTACAAAATCGTAAATATCTCGGTTCCTATGAGAGATAGGGGGTTGTTTTCCCCCTTAGAATCCCCCACTCCCGTAGTATTTTTCCCGCCGGATCGGATGAAAATAATTACAACCCTTAATATGTGACAGGGGGTGAAATATTTCCCATACAAATATTTCCACCCCCTTGCAATTTCTTAGGGGATGAATTTTTGGGATTCGAAGTAGCCTATGTCCTTTCTCAGGGTGTAAGCTATATCCCTGCAAAATTTCATCAAAATCGGTTCAGCGGTTTAGCAATGAAAAAATAGCAAACAGACAGAGACAGATCCACTTTCGCAATTATAATATTAAAATCGTAAATATCTCAGCTTATAAGTAAGATGTTTTTTTCCATATAACCCCCACCCCCATAGTATTTTGTAATGCTTGTTTTTTACGATAAAAAAACCAAGACTCTTGTCAAGACTCTTGTCAAGACTCTTGGTCTTGTTCTCTTAGTCTTGGTTTTAGTCTTGTTCATTGAGTCTTGGTCTTGGTCTTGGTTTTTTGCTCTAGTCTTGGTCTTGGTCTTGGTCTTGAAATTTTACAAGACCAAGACTCAAGACCAAGACTGATTTTGCTCATCACTAGTTTTAAGTAGGCCAGTTAATGAAATATATTATACCTATAAAATTTTGAATTATATATAAAAAACAGTTCATCTCTATTAAATTGATAATGGTTATTGTTATAAAAAGACTATATTACTGTCATGCACATATTTATTTATTTATTGTATGAATTTGTAAAAATACTTCTAATATTTCATGGATAATGCATGTCATTACTCATGATCGTTTTGAAATTAGACATCAGATTTTGATTTATTACTTCCTTGTCAGAGTAGATAACGGTCTATAAATCAAACATATTTAAAAGCAATATGTATTCGACTTGCCTTTATCTTTGCATGTACGAAAATACCAACGAAAACTTTCATAATCAATTATATAGATTCTTGTATGAAAATTATTATTTTTAACTAATTTGCATTGAAGAGTAATTAGTTCTCAATACACAATTGATTCCATTGAATTGAATATTTTTATAAGGTACTGACACAAATCTTGGATCATAGTGATCATACCCCAGGGTTGGGTTTTTGTTTAATTAAATATACTAAACTAGCGGAATCTCGCGGCTTTGCTCGCGTAAACTTCGAAACTAAGGAGGTTTCTAACTCCATACATGATAGGGGATGACATATTATTTATATTTATATTGATTTATATTCATTAACTATAAAAAAACGTAAATATCTTGGATCTTAGTTAAAAATTGTATAAACTAACCCCCTGACTACCTTCGTCATTATAACGTAAGCAATTATGCAGATAAACATATCAAAAACACAGACCCTGATTATCCCCGCCATTAAGGGTTGAATATCGAAATTTTTATTTTAATAGATGACTATTTTGCCCAAATTTACCTTTATAAGTAAAGCAGGTATGCAGATAAACATATCTAAATCCATCGTCATCCCCGTCCCATGTTATTAGGGCTTGAATATCGAACTTTAATTTTTAATTGAATATTAATTTGAACAATTATGAAGATAAATATATCAAAATTTTACCCCCCCCCCCATTTCCATAGGGGTTGAATTTTCGTATCTGATATTTGCCTTGTAAGTACCTACTTGTGCCATGTTTCATTCGGTGAATACAAAAACAAATATTTGACAAACCACACTTTAGGGGTTAAATTTTGGAAAATACTGAAATAATTGTTTCATTATTTATATTGTAGAGTATGTTCGATAAGGTTCAATTAAATGCGAAAAAAAAATATTTTTTTATATAAACTTTGACACCCTGTTTTAACCCCGTAAAATCCATTCTTAGTGGGTGCTTACATCATAAAAGGAAGGCACCTACGAAATTTTACGTTTCTAGGTCCAGGGGTTTGGGCTGTACGTTGATATATGAGTGAGTGAGTGGTTAAGGACAAACTCTTTTATAGATATAGATAGAAATATTTGTTGATATTTGGATACTTCCATTACTGATTAATTTGATGGCAATCGGCCAGTGGGTGTCAAAATGTGGACATTTAAACTAAAAATTAGTGTAATCTATTAATTATTAACTACATATTATATTGTCATATGACATATAGCATCAGCTTTACATTGTTTCAAACATTACGATTCTTTATTATATATTCTGTGGGAATAGGTATAATAATTTTTTAAAGGTAAAAAGTTGTATTGTATACAGAAAATGTAAGTGTACATTCATACAGGGTGTTCCATTTTAAATAATGCAGTTAAATATTTTTCAAACTATTATACTATTAGCAAGTTTCCATCACTGGATGCCCATTACTGGTTTTAGTTAATCCATTATTGAAGAAAAATCATGAACAAAATAAAAGGGTATAATTTAAAAAAAAAACTTTAATTATGGACTTTGGTAATTGATTTAGTAAAGAGATACTTTTCTTATTAGTAATATGAGTTAATGAGAATTACAAAAAATAAACCTAAATAATTAGTTTATTTTATCCCCGTACATCCCGACAACTTATTATTATAACATATTTTTTACTCTCTAAAAGTGTAAGAATATAATTTTAGGCTGTAATTTGCAGTTTATCCATCAATTTATATTAAGTAGGTATATGTAAATATTATAACAGTTTCAGACTGTAAAAATTTATCAACACCCACACGTAGGTGTTGCCGTCCAACTCACTTGGACACAATTAAAAAAATACCCTTACCAATCGATTCGTGAATCAATCTCAAATCCAACGAGGTATATGGTATATATATATGGTATATGGTATGAACAATTTTGTATGAAAAATTGACATTATGCCTGTTCGTGGCTGGATGGAGGGTCATGATCGGAAAAATTCCTTAAATATGCTAAAGTAGAATCACAGATCTACCATTTAGCGAAAACCCGAGGTCTCTAGGTGGTCAGGGGGGCGAAATCTCTCGATGGAAGACAGACGGACGGACGGACGAAAATCGAGCATATAAGCGCTACTACTTCGTGGGTTACGCTAAAAATATTTTATAATGATAAATTGTCGCTTAATATCTGGGATGTGCAGGAAAAAACTGCAATTCTTCAGGTTTCTTTTTTTCTGTGTATGTACTGTTATAATTTAGAAATACATAATAATAAAAATATAACGAAGAGAATTGTGTGTAGTAAACTATAAACCAACATTTACAAATTTCTCATAACTATGTTAATTATTGAGAAATAACAAAATAGAAAGTACATCTGTACTTCTTATGAAAACACCCAGTTAAGAGATGTAAAAAAATATTTCTAAACAATTGAATCATTGTTGTGATAATTTAACTGTCTTTTATACTAGAACTAGCAAAAATAAAAATAAAATTGCTGTGAATATAATGTATTTTCTTGTATAAGGCCTGATATTATATAGAATTTCACTTTCTTAGAAAATATTTGAACGAGACATCAAAGTAAAATGAAGTTCTATATCGTTTATTAATTACTAACGACTATCTGCGTTATTATAATTTTAATGATCATTTATATGCATGATCCAATAAAACAAGGTCTGCTATGGATATTTTGACAGCCGTCATATATAAATTTCGTGCCGATGACGTATTACATCGGCAAGAAATTCATGTGTGTTGTGCTTTAAAATATTGATCAATAATATAATTAAATCAAAGATAAAATAAAACTGCTCCATAAACAGTATTGGTTGTTTATTTATTTATAATCTGTTTGTGACAAATTCCTTATTAGATAAATTTCATGGTGATGACGTCACAGTATAGAACAAATGAACTGTTCAGTAGACCTTGTATTATTGGATCATGATTTATATTATGTATAATTTATATAATATTTAATTAATTTACTATAATATTTTACTCTTAAAATTAAAGAGGCAGAATAATTATTTGAATCACTATCGTTGTCAGAATAATTAATAGAATTAATATAGAGTATTTTAGTTTTCAAGAATGGTAAAACTAAATACACGCAAGGTAAAAAGCTAAACTACCCAGTTATATTAATTTTGAAAAAATCAAATTTTTTTTAATGCATTTTTTCAAAGTAAAATATTTCTCTAAAAATTTCGGACCATTATTTATAGAGATATACAACTTTGAACGGAGCTGTCTCTAATGTATTCAAGTAGGCACAAGTCGTAACTTGAAAACGATTTTGCTGATCGTTTTAAAATATATACATAATATACATTATTTTATACATAATTGTCCTCTGGATGGACGATAAACTTTTTTTTGGACGGTTATTATTTTTTTATAGCCAAAAATGCGAGTGAAATTTTAATCAAATAAAGAACTTAGACTTTCAACATCCCCCATTCTGTGAAAAATCCCTTAGTCCATCCAGAGCATTATGTCATTAACTAATGATCCCTTTTTTTCTGATGATCCAGTGACAAGCAGCAATGATCACGGCAAACATTTTTTTTGGACTCCTCCTAAATTTGTTGTATCCCACTTATTTTTTTAATATTTTGCCATAAAAAAATTACTTCATTTTCTGTAAATACAAAATCTTTCATATGGAAAAACATTTTTTATTAATTATTTAAATGCGTGGCCAGAAAATCCTAAAAAAGAGCTTTTTTGGAAGTCGCAACTGGGTCTGCCCCCTTAAAGGATTCTATACTTTCTGAAAAAGGACGAAAGAATAAACGTCTTATAAAATTTAAGAATACTACCTAAAAACATAAAAAATATTACATACTTCATATTCCAGTTGAAATCATCCAAACAAAGACAAACATGCGTATAAAGCATTTAAATTCATGCGTTTAATACAATAATTATCTTCCGTGGGGTTCATTCGCAACAACAGTTGTCCTGTAATATTTTTATCTCTTTGATAATAACGAAATACGTATGTCGATAAACGCATCGAGAACCATTGAAAACAGAACATTTACATACATCAAGAAGGCTGGGTGGGTGGATAATATCCAGCCTTCTCAATCGGAACGAGGAAGCAACTGATTGTGAGGTGAAGCTGGTGCAAATGACAATCGTGGTTAAGTCAGGGTTGGATTTAGAATTATGTGATATGTTTGTTGATTTTCGGATTATTTTTATTTTAAACTATAATTTGAATAACTATGTATAGAAACTTGGATCGCCATTTCCGGCCGCCATCAAAAAAAAATATTGGAGTTTATGTTACTTATTTGTTACTAATTTGTTACGCCAAAATAAAATTTGTTACTTTAACCCTTTTCGAAAAAACTCCAAACTGCTAACTTAATAAAAACTTGGATCGCCATTTCCGTCCGCCATCAAAAAAAAGTATTGGAGCTTATGTTACTTATTTGTTACTAATTTGTTACGCTAAAATAAAATTTGTTACTTTAACCCTTTTCAGAAAAAAACCCAAACTGCTAACTTAATAAAAACTTGGATCGCCATTTCCGTCCGCCATCGAAAAAAAGTATTGGAGCTTATGTTACTTATTTGTTACTAATTTGTTACGCCAAAATAAAATTTGTTACTTTAACCCTTTTCAGAAAAAAAACTCCAAACTGCTAACTTAATAGAAACTTGGATACCCATTTCCGTCTGCCATCAAAAAAAAGTATTGGAGCTTATGTTACTTATTTGTTACTAATTTGTTACGCCAAAATAAAATTTGTTACTTTGACCCTTTTCAGAAAAAAACCCCAGTGCTAACTTAATAGAAACTTAGATAGCCATTTCCGTCCGCCATCAAAAAAAAGTATTGGAGCTTATGTTACTTACTTGTTACTAATTTTTTACGCCAAAATAAAATTTGTAACTTTATAATTATATAAAAAATGAGTATTCTTTTTAACAAAATTTATTTTATTTTTTTCACAAAATAATTATTTTTAGGTGAATTTGTGTCAGTAGAAGTGTTTAACAATGAAAACTATAATAATGAAGAGATGAAACTTGACTCAATTCCAAAAATTCTTGTAAATTATAATGAAAAATGTAAAGAATTACTTCTTATTGGGGTTATTGAATTTAAATCTAGTTTAAATCACAAAAACAAAAGATCAGACTTAAATAATATTAAATTATAAAATTCAGATGGCCATTATATTGCATATGAATATAGGAGAGGTAGCAATTAATGGTATAAATTCGATGATTTGTTGGATGCTCCTATTAAAGTCAAAAATGTATTAAAAATTGAACCGATTATATTATTTTATGTTAACGTAAATAAAATGAATTAAAATGTTAACAAGTTTTTTTTTAACTCTAATATTATTATATTTAGTATACACTATATTATTATATTACATATAAAATTACATAAATATATGTTACATTGTTATCTATTTATAGATATGTGAAAATCATATAATTTTATATATTCCTTTATGTGTTAAAGTAACAAATTTTATTTTGGCGTAACAAATTAGTAACAAATAAGTAACATAAGCTCCAATACTTTTTTTTGATGGCGGACGGAAATGGCTATCCAAGTTTCTATTAAGTTAGCAGTTTGGAGTTTTTTTCGAAAAGTGTTAAAGTAACAAATTTTATTTTGGCGTAACAAATTAGTAACAAATAAGTAACATAAGCTCCAATACTTTTTTTTGATGGCGGACGGAAATGGCTATCCAAGTTTCTATTAAGTTAGCAGTTTGGAGTTTTTTTCTGAAAAGGGTTAAAGTAACAAATTTTATTTTAGCGTAACAAATTAGTAACAAATAAGTAACATAAGCTCCAATACTTTTTTTTTATGGCGGACGGAAATGGCTATCCAAGTTTTTATTAAGTTAGCAGTTTGGAGTTTTTTCGAAACGGGTTAAAATAATAAATTTTATTTTGGCGTAACAAATTAGTAACAAATAAGTAACATAAGCTCCAATACTTTTTTTTGATGGCGGACGGAAATGGCTATCCAAGTTTTTATTAAGTTAGCAGTTTGGAGTTTTTTCGAAACGGGTTAAAATAATAAATTTTATTTTGGCGTAACAAATTAGTAACAAATAAGTAACATAAGCTCCAATACTTTTTTTTGATGGCGGACGGAAATGGCGATCCAAGTTTTTATTAAGTTAGCAGTTTGGGTTTTTTTCTGAAAAGGGTTAAAGTAACAAATTTTATTTTGGCGTAACAAATTAGTAACAAATAAGTAACATAAGCTCCAATACTTTTTTTTGATGGCGGACGGAAATGGCGATCCAAGTTTTTATTAAGTTAGCAGTTTGGAGTTTTTTCGAAAAGGGTTAAAGTAACAAATTTTATTTTGGCGTAACAAATTAGTAACAAATACGTAACATAAACTCCAATTTTTTTTTTTGATGGCGGCCGGAAATGGCGATCCAAGTTTCTATACATTGAATAACTACAGTCTAAATCGATTATAACGACATCAAGGTGACCAGTTATATTAGGTTGTAAAAGCTGATAGTCGTAAAAACCGGTAAAAAGGCAACTGTATGAGATTCTGTTGGGACTTTTATTTTGAGTCGTTAAACGATATCGTTATAACCGATTTCAATTGTAATAGCATAAATGCCTGTTTTTTAATGTCTTATAAAATACAAATCTAATAGGCGAACGACTTCACCGAGAAAAAAATTCCCGGTAAACCGATTTTCAATGCCAATTTTTCCGAATTACCGGTATTTGAAAAAAGTTGGTAAATATACAATTTCTAGCTAGGTACATCAAAATAATTTTTTAAGTTATTTGTGTACATAACCCGGAAAAAAATTTAGATCTGAAGTGATCAAATCAGATCTTGATAGATATGCATTTTGAGACAAAATCATTTTTGTTCACTGGTTTTTGATCTGTGGAGACCTCATGAGACCTGTAAAGATTTATAATGATCTATAAAGATCTCTGAAGGTCTTTGTAATAATGAAAATTAATGAATTTTCAACGTTTCAATTTCTTCACGATCTACAATGATCTTTAGATATCTTTGTAGATCATTGTTGTTGTATATCTTGGCAGGTTTCTACAAATCAAAACCCAGTGAAAAATATGTCTCAAAATGCAGATATATTATAATTTGATTTGATCACTTTAGATCTAAATTTTTTCCCGGGTATGTTAAATATTTTGCTAAAATACATTTGGTATGGTTAAAAATACAAATAGCAACTATAGAAAAAACAATATTTAATAACCAATTGTGTTACTTATATAGTTTGAACATTTATTATTACATATCGTAAACAAAAGCAAGTGTATCGAATAGTGTTATGCTGTCTATTGGTCTGTCTGATTTACTCAAATCCATAATAATTTTATGCATCAGTGATTTTTATTCGCTTTTAGCAGCAGCAACCTGTGGCTTGGTGACAAATGTTAGGTAATGAGTTTTATTTCTATATGAATCGTATGGATGCACGCCGAGATGAGACTTTTCTAGGCCGGAGACAGTAAGTCAGGGTTGGCTCCCCACTGGGTAACCCAAAAAAACCCACCCGGGTTTTTTTGGGCAACTTGACTTAAAAAAACCCAGTGGGTTTTTTTTAAATTTCATTATTTTAGGGTATTTTTGAATGAATTATTTTATTTTGTAACGAAATAATTATAATACAATCATTCCAGACCTATATATTTTACTTGTACTTACAATAACAGTGGTAATAACTAATTGTACCTATACATACATACTCTGTGATTTGAAAAGTTTAAAACAAATAACTTTTTGTCTAGACCTAAAAAAGTTATCAAATATCACTCGTTTCGACAATATGAGAGAAGATTTAGAATGACGGCAACCCCATTTTTTTAATACTAACCCTCTTTACTACAATTAGGATGGATAATTTTGGATTAATAAAAACACATGACAAATGTTCATTTATTTCTCAAAAATAAACAGTGTCTTTTAAAACTTATGATAAATAAATATTTTAAATAATTTCTCTAGAAATAACCAACATTCTCGAATAAAGGATTTAAATATTTTTTACTCTGTAAGAAATGGAAGTATTGTAATACCGTCGAAAAATTGTGTCCGAGATAAATGCAGATTCTGATTGTACTATATAGACCGGGAGCCAGGCTACATTCCGTTTGAAAAACCGTTAGGATTCATAAGAGTTGGTGATTTACATTCAGAAAGATGTAAAGAATGAAATTCTGAAGGTTGCCGGAACAAAAACTCGGAACTTTTTTTGATACGAGCATTATAACGGAGTCCTTCCAGTTATAAAAAAACCTATGTTGCACCATTTTTAATTTTGATGAAAGTTTAGTCAGTTGTTATTATACGTATTAGTTAGCAAAAACTGTAATTAGAAAATTTTAAATGTTCACAGGTTGGAGGTGGTGATCGTTTTACCCTCGTAAGATATGAATATTTCATCGATTTTTAACGATTCTTCGACTCGCTATAGCATGCGTTCTAATTAAACAATTATAATGAACTTGGGGTCATTTGAAAGCCTAAAGAGTCTAGCTTCAAAATGATTTAACTCAATTTTAAGTTTAGATTATTTTCGTTGTAGATATTCGTAATAAAGGCTTTTCAATATCATTTATGAAATTGTCATTTTATCTTTTTTTCAAAATTTTCAATGGCTTTCTGGTTTAACCGAGAAAGCTGTAATTATGCGTAAGTTATTTTCACATATAGTACTCAGTACCCACAAAAAATCAGTTTGATTGATGCACATTTTCTATTAAAAAAATTAAGTTAAATGTCACAAATATCACGGAAACTCCAAAAACAGCTGTTTTCGAAGCAAATAAAAGTTATGTGGGGGGCAAGATAAATTGCTGAATTTTTTTTTACAAATGCTCTTAATAATTATCTAAAAAGGGCATGTTGATTCGTTTTGTTATTTTAATTTTTTTAGCTGCCAGAAATTTAAAAATAATCAAAAAAATGCAAAAACTCCAAAATTAGCTATTTTCAAAGTAAAAATAATCTATGAAGGGGGTGAGATTAAAATGGAAATTTTTTTCTACAGATGCTACTGCCCCTAAGAGCAGATTCTGATTATAGTATACCTACATATAAATTCAATGTAAAGAACTGATATTTCCATATGGCGGCTATGCATGTGTCTGTCTGGGTGAAGAATTTTCACGATAAGTTTATTGTAAAAATTTGAATTACTTTTGGGGAAAATGTTTGTCTTAGTAAGTACTTTAGACCTATTGATTTTTGGGATTATCGGATCAGGGGTTTTAGAAATATTTGAAATTTTGTACCTAATATTAAACTGATAGTTCAATTGAACCTAAAGGACATTTATTTATTTATAGATCGAAAGCAGCTATTAAAAAGAGAGAAAAACATGCTCAAAATTTAATTTTAAATAATAAAATATTACATTTTCTAATTCACGTTTCCTAATGCAAGTTAATTCAAATTTTCAGATTCTTATTCTACATTTTTGTTTTTTTGTTATTGAGGATATTACAGAACTAATATTTTTATAAATATTTATATAGTTTAGTAAATTATATACCATTTCGAACAGTTAATTAACATATTAAAAATGGTATTTTTTTTATTTTGTTACTAGGCAATTAAAAATAGATATATTATAGAAAACTATATTTGGAAATTCGAAGGACCTTTTTTATATAACGAAAATACTGAGGATAATTTTCCTTTTTTAGACGCAATTACATCAATGAACATCATTTGAATACATTTTTTTATGTTTAAAATATATATTATATGTCTTTACTTAATTTAAAAAAACCCAATAAAACCCAAAAAAACCCGGTTTTAAAACCCAATAAAACCCGCTGGGCTGGGCTTTTTTAAAAAAACCCGGGTTTTTGCCAACCCTGGTGTAAGTAGGTCTTGAAACGAAATTGAGGCCGAGACGAGTCTAGATTTTAAAAGATTACTATTAATATGATCAGTGAATAATTAAAACAAAATATAAGAGATCGTTGTATTTCAAAATTTCTCCAATAAATGGAAAAAATTATAAACAAATTCACACGAGACCGAGATTTGCCTCGGTCTCGATCACGTATACGATACGGGATCAAGACGAAACCCATATTTGTAAATAGCGATTAAACTTGAGAAAAAATACCTTTTATATTTATTAAATTCGTTACTGTCGTCGAAGATAATGTCAAATGAGTGAAGGGGTTACAGACGCAACAATAGATTCATCTTTCCCCACCCCCTTTTCCTGATCTGTGCAGATGGCATGACCCTGCGGTACCTTTGTCACAGATATTCGATGTAAGTACTTATACAGTATTTATACAGGTTGTTTCTTTATTATAAGACCAGGCATTTATAGATAAATAAAAATATCTCTGGTTTTTTAATTTGTTATTTTTTATCTATCGTATTTGCTAAATGAAATAATGTATATTGACCAATTCAGGGGGGGGGGTCTGACTCCTAATTTTTCCATGGGTTCGCCACTGCACGGAACTCTTAATAGTACAGGCAATGAAGGGAAACATTGTCCTGTTCTTGGAACAAATTAGGAGTTCGATGTTTGATATCAATGTAGTATACATAGTACGTATGTACTCAAAAGTCCCCATCTATAGGCCTTGTGGAATTTTTTTTAGAGCCGTTTGAAGTTTAATTTTGTTATTCTTGAATAACTTCAAGACAAATAAAGATACGGAGGCGTGCCTTATATTAAAATTTTCAAAAATAATTACTTTTCAGCAATATTTCAAAATTTCCCAAGGCCTATAGGTGGGGACTTTTGACTTCAGACGCACTATAATGTATACTACATTGGTACCAAATTTCATCGCACTCCTAATTTGTTCTTTTTCAATCCCTTCATTGCCTGGACTATAAAGGAATCTTACATCAAAATTAAAACCAAACTAAAAAGTCAAGCATACTATGATACATGAAAAAATAACAATTGTAAATTTTTCAAAGCCAACTAAAATTCAAAATGAAAATCTTTATTTACAATACCATAAAAACTGTGATTCACAACTGTATGTGTGCATGTATGTGTGTGAATTAATGTTTGTATGTATATATATGCATGTATGTGTGTATGTATGTAGAAGATTGCTGACTGCTTCATTCTTGTGTATTTTTATTGGAAAAAGAAACAAAAACTTTTCATACGTATGAAACATATATTTGATATACAAAGTTGGTAAAGAAAATTACTTTTCCGGATTAATAATAAAATTTCAGTTATATACCACTGAATAAAAATAACGTTTGGTTATCAGTTTCGCGTACGATAAAAAGTTTTTTATGTGATGCAGACTTATTAAAGATGTAAACAAAATAATAAAGTAAATCTTCAAATGTATTTTTACAAATTGTGAATTAATGGGTTATTTTCATTTAAACTTTTTATTATTGTTTTTTATTGATGATTTTGACTTCTGGGAAAAAGTTTCGTCCTATTTGCTTTTAAATGTAAATATACTCACGTTTTACAGAAATAAAAATCTCTTATGCCCGGTATTATAAAAAATTGCTTAAGTGCAAAAGCAAATTAGCTTCCAGCTAACGCTATCTGCTAGCTATTAACCATTAGCTGCCACTGTAGGGTATCAGGCACCCCACATTGTTTCAACTTTAATGTAAACTGTTTAAATTTTACAAAGTTTTCAAATTTTTATATGCATTAATATTAAATATTTTTTAAATAACCGATTAGAGTATATTCCGTTTCGTTCGAAGATGATAGAGGAATTTTATTGAATTAAAATATTCAATAGCTTATGAGTCATTAGCATTTTAGTGTCTGGGATACGAGGTGACCCCAGTGTAGCAGTTATGTTATTCTGGAGCAGCTAAGGGTTAAATATAAATGACAACCACTCACATATGTAACGAATGAAATCGTTCATATGTTAATCTTGACGCACATGTGATAAGTAGAAATCAGTGAATTAAAATAAGTGCTGTCAAATGTACCTCATAAAATGCATAACATTTACATAACATTATACGTTTATTACCACTGCTTTAAAATCTTTGGCAATGTCATAACAATCTAACACATAATAGATAACGATAGCTGGCAGCTATGAGCTGGAAGCCATGAAGCATAGAATAAGGAGTATGAACTATACAATTTGTTGAGTCAAAATATGACTCCCGAGCCAGGTGGTCTCTCGTGTTCGAGTCAGTGCGCAGTAGTTGACTGCGCATCCGTGTATAGCTGTGTGCGTACCCCGCTTCATAACATTTGACCAATCAGCGGCCGTGCGAGAATACGTCTTCCTTTCATGCTGCGTACAAAGTAAATTTCTTACTTCTGCGCAGAATATCGAAAAATGCGGACCGCTTTCTTTAGTTTCCGTTTTTTGGCCTACCCTTTCCACTAATGTTTAACCTCCTTATTGTATCTTCATGCTGGAAGCTAATTTGCTTTTGCACTAAAGCAAATTCTTTATAATACCGGGCATTATTGTTTCAAATTCTACTGACTTATATTTGACATACCACATGCTTTGGTATGAGTCCAGTGTTGGATTTGCCATTAGGCCCGTGAGGCCCGGGCCTAGGGCGCCAGCATTTTAGGGGCGCCAAAATATTAGAGGCTGTATAATTTAAAGAACGATTGAAAACTTAGTTTTGATATGTAAAGTATTTAAAATAAATAAGTATTAAACAAAAATAAGTAATTATTAAATTAGGTATTTAACAAAAAATTTTTAGAAAAATGTTTTTTAAGCATACCATATTTATATTTCTAAAACTGAATTGTTTTCATATTACTAATATATAGGTAATAAAAAAACTAACTCGCTTGTATATATTTTAATACCAAAAATATTTATGTTTTCACGGTTAAGGTGTAAAATATTAATTCTTCATATTTATTTTTTAGAGTCAGATTAATCTCACTAACTGTTGGGCGCCCCAAAATACCTTAATTTTTTTTTAGTTTTGAATAAAAATAAGGTAAATATACAGATATTAAAAATCTTTTTGGTAATAGCTTATTCTACCTATTTTACCTATAAATGTAGTTCTTCATTAAAGTTTTTTGATTTAAAAAATTATTTAAAAAAAAATGAAAAAACCACGAAAAGGTAGGTAGGTACCTAAGGTACCTATAAAAACATAACAGGTGAAAGAGGTAATTCAGTGTTGTAAAAACGATTGCTGTACTAAAAAGTCAAATTAAAAAAAAAAGTTTTATTTGTAAAATTTCATGATTTAAAAAAATGTTGAGCAACCTTTAAAATTTCTCAATTATATCAAGTTTAAAAAATCTTTCTCAAAATCTATAATCATATACAGGGTGATTCAGCACTGTCGTGCCAAACTTAAACCGTAGATTATGAAAAATATTTTAAGCAAAAAAACTTCTAATGAACATGTGTCCGGAAATTTTTCGTGAGGGAACTACAGGCCTCCAAAGATTTTACTAAAAATGAGTTTTTATTTAATATCTAGAGAACCCTTTGTGATAAAATTATGAAATTTGGTATTCTGTTTAGTATTAATAAGTGTTATCGATTACTCATATTAACTAGTTATAATTTAGACTAGAGATGTATGGGGTCAGTGGGCCCATCGATTTTAATCTAGTATTTTTTGTTCTTTAATATTTTTATAAACTTGGACACTTATTTAAGGTTATATGATACAAAATACACAAAAACATACTTTACTTATTTGTCATAGGATAAACCGTTTTCGAGGAATATCGATGGAAAAGAAAGCATGCAGAATTTAACTTAATACGGATGCTTCAAATTACAAATAATAAATTTATATTCTTGTTCTATCATAAAAATGATGACAAAAAGTTAACATAAGTATACCTCAAAAAATGCATCCTTATCAACAAATAGCCATTTTTAGTTTCGTTTTTTAGTCAAATTATAAAAGTACATAATACAGTATTACAACTGGCTATAGATCTTAGAGGATTCATATTAGGAAGTTTCTTTATATGAACTTTTTTTTCTACCTTTAATCACAGAACAAGAATATAAATTTATTTTTTGTAATTTGGAGCATCCGTATTAAGTTAAATTCTGCATGCTTTCTTTTCTATCGATATTACTCGAAAACGGTTTATCCTATGACAAATAAGCAAAGTATATTTTTACGTATTTTGTGTCATATAACCTTAAATAAGTACCCAACTTTATAAAAAAATTAAAGAATAAAAAATACTAGATAAAAATTGATGGGCCCGCAGGCCCCATACATCCCCAGTCTAAATTGTAATTGTTTAATATGAGAAGTCGATAACACTTATTATTACTAAACAGAATACCAAATTTCATAATTTTATCACAAAGGGTTATCTAGATATTAAATAAAAACTCATTTTGATGAAAATCTTTGGTGGGCTGTAGTTCCCTAACCAAAAATTTCCGGACACATGTTTATTGGAAGTTTTTTGCTTAAAATATTTTTCTCAATCTATGGTTTAAGTTTGGCACGACAGTGCTGAATCACCCTGTATAATAAAATATTGAAAACGTAAATTATAGAATTATTTATTTCATGGCTACTATCTAATATATAAAAAGTACTAATATCCTTTTCTACTCTAAAAAGAGTGAAAAGCTATTTGCGTGCAAGTATGGGCCAAGACAGACTCAATGCACTTGCATTGTTGTCTATCGAAGCGAAATTAGTGCAAGAAATTGATTATGGGGATATCATTAATGTTTTCGCGCAAGCTAAGGCAAGAAAAATAAAGTTAATCTGATATGTGATGTCATAAAAAATTTATGTATGCTTTTTTAAGAATTTATTATTATATAAAAATTAATAAAGCTTATAATAAATATATTCAATTTTCGTAAATTAGATGTTTTATTATAATAATTATCACCAGGCCCTGTGAGAGCTTCAACGGGGCCCGGGCCAACCTACACTTTGGGGGCCCCATATCCCCCCCTCCACTGAGCATAAGGACATTCCAAACAAATTTCGTACTGGTAAAATTCTAATAATTTTCTGATATTATTTTAGTATCAAAAATCAGGGGTTTTTACGAAAATTTTGCTTTCTACTTGAACTTTTACCAGAAGGTGTATCTTTTTTGCAATATATTTATGTTTTTTAAATAACCTCTGTTAAAAATAGTTTAAGTATCAAAAAATATGTAAAATATAAATAATTTTCAAGGCGCCGGGGCCCCTGAAACGCAGGGGGCCCGGGCCATATGGCCCTCCTAGCCCCCCCTCTATCTGGGTCTGATTATCACTACAAAGCAAAAGGGGCGCCATATCGGACGGGGCCTAGAGCGCAGTCGAACCTAAATCCGCCACTGGGTATGACCAGTTGGCTATACGGACGGACGACAAATTGATAAGATTTATATAGGATAAAACTATAAGAAAAATAAGACTAAATGTGAACGCATGTTTTTTTTTAATCTGTAAAATAAATGAAAGTCCGACATCTGTTAAGTCCGCTGTTAAAACCACTGGTCAAATAAATGACCTTAAACATTTTTATTATTCACACCGGGAACCACCGCATCTTATCTTTTTATTTATTTAAATTAGTTTATATTTATTTTGTGAACTATTTATAGAACCGTTCGTTATTTTTCGGCATTACTCATACAGTACAAACATATCTATAAATATTTTATTGATAAGATGTTAATAGAAATATAATAACTGCTTTATTGTAACTGATAAATAGTTATGATCGATAGATTTATTTTTATATTTGTATTAGTATCAGTTCAATAATAAAAATAATTAGCCTGCAAGATTAGCTCATCTTATGAAGAAAAATATTATTTTTTACTTATCAATTAATCAGTGGCGGCGTATGGTAGATTGGCACCCCGGGCGGTGTTTTTTTTGCACCTAGAAAAAAGTGCTGCCTTTTTTTTCGTTCTCAACTCAATATTAATTTCAGTTTTATGTTTTTTTGCACCCCCTTCTAGGAAAAAGTGTTGTCCTTTATTTTTTTTTTATTTTTTTTTGTTGTCAATTCAATATTTTTATTTTTATTTATGATCTTAATGACATGTTCTACACACTTTCTAGAGTATTTAAAGAACACTTTGTCACCCCTTGGTGCTTGGCATCCGGGGCGAGCCGCCGCCACCGCCTCCTTCTTACGCCGCCACTGCAATTAATTAATAATATACCTTGAAATGATAAGAACATGCGAAGAAATACAGAAAAATATTGTTTAATTTTTTTAATAATTTGTTTCTATTTTATTAAATTTCATATACAGTGTGTTGATAAAGTAAGGAACAATATTCATAACTGCGTCATTTAATGTTTTCAAGCAAAACGCTCGAACATGTCGATTAGTATTTTTAGTTGTGGATTTTTTGATATAAGAAAATTGTATACAGGGTGTCTCAAGAAGAAGATACGCAGTCATAATTGATTTTTTTAAATAGAACACCCTATATATTATACCATTTTTGAATTATACGATAAATTCTGAACACTTTTTGTACAGCATAACATACCTCTAAAATCAGTGGTTTTTGAAATAATGACGTTAAAAATGTGTCTCAAGATGAATATATGCAGTCATCATTGATTTTTTTAAATAGAACTTCCTGTAAATTATGCCATTTTTGAATTATACGATAAATTCTGAACACTTTTTGTACAGCATACCACAGCTCTAAAATCAGTGGTTTTTGGAATAATGACGTTAAAAATGTTATAAATAATTAAAAAATTAATAAACTTTAATAATAAAATATACAAAAGAAATAAAATTATTTCAAAAACCACTGATTTTAGAGCTGTGGTAAGTTGTACAAAAAGTGTTCAGAATTTACTGTACAATTCAAAAATGATATAATATACAGGATGTTCCATTAAAAAAAATCAATGATGACTGCATATATTCATCTTGAGACACATTGCAAACGTCATTATTCCATAAACTGCTAATTTTAGAGATATGGTATGCTGTACAAAAAGTATTCAGAATTTATCGTATAATTCAAAAATGGTATAATATATAGGGCGTTCCATTTAAAAAAATCAATTATGACTGCGTATCTTCTTCTTGAGACACCCTGTATACAATTTTCTTATGTCACAAAATCCGCAACTAAAAATACTAATCGACGTGTCCGAGCGTTTTGCTTGAAAACATTAAATGACGCAGTTATGAATATTGTTCCTTACTTTATCAACACACTGTATGTAGCATGTTTTTGATAGTTTCAGTTAATTTAATAATTTTTATATGTCAAAAACCATACATGTATTATAATACATTTATAGAGAATATTCTGAACTATAAAATCCGATAGTAATACACAGGGTATTCCATTAAGAAAATTTATATTACAAATTATCTTTGAAATTTGACATTCAATTGTTTTTTTGATTCCGCTATGTGTATGTGTGTATTTTGTATACATATATCAGTAGCGTAACCAGTGGGAGGGGAAATTATTAAATAATAGTTTTAAAAATTATTTACTTTTCTATACGCTGAATATAAAAATCATTTTTTTTTAATATTTGAATATGTGTTTGTACCTATGCACATCCCCCCTTTTTGGTTTAATGTATAATTTCTTAAATTATTGTATGTAATTTACTAAATATATAAAATACTTTTTTTTTTGTTTATTATGAATTCTCAATATCTTTACCATATGTTATTGTTAAAAATTTCTACGACATTCATAATGATTCATTGACTAATACAAAAATATATTAACCCTAATTTACACCATTTTATTTTGAAATAATATGCGGTGAATTAATTAATAAAATACATATTTTTATTATACAATTTTTATTATAGAAAAATACAAAATTACAAGTAGTCCAATGTTAATTTACTGGATACAAAAATACAATAATACATAATAAAAAAAATGTTAAAATTCTATTTTTTGTTTTATTCCACATCGCCCTTTAATTCTTTATACTTGACGTTTGAATTTCATTGGAAATTTAGAACATCTCTCTTTCGATTTACGCAGCAGATATGTTCCAAGAAATATCGTGTAAATCGAGGGATAAGTGTATGTCAAAGAGGGATACAAGATAAAACAAAAAATATAATTTTAAATCATGTAAAATACTACGATATAACTACTGAAAAATTGATATGCTTAAAAACGTTTTGTGAAGCTTAACATGGCCGAATGGTTCGGCGCGCTTTTAAACGGTCCACCGAAGTGTTGGCTCCTGCCGACGTTAAAGTCCAAGTTTGTGTCACGGTCGCTGTACAGGTTAGCGGTACCGGTGACACCCACGTTAGTGCCGAAACTTGGGGTGTGCTGCACCTGGACACCTGCTCCGAGACCAGCGTCTTGATGGTAGTAGTTGGCACCACCTCCAAGCTGTTTTGGAAAAGTTAAATTTATTTAACTTTTATATAGTTACATAAAAAAGGAGCCAATAATTTTATAGAAAAAATCAAATTTAAAAAACTTAAATTTGAATCTGATTTAAGAAATATTATGGGAGGTAAAACTAGATTAAAAATAAAATAAAATATTTAAGTGCTCATTATTAATAAAAATATTTAATTTTAAAAATTATTATACAGTAGAAACCGGTTATAACGACATCGGTTAATACGGCGTATTGGTTTTAACGACTCAAAATAAAAGTCCAACTGAATCCCATATAATTGCATTTTTACTGGTTATTACGACTATCCGCTTTTTACGACCAATATGACCAGTCCCTTCGATGTCGTTATAACCGTACTACTGTATTTCATATAAAAATTATAATGTGTTAACAACGCGGTGAAGAATGGTTCGAATTTTACTTTTTATATTTATTTGCAATTATTTTTTACTTTTTATTACTTTCTTATACATATTTTGGATATACCACGTTAATCTATTATCGATAAAAAACGGGTCAAAATACGTATAAGAAAATAATAAAAAGTAAAAATAAATAAACAAATAATTAAATAAAATGTAAAATTCCTAGGCCGAGATTCGAATCATTCGAATATTACAATTTACAAATACTCGTATAACAATTTTCAAAATTAAATATCTTAATAAATTATTAACATTCAAATAAATGCTCAATTTTTTTTAAATCTAGTTTTACATTTGAACGTGACCTTGTGAATATTACGGTTCTTTAGATGCTAGTGAAAAGTCCTAAAACCCCTTCTCTGTTCAACGAGGTCGTCGACCTCCTCTTCGGGGTAGAAAAAGAACAAAAATCAGTTTTTGATGATTTCTGACTGAGTTTTTTTTTAACTTCACTGGTAAAATAGTGAAGTTGAAAAAAACTGACTAAAATGCAAAAACTAAATTTTATTCCTTCCACTATTACATATGTAAGGACCACGTTGGAAGGGAGAAATTTCAGAATTTTTTTTATGAAAAAAAAAATCCTGACCTACTACTTAAAACACAAATTTCTCTAAATTTTCTGACAACAATTAAAAATGAAAAACTCACCCCATGTGGCCCTTGCAAGTTGCTAGTCAAGTTTACATGCGCATTGGTATCAAGTATATGAGGTCCATCAGTAAATGTTTTGTTCACGCCAAGTTCAATTTGATTTCCATTTTGGAGTCCATAAGGGTGGATTTTGTTGTCACCCATTGTTACTGAAACAATCAAATTACAACAATAAAAATATAATAAATCTTAAAATATTAATATAAAAAAAATATTATAAAACTCTTACATTATTATGTATTTTATTCTACTGTTAAGTTTAACTGAAAACTTCAAATTTGCAACTGATGCTGAAAGCTTCCAAACTTGCATCTTATATACCACGTCTGAGTCATATGTGTATTTAGGCGGGCTTCCCGTGCATCAATTCTCGCAAAAAGTCCCTTGAAGTGTTTATAAGATGAACAATTAAATATTGTTCAGCCTATCAATAAACATGCGATAACTGGACATAATGTTTATTTTGTAATGCGTTCGGGCCTTCCGTATGTGTGCATGTGTGTGTGTGTGTGTGTTTGTGTGTGTGAGTGTGTGTGTGCGTGTGTGAGTGTGAGTTATTTTTAAATGTGATTCCCAAACTGAAAAGTACTATGTATAAGTATGTATATGCAATGAGATAATAAATTTAATAGGTTTTGTCCCTCGATTTAAAAATGTGATATGCATAGATACCGGAAGTTTATGTAAATATTTATATAATGGCTGGAAGTGTTTTATGTTTTTATATATTATATTAATTATCAGTCTGTATGCAGCTTCGTTTAGTTAAAATTTTATATAAAAGTCGATTTTTTAATAAAAATTATAGTTGCTGATTAAAAATTTAAATTTTTGTATCAAATAATCTGCCGTGTGCCACGGGACTTTCTTATACATAATAATGACAGTGAACAGTGTACGTGATTTTAATTTTATTGAAGGATATTTCTGACAAACTAATAAAAGATAGATTAAAATGAATGGGATATAAACTATATAAATATTTTTATTTTTTTACATTATGTATAGGATCTTAGAGCAAATATCTACTAGAGGCAGCTTTTCCATCCGCCGTGCGGAGAGAGAGAAAGCGCCACAACGCTACACTCTTTAATGGTACCTATGGCAAACACGTACACTGTTCAGTCTCTGTGATACGTATAAGAAAGTCCCATGACACTCATGGCAGATATTTCTTCTCTGTTATGAACCATTTGAAATGTTCTTAAAAACGAATACTTGGTAAAAAAAAATTAAATTTGTTTTTTCGAAAAAATGAATAGAACATTTTTTTTTTTATAAAAAGGGGGTTTGTCTATGAAACATGCTGGTCTCTTTGATCGTTTTCAAAAATAGGAGGTTTTCATCCCAGGAAAAAAATAATCTTAAGTATAAAATTTTACCCTTCTACGATTTGTCGTATTTGAGTTACAGCGCCCACAGACAGACAGACAGACCGACAGACAGACACACAGACATCATGGCGAAAATAGTCAGAATGGATTCAGGGAAGGTCAAAATGGATAATTCCATCAAAATCCGAATTTCGAAAAAAATTGGCTTTACAATACTTACTTATACTACATATATGTATATTTCATATACATTGGTATAAGAAAGTAAAAATATTATCAGCATTAAACATGTACTTTCAATTGAGTAACTTCTACAATCTACAATTATAATTTTAATAATACGCAATTTTTACTATATTCGCAAATATCATTTGTATGATTTAATTATTATTCTTAAATTGAATTATTTGTTATGTGCTTTACAAATTATTTCATTTCAATTGTTAGTACTTTTTTCTAATCAATATGTTTACTATACCAATAATATAGATTTTAATCCTGCACGCAAAAATTAGGTATACAGTGTGTTCGCGGGAACCGAGTGACCATTGCTAACTTTGTTATTATTGGAGCTAGAAGATCGGTTAAATGGGCAAAGTATCAGTATTTTTTCCGGAATGAATAATGGCGGTGTCAAAAAAACAATTGAACGTCAAATTTCAGAGATATATTGAAATACAACTTTTTTTTAAATGGAACACCCTATATATTATTACTGAATTTAATAGCTGAGAATGTTTTCTTTATAAAAGTGTTGTACATATATGATGGTAAAGTTGATAGAAAACAAGTTATAACAGGTATAAAATTAATAGAAAATATGGAAAAATAGTGTGCTATGAAGATTTAATAAAATACAAACAAATGATAAAAAAATTTAAAACAAATATTTCAATTTTTTGTGTCTTATTTCGCAGATTTTTAATGTTTTTGAGTATTATTCATAAAAAAATATAATTAATTATAATAAATAATTTTTTTCGTTAACAATTAAATTCAAAAACATTAAAAATTTGCGAACAAATAGCATAAAAACCTGAAACTATTTTTTTAAATGTTTTAATCATTTGTTTGCATTTTATTAAATCTTCATAGTACACTATTTTTCCATATTTTCTATTAATTTTATACCTGTTATAACTTGTTTTCTATCAACTTTACCATCATATATGTATAACACTTTTATAAAGAAAACATCCTCAGCTATAAAATTCAGTAATAATATATAGGGTGTTCCATTTAAAAAAAAGTTGTATTTCAATATATCTCTGAAATTTGACGTTCAATTGTTTTTTTGACACCGCCATTATTCATTCCGGAAAAAATACTGATACTTTGCCCATTTAACCGATCTTCTAGCTCCAATAATAACAAAGTTAGCAATGCTCACTCGGTTCCCGCGAACACCCTGTATACCTGTATAGGTATTCGTATTGTAACATTAGTAGCACGTGGCCTAGCAAGAATTACAATATTTTGAACCGTTTCAAGATTATTACCCCAATAATTTTCTTTTCTTTAAAAATTGAGTGATTGTTATGATTTTTTTTTTAATTAACTCATAAGGAACTTTACTAAAAACCTTTTTCTCCTTCTTAGGGGTTAAAGTTGGAAAAAAATTCCGTTTATGTCGGTGCGTTTGCATTTGTCATGCAATAAAGAAACCCTTAAAATTTCGCGTTTTTAGGTCCAGGGGTATTGATTGGGTAAGTCGATAATACAAGATTTATATCTTTAGATACATTATAAACAGTATTGTTGTTAGAAGAGGGGGTGGGGTTGATACCCGGGGGAGAAATTGGAAGTCGCTTGCTCTCCTCCACCCCAAATAAAAATTCGCTAGTATTTATTTTTCGCACATCACCTATTATAAACTTGCAATGACCGAAAAAAGTCAACTGGCTCTATTTTTTACACATTTTATTACCTAAAAGATAAATGGCATATATAAAACGGGTGTCACCGTGGGCGGACCGATAAAATGTAAATTATTGATAATTTCTTAAAATTGAGACCTTTGATGAGACTTTTTATAAATAACTAGCGGAATCCCGCGGCTTCGCTCATGTAAACTTCGAATCTAATTAGAACCCTTCTTACATGATAGGGGATGACATATTACATTTTTTTTATATTGATTTTTATTCATTACCTATAAAAAAACGTAAATATCTCGGATCTTAGTTAAAAATTGTAAGAACTAACCCTCGCCATTAGGGGTTGAATATAGATTTTTTTTATTGCAGATTATTTTGCCCGACTCCACTATTATTACGTAAGCAGCTATTCGGAAAAACATATCAAAAACACAGACCCTGTCTACCCCCGGTGAATACAAAAAAAATATATTTTACAAATTCCCCCCCCCCCCCCTTAACACCTTAGGGATTACATTTTGGGAAATGCTGAAATAATTGTTTCATTATTGATATTGCAAAGCAGCGGTTTCCAAACTTTATGTAACTACGCCTCCTTTAAAATTTTTTAATCTCTTGCGCCCCCCCCCCCCTTATTTTATAAAATTATACAGACATATTTTAAAAATGTATAAAATGTATTTTTTTTTGCTTATAAAATTTATTTTTAATGCACACAAAAAATACTGTATTGGATCAAGAAAATCGTTTTTGTATATAACGAAAACAATATTTTCTGAATATAAGAAAAGTACTCTTAATCCTACTACATTATTTCTTCGTCCAAGAATACTATAGTTGGTTTAAGAATATATTTCTTATCTTAAGAAAATATTGTTTTCGTTATATACAAAACAAGGTTTACTTGGCTCAAGTAAACCTTTCTACCTGTGTGCGATGAATGTACTTGTTTATTAGCACAATCTTCATTAAATCTAGGTGTTATTAAAGGGGAGTGCTTTCACTCAGAATTTTTTTTAGAAGTATCGCATGATAATTCTATCAGTTTTGCTTTTTCAATAATAGTTGTCAGTCTAAAACTACACAGTAACGTCCCTTTCAGAAAGAGATAATACACATACATATGTATGTATATACACAAATAATGTTATGTTATAAAAATTTATTTATATGTATATATTTTTTTAATTTATACAGGGTGTCCCATTTTAATCTATCACCCCCCTAATTTTTTTTATCTATCAATTAAATCAAAAAATGCTTCAAATAAAAGTTGTTTGGTTTTGAGGGGGACCCACAATGGCGTTCTTAATTTTTTATTTTTTGGACGTCTTCATGGTCAAATAGGCCCAACTTTTTTTTTTTAATGGAAACCTATATTTTTTATTACGGTATCTTATTGTTTGGAAAAAAACAAGTAGCTTTTGTTTGAAAAAAATTTTTGTATGACTTCATTTTTTTTTTAATATTCAACAAAATAATTTTAGATTTTTACTAATTTTTTACTCGAAACCCATTAACTTTAAAGGAAAAGTGTAAAAAACAAAAAATGTTTATTTAAATATGATATAACTAGGAAAATTATTTCAGATTTTTTTATTTTATTTTTTATTTGCTTTAATATTTTGAAGAGGAAAAGATAACAAAAAATCCTGATATAATTTTCCTAGTTATATCAGATTAAAATAAACATTCTTTGTTTTTTACACTTTTCCTTTAAAGTTAATGGGTTTCGAGTAATAAATTAGTAAAAATCTAAAATCTAAAATTATTTTGTTGAATATTAAAAAAAAATGAAGTCATACAAAAAATTTTTCAAACAAAAGCTACTTGTTTTTTCCAAACAATAAGATACCGTAATAAAAAATATAGGTTTCCATTTGAAAAAAAAAGTTGGGCCTATTTGACCATGAAGACGTCCAAAAAATTAAAAATTAATAACGCCATTGTGGGTCCCCCTCAAAACCAAACAACTTTTATTTGAAGCATTTTTTGATTTAATTGATAGATAAAAAAAATTAGGGGGGGTGATAGATTTAAATGGGACACCCTGTATAACTTAATGTGATGTTATGAAAATTAAATTTCTGTTAAACTTTTCGCGCCTCCCTTTGCACTAGTCCGCGCCTCCCAGTTTGGAAACCACTGTTGTAGAGTATGTTCGATAAGTTTCAATTAAATGCGAACAAAAAAAAATATTTTTTTATATAAAATTTGACACCCTGTTTTAACCCTGTAGGGGTTGAATTTCGAAAAATCCTTTCTTAGTGGGTGCTTACATCATAAAAGGAAGGCACCTACGAAATTTCACGTTTCTAAGTCCATGGGTTTGGGCTATACGTTGATATATGAGTGAGTGAGTGAGTGAGTGAGTGAGTGAGTGAATGAGTGAGTGAGTGGTTAAGGACAAACTCTTTTATAGATATAGATGTTGATATCGACAATTGTATTGAAAAGTCTAAATTGTAAATCAATGTGTTTGATTAGCAATAAATATTTAATAAACGTTTATGTCAAAATAATTTCATGAAGAATTCATTTTTACTTTCTTCTTTCGATGAAAATTTAATGAGTTTCAGGATTGGTGTTAAATAAAGTATACAAAATCAATTCATTAATAATTTATTACAAAACACACCATTACTGCTTTTTCATCGCAATATTTAAGAAAATCTGTTTTCAATTTTGTTTTTGATTTGTCTGAATTTTTTATTCTACTTGAGTGAACACGAAAATGTTAATACCTATATACAATAATAGTATTATAGTTTTATCGGTGTTTGTGAATATATGGTCATATGTGCAACCAGATTTTTTTGGGGGGAGGGCAGAATATTTTTGCTGAATTGATTTTAAGGCCCTTTTTTCTTCTAAAATTTTGAAAACACAAAAGTAACAGGTTGTATTTCAAAAAAGTTGCCCACGCCTGGGCAGTATATCAAAAAGTAATGTAATATTCAGTTTAAAAAGGGTTATATTTAATTGCACTATATTAGATAGTATGCACATTGGTACATAGAATATAAATAATACTTTGCACTTAAATTTTTATAGTATGTACTTTATAAACGCGTACATACATTTTAATAATTTTTTATTGCATAAAGTGAATATTTAATTGTTTTAAAATATAAAAAATCACATCAAAAATTACAAATCTATTAGAGCCAAACGAAGGAAGGTTAGGTAAAATTGTGAATTTTGTCACAATAAATACATAAAAAATATGTAATTTTTAAATCTGACAAGTCAAAATTTAGGTCATTGGTTGTATAATATGAGAAATACGAAATTAAATTTTTTTGAAAAGTGAAAATAACTCTTACATTAATTTATAGTTACGTGACCTATGCCCGGTATTATCAACCAATTTAAAGCTCCTTTAGCGCTAAATGCTCCTTAAAAGTAAATTTGGTGTATTTCAAACATGATTTAAATCAATATTTAAGCTCTTAATGAAAATTTTACATAATATACGTTATAAATAAATACTGCAGAAAATTTAAAATCTATTTAATTAAATGTATTATGCTTGGATCTGTTGATAAAACGGCCGTTAGTTAAAGGAGCATTTAGTTAAACTTGATAACACTGGGCGCTAGGCTTTTATAGGTTATTTTTTCTGTTGATAAATTTTTCCCCTCTTGATTGAAAAAAATGTTCTGCGGATGCTTTTGCAAAAGTCAACAAAACACTACTCATGGATTATTGTGATTATATATTATAAAATTATTTTTGAGTCTATTAACCGGTGATTCCAATATCCGATTTAATATTATAAATATTATATATATTATAAATACAATAAGTTATTTCTACTTATATTTTTCATGTTTGTATAATTATTTTTGGTTCTTTTAAACGACGGTTCCATTTTCCGATTAATAAATTCGATAGTGATTAATATTCAAAAATAACCATTAATTGCGATAAAACATTTACTTTCTTATATTATTATTTTACTCATGTTCAATACTATTGATTTCAATTTTGGGTGAAATTAGTAGCATTTAACAACATGAAAGCATAAAACCAGTAAATAACAAATGTGATGAAAAAATCCTCATTACACCAAATTAGAGTAATATAGTTCTATACAAAAAATATAAATGCAGATAATATCTAGCCGTCCGGAACACGACAGCTCCTATTAAGGATTGCTTTTACCAAAAATGGTCGAACAATTTAATAATATATGGGTAGATTCGTACAGGAGAGGTTTGAGGAATGATTATAACCATGAAGATATATTTTATAGACATTATAAAGAAATTGCTTTCAATAAAACTTAACTCCAATTTCTTAACGAGGTACGATCAGTACCGGATTTAGGGGGGGGGGCGGACCAGGGCGCCAAGCAAGCAGGGGCGGCGCGCGGAAGTGGTAACGACGAAAAAAAAAAGTCATCAGTTTTTTTGTTGGGGAGGGCGGCAATGAAAAATTCGCCGGGGCGCCGGGATTGTAAAGACCGGCTCTGGGTACGATTATAAAAGATATTGTACCTACATACATATAGCTAACTCTAACTTTAAGGCTAATAGCACACTGACAATTTTTTAGTCTCGGTGATTAAAATAAGTGCGTTCTATTTTGCAACAATTGAGTCTCCAGGAAAGTTGAATGTATTGGAATTTTTTAGTTGCCGCAACTAAATAATCACCTGTGTACGGGTTCTTATAAGAAATAATGTGTTCTATTTTTGTGATTAAAAAGTTGCTTGGTTAAAGTTGCCAGTGTGCGGCTACCCTAATTCTAATGTTAAAGAAATGTGTACAAATAACACGAAGGAGCTGTCAGCAAAGGAGAAAATCCAGTTGACATAAAAACCCATGAAGAAGAAGAAGAAATGTATATTTAATTGCACTATATATTAGATCATATTCACTCTGTACATTGAACTTAAATTTTAATACTTATCACTTATTTTATAGTATGCACTTTGTTACATCGAATATAAGTTTTAATACTTTTTTCTAAAGCATAAAGCGATTTTATTATTTAATCTTTTTAAAATATAGAAAATTACAAAAATCATATTAAAAATATCAAATCTATTGGGACAAAAGAAGGTTCGTATGTTTTTACATTAATTTAAAATATATAAAATCAAAAAAATTGTAATAAATACATAAAAAATATGCAATTTTTAAATTTGACAGGCCCAATTTGAGGTAATGTGCAAAGTATTTATTTTTAGTGGAAACTATCTATTTAAAGTAGTGTCCGACCGAATGTTCGGTTTCGGTCGAGTTTCGGCAAAAAAACGAGTTTCGGTTTAGTTTCGGTTTCGGCGGCAAACCTGCCGAAACTACGACCGAAACCGAAACTGCATTCGGGAGTTCTCGCGCTGTGATCGGTCAAGTTCGGCACGTTAAATTCCATCAAAAATAGGTAATTTTATGTTTAATATTAAAAAAAAACATGAATAATATTCAAAAGAAGAATCTAACTACTCAAATAAACACCTCACCTATTTTGAGTATTTTTAAGGCGCAATTAATATTTTTTTCTTAAATGAGGGGTTGTTTTGTTGATTATTATCATATCAATAAATAAAAATGTCGAAGACTGCATAGCTATGTGATTTAAAGATAAAAAAATAAAGACTGAATAACGTTTTCTTTATTTTTCCCTCAAAACATGATCCTTGTAAGGAAGTTTCGGTTTCGGTTTCGGTCGTAAAAACCTGTTTCGGTCGGACACTAATTTAAAGTGATATTATTTGTTTTAAGTTTAACGATCAAATAAGAAGTGTTTATTATTAAAAGAGTGTATTTAAAAAACACAAACCTTAAAAAAAGTATTGGTTTTCATCGGAAAAAGAATTTATGTTTCTTATGTTGGAAATTAAAATAATATACATATTGTGTACATAGGTTTTTATTTAAAATAAAAATAAAGTAATGCAAACTTCCAAGTAAACAGGTTTGCCACCTTGTTTTTATTTATTGACTGCCGTATTAAGGCCTGTATCGACCTCCTGTTAAAAATCCGTATCCAAATACGAATCCAAAACCATGTCCGAAATAATTTCGTATTAGAATTCGAAACCGATATAAAAAAAATATCCGTATCCGAAACCGAAACCCCCAATAAATCTCTAACCATTCCGAAACAATATGTTATACCCCTTACAACCTAATAACGCACACTAAGAACTAATTTATCCCCTAACACCACTTCAACAAATAAAAATGTAATTTTGGAGACATTTCCCAATAACTTTATCAACATTTTATTTTATGGAGTTAATGTTTATTATAAAATGACATTAGTTCTCAAAACCCCACAATTACTCATCAGACTATGTCACAGTAAACATTACGAGAAATTAATTGAATAAGATTTGAAATGAATTAAAAACAAACAGAAACTTTGTAGAAAATACTTCATTGTTATTCTAAAGCCGGCTCTGAATCCTTGTTATATTGTCCAAATAAATTAATGTCGTTTCAAGAGGACAATGTCGTTGTTCATTGAGTTGGAGTAAGGCAGTATAATGCGGATTGCATTTTAGAGGAAAATATATACCCATATCAAAAATATGTTCTTTTGTATATCATATGTGTACTTTTGATACGTATATAGTAGAATTCTGATTATTTGAAAACAAATACTGTGAAGTTATCTTATCTTGGATTTTACGACTAACAGTCTCGTCCTTTGTTCCCTTTTTGTGAGAAGAATCTTGCATCAAACAAATAAAATAAAACAATCAAATTGGAGCTAGATAGAGCTCATGACTTTTTGTCTAAAAGTTTCCATGGACACAAGGTCCGAAAATGTGTAGATTTTTTAATTATTCAGGGTCAAAGGTTAGGAGTTCAAATATCTGAAAAAATTAGCATAGTCTATTTGATTATTTAGTTTAGACTATAACTTGTTGATATTCAAAAACTGTTTTTTTTATTCCGGGTGAAAGGTTAAAAACTCAAATATTTGAAGAAAAAAATTAAAGCATAGTCAAATTGGCTATTAATTAAAAGTTTTTAAATACATTCAACCTTGTTATTTATATAAGGTTAAAAAATTATGTTAAAAATAACAAAAAAGTTATTTAACAATTAATTCTCAGATTTTTTTTTTAAATTTAGAGGAAGATTTCGAGAAAAATGAATACTAACAATTTTTTTTCTTAATAAAAACTTTACAACAAACAAATGAAAACTGAAATCAGATGACTCGGAGTCAAGATGCAGCCCATTTTTTGTGTCCTGCACAGATTCAAGTGGCTCCCTATCTAAAAATCTATATATTAACTTTATCTATGACCACTAAAAGTGACATATTCTAATTTAAAAAAGTGTAACGTTTTGGCATGTATGCTATGTACCAGACGCGACGTACAGAGTTGTTTGAGAAAAATTCTTAGCCAACAGTGTTTGCTATTAATATATGTAATTGGCTACGTTTTTGGAAACATTAATTTAGAAAGAGTTCTTGTTTAAAATAAAATTATATAAAAAAATACTTTTCAAAAACAAGCTTTTATTAAAAAAACTTTTTAGTGCATTTTTAATAAAAGCTGGTTTTTGAAAAATATCTTTTTTATATAATTTTATTTCAAAATTTTTAGTTACTAAATGACTAACTAACTAACTAACATACTAACAGGTAAAGCTCGACAAACTCTTTCATTTGATAACTATGTTAAGGGGGTTTTGAAGAAATGGGTAGTCCGTTATTTTGGGGCGCCCGCCATATTGGATTTAGAATGACGTCACAGAAATTTTCTTTATAATCAAGATAACTTATAAAGAAAAAGGTAATTCACAATCTTGAAGCGTCCACCATATTGGATTTAGAACGATATTAGATATACTATATTTAGTGGCGTAGTAAGAAAAATTTTCGGGAGGGGGGTTAGTACGTTTCGGGGGAGGTGATATTTACATATGTGTTAAATTTTGGATGGTATTTTGAACTGATATTTTCACAAAACATACTTTTTTTTAGAACATTGAACATTTGGGGGGGGGGGGGGGGGGGGCGTTACTACGCCACTGACTATATTGCATTGTCACCGGACTTATATACGTATACAAATTTTCAAAGCTCTAACTTAATTAGAAATTTTGATTGCAATATTTGATCTTATAATAACTAACTAACAACCTAACTAACTAATAAGTGAAGTTGAATAAAAACTTGTAATTATCATTTCTTATATTTTTACTGAAAATGAAAGTATACGTACAAATTGGACAATTAGTTACATGTTTATATTGACGTGTGTTTACTTTTATTGTGTTTTTGACAACGGGGGAGGTTCGTGACATTGCGTGAGCTAGAGGACAATGTTTGTGGACAAATACACGTTTACAATATCACCAACATCGTAAAAGAAAGTGACCGTTTGTTATGTTAATGAAAATGTCTGTCCAAAAGTGTTATTGTATTTGTGTAATTAAGCTGATGGCTTTCAAACAATAAAGTTCAAATTTGTTCTCTATTGATTCATTTATATGGTTGTAGTATTTATATTTTATTAACTATGATTTTCACTTGAGAATTTATTCTAAAAATAGCAAATCAATTCAACTATTTATCTCAGGTATTGGGAGGATTTAATTTGAACAAAATAAAGCTTTCTTACAGGTATTTTAGCGCGATTAAAGAGTTTAATTTTATATTTAAAATTAATATTTGTCCGGGAAAAATATCAAATTTTTGTAAACGATCTTTCAACCGGAAACGGATGCACATATATTTTTATAGACGGTGTGAATAATTATTTTTAGATTAAAGTTGTAAAAAATATTAAATATCTATAATTAATGTTTTGTTAAATTTTATTAAAATTAAAAATTAAGAAACAAAAAAATACACTGGTCCATGTTCTAAATAATTTTATTAGTTGATACTAGAAATATATTATCTACACTTATAAATACTAAACCAATTGCCAAAAATAACTGTATCACAATGGGTTCTCAAGATATTAAATAAAAACTTATTTTGTCACAATCTTTGGAGAGCTGTCGAAAGTATATAATATAAAAATTACAAATTAAAAAGTTTTTTACTGAAAATAATTTCTTCGATCTATTATTAAAATTTGGCACACCAATTATGAATTACTTGTATTTTATCAGTTAGCCAGAAACACATGATTTCATAAGTATTATTTCCCGGAAAGTTTTTTCAATTCATGAATACAAAATACTTTTCTTTAAAATTTTTTTTAACTTTTTTTGGGCTGCATGTCAAGAAGAGACTTTTCTTGGTCTCGGTCACGAAACGAGATCTAGTTCGAGACGAGATTGGCTTAAATTTTGACGAGACAATACCGAGACGAAATTAACATTATTTATAAATCTCGTCGAGGGTCTCAGGCTTAAAAGATTGATTGTAATTAGTAAAATTTTACTGTTTGATATTAATCTTTAAATAAATATTTCAAGCAAAATGTACAAGATTCATTTCTGTGTTTATTACATAAATGGAAAACATATTTTTCATAAAAAAATTATACGAGATCGAGAAGGGACTGTCACTTTGTATTTACAATTGTTCTAAAAACCGAGACAAAACGAGACATATGTTACCCGACTCTCGTCTCGTATGCAACCTTAGCCTTTCTGAAATATTTCCAAGCTCGGACTTATTGTTCTTGTTTTAGAATATACATATATGTACATAATTTTTATTTTATTTAATGTTTTGGCGTTAGGGTGAGCCCCGTACAGTCACGACTGTAGGTACATAATTGTTTTTGGGAATACCGCATAGTATACTAATTAATAGAATAAAAAAATATAAGTGTAATGTCATGAATATAAAATATAGTCTTGAATATTATTGTATTTTAATAAACAAAAATATATTGAAATAAGAAATCGCTAGTTTTATTTCAAAATCAATGCATTATATTATTATTAATCAATTAAAACAGTTTTAAAAGAGCAAAGCAGAATATTATATTTTCTCATTTTGAAATTGTAAAATAATTTTGATTGATAATCTCAATGAATTTCACATAAAGCTACGAGTATTCCATAGCTCCAGCGGAAATTGGCAAAAGTTTAACTGAAACCATGTTACATATTCTTTCCATGGAAACTTTCCAAGTCTTTCAAATATTTTATGAACACCAAGTACTCTTGAATAAATACCATGCTTTTGGTTCGGAAAAATGACGCAGTTTTTGATATAAATCTTGTAACTCTTTGTTTAAATGAAAAGAAAAATATATCCTTCAGCAGTATGATATATGTATTATTGTGTTTGTTTTAAAAATTTACAATGAACGCAGTTTTTAATTGGCCTAATTAGTATCGCAGTTTGAAAATATTGTTAGACAAGAATATAGTTCAACTTAATAGATATAACATATTATTACAACGGATTTACAAATTATTTTCACTAAAAATGAAGAAAATTAAAAATTTCGTCACTTATTATGTGACAAAAAATTCGGACATTGTTCCGTGTGCAAATTTTCTGAATATTTTTGAAATTAAGCATTTATGAAAAAATGTTTAAAATAAAAGTTGCTTGGTTTAGGAGGGGGGGGGGGGGGGCGAAATGGCCTTTTGATTTGATGGACGTCTTTAAGGTCAAATTAGAAGGGAGGCATTTGGACTAGAGATGCCACGAATAGTGATTTGGCCGAATACCGAATACCGAATATTCGGCTAGGCTCTCGGCCGAAGCACCGAATATTCGGCCGCCGAATATTCGGCGACACTTAGTGCATTTCGTGGGCGTATTTGTTTCATTTGCGAGTAGGTCGTGTCACATTAATAATCATTATTGACGAAAATTTTAAGTCAATAATGATTAATTTCAATAATTATTATTATTTTTGAGAAAAATAAAATATTTATTTTTTTGTAATTTTATGGATAACATTTATTTTACCAAATAACAAAAAAAGAGGACAAAAGTTTCGAAAACTTAAAAAAGAGGACAAAAAGAAGACACGTTTTCTATAGAGGACAGTTGGCCAAAATAGAGGACTGTCCTCTTCAAAATAGGACAGATGGTCACCTTAATATAATACACTGTATATCTTAAAAAATATCACTGTTTGTTCGTGAAAAGCTTTACAAAATGGCACCATTTAATAAAAAATCACCTATTTCGGTAATATAATAAAATTTGTAGTGAAGACAATAAACTGACAGTTTGTTTGTTGTGTAACAGCAAGATCTGTGTAACTACAAATGCAAAAAAAAATTTCATCATTTTAAGTATTAAATATGCTGATTTTTTGTAATAATATTTTTTGTAATATTTTGTATATTGAGTAATATTTATTATGTGCTTTTTTCACAATTTGGTATTCGGTATTCGGCCGAATATTGAGAACTATTCGGCCGAATACCGAATAGTAAAAAAAGTAGCCGAATAGGCCGAATACCGAATAGTAGCCGAATATTCGTGGCATCTCTAATTTGGACTCAATCGGTTGTTGTCTTTTGTTTATTTTGTTTTCAATAATTAGCTTTATTTAACCTTCCTATCTCACGCATTGGTTTTTCAGACCGACAGATTACATATTTATATTTTTTTTCAAAAACGGAGAATGCCAAGACAATGAGCATACTGGTAGCTTAATATTTTGTCGCGATTTTCAATTTAGTGCACCGCGAGCATTCGTGCGAATAGGACATATACTAGTACACGACATCAATAATATAGGATATAGGTGTTACACTTTTGAGTATGCTCCGAATACTATGGTGAAAATTGGTTGAGAATAGTTTATAATACTTTATTCCTCTTGTTATTATTGTATTATTAGTTTTTGTTTTAAGAAAAAAATTTTTTTTGTAAGTTTTCGTAGCTCGTTATAAAAAGTAACTTTTTTCAGAGGTAGTAATAAAAGACTATAAGTCAATAATTAAATCAAAATATTGTCTATAACTTTGGTTTATCTATTTCAACACATCCTTTACTACTAATAAAGATTAATTTTACTAGGCTGTCATAAAAAAAAATAAAAAACATGTGTTATTCTATTTGACGCGGGTATAGGAAGATTAAACAAAATGAAAATTATTTGTACTTTTTATTTTGATTCGTTTTTGTTAGGTAATTTAGGTGTTGATTAGTTGTTATTACAGTAATAATGAATCGTACTATATAATTTTTAAAAATCCTAAACAATAATTCTGTAATCCACAGCTGTTAAAAATGAATTAAAATGCATCAATAACTAGCACCAAGACAAAACAATTTATTATCCTATAAAGAAACTCCTACCTATTATCTTAAAACCTCCCCAACAGGGAGTTACAACGTAACATAATCTTCGTTATCACGTGAGCTCACGCGGCGGCGTGCATTTGTTGAATTATATAACTCATTACGTAAAGGAAAACGCAAAGGGTGCAATTGTTATTTATCCATGCTGTTCTGGCACTATTTCAACAGTTTATTTATTTGTAGCGTGATACTGTATACAAAGCACACACACTTTTGTGAATCTGTGCACTTCAATTAGAAGAAATACAAGTATGTTGACTTGGACATGACAAGGATAGAGATTAGATTCATAAGATACTATCTGAAACTGAAACAGTTTCACTTGTTTTGCTTCGAACGATAGCATTGTAAGATTTGGGTATTGAAAATATACAAAATCAAATATTAATTTTTTTCCTCGTCAAATCCGAAGGAATAGGGGAAGCTATGTGATCATTCCTTAATTAGAAAAAAATTGTATAATACATTGTGATATACCAGTGTGAACGCTGGAAATTTGGGTGATTTTCGGAAATTTTTTAGAAAAAAATACTCAAATATTTTGGAAAATTGAGAATATATATTAGACGTGTATTCCATAATTTTTTCATGTAAAAATATCGATATCTAAGCGACTTATGCGCTGTTTTCGGAGGCACCAAAAAAATCTCCTCCACTGCGGCCATGATTCCGGACGATGGAGTAGCTGAAATTGGAAAAAAATGTCGTTAAACAGGAAGGTATTTCCTGTACGATGCCCTATGATTTTCGAAAAATATCAAAATCTAACAAAGTGGCGTAGTTATGAAAAAAAAGTCTGTTTTATTGCCTATAAAATGGTCGTATTTTTAATTCCAAATCGTCAATTTTCATCCAATCAAAAATATCCTACGTCATTGTAGAGTAAATATATTCAAGAGTACTCAGTTCAAATTTCAAGTCAATCGGATAATTGCTTTTTGAGTTACAATGTCAGCAAATTTGAAAAATCTCATTTCGAGAAAAACGCGTTTAAAGATTTAACTATCGATTTTTACAAGATAAAATTAGGTATATTTACCATAAAAACTAATAATCAGATATACCTTTATTATTCTATAATATTCTTGAAACTATAAACTCTCCAAAAAGGCAAAAAAATGATTTTTTTTTAAATTTCACACGTATGGCATTACTTGCATGTTATTATAAAGTTATTTGTACTTACTTGTATGCTAAGATAAATTTATTGAAAAGTTATTTTTCAATTCCAAATACATTTTTTAGAAATATATTCGTAATATGTAGTAATAACATTTTAACTTGTACTAGTATTCTTGTCCTTAAGTAAAAGATGTTGCAAATGATTTATTTTGCAATTTAGATCAGTGATACTTCAATTTACTATAACATAGTTGGTGACTCTGACAGTACAAGATAATTTTCATAATATCACCACTGTTTTAATATTGTTGGTGATTACATAGTTGGTGATACATTGTTGGTGATTACATAGGTACGTAGATTACGTAGGTACCGCGCGTGTATGGAATTTGTCAAACACTTCAAGGGAAATATCATATAGGTTTGATGCCCCATTTAAAATCACTGCAAATTTCACTGGTTCCTTCAGTGAACTTAAAAGTAACTGAAAATCTGTGCTCTATACCTGTTCTCACTGAACAACTAGTAATTTTGGGCATGTTAACAATGATCCACTGATTTTTCAGTGACTATTCACTGATTTTTTCGGTGACTATCCACTAATTAGCAACGGACTACTTTTCATTATTTCACAGTGCAGAATATACATAATTAATTTTTTCTAACAAAAAATAAGAAAATAAAATAATAACAATAAAAAATAATTAAAATAAGTAATTGATTTATATCTGATGTAAAATTTTTAATAAATCAATTTCGATGAAAAATTATTTATGTACGAACGTTTGGAGACTGATTTTTTTTATTTTTGTGTTTTAGAATCAAGAAAATAAGAAGGAAGCTTGGACTTGTCCACACAAAACAAGACACGACTGACCATGCTAGTTTTTTTCAGACGTCGAAATTTATTACGTTAATGCACAGTGTAAAAAAAACCGTAACTCACGATGTAGTGGTCCTTGACATTGTGACTCCAATCTTTGTAAAGTGTAGAATAAAATATCATAAATTATTTAGGATTTTTTTATAATAAGGAAGTCATTTTCATACCTATGTCCTCAGTTTTTATTTTATTTTTGTTAGAAGGCAACAAAGAGCTAAAGCATGTTATTTTATTTTAGTATTATCATTTCAGTAGAATATCTGTAACTGAAACCTAAGGGAAGAGCAAAATTGTATGTGTTGTTGTGGTTTCAAAATAGGGTATTATACGATATACAGAAGTATGGCAAATTAAAATTCAACTTATGAGGGACAGGAACAAAGAACTCCGCAATAATCTTATGGAAATTGGGTTTCGGTCAAAATGTCTGGATTTTTGATATGTTCTAGATATCGGTGTTCTAAGCAAAAGTCCTAATGGGCACAAAGCTCAGAATTCAATTCTTTGGCCGCTACGGTGCTTTAAAGTTTTAAAGCTCCATCACAGATTAACTTATTCGCAAAGTCTTTAGTAGTTCAGTCAATATAATATTTGAGCTTGAAAAAAATGACGGAGTACGTTTTTTTCAAGAAATTGGTAGACTTCAATGTATAGAACATGGTGATAACTTTTCCCCCCCTTCACAGGGGGGTGCATAACTTTCTAGGGGCTTACAAAGCTGTCTAAAATCAGTTATTTGGGTATACCACTGGGGCTATCAGTTTTAGAAGAAAACAGGTTTAATAAATCTTAAAGCTGATAAAATAACGAACAAAATAGTAGTACAGTCAAAGCGTCATTTAACCGTGCATTTTGGGTAGGCAGCAATTTTTTTAGGTGGGTTCGTAGAGGGATCATCCGTGACTCTAAAACTCATTTTTCGGGTTTCTGAAAGATATGGTTTTTCCGCCATCTTGAAAATAAGGGTGCAATTAGTTTTTTTAATTATCTCCGTAACAGTCTGCTTAACAAAAAAATTTTAAGAAACATTTTTGAGGGTAATCAAAGTATCTATAACTTTTATTCTTAACTTTTTGGCGTAACATTAAAAATAAAATTGTTATGAGCAAAAAAGGATAAAAAAATAGGGGATGAAAATCTTTAAGGCAAGATAACTATTGTATTTTTAGTCCTACAAAAAAAGTACTTCTGACCTTTTTTGTAGAACTTTTCTTAACAAAAAATTTAATCTTTTCATTTTTTAAATTGGTTTATTTTTATTGATATTTCAGCGTTGTTAAGGGAGGTAAATTGTAAGTATAAGAGTTACGTAGGTACAAAAAATTGTTGATACAAAAAAAAGTTTCAAATAAAAGTTGTTTGCTGTAATATTTCCTACAAATTCAATTTTGAAAAAAATATTAAAATTTCATTTGTTTATCCGCTACGCTAACAAAAGAGGCTAAAAGCACACTTTGTTAAGTTTTAATATCTAATTAATTATAATGATTTTTCTTAAGTTGTTACCCCCGGAAAAGGATCATTTTATAGTTAAGCACATTCAGTGTAAATTTGGGATTGATATCTTGTACTGTTATTGTTTTATTAAACTGTTAATAAATTGTCTTTTGATTAAGAGTAAATAATTTTCTATAAACTTTTTTTTTGTACAATTGTTTATATGGGTTCCGGAAACCTTATATAAGTGGTTGCCATCATAAAAAAGTCAATTATTCATTTGTTTGAGAAATGGTGACGCTTTAATATTATTGTAAGATATTTTACAACAATAAGATTTAAGCATCACCATTTTAAAAACTATTGAATAATTGACTTTTTTATGGTGGCAACCACTTATATAAGTTTCCAGGAACCCATATAAACAATTGTACAAAAAAAAAAGTTTATAGAAATTTTTTTACTGTTAATCAAAAGACAATTTATTAACAGTTTAATAAAACAATAACAGTTCAAGATATCAACCCCAAATTTACACTGAATGTGCTTAACTATAAAATGATCCTTTTCCGGGGGTAACAACTTAAGAAAAATCATTATAATTAATTAGATATTAAAACTTAACAAAGTGTGCTTTTAGCCTCTTTTGTTAGCGTAGCGGATAAACAAATGAAATTTTAATATTTTTTTCAAAATTGAATTTGTAGGAAATATTACAGCAAACAACTTTTATTTGAAACTTTTTTTTGTATCAACAATTTTTTGTACCTACGTAACTCTTATACTTACAATTTACCTCCCTTAACAACGCTGAAATATCAATAAAAATAAACCAATTTAAAAAATGAAAAGATTAAATTTTTTGTTAAGAAAAGTTCTACAAAAAAGGTCAGAAGTACTTTTTTTGTAGGACTAAAAATACAATAGTTATCTTGCCTTAAAGATTTTCATCCCCTATTTTTTTATCCTTTTTTGCTCATAACAATTTTATTTTTAATGTTACGCCAAAAAGTTAAGAATAAAAGTTATAGATACTTTGATTACCCTCAAAAATGTTTCTTAAAATTTTTTTGTTAAGCAGACTGTTACGGAGATAATTAAAAAAACTAATTGCACCCTTATTTTCAAGATGGCGGAAAAACCATATCTTTCAGAAACCCGAAAAATGAGTTTTAGAGTCACGGATGATCCCTCTACGAACCCACCTAAAAAAATTGCTGCCTACCCAAAATGCACGGTTGCCTTATTTTTTACGACGCTTTGACTGTACTATAGTGTTTTTAAAAATTATGTAACATAAATAGTTAATGAAATAGAGCCCGCGAAAAAATCATTTAGCGACGTCGAATTTGGAGATCACGACTAAAATGTAGAGTTACGTTCGACCGCTGTGTTTAATATTTATTTAATTGAATTTCAAAATGAAATGTGGTTTCACAAACATTGTTTGTCAAATCAACCTTCTTATGCCACACTGTGAAAAATTTCTTTGGTAATTTTACTAAAAATGTATGGGAAGTTTTTACGCAAAACTATTTAGTAATAAAAAAAATCAGTTTAGTAAATTTACTACACGGATTGACTAAACTCAATTTGGGAAAATTACAAAACATTTTATGGAATTCCATAGAAAATTTGGTTAGTAATTTTATTACTATACAAGTTTTGTAATTTTATTAAATAAATTTAATAAAATTAAAAACCTACTAAGCATTTTTAGTAAAATTTATTTAATAAAATTACAAAACTTGTATAGTAAAATTACTAACCAAATTTTCTATTACCGCTTAGTGAATTCCATAAAATGTTTTGTAATTTTCCCAAATTGAGTTTAATCAATCCGTGTAGTAAATTTACTTAACTGATTTTTTTTATTACTAAATTGTTTTGCGTAAAAACTTCCCATACATTTTTAGTAAAATTACCAAAGAAATGTTTAACAGTGTGTATAGGAAACTAATAATAACAATAAAGAATAATAAAAAAAAATTATAGATGAGACTTATGTAATATTTAAAAATTTTGCAATCGGCAGTCTTTTTCATCCTAAAAGTGGGTGTTGAGAGCTTTTATTTGAGGGTCATATGTTGCAAATTATGTCAGGGAACTGAGCAATAAGCATATAAAAATGAGCCGATTTTCATCTAAGCGTTACTAATTATATTTTGAATGTAAAAAAGGTCACGAGGTAGTTATGCAAGAAAAATTGGGTCGTGAGAAAAAAAATCAGAATTTACGATAAAAGTAGGGAAATAATTTTCCATATTCTTTACTTATACTCCATAAATATGTGTTTTATTTTATATTTATTTATTTAATTTTTAGTATTCCATACAAATAATATATTTCTTCGGAATGGTTAATATCTCGTAGTTATAATGTAAGGTTATATTAGATTTGGAAATTTTGAGTATATAGTTTAAGGAGGTACCTCCGAAAATGCATCCATATCAACAAATAGCCATTTTTAGTTTGTTTTTTTAGTCATGTTAATAAAGTACATGTATGTAACAGTAATAGAACTAGCTATAGATCTTAGAGGATTTAATGTATATTAGGAGGTTTATTTATATGAACTTTATTCTTACCTTTAATCATAGAAAAAGAATATAAATTTATTTTATATAAAATTAACGAACAAACAAATACTAGATAAAAATCGATGGTCCCACTGTCCCCATACAGCCCTGGTCTAAAATATAATTAGAAATCGATAACACATATTATTACTTAACCAAATACTAAATTTAATAATTCTATCACAAAGGGTTCTCTAGATATTAAATTAAAACTCATTTTTAGTAAAATCTTTGGAGGCCTGTAGTTCCTTAAGGAAAAATTTCCGGACACATGTTTATTGGAAGTTTTTTGCTTAAAATATTTTTCTCAATCTACTGTTCAAGTTTGGCACGACAGTGCTGAATTACCATGTATAGATTTTTCATCTGGATTTTTTTAGAGTGAAAAAAGTCATTTGAAAAAAGTTAGATTTTTTTGTTGAATAAGGCAAAAATATTCCTCACTACCCTGAAAAACAATGACTACGCCACTTTTAATTTTTTAGAAATACTTTCAGTTACTTTATTGACGAAATAAGGCAAATAATGTGGTTACGATAGAAATATCTAGAGTTCTAAATCCTAAACATGACATGACAAATCAGGTACACTATATTTACTATTTCTATTAGTTAATTGTAGGCGTGCACGCTCCACATTTTACGCACGATGGGAATATAATCGAACCCTTGGTGGTATAGGGGGGGGGCGATGGGTGATATTTGAGGGTGAAGACAAAGGAACTATAAGGTCAGCTGTTGTAATGATTCATTGTAACAAGGCATCGAACTTTTCTTGTGAAAAATGGTGTCGATCATAAAAGAGGTTTTCGTAAATTAATTGCTTCTTAAGTATTCTGCTTAGGTAATGATTTATTTTAAGTGGGTTTGGTTATTAAGTAAGTGGTTCGATGTCATTAAAAAATAATAATAAGGGGTTTTAAGTTAATTAATGAAAGGAGGTCGTGTAACATGAATGTGTCCATGAATATTAAAATTAAGTTGTTATTTTTAGTTTTCTAACAAACAGTTATCTGTAGTTATTCTAAAAAAATGAAAATTGTGAAAAATATAAATAATATGAACTAATAAAACACAACGAGCACTCATACTCTAAATTTTATAAAGCCATGTTTAAAATAAATCTGTAAGGTACTGGCACCAGTCTTGGATCATACCCCAATGTTGGACACTTATTTAACTAAATGTACTGAATTAGAAATATTTGTTGATATTTGATAACTGTCATTAATGAATCATAATCTATACACTTAACTGTAAAACAGCTTAATTTGATGACAATCGGCCAATGTTTGTCAAAATCGTGGATAAAAGGCCGTAACTAGAGGCTCGGGGGCCCCGGGACAGCAAGTGACTAATCCCCCCTCCCCACTATATGTAAAATATAAATTGAATACCTTTTTTTTCGTTGCTACCTCACTAGTTTTTGCAGGGCTTCCCTAACCTCAGGTACCCAGGGACACTACCCCGTTTACCTCGGTGGTAGTTACGGGCCTGATCGTGGACATTTAAACTAATTATTAGAGTAATCGATTTATTATCATTATAGCATCTGCTTTAATTTGTTTCATATTTTACGATTCATTATATTATACTTTTTGTGTCGTAGTATAGGTACTTATCATGTTGTAATCATTAGCAAGTGTCCATCTCTGGGTGTCCATTATCAGGGCCGCGCCGCCCATATGTGCGAAGTGTGCGGCGCACACAGGCGCCAGGGCATCAGGGGCGCCGTGAGACGCCTTTTGGGTTTAATGAAATACCAGCGCCAATCATTAAAATTAAAAATTAATTGAAAGAAATAGAAGAAAAAATTGTATCATATCTTTCTTTCTTTTACAAAATATTACATACATATCAGGCGCTCAGCGCTGAAACAGTTTAAGCCACACCTATTGGAAAAAAACGAAGCTTTACATACCGTTCTAACCGAAAATTTCTAATTTTTAAGAAACTAAAATGGCCTAAGCGTTTCAATTTATCATTACGCTATGAGAACCAAAAACTTTTTTTCCTTACAAGATATTCATAAAAACTTTTATACCAAAATGGTCTAAGCAGCAGGCCAGAAGAGTTTTTATTGCATCTCACCAAAAGTGAACAAAAAAGTCATATCGAATGCAATAAAGCCATGGCAAAACGTACGCAAATAAATTATATATATATATATTTTTTCCATTTATTAAAACCTATTTTTCTCAGTTTGAGAATTTTCGGGTTAGGCTTTTTGACGCCGAGCGTCTCATATTATCGGTATTATTAACTTAAAATGTTTTATAATTTATTCACGTTTTCTTTTTCTGGAAGTGAAACGTCATTTCTCAGGATTTCGTAGTCATTCTCACTACGATTTATAAAAGAGTTATTTCAAAATTTTTGTTACATTCTGGATAGTTTATAAACTAGGGGGGTGGGGGGGTAACTCTGATAATGACTTTGAAAAGCAAATATATTGTGACTGAAGGGTTAAAATTAAAAAGCCCTATCTTTTTGGTCTATGGGAAGGGGGTCCTAAATAATTTTGTTTGGTTAAAACCATTTTCTTTAAATTTCATCATTTTTGTTTTTGGGTCATTAATCTCTGTCCATACACCAAATTTCATCTTATGTATATATTTTTTTAAAGACAGACAGACGGACAGAGCAAAACTAAAAGAGTTCCTATAGTTTTTTTCGGAACTCTAACAAAAAGGCGCTTCATAGGTTTCGCACACAGGCGCTGCCGAGGGTCGGCGCGGCCCTGTTCATTATTGGAGAAAAAACATAAACAAAAAAAGTTATACTTAAAAAAAACATATTTGCTTCTTTGATAATTAAATTGATATAATAATAAGTAACATGAATTCATGAAAATAACAATAAAAGAAACCCATCAATCCTAAAAATAGTATAATTTACTATTAAAATGGTCAAAACTGGTGTTAGTCCCATATTTCAATTAAATTCACTGATAAGGAAGTTAGTAAAAACATAATAAAGTCGTATAAAATTAAGTTCTATTATAAATTGTAATGATATATTTGAATATATAAATAATATACACACATACATACATTCATATAATATATACTTACATTATAAGAAAATATCAGAAATAGCACCAAATTGCCTTTTATAGTACAATTGTAAAAAATTATATTTCAAAAGAGAACTTTAATTGGTCATATTTAACATAAATCTTTTTTACATACATTTCCAAATGTTACATTTGGAAATGTAAAAAGTAAACAATAACTTATATAAATTTAAGAGTACCTACAAATATATAACTTTCTAAATATAGAAAGATCAATATTGTATTTCTAAATTTAAAACTTTTTCACATATAGCTTCCGCTGCTTTAAAATCTCGAAAGTATCATACTCGTAGATAATATATTTATTTTTATATATGTATGCAGGCCAAAAGTTTAGATGCATCATTAGAAGATCAGATATTATAAAAATAAATATTTTGATAGTGATGTAATTTTTATTGAAATAAGACAAATACTACAGAAAAATCAAATAAAACAAAAATAACTAGGATAATATGTACTAGGGTAGGGCTGACACCAAGACAATAATCTTTTCTAACGCTTCTGCGGGCCCCCCTTACCTTATGGGCCCAGGGACATCGAGATCGAAACTGAGACGAGAGTGTCTTAAATTCAAACGAGACGAGACCGAGAAAAAACTGTTTAAAAATAATTCGAACATTCAAAAATTAACACGAATAAACATCCGTTTCCGGTTTAGTGATCCTTTAAAAAAGTGAATGAGACTAAAGTTGCCCCACTTATTTTATTCTATCTTTTATAAGATTGCTAGAAATATATTTTTGATAAATTTAGAAATGCGTACACAGTTCTCTGTCAGCATTACGATTACGTATAAGAAATTTTTGTGGCACCTATTTATTCTGCTTTATATTTATATCATTCATATTTAGTCCTTTTCGACAGCACAACAGTAAGGTTAACTCAACTTAAATGTGAATAAAAATTGAAAACCAGTAAAAGAAAAAAATTGTTAGCTAATAAGCACTTTTAAACTGAATATCACACTTTTTATACGAGCGGTTCATGTCGTTTTTAGTTGTTTAACGTATGCTCTGCAAGCAAAAACTAAAAACAGTTATGGTGACTATTTTATAGAAAATGATCTACAAAAAGATTTTGTAAAATTTCACGTATCATACATACATTATAGTCGAGTCAATGAAGCTCAATGGCCAAAACTTCGGAACCCTCAGAAACAGCACTGATTTTGATAGAATTTTTTTTAAATGTTCGTTATACCATACTATTTGAAATCAGAAACATTCTAGTCGTCGGATTTAACCCCTCCCTCCCAAAATTTTGAAAATTTGTATAATTTACTGGTTTCATATATAAAGTCCGATTTTCGACGAAATTTTTTTACCTGTAAGGGTTTTGAGGGTCGCTGAGTAAGAATACATTGTCAAAATAAGGATTTTCCGGGAATTTTCCCGAAATTTTTCAAAAGTTTTTTTTAATTTTTGTCTAAATTTATTGAAAATTTTGATAGAAATGTATTTTCGCGGTGTTTCTTTTCACAAATAAAGTTGAATTATACAAAAATTTTCAGGAATTTTCCAGAAATTTCCCAATTTTTCCACAAAAAAATTGAATTTGTAAAAAAACATTGTACCTAGAGGGCTCAAAATTTTAGAAACATTAGGTAAATACATCTCAAAAAAGTACAATTTTTTTGGAAAAAATCGTTTGTTTATTTGCAAAAAGGCAAACGTTTATTGTCTATACGCGACACGAGCGGATAGTCAATTTCGTAGGAAAAAGTAGTTGTAAAATGTAAAATAATGCTAGTGACGTGCTCTTAATTTTTTTACTGCTAAATTAAAGTATTTCAAACAATCATACAAACTTTTATAAAAAATCAATAAATACTTTTTACAGAGTAAACGATCTTAGTGACGAACTTACCGCTGACGCGCGAAAAATCTAAAGAATAAACTGCATTTCAACAGAGTTGAAAATAATAAACCTAGAGGGCTTAAACTTTCAGGAACGTTAGATAAATACATCTCAAATAATTACAATTTTTTTGGACAAAATTGTTTGTTTATTTGCAAAACGTATCCGCTCGCGCCGCGAATAAAAATTCGCGGCGCGAGCGGATACGAAATTTCGGAGCAAAACTTGCTGTAAAATGATAATTAATGTAAGTAACGTGCTCTAAAATTTATTACTATTAAATAAGGGTATTTCAAACAGTTTTGTTACATTTCATCAATATTCAATAAATTCTAAATATGTATATTAATTTATGAATTTTTGCGTCAAAATGTCAACGATAATTTATTAAGCAAATTATTTAAATAATTGAAAAGTAACGTTTGCCAATGAAAATTAACAAATTTTTTTTGCTCATTTCCTCAAATAATATATATTCAACTTAGTTATAACAAAAAAACACACTTTTGCTCAGTTATCATGGAAATAAATTTTATTTATATACATTTTTTTTGAGCAAAAAAATAATTTTTTTAAGTCCGACGGCTGGAATGTTTCTGATTTCAAATAGTATGGTATAACGAACATTTAAAAAAAAATCATCAAAATCGGTGCTGTTTCTGAGGGTTCCGAAGTAAAAACCTTAATTGACTCGACTAATATATTATGTGTCGTTCTTTAGATATCTTGAAAAAACAACTGTTTTCATCCTTCCATTTATACATGATTTTGATGATTTTTAAATGAGATCTTGTCTCATTTTTTCAGATATTGGGGAAAAAGGAAAAAAATTGACAGCTATATTGCCTTGACCACGAAGTATCAAGTATCATTCGAAAGCTTAAAGGCGAACCTCGGGTTGCACAGAGCAAAATAATTCTCGATTAGTTAATCAGTTGTTTTCAAAGCATTATTACGTCAATTTTAAAAACAATCACGGTTATGATACATACTATAAGGTAAAAAATGTTCATATTTAGTGAATTGTTCATTTACAAATTGATAATAAGTTTAGAATAAACATTAATCATGGATTGAAAACAACAGATTAACTAATCGTGAATTATTTTGCTTTGTGCAACCCGAGGCTAGTGTCTTTTATGCCCCTTCCCCTTCCGGTTTAATAAATAAATAAATAAAATATGATTCGGACTCCTTAAAATATCCACTACTATACAGAGTGATTCAGCACTGTCGTGCCAAACTTGAACAGTAGATTGAGAAAAATATTTTAAACAAAAAACTTCCAATAAACATGTGTCCGGAAATTTTTCCTTAGGGAACTACAGGCCTCCAAAGATTTTACTAAATATCTAGAGAACGCTTTATGATAGAATTATGAAATTTAGTAAGTATTACGTAACGCAATTTTTGGAGATTTTTGTTGGTTCCTTAATTTTTTTCCTGAGTTAGTACACCAATAAGATTATATGACACAAAATACACAAAAACATACTTTGCTTGTTTATCATAGGATAAACCGTTTTCGAGAAATATCGATGAAAAGAAAGCATGCAGAATTTAACATAATACGGATGCTTGAAATTACAAATAATACATTTATATTCTTGTTCCATGATAAAAAATAAGGCAGAAAGTTAATATAAGTATACCTCAAAAAATGCATTCTTATCAACAAATAGCCATTTTTAGTTTCGTTTTTTTAGTCAAGTTAGTAAAGTACGTGTAACAGTAATAAAACTGGCTATAGATCTTAAAGGATTCATATTAGGAAGTTTCTTTATATGAACTTTTTTCTTACCTTTAATCATAGAACAAGAATATAAATTTATTTTTTGTAATTTGAAGCATCCGTATTAAGTTAAATTCTGCATGCTTTCTTTTCCATTGATATTTCACGAAAACGGTTTATCCTATGACAAATAAGCAAAGTATGATTTTGTGTATTTCGTGTCATATAATCTTAAATAAGTGCGCAACTTTATAAAAAAAATAAAGAACAAAAAATACTAGATCAAAATCGATGGGCCCACCGGTCCCATACATCCCTGATCTAAATTATAAATGTTTAATACAAGAAATCGATGATACTTATTACAACTAAACAGAATACCAAATTTAATAATTTTATCACAAAGGGTTCTCTAGATATTAAATAAAAACTCATTTTGAGCAAAAATTTTGGAGGGCTGTAGTTCCCTAACGAAAAATTTCCGGACACATGTTTATTGAAAGTTTTTTGCTTAAAATATTTTTCTCAATCTACTGTTTAAGTTTGGCACGACAGTGCTGAATCACCCTGTATATGACATTGGCCTAGAAAACGATCAAAATTACAAGTATTTCACCCTGAAGTCTAAAAAAGTTAATTTATAGCTTGAACAATTTATTTAATATAGTTGATCCACGACTTTGTGGACAGCCTGTTTGTACAAACCAAACAAACAGGAAATGTAGATTTAGGAATTTAATTAAACCCATTCAAATGGAGTAACTGAGCGTGAATCAGTCCGAAATTAAAAATAAAAAAATAAAACGTGTACAATTTTCTGCAGCAATTTAAATCCATTACATTAATTTATAGTAGTCACAAATTTTATTATTTACAAAATATGTTCACAGATAATTATTATCAAATATGAATGCATCAAAATGAATAGTGTACATACTTATACCAGAGGTCGACAAACAAAAGCATACGGATCACCGCAATTACAATCTGAACATAAAAAGTCAGCTTAAAAAATTCTTAATATTTTTTTATAGTTTCTATCCAACAAACTAGAACTAGAATAACAAAAATTTAATGAATTGTTAGTGGGCTCTCACATCGGAGCAATGTAGCAACTAGCAACTTATAACTAGCGATATTATTGCTATCTGTCAATATACCTTGAATCGGACATATTGTCTCACACCAAAGCAATATGATATCGCTATATTGCTAGTTCCTAATTGGTAGTTACTTTATTACTGTGTTGCTATATTACCATATTGCTCCGGTGCGGTGTGAGAAAGTGAGAACCCACTTAATGAACAAAATGTACAGAATAATCCATACTTAATATTATAAATGCAAAAGTATGTCTGTTCGTTACCTTTTCAGGGATAAACCGTTAAATCGATCTTGATTAATTTGTCAGTAAGATAGCTTGCACTCTGAGGAAGGACATAGGCTACTTTATATCCTGAAAATATAATTGTACCTCGAAAAATTTACTAGGTAAAAAAACGGATTAAAATGACATTTGTACGAGTGACCTATAACAGAAATCTGCTTTACCTAACCTTCTTATTTTCATAATCTAAATTCCACACAAACCATATACATGATATACATCTTAACGTGAACGAATTGTACTGTAAAAATAACAAAAATTTTAAATTTACCAAAAAATTGACGAAAAAATATAACATGTTCTATTTTTGACAATAATTTAAACATACAATTTATTGATAAGTTTAATTACAATTTTCAGTCTTTCATTTAAGTGCAAAACAGACTTAACACAACTTCGAGATTGCTCATATCAGTTGCTTGTCAAAATAAACCAGAAAGTCAATTGAATATTTATTAATACATATGTGTATTTATTCGTAGTACAGTAATACTGGCGAGAAATCCACGTAATCTTTCAGAATAATTCAAAATAGTCTAAAAATACATAATATACACATTTATTTTGTCGTTATAAATAAAATGTAAAAATTCGGGAATGCAGTCTTGTCAACCACTTAACATTTTACCTGTAGAAATCTACCAATTTTAATCAAAAACTATCTATCTAATAAAATCCTATATCCATTGTTAATTTTTACACTCATTATGAATCATCCTGTGTATTATATATTATAATAAATGATTTCTGCCTGAGTTATATTTTTTAGTTTAATGCATTATTCTGACATTTTATCCTAAAGATATCGGTCAAAACAAATAGCTCCACATCCTAGGCCAAGTCTAAACAAAAACATTGAATGCTTAAAATAGAAAAGTTCATGTATCACTTATCTTCTGTAAAAAATGTTAACGAATACTGTTATTAATTTAAATAATAATCATTCTGTTGTGACAATGACGAAATGTTTTTCTTCTATTCAAATTCATTTCAGGTAGGAAAGTACATAGTAGGTTTGTATTTTTATATAATTAGTATTGTTAACGTGTGTAATTTTTTCAAGGATTTTAAAAAATATAGAAAATTATTCCACGTGTTAAAATTTCAAAGAAATTAGGATATTAGATCATTGGGATTTTTGTTTACAAAATCATTTTGATATTTTAAATATTATGAACATGTACCTACAAAATGTAATTTCTGTTGTTTTTTTCAGTTGGCAAATGAATTAGTTAACTTTATTTTACAAATAATAGAGAAAACAGATATTTAATACATATAAACGATGTTACTTCCGGGTTCCGAAAGAATAAAGTTAAAAAATATTATCTAAGATGAGGTCGGATTCTGATTGTACTACCCTCAAAATGAAAAAGAAAAACAGTTTTCCAAATGGCTGCTCTGTGTGTGTTGGTCTGTAAAATTGACTTTTCTTCACGATGACTTCTGTAAAAATGTACTAATATATATTTTAAATTATCTATCTCAGCAAGGAATTAATTGATTTTAGTGTCAATCGTATCACCAGCTAAAAGGTATGTACAATAATGCATGTTTTATAATTGCAATTAATACAATATTACTGAAATTTTTTTAGATGAGTCAGTTCTAGTAAGAGAAAAAATTTGTTTACGATTTTTTTGAAAATTCCTAGAGTTGCCAGTTTTCATTTGATACCCCACTCGCCAGGATTGAATAAACAACAAATTTTGATAACCCATTCTCCCCCTCTCAAAAAGCGCAAAAAATTAATAATTTATTTTAATAACTCAGGTATATTATTGTTCCACCATTTACTTTTATGCCAAATCTCAGCATTCTAGGTCAAACAGTTCAGTATCTAGAAAGCTATGAGAGACTATAAACGTTCCTTTTCCGGTAAGTACAAGGTACGGAAAACTAAAAAAGATTAGGAACTTGAGAGTTATTTATGGTTTTTCATATCGACATTTTTTTGTTTAAAAAAACCTATATAAAAAATTAATTGAAAATAAAATATAATGGAATATATAAGTTTTGAGGCTTCCGCGGTGATTTGGATATTGATCATGGCTTCTAGGTACAAGCCGCGTCAAATTGGTTATGTTATCGGCCAATAATTGACGCAGCTTACATCCAGAAGCCAAGATCCATATAATGGAATAACTGTATGACAAATCAAATCAAAATTCATAAATAAAATATAAATAAATAAATAAAAAATTCTCCCATATATCAAGTATATCCGATATCCGTAATATTTTTTACTAAAATTTATGAGTAGTGTATAAAATATGTAAATGTATTGATGTCTATATTTGATTTTAGTGCAAAAGAAATAAGACAGATGGAATATATACGTTAAACCTTAAAATACAATAATAAAAACTAAAATGAAATATAGAAATAGATTCAATTGATATTTTTATATAATCATCTTTAAATACATTTCATATTTATAGAACAAGGGCACAGTTTTATTTTTGATACTTTAATGTATTTTATAGAAATACGTTAAAAATTAGGTTTCCGTGTTTTAATATCTATTTTTGCTTCTAGATATACGCAATAACTACCTATATGATATAATATGTGTTAGTAAAGTTGATTGAAAAATCAACAAGAGGAAGCTAATAAAAATAACGTAGCCTGCTTTATAAAGACAGTAATTTTCATTTTCATCTAAAATTTAAATTTAAAATTATCTGATCATAATAATTTGAATTTTAAATTAGACGCTTAAAATTTTCTTCGCAGATTTTAAAAATTAAAAAACCTGTTTGTCTGATTTTTATTAACTCTTAATGCATACAGAAATCTACATTATGCATGCGTAGAAAGGAAATTAGAGACGTCTCTCTCTCTTTGAAAACAAGTTTTTTTTTTCAAATTAGTAGGTAAAGTAAAAATATTCAAAATTATACAAACAGAACATAATAATTCCTTCATCAACGAAAATTGGTACATACGTAATTTTACTAATTTTATATCTAAAATTTAAGAATCAGTTGAGTGTAGTCGACCAAGGGTTGCATGGGTAGTTTTGTGAAAGGAGTGAAAAAGAGTTTTATCGTAAATAATATACAGGCTGAGGCAGTAACTATTACCACCTTAAATATCTTTGAATCTATAAGGCCCAGAGAAAAATTAGTGTAACCAAAATTGTACGGTACGAAGGGGACTATCACATAGCGATAATAATTTTTGTCCAGGGGGAGGCGCTTCGGAGATATCAAGGTCAATATCATTTTTTTAAATTGATTCGGTACATTTTTTTCCACAAATGATAGAGGAGCTGAAAACAAGTTCAGAACTCATCACACAAGATCATTGAACAAGATTTAAAGTGAAGAAAAAACGATTAAAAAATACATTTTTTTATTAAATGAAATTTACATTTAAAGATGTTCGAAGTGGTGGCCATCATTATCGATGTAACACTGATAAATTTCATTTAATAAAAAAAATGTATTTTTTAATCGTTTTTTCTTCACTTTAAATCTTGTTCAATCATGTTGTGTGATGAGTTTTGAACTTGTTTTAAGCTCCTCTAGCATATGTTATTAACACTTCGAACATTAAATATAAATTTCATTTAATAAAAAAATGTATTTTTTAATCGTTTTTTCTTAATTTTAAATCTTGTTCAATGATCTTGTGTGATGAGTTCTGAACTTGTTTTCAGTTCCTCTATCATATTTTGAAAAAAAAAATGTACCGAATCAATTTAAAAAAAATGAAGATGGCCTTGATATCTCCGAAGCGCCTCCCCCTGGACAAAAATTATTATCGCTATATGATAGCCCCCTTCGTACCGTACAATTTTGGTTACACTAATTTTTCTCTGGGCCTTATAGATTCGAAGATATTTAAGGTGGTAATAGTTACTGCCTCATCCTGTATATCAAAACGGCTTATTTTATTGAAAAATATTTTAAATGTTTTTTTTGAAGCTCTGTCTTACTTAAACAACTAATTTGTATTTTATTTTATTCCAATACAATAAAAATTGTTTTAATTATTACTTGAAAAACGGAGAAACTGTGGTTTCTTAGTCACTTAAACAAAAATTGCACCTTTACCACATTTATACTGTCACTCGACACGTGTTTTAACTTCACAAGATGTCCTCATCAGGAGCTTAATGATTCCAGACTGATCTGGATGGAAATAAGTCTGGAATCATTAGGCTCCCGATGAGGACTTCTTTTGAAATCGAAACACGTGTCGAGTATTTGTGGTATAGGTGCAATTTTGGTTTAAGTGATTTAATTATGTTGTAAAATATTAAAAAATAAAATATGATATACATATATTCCAACAACCCAATATGCAAGATTTTTTTAAATACGAGCCTGCTATAGAAACCTGTTATAAGGTAGAAATTACAGTGCCCCCCTCGAACAGAATTTGTTTATTTTAACATTTGAATTCATTTAATGATAAAAAATTATTTTTCGAATTTTAAATATAACAAAAATCCCCCCCCCCCCCCCCTATATCAGAAAAATCTTGGATACGAGCCAAAGAAAATGAGTATTGAACCTATATGTATAGAATATTAATTTTTCTCGATTCCCAGAGGGGACCCTTCTATCGATTTAGATAAAGTTGAGACTAAACATTTATTTTTAATCTGTACAAAAAAAAATATGTTAATTCAAACAAAACAATTGATTTAAATATAAATAAACCGGAGAGCAAGAAACCAGTGGTGGAATACAAGTAAAATCTATATAATTATATATTTCAAATTAATTTTTCCTTACAACTACAGATATGTATGTTGAAAGGACATAAAAATTAAATTATGATTTAAAATGAAATGCATAAGAAGAAAACATTTTCCATGTGAATGCACATTATTTTTTCATGTTAAATTTACCAAAGTACTCAAGCCAGACCCAACCAACTTGCCAAGTTTCATTAATATCGGTTCAGTGGTTCGCGAGTTATACGTATGACAGGATTCATGGGACAGACAGACAAACAGACAGGCAGGCAGACATAGAACAAAAAGTGTTTGTCTTGACCTGAAACTGAAAGATCAAGTTAAAATTTTGAAATCGGAGAACATTTTTTTTTCACATTTTAAAACGATCACAAAGCAATAGGCGTGATGCCAGTAACAAAGTATCATTGAAATTATGATTTTAAATAATGAAATAGGTTAAAACGATTCTAAAAAATGTATTTATTTTTATATGCGAGATTAATATAATTTTTGTTAAAATAAATATGCAAAATACAGCAATCCGCCATGTTAAAAGGAACACCAATCAGAGCGAATGACGTCACGCATCAGTAAATGTCAAAAGTGATTAACAAATATCAATTCCTCTTGCAAGATTATTAGGTACATACCTTATTTAAGAACTTATATAGGTACTTTGGAATTCATTTTTAATACACAAAATAATTAAATAATTGTCTAACTCTGAATGTTTGATGATTGTTGACAAGGAGTGTGACGTCACAGCTCTGAAATGTCACCTGTGAGCGTTTTGGCGTCAAATTCAAAATTAGTTTTAAAACAGTCAATTTTTGCGATTAAACCTTTATTATCTGCAGAAATAAGTATTTTTTTGGATATAGGAGACACGTAAGATCATCATAGAATAGTTTTTTTTTTAATTAGTCATCATGCCTATTGACATAAGCCGAAGAAAAATTTCATTTAGATCACATATAATGATGATAACACACTGACAATTATATTTAAAAACTATGTACCTATGAAAGAATTCATAAAACATGTAGATCGTGGTTCGTAATCTTAATTTTACTCAAAACAATTTGACTCAATGTTTAATTTGACTTCTATGTTTAATCCAACGCTGTCGTTAAGACAGGTGTTTAGGTCGGTAGCCGTAGGAACACTAATTAAAGGTATTTTAATTGGAATGAAGACACTAACTGCGTCTGCTGGGAAGTTTCTACGTAAATGCTTCAACTCCTTCTGCGTAAGAAGCTCTGCAATCAATACTTGCCATTACGAAAATCCGTTCAATTAAAAAACCTGATTCTATTTGATCGTTTTCTTACAATATACCTATATTGGGTTAATGAAAGTAATTTACGTTTTTTTATATTTAATTTATTTTTAGTAAAAGATACATCTTTATTTAAAAAGAATTATTTGTATTCATTGTATAGTGAAACTTCTCCGAACTGGCTAGTTCTAGTTACGGTTATTAAAAAACATACATACATATGAAGGGTTCTATCAAATAGTTATTTTAAGGAAGGGGATATGTAAGATAAATGGTCGGTTCGAGATAATTCACAATATATATTCTTAAGTTGAATAAAAAGAAAGATTTAGTAGGAATTAAAAAATAAAAACTTTAAGTGATTTTTATCGAATATTTCTTACTTAAACTTACAATTGATAAACTATAGTTAAAATGTGACATCATGGAAATAAAACTCGACTTGATAAAAAATAAATCATAGGTTTTCATAGAATGTTAATAGCTAAAAACATGCACTGAAAATTTACCTAACTATTGGTGAAAACCGCATTAAAATCGATTCAGTAATTTCTGAGTTTTCCTATAACATGTAAAAAAAATCCTTTTATAAAGAGATAAAGATAAATTGTCAAGAGTAAAATATTATCGATATGGAACTTATTTTTCATGTACAGCCGAAACCGGTTATAACGACATCGATTAATACAACATATCGGTTTTAACGATTCAAAATAACAGTCTGACTGAATCAAAACTGTCTTTTTACCATTTTTTTACGACCTAATATGACTGGTCCCCTCGTTGTCTTTATAAACGGTACGGTTTTGACTGTACTTATCGAGGAGAAAATTAAATATTCATTTTAACTTTAAAAATTTGTCAAGACATACACCAGTGTATGCCATAAGGGTTCCGAAGTATATATTACGTGGACTGTTTAGAGCAATTTACAGGTGCATATTTGAGTTAAAAATAAATATAAAAAATAGGATCATATTTTATTAATTCAGATCTACATTTTGACACCCCACAAGCCTAGATATGAAACTAAAAAAAATTCCATGACGCCCATTTCTATTTTTCAAAATTTGAAATGATATTGTTGATTTTAGTATTTGTCGTTACTAGTATTATAAAAACCCCATTACCAATTTTTTTTCAGATTTTTTGAGTCAGTATTTACCGAGCTAGAGAGGGGTGGACAAATTTTTGTTTACTTGAAGCCCCCTGTAGGTGCCATTTTTGATTTATAAAAAAAATAAAAAATACTGTCATATTCTACTCATTGAGATCTACATTTCGACACCCCACATGCCCAGATAAAAAAATAAAAATAAAAAAATGTATGACACCCCTCACTTTTTCTCCAAAATTTGAAATGATATTGGTGACTTTGGTATTTGTCGTTGGTAGTCTCACCAAAGTCTCATTACCTAATTTTTTTCAGATTTTTCGAGTCAGTAGTTACCGAGTTAGAGGGGGGGGTGGACAAATTTTTTTTTGCTTGTAGCCCCCTGTAGGCGCCATTTTTGATTTATAAAAAAAATAAAAAATACTGTCATATTCTACTCACTGAGATCTACATTTCGACACTCCACATGCCCAGATAAAAAAATAAAAATAAAAAAATGTATGACACCCCTCCCTTTTTTTTCAAAAATTTGAAATGATATTGGTGACTTTAGTATTTCTCGTTGATAGTCTCACCAAAGCCTCAATACCTAATTTTTTTCAGATTTTTCGAGTCAGTAGTTACCGAGTTAGAGGGGGGGGGGGGGGGGGTGGACAAATTTTTTTTTGCTTGGAGCCCCCTGTAGGCGCCATTTTTGATTTATAAAAAAAATAAAAAATACTGTCATATTCTACTCACTGAGATCTACATTTCGACACCACACATGCCCAGATAAAAAAATAAAAATAAAAAAATGTATGACACCCCTCCCTTTTTCTCCAAAATTTGAAATGATATTGGTGACTTTAGTATTTGTCGTTGGTAGTCTCACCAAAGTCTCATTACCTAATTTTTTTCAGATTTTTCGAGTCAGTAGTTACCGAGTTAGAGGGGGGGTGGACAATTTTTTTTTGCTTGGAGCCCCCTGTAGGCGCCATTTTTGATTTATAAAAAAAATAAAAAATACTGTCATATTCTACTCACTGAGATCTACATTTCGACACCCCACATGCCCAGATAAAAAAATAAAAATAAAAAAATGTATGACACCCCTCCCTTTTTCTCCAAAATTTGAAATGATATTGGTGACTTTAGTATTTGCCGTTGGTAGTCTCACCAAAGCCTTAGTACCTAATTTTTTTCAGATTTTTCGAGCCAGTAGTTACCGACTTAGAGGGGGGGGGACAATTTTTTTTTTGCTTGGAGCCCCCTGTAGGCGCCATTTTTGATTTATAAAAAAAAATAAAAAATACTGTCAGATTCTACTCACTGAGATCTACATTTTGACATCCCACACGACTTGGAATACATTTTTTTTGGTTTTTTGAATTTGCTTTAAAGCCCCCTGTAGGCGCCATTTTTGATTTATAAAAAAATAAGAATAAGGATCAAATTACACTAGCTTGGTTACACATTTTGATGTGCCACTTGCTTTGGTATAAAAAAAAATATTTTTTTTGGGTGTCTTTAGCTTCTTAGCACCCCCCCTAAAAAAATATTTTTCGAAAATATTTGTACATATTTTACTAGAGGGTGTTATTTTACATATTCTGTCAAAATTTCAAGGTTCTAGCTTATATAGTTTACGAGCTATTGAGCTTAGAGTGATTAGGACGGACGGACGGACGGACGGACGGACGGACGGACGGACGACAAAGTGAGATTAATAGGGTTTCTTCGGAACCCTAAAAAGTAATGTAGCCATATTTTATTTTCGATATTGAAATATTGACGTAATTTTATCTATTTTAGTGATTCAAACACATAATAATATACAGGGTGTTGAAAAAAGATGGATACACCTGCGTAACTCGCCATGGAGGAATTATCAGGAAAAATGATCCAGACAAAAATGTTATATGGGACAAAAAAGCATCGCTGATGATTTTCGAAAGTTTTTGGGAGGAAAAATCGATATTTTCGAGAAAATAACATGGTGCATTTACAAAATGTGGGAGTGGGGGGGCTGGCAAAAAATTTTATTTTAGCGGTTTCCGCGGTATTTTGGGCCAGGGAATCGAAATCTGTTATACAAATAGGGGGTTCCCATTTAAAAAATACGAAGGGGGGAGCATTCCCCCCGGGGGAAGATTCTCCCTCACAACTAGCATCGCCATGTGATAGATGGGAAAAAATGCTAACATTTTTGTCTGGATCATTTTTCCTCCTTGGCGAGTTACGCAGGTGTATCCAACTTTTTTCAACATCCTGTATATGTGTGTGTAGGGCAACGGTCAGTAGACCGTGGCTTTTGAGCCGCATGCGGCTTTTTGCACAGCCATTTGTGGCTCTTCAGTAACTTAAACTATTTATTCAATTTCAAATTCTTTTTATTCATAAAAAATTCATAAAGTAGCAAGACCGCGAAACACATTTTTGAGGCACTTTTATTAAAAACTTGGATTTTTTTTTATATATTCAGTAACTAATGTTCTTTCATATAAAAAAAAGAAAATCGAGGTGGCTCTGATACCTTTGCATTCCTGTTTCCTTAACAACTTGGCTCTTCTAACTTCTAAGACTGCCGACCCCTGGTGTAGGGTATCAATTCGTCAGGATTTCGTCTGACAAGTCAGGAATTTCGTAGTTATGTCAGACTGCGAATAATGGTAGGTAGACATTTCGATTTCATTGGACATATGGTACTAGATATTTTATTTAAGAACACGCAACATCCGTTTGAAGGATTTTATTTATTATTCAGACGTTTAAATGTCAGACATTTCAAAATAAATAAACTATAACCTAACGTGTGTGTGTGTGTACCAATATCACAAAAAATAAAGGTCTTGTAGTTTTAACCAGACTATGTTTTTCCAACGTATTTTGGAGTACTGAAAATGAATTTGACAATAAAAAAATCACTGACTTAAAAAGTTATGTGCTATCATAAAAAATTGCAAAAAATTCAAAAAATATATAACTAATTTTAAGAGCTTCTACGAGCCATGATAATATTTTTGACCAAATCTAATGTATGCCTTTTCTAAATCAGATTTTGCTCTTCAATTTACTTTTTACTTCCATGTTCGAAGAAATGGAAGTATTGTAAAACCGTCAAAAAATCATGTCCGAAAAAAAAGCAGATTCTGTTTGTACTAACTTCAAAACGTAAAGAAAAGTTAATTTCCGCATGGCGGCTGTGCGTGTGTCTGTGTGTGTGTCTGTGTGTCTGGATGTAGAATTTTCTTCCGTGTACGATAACTACTGTAGATATGCACCGATTTGAATTATTTTTGGGGAAAATGTTTGCCTCAGTGAGTACTCCAGACCTATTGATTTTGGTGCTAATCGGATTAGGGGTTTCCGAAATATTCGAAATTTTGTACCAATTATCGTCTGAAAAGTGATTAGTATCTCACCAATTTTGATAAGACTTGGTACACTTGTAGTTCAATCCAATCTAAGGGGCACTTATTTCATAAACGTGCTTAGATAGCCACTGAAGAGGTGAAAAACACCCTCAAAATTTTAATTTTAAATACTAATAAATACATGTTGCCATGGAAACAAGCGCAGTTAAATTCAAATGTCAGATAATTATTATTTTACAAAAATGTCTATTCTACAACTGACATTAGAATATTAGAAAACTAATATTTATAATACAAAGGTGAGTTTTATATTAACAATTATCTATTGTAAAAGATATTATAGAACATGGAAGTCATGTATGGTTCTCCATACCGATATTTGTGTTTTGCTGTACGACCATTTTATACTTAGAAGATTTGGAAAGTTAAAATACTTTTCCTCATAGATCGGTTAATAATGGTCGTACAGCAATACAAAAACAGTAAATTGAAAAAAAAAAATCTGATCTGTAAAAGTTATTATTTATATTTATGTACGGTATTATTAACGAGCTAACAAAATTTTCTAGCTAGCAAGCAATTTCAAATAGGGTCATATAAAACTTATATGACAGTTCTCTTTCAGATATTTGCATGCTAAGTATGTTGATTTTTACCATTTTTACTCAAAGTTAGTAAATACACTTTAGTAAATATACTTACCTTTGTTTTTACTACCTATATGCATGAAACCATCTGTCAAAAACTCCAAGAGAACTGTCATATACATTTGATGTTCCAGTGCTTTCAAGCTAGCAAATTTGTTAGCTCCTTTATAATACCGGATATTAGCCAAACATATTTATCACGGCCCATGGATGCACTCAAAATTAAAAAACAAAAAATTATAAGAAATATAATTATAATTAACATAAAAGTTTTGGGGTAAGCGATATTTTTACTTTCTTATATACATGTATAAGAAATATACATATAGTATAAGTATTGTAAAGCCGATTATTTTCGAAATCCGGATTTTGATGGAATTATCCATTCTGACTATTTTCGCCATGATGTCTGTGTCTGTCTGTCTGTCGGTCTGTAGACGTTGTAACTCAAATACGACAAATCGTAGAAAGGTGAAATTTTATACTTAAGATTAATTTTGCCTGGGAAGAAAACCTCCTATTTTTGAAAACGGTCTTTCAACCGGAAACGGATGTTTACCTTTATCGATTTTTGAATTTTTATAATTAGGTACATTGAAACAGTGTGAATTAGAGATAAAATTAGAAAAAAAAAATTTTAAAAAACAAGCTTTTACATATGCACTAAAAAGTAAAAAATAAGTTTTTTTTTCACAAAGTCTTCCAGAATTCGTATGACTAAAAAAGCTTGTGGCGTTCATTTAATATTTAATGTAATATTTAGAAATATAAAAAATGTCGAAAATATCAATATAGGAAAAACTACATTTTCTACTATAAATTAATATTTTCAAATCTTCCATTAAATTGCATTAATATTATGTTAAAATGCATATATGTATAATATTGTATAATGTATATACATTATACATATATGTACATATACATTAATATTTGGAAATCTAGATTCAAATAGGACAAAGAACCTTTTGCTAGTTTAATTTAGTATTTTAAATTCCTGGTTAATTTATCGCACATGAAAGAAATATTTAGTAATCTAGATTCAACATAGGAAAAAAGTCTTAACAGTATTTTATCTACCTTAAATTATTATTTCAAAATATTACATGAAATATTTGTAATTCTAGATTCAAAATAGAATTAAGGGCTAAGAGTTTCTCAATGGAAAAACTACATTAGCTACATTCAATGAATATTTCGAAATATTCCATAAAATTCCATATATGTACATAATTTATATCAAATATAATATAAAATATTATATCATGTGAATATTTTGAAATTATATTCAACCTAAATGAATATTTTCAATTAATATTATTTAATTGTACATTAAATTCCTGGATAATTTGATATAAACTACAGGAATATTTTGGCTTCAAGATTTATCATATGAAAAAGGGCTAAGAAATACCGAAAAGAAATACTACCTTATCTATTTTATAAATTCATATTTCAAAACATTAACATACATTGAGTTTCAGGTTTATTTAGTATCAACATTACATTAATATTTGATCTACTATAGATTTTTCCAATATTGATATTTTCGACATTTTTTATATTTCTAAATATTACATTAAATATTAAATGAACGCCACAAGCTTTTTTAGTCATACGAATTCTGGAAGACTTTGTGAAAAAAAAACTTATTTTTTACTTTTTAGTGCATATGTAAAAGCTTGTTTTTAAAAATTTTTTTTTTTCTAATTTTATTTTATCCATTTTTAGTCTAAAGTTATTTATTTTTTTACTATATTATATTATATTCATTGCATCATAAGACCAGGCCCAGATAGGGGGGGGGGGCTAGGAGGGCCATATGGCCCGGGTCTTGGTATCAGGGGCCTCGGCGTCCCGAAAATTATTTATACTTTACATTTTTACATTTTTTGATACTAATACTATTTTTAATAGAGATTATTTAAAAAACATAAATATACTACAAAAAAACACACCTTTTAGAAAAAGTACTTAAAAAAACCTCACGGTTTTTAATACTAAATAATATCAGGAAGAAACAAGAATTTTACTAGTACGAAAGTTGTTTGGAATGTCCTTACGTTGAAGCTCTCTCAGGGTCTGCATAAGACTAAAAACCCTTTTTACTTCCATGTTCGAAGAAATGGAAGTATTGTTATTACAATACGTCAAAAAATCTTTAGTTTTTATTTTAAAATGAACACTAACGTTTTGATTGTATATTCGCTTCTTTAGAAATGAAGCGCAGATCCAGGGGAGGGGGCATGGTGAAATGACACCCCACACAAACCTAAAAAGTAAAGCAAATTAAATAGAAAAATGCTTATTAAATATACTAAAGTAAATTTTTTTGTCTATTTCACAGACCATGACCCCCTCCTCCATTGTAAAGTTAGACTCGCGTCTCTTAGAAAAACAATACCTACCTATTTAGATCTACAAAATTACACTAACATAAATTAATTTATATTTAATATTTTTCAATAATGCCATAACAATATAATACATATACATTACATGTATGCATATAGGATGATATAATAACAATAAAATGAGATACTATAATACATATTTATGTATTCATACATTTAAATGAAGAAATAAAGCTAAAACGGCTAAATCTTTTCTATATGTCAATATAATCACTACAAATAAAATTTATAATACATACCTGATATTTATATAAAATTCGATAATTTTTCAATAATTTTCTTCAATTTATAATTTATAATCTTCAATAATAATTATCATTTCTATTATTATGAATTATTTGTATTATGAGTATTATATTGCAAAATATTTTGACAAAACATAATTTAATGTTATTGTCGAAGCAAACCATGGTTACGCAATAATTTGAATTATGAAATAATACTTGATCACGAAGGCAAGTTATTTTATTATATTAGATACATCAAAAAAGACCTTATAATGAAATAACATAGCTATAAAAATGATAAAAAAGTGCATTGTCACGGAGAATACACCATATTTGAAAATTTGATGAAAATCGTACGACGGGAAGTTGGTTAAAAAACGGTTCTAAGATTTGTACCACGGGACATAGTGACATACATAGCATTTGAGTTAAGTAAAAGCTTGTAAAAAATGGTCAAGTTGAAAATTGTAGGTAATATTATCATTTATCATATATAAATTATGTATTCATTTTTTCGAAAAAACAAATTTTTGAATAATTTTTTTTTTAATAAGTATACGTTTTTAAGTACATTTAAAATGGTTCATAACAGAGAAGAAATATCTGTCATGAGTGTCAGGAGACTTTCTTATACGTATTACAGAGATTGAACAGTGTACGTGTTTGCATAGATACCATGGATCTTTCTTATACGTAATACTGAGATTAAACAGTATGGATTATTCTAAATAATTATTTTTAAATATTCTTTCTGGCTAGATCATTAGTGCTGGAAAAAATGTATGGTAAATAAATTATAGATAGTAACATACTCGACATTTTTTACCTAAAACATTTTTGTCTTATTTCAAAAATAAATCGAAAATTTAAAAATAAATGACAAGAGTAGGTAAACATCCGTTACGTCTTAGCAATTACGTTTACCAAAATACGTTCGATACATAATGTATATAATAATAATTCTATAGTTTATGTCCCATTCATTTTATTCTATCTTTTTTTAGTTTGTCAGAAATATCTTTCAATAAAATTAAAATCACGTACACTGATCACTGTCATTATTACGTATAAGAAAGTCCCGTGGCACCCATGGTAGCCTTTTTATTGTCCAATTCGTTTTCAGAGGAGAAAAATACATAGTCCAGTTATTACCTATTAAGAGATAAGACCTGATTTTGTGTAATTATTTTGCTTTATAATTCCAATGGGTTAGTTGCTAATTTACTAATTTTATTTCATTGTAATTACCAAATTCAACAAACGATCCGATATATTTTCACAATCATTTGAACCAATCCCAAAAATCTCATTAGCAATGATATCATCAACTATCTGTCAATATTTTGTTTCGTTATTATTGTTTGTCTTTATGGTTCTGATTCTTTTCGAATCATACAAATACAATCTAAACATAAAAATCATAACAAATCGATCATTAAGCCAGTGAGTTGGAATATATAGAGTTTATGTAACTCTCTAATGTATCGCTGTCTCTCTTGTGCGTAGAGCTTACGCTGTGTATGTACGATGGAATAAAGCACACGTTTGTATACGGTATGGTTAAAAAGTCACTTGTCATATTTATGATTGATGTTAAGTATTTAGAAATTTGTATTATTTGATTTTCTTTAAAATAGATTGAGGTTTGTATACAGGCCAGTTATTAAGTCTATTATCAGATTTAAATTTACAGATTTATAGAATACTGTTATTTTTCAGTTTCGATTTTGTCTCGTAGACATGATCGATATAGTTTTGATGGAACGAGTTCAAATTTTGTACAAAAATATTGGTTTTGAGGGGTTGTCAATTAATTAGTTGATAATCGTAAATTACAATTATGGATTGCAAATTTACCAACTGTTTTAAATTATTGGTAATTTGGTAACGTAAGATTACCAAATTATATCTCCAATATAACGAATAACCGGTGAAAATGTAGGTATTTTTGGTGATTTATCGGTTTTCTAATTCATAGATATACAAAATAATATCTAACGTATTATTTCCTGTTTAATGGCATAGACTGATGTGGCTTATTGTAGCAAAATCTGAAAAAATGAACTACTTATGAAACTAATGCCGGGTTTACACGGGTCGATTTTCGCCGAACGACTAGGCCGCACGGCGAAAATCGACCGTGTAAATAGCAATTCGACAAGGCCGCAAGTGACTAAAATCGAAAGCGTCAAAGTAGACCATCTTTCGACTTTTGCCGTGCGGCGACAGGCCGCATGAGGCGGGTGACTTAAATCGACCGTGAAAATGATCAGTCGCATGCGATCGCTCGCCGCATGAAGGTGTTTTCGTTCATCTGTTCTGGTCAACATTTTCAAACAAATGAACTAATCGCATGCGATTTTTATCGACTGTGAAAATAGTGTTGCTGTGCGGCCTAGTCAAGCGATTTGGTAGGTGACTAGTCGCACGGCGGAAATCGACCCGTGTAAATACACCTTAACACTATGCCTGTGTTTCAATCACAGCTTTCTAACTACTTAATCATTTGATCTAAAATGAAATTTGGTATAAATATATAAAATGAGGGACCACTAATAGATATAAATTATAAAAATAAAATGTTATGTTTTAATATTTTTTGAGCAGAGCAAATGGGTTACAAAAAAAATTGTTTATTTAATCCCAGCGAGTGGGGTATCGATTGAAATTGTAATTAAATAATTAGTTTAAAATTTTTTTTTAAATTTGTTTATCTGCCTGCGTTTTCGAAAGTAATAATGAAAAATTCTGAAAAATTGGGGATTACAAGAAAATTATTAGTACTAACCGCAGTTACGAAAAACTAGTAGTTTTCAAAAACTAGCAAAACCCAACCAACAAACTAAGTTTAATTAATATCAGTTAAGTAGTTTATGAGTTATGCGTGTGACAATGATTCAAGGGACAGACACACAGACAGACGAAACGAAAAGTTTTTGTCGTGACCTAAAACGGAAAAATCAAGTAAAAAATATGAAATCAGAGAAAAATTTTTTTGCTGTTTTCAAAAATGATCACACACCTTAATTTCTTCTGATAAAGCGAGGAAGCAAAATAATATCACACAAATGTTTCATTGTCATAACATTTAATATGTTTTTTTGGTACATGAACATTTTTTCAAAATTTTTATTTTACTAAAAACCAAATTTTAACCAGTTTATCAGAATTATATAAAAATAACAACAATATTTTTAAATATACTCATTAATATATTGAAGGAATATTGAAATATTTCTAAAAAAAATCGAAAATTTTAAAAATCTTTAATTATAATCCGGAAGGTTGTACATAAATAGCTAAAAACCTACTTTCAAGATTGGGACCTCTATAAATACTCTGAGATTTTCTAGATAAGTAAAGCAAAAAAATTGCAAATATTATTGTAAATTTTTAAGGGTGCAGAATCGAAAAGCCATTTTAGTTTCAAAACGCCTCTTTTAGATTTGACCTCTGACTTTTCTTTTTTCATATAATTTTTCGGCATAAGAATAAAACTTAAGGCTGGTTTACACGCTACGATAAATCGTAACAATTCGATTGTTACGATAAATCGAAAGAGTGTGTACTGTTTACATGCAATGATTTCTTGTCCAATATTCTTTGTAGACCGCGGTACACTCAGTTAGCTTTTGCCATGGAGGAAGTACTGTTGTGGTCGTTATATATCGTTTGTTTAGCAAGAAAAGTGAAAAGGTCACGAAGACCAAGAAGAAAGTGGAACCGTCAGTGGTTGTTGAAGAAAAGAGTATTTTCTCATATAAAATTATTGAAAGAATTGCGAAATGAACCAAATGACTGGAGGAATTGGATGAAGAGACTTATGTAGAGTTGTTAAGGTTAGTTTCTAATGCAAACTGAGCCAAATCGTAGCAATGAATGGCTGCTACTTGTTTATACGTTCCAACTTGTCGTTACGATTCGCAGAAATTGATGCCGACCGGCATCAACCATCAAATCCACTTCCAATTCCAATAAATCGCTACAATGTCCTGTTTACATGCAACGATAAATCGTAACAACTTGATCGTTACGATAAATTGTTACGATTTATCGTAGCGTGTAAACCAGGCTTATGAATTTAATAAATTGAAAAAAAAAACAGAATTAAAATTTCTGTCAAAAACAAATAATTGAATTAAAATTGGCCCGTATTAAGGAAAATTTACTATTAATATTTATAATGTAAAAAAAGAATCAAAGGTAGTTGTGATTTTGAAGCAACAACCCAAAAATTTAAACTGAATAATTAGATCATAGACCGGGAGCCAGGCTACATTCCGTTTGAAAAACCGTTAGGATTCATAAGAGTTAGTGATTTACATTCAGAAAGATGTAAAGAATGAAATTCTGTAGGTTGCCGGAAAAAAAACTCGGAACTTTTTTTGATACGAGCATTATAACGGAGTCCTTCCAGTTATAAAAAAATAGACGTTGCACCATTTTTAATATTGATGAAAGTTTAGTCAGTTGTTATTATACGTATTAGTTAGCAAAAACTGTAATTATAAAATTTTAAATGTTCACAGGTTGGAGGTGGTGATCGTTTTACCCTCGTAAGATATGAAGATTTCATCGATTTTTAACGTTTTTTCGACTCGCTATAGCATGCGTTCTAATTAAACAATTATAATGAACTTGGGGTCATTTGAAAGCCTAACGAGTCTAGCTTCAAAACGATTTAACTCAATTTTAAGTTTAGGTTATTTTCGTTGTAGATATTCGTAATAAAGGCTTTTCAATTTCATTTATGAAATTGTCATTTTATCTTTTTTTCAAAATTTTCCGTGGCTTTCTGGTTTAACCGAGAAAGCTGTAATTATGCGTAAGTTATGTTCACATATAGTACTCAGTACCCACAAAAAATCAGCTTGATTGATGCACATTTTCTATTAAAAAAATGAAGTTAAATATCACAAATATCACAGAAACACCAAAAACAGCTGTTTTCGAAGCAAATAAAAGTTATGTGGGGGGCAAGATAAATTGCTGAATTTTTTTTTACAAATGCTCTTAATAATTATCTAAAATGGGCAATATGATTCGTTTTGTTATTTTAATTTTTTTAGCTGCCAGAAATTTAAAAATAATCAAAAAAATGCAAAAACTCTTTTTTTTCTACAGATGCTACTGCCCCTTTTGAGTGACATAAGTTGCCGCGCGACGCCAATATGACTTTTTTAAGTCCACGATACAGCTGCATTGGAGTTACTAAAATTGTTGATTTTTATTTAATTTTTCTTTTTAAAGCATGATTTTGATGTTTTTCAGTCTAATTGCAGGACAGTAAGTGGCTAGAAAAATAAAAAAAATCAGAAATACACCACTTGGCCTTTGAACCTTACTACTGTAAGCATCTTTAGAAAAAAATTCAGATTTTAATCTCACCCCCTTCACAGATTTTTTTTACTTTGAAAATAGCTAATTTTGGAGTTTTTGCATTTTTTTGATTATTTTTAAATTTCTGGCAGCTAAAAAAATTAAAATAACAAAACGAATCATATTGCCCATTTTAGATAATTATTAAGAGCATTTGTAAAAAAAAATTCAGCAATTTATCTTGCCCCCCACATAACTTTTATTTGCTTCGAAAACAGCTGTTTTTGGTGTTTCTGTGATATTTGTGATATTTAACTTCATTTTTTTAATAGAAAATGTGCATCAATCAAGCTGATTTTTTGTGGGTACTGAGTACTATATGTGAACATAACTTACGCATAATTACAGCTTTCTCGGTTAAACCAGAAAGCCACGGAAAATTTTGAAAAAAAGATAAAATGACAATTTCATAAATGAAATTGAAAAGCCTTTATTACGAATATCTACAACGAAAATAACCTAAACTTAAAATTGAGTTAAATCGTTTTGAAGCTAGACTCGTTAGGCTTTCAAATGACCCCAAGTTCATTATAATTGTTTAATTAGAACGCATGCTATAGCGAGTCGAAAAAACGTTAAAAATCGATGAAATCTTCATATCTTACGAGGGTAGAACGATCACCACCTCCAACCTGTGAACATTTAAAATTTTATAATTACAGTTTTTGCTAACTAATACGTATAATAACAACTGACTAAACTTTCATCAATATTAAAAATGGTGCTACGTCTATTTTTTTTATAACTGGAAGGACTCCGTTATAATGCTCGTATCAAAAAAAGTTCCGAGTTTTTTTTCCGGCAACCTACAGAATTTCATTCTTTACATCTTTCTGAATGTAAATCACTAACTCTTATGAATCCTAACGGTTTTTCAAACGGAATGTAGTCTGGCTCCCGGTCTATCAGACATGTATTAAGAAAAATAACATGATATTGATATTTTTCAAGTAAAACATATAGGAATTTGTTTTAAAAGAAAAACGCGATCGAAACCACAATGAACTTCTAGTACAGAATAAGTACGTTCACTTTTTGATCACTCTGTGTACCCACAAATCGACTCCCAAGCGCCTCGCCCAGTGAGTTGAGACGCAAAGCTTCAGTCAGGTTCCAGTCGCCGTTACCACAGCTTGTTGTGATCGAGTCAGTGTGAGACACACATACACACATACATACATACACGCATCATGGAACGTAAACAGTGTGGCTTGTTGCTCTTGACATTACTCGCCGCTTTTCTTCACACAGGTAAGATGGGTCGTAGACCCTTTATTTTTTTTATGCTGGATTAATATATTTTGTATTGTTTGATATTTTGAGGTTGACAGATGGAAATTTGATTTTATATGTATAATGTCAATGATGTTTTGTAGGAATAATATATTTTGTATTGTTGTAAATTTGACGTTTTGGGGTTTGATTTTTAAATGTCATTGTTGCCGAATTATTTTGATTACGTCAAGATTTTTATTATTGCTGGTGGAATAAGTTATGTTTTCTTGTAGATTTAATATTCGTGATTTTTATTTTTAAATGTCATTATTAATTTAGATCTGTTGTAAGATTTAAATTTTTGTAGATTTGTAAGGGGTTGAAAGTATTTTTACACAGATATTGATATTAGTTTGATTTTGTTGAATTTTATTTTTTTATGTCATCAATTTTGATCATAATTACTAAATGTGTTGTAAGATTTTAATTTTTGTAAGTATTTTTACGTAGATATTTGATGCTTATACTTTGACAGTTGTAATTGTTGAATTTTATATTTAAATGTAATATTTTTAAAATGTTGTAGATGTTTTGGATTATAATTTTATAAGTTTTGGGTAGAATTTATATATTTTTATGATTGTACCCTTATGAAGTTGTTTGATGTTTAGGATTTATATCGTTTTAATTTTTATGTGATTTTATGACATTTAGTTAGAAAATGTGGTGTGATTAAATTAATATTATAGTAGGCGTTTATTGTTTGACAGTTTGAAATTATCGAAAAATCGTGTCCGAGATAATGACAGATTTTGATCGTAGTTGATCTTACTACCTTCAAATCGTAAAGAAAAGTTGTTTTTCGTATAGCGGCTGTACGCGAGCCTGTGTTTAGATGTAGAATTTTATTTCGTATCCGATAACTTCTGCTTTGAATTATTTTTGGGGAATAAAAAACTCCTAATCTATCGATTTTTGTGCTATTTGGATTAAGGGTTTTTAATATGTTTAAAGTTTTGTACATGTATATTATCTTCTAAAATGGGGACATTGCGAAGTGTATCTCACCAATTTTGATAGTACCGATATGAACCTACGTGCTTAAACAGTCATTGAAGGGGTGAAAACCACCCTCAATCTTTTATATTTTGGAAACGAAATTTGTGTAGGTTGCATTTAATACAACTTTTGATCATCATAATGCCACCAAAAGGCAAAAGCCACTGCGGTCCATTAGGGCCGTTTCTTTTGCTATACCTACTATAAAACGGACAAGTGCGTGCTGGGCATAATAGGGTTCCGTAGTCATTCTTACTACGATTTATTAAAAAAATAGTTATTTAAAAAAATTTTATAGGCTATTTTTGCTACAGTATTCGTTATAATTTTCAGTGAAAGTACTAATAAAAAGCTATGAAACGTTTTTGAAAAGTGATTTGACATTTTTTGTTGCATTTTAAGAAACTTATCAAATGATACCCCACTCCTTGGGCTAAGTATATATTACCTAAGGGGGTCCAAAATATTTTTGACAGTGTTCGTTATAATTTTCAGTGAAAATACTAATTAAAAGCTACATTCTGGAATTTTTTCAGATTTTTTGAATCGATAGTTTAAAAAATAGATAGGGGGAACGCTCTGATAATGACTTTGAAGAGCAAACACATCGTGATTGAAGGGTTCAAATTAAAAGGTCCTAATACATTACGGATTTTTAAAGACATCCCACTCAATGGAGTAGGTGATTTTTTCTTTTTCAATATACTTTTCATTCTATGGAAGGGGAGTCTAAAAATTTTTTTTTCAAAAATCTAATAATTTCTGGGCATCAATCTACGACCGTATACCAAATTTTATCTTATCATGTAAATTTTTTTCAAGACGGACGGACGGACGGACATGGAGAAACTATAGGGGGTCCTAGTTTTCTACGGAACCTTAAAAACGATTGTTTTAATGTCCTTAACAACTCCTAAAAGATTGTCGATGTTTTTACGGGACACCCTGTGTACATATTATCTTCATCTTAAAATTTATTCGTCATAAGTTTTATTATTATAGTTATAATAAGTTACATAATTCAAAAGTCACGCGTAAGTTTTGCGAGTGTGTATATGAATGCGTGTGTGTGAGTGTATATATGTATGTGTATAGATAGTCACGGTACTTAGGTGTTTGAGCTACAGATTTAATTAATTACCTACCAAGGTTTTGTTGAGCTGATGCTATATTATTAATGTCAACTTTGCATGTTTTATATTAAAAAGTATGGCATTGTGGATCAACTTTAACACTATATTTATTTAAACATTGATTAAGTTATTAAAAATGTGTATATTATACAGGGTGTTCGCGGGAACCGAGTGATCATTGCTTTAAAAAAGTTGTATATCAATATATCTCTGAAATATGACATTCAATTATTTTTTTGACACCGCCATTATTCATCCCGGAAAAAATACTGATACTTTGCCCAATTTAACCAATTTTCTAGCTCCAATAATAACAAAGTTAGCAATGATCACTCAGTTCCCGCGAACACCCTGTATAATAGTAGTGAAGGTTTTTGTGGTCACAATTCATTATTTACTTTTGCAGTTGTTATCAGGATTAGGGCTACTTTTCGTAACATTTTTTAGTTTTTTCGGTTCGTTAGTTGTTTTTTAAATAATATTAATTACTTGGTTAATTTTAAACACTTTTTACTATTTGTAAATAATTGTAATGTTTTCTAAAAGTTGATTCTTCAGTAGATAAAATTAAAAACAAACTAAAAATGTGCCCACTGGTATGATAACATTAGTTTTAAAGCATACATTTTCATGGTTGAAAATGCCTAAATTCAAGGTTTCGTGAATTAATAACGAATTTTATAACAAATAAAGGAGTAGAGTAACAGTTATTAGTGTATAGACCTTTTTATTCGAAAAGACCTAATGATGATACAAAAAAATTGTTGATTTCAAAACATATTTTTTTATTTTGTGGGGCCATTTCACGGTTTAATTAATTTTCGACCAAGGTACCGTTGGGCACCTTGCACTTTTGTAATCAGGCCAACCTCCCCAATAAGACAAAAATAAAAAAATCAATCGGAATAATTTTTCGAACGACTGAGCTACTGTGTTATCGTCTATTTTGTAAAATATCGATACAACAAATTCTAATAATAAATATAAGTAAATAACATGAAATAAACAAATAATTAGGTTTACTAATTTAGGAAAATTGCTTTAAAGTAATTTAATATTAATATAATAAGATTATTTACCTACTTAAAACTTTACAGACGGTAATTACTAAGTAAATTATTTGCTTAATGCAAAAAAAAACTACTTTGCAGGTTTTTTTGGTATTATTTAACCCCTAGCTGCCACTGTGGGGTACCAGGCGCCCCACATTGATGTAAACTGTTTAAATTTTTCAAGGTTTTCAATTTTTTAAATATTTTAAATATTATTTATTTTTTTAAATAACCGATTGGAGTGCATTCCATATATCGTTCGAAGATGATTTTATTGAATTAAAATATTAAATAGCTTATAATTTTAGTGTTAGGGGTACGAGGTGACCCCAGTGTGGCAGGTATGTTATTCTGGAGAGGTGCAGCAGCTAAGGGTTAAAAAAGTATATATAAACACAGTACAAGCTTTTTAATTTGACATCATATATCTTGTTTACCATCTAATTACTAAATGTACAGTGTGTTAAATAAGAACGTGTACGGCATTACTCGCAGTCGGTTTGTTATACAAACCTAAATCTTTTTTCATCAGATTCATAAAACTCCCGCCCTTGGCGTTTTGATGAAAAAATTTCAGTCTATGTCGTTCTTTTGTCAGAAAAACACAGAAACCGTGAAGTGACGTGTACGCGAAACGTTTCGAAGCCAAGTTTCTTTGAACGCACCTAAAAGAGCCCAAATGCAATGGTGGCCAAGTACATTAAAACGTAATTTGTTCAGAAGTGAGTGAATCGAATTAAAGAATTGAAAAATATCGACAACTTTCCAGATCGTGGTTCAATAGGGAAAGTGGCCAAAAAGTAGGAAAAACTGACATTGTTTTCAAAAGATCGACATAGTTGATACTATGCCCCCAGTATTCTTTTATAAAAAAATATTGATGTTAAATTATTAAGTTTGTTTGCCTTCTGAACAGTTTATATTACGCAGTGATTCATGTATGCAAATTAATGTAAACACATCGTCACATATTGAAAATTATCACATATGTACTAATAATTGAAAATCCATCAACTATAATAAACATAGATGACATGTAATCATAGACTATATCACAATTCAATTTTCACTCCATAGATACAGAACTATATTAATATATTAATGATGTTGATGTGTTGCACGCTATGTATCGATATAACGTGAATAAAATATACAAATAAACATATTATAAAAGGTCTTATCTAGATGAATACATATTTATAAGGTTCATTTTTTCACACGTAGTTTTGATATTATTACAAGATTTATAAATTAACTTCTTGAATTTATTAAGTAGTTGTTCCATTATTCCCGGTTCATTTTTTTTATTCTGTACATTTTTTTTAGTTTTAGTTTTTGTTTGAATACGATCTAGAGCTTAAAAAAAATTTAAAAACAAAAAAAGGTTATATTTTCTATCCTCCCGAAATTGCAGTTGAAAATACCTACTTGTAGGCGTTCAAATTTATAACATTTTAAAAGAAGGTATTCTACTTTTACTGTTTCCGGGAATCTTTAAATAGTATTAAGGGGGAACATATGAGTAAAAAAAATTTGATTATAAAGTCTAAAGAATATTGTGTGTTAGTTTCATATTTAAATTCCAAGAATTGTGGAAGTTTTGGGTCATTATTTATAACCGAGTCGCCAAGCGTGTGACTTCTATGCTTAACTTTAAATACGATTTACTCAGAATATACTTTCCGAAATCTGTTCCCAAAATATTTCGAAAACCGTTACTCCGATTTGCTTCAAATTTTTACACAATATTTTCGGATATGTTTTCTCCTTCTCTACGTAGGATTTTTTGTTTACTCAGTTATTTTGTTTTTTATCAAGCCAGAAGGGTCGGAAATCGTGGATGAAAAATGAATATAACGTTTAATCAGGCGCCATTTAGTGGAAAAAAATCTTACATAGCGAAAGGGATCATATATTCACTTTTAAAAATATCTTTGCAATTTTTGTTTCGAATCAACTTACTGCCAGTAATCCTGGGAACTGCATCGAGGAACATGCCGGCCACGACAGCAGCGCCCTCAGTCGATATATGTATATTCATAAAAACATTGTATACCGGGTGTTAAAAAAAGAGTGTAAAATATTTAACGAGGTAATAGTGTGGACCAAAATAAGCAAAAAACTTCTAATAAACATGTGTCCGGAAATTTTTCCTGAGGGAACTACAGCCCTCCAAAGATTTGGCTCAAAATGAGTTTTTATTTAATATTTAGAGAACCCTTTCTGATAAAATTATGAAATTTGGTATTCGGTTTAGTAATAATAAGTGTTATCGATTTCTCGTATTAACCAATTATAATTTAGACCAGGGATGTATGGGGTCAGTGGGCCCATCGATTTTTATCTAATATTTTTGTATTCTTTAATTTTTTCTTGAATAAAGGACTTATATAAGATTACATGATTCAATATACACAAAAATATATATTACTTATTTGTTATAGGATTAACCGTTTTCGAGAAATATCGATGGTAAAGAAAGCATGCAGAATTTAACTTTATACGGATGCTTCAAATTACAAATAATAAATTTATATTCTTGTTCTATGATAAAAGGTAAGAAAAAAAGTTCATATAAAGAAACATCCTAATATGAATCCTCTTAGATCTATAGCCAGTTCTATTACTGTTACACGTACTTTACTAACTTGACTAAAAAACGAAATTAAAAATGGTTATTTGTTGATATGGATGCATTTTTGTGGTATACTTATGTTAACTTTTTTTCTTAATTTTTATCATAGAACAAGAATATAAATTTTTTATTTGTAATTTGAAGCATCCGTATTAAGTTAAATTCTGCATGCTTTCTTTACCATCGATATTTCTCGAAAACGGTTAATCCTATGACAAATAAGCAATATATATTTTTGTGTATATTGTGTCATGTAATCTTATATAAGTCCTTTATTCAAGAAAAAAATAAAGAATACAGAAATATTAGATAAAAATCGATGGCCCACTGACCCCATACATCCCCGGTCTAAATTATAATTGGTTAATACGAGAAATCGATAACATTTATTATTACTAACCCGAATACCAAATTTCATAATTTTATCAGAAAGGGTTCTCTAGATATTAAATAAAAACTCATTTTGAGCCAAATCTGTGGAGGGCTGTAGTTCCCTCAGGAAAAATTTCCGGGCACATGTTTATTAGAAGTTTTTTGCTTATTTTGGTCCACACTATTACCTCGTCAAATATTTTACACTCTTTTTTTAACACCCGGTATACAGGATGATTCAGCACTGTCGTGCCAAACTTAAACCATAGATTGAGAAAAATATTTTAAGCAAAAAACTTCCAATAAACATGTGTCCGGAAATTTTTGGTTAGGGAACTACAGCCCACCAAAGATTTTCATCAAAATTAGTTTTTATTTAATATCTAGATAACCCTTTGTGATAAAATTATGAAATTTGGTATTCTGTTTAGTAATAATAAGTGTTATCGATTTCTCATATTAAACAATTATAATTTAGACCGGGGATGTATGGGGCCTGTGGGCCCATCAATTTTTATCAAGTATTTTTTGTTCTTTAATTATTTTATAAAGTTGGGTACTTATTTAAGGTTATATGACACAAAATACGTAAAAATATACTTTGCTTATTTGTCATAGGATAAACCGTTTTCGAGTAATATCGATAGAAAAGAAAGCATGCAGAATTTAACTTAATACGAATGCTCCAAATTACAAAAAATAAATTTATATTCTTGTTCTATGATTAAAGGTAGGAAAAAAAGTTCATATAAAGAAACCTCCTAATATGAATCCTCTAAGATCTATAGCCAGTTGTAATACTGTGTTATGTACTTTAATAATTTGACTAAAAAAACGAAACTAAAAATGGCTATTTGTTGATAAGGATGCATTTTTTGAGGTATACTTATGTTAACTTTTTGTCTTAATTTTTATCATAGAACAAGAATATAAATTTATTATTTGTAATTTGAAGCATCCGTATTAAGTTAAATTCTGCATGATTTCTTTTCCATCGATATTCCTCGAAAACGGTTTATCCTACGACAAATAAGTAAAGTATGTTTTTGTGTATTTTGTATTATATAACCTTAAATAAGTGCCCAACTTTATAAAAATATTAAAGAACAAAAAATACTAGATTAAAATCGATGGGCCCACTGACCCCATACATCTCTAGTCTAAATTATAACTAGTCAATATGAGTAATCGATAACACTTATTAATACTAAACAGAATACCAAATTTTATAATTTTATCACAAAGGGTTCTCTAGATATTAAATAAATACTCATTTTTAGTAAAATCTTTGGAGGCCTGTAGTTCCCTCACGAAAAATTTCCGGACACATGTTCATTAGAAGTTTTTTGTTTAAAATATTTTTCTTAATCTACGGTTTAAGTTTGGCACGACAGTGCTGAATCATCCTGTATACTACCTCAATATACAGGATAACCCATTTTAAGTGCACACCTCTAATAACTTTTTAATGGTGAATTATTATCAAAAAACTTTTCAGATAAAAGTTACACGGTTTGGAGGGGGACATAGACGTACTTGGATGAAATTTTTTTAGGTGGTTTTTTAATGGTGATATGAAGGTCAACATCATTTTTTTAAATAGGAACTTTTATCAAGTAATTTTATTTTGCGTGAAAAAACACGTATCATTCATTGAAAACTTTTTTTGAATAAATTAAACCTTTCCAAGATATCTAACAAAATAATTCTAGCTTTTGAACTTTCAATATTTTTTTACTCAGAAACTATCAACTTTAGAGAAAAAGTACAAAATACAAAAAATGTTTATTTTGATCTAATAAGACTTGAAGAATTATTTTTAAAATTTTAAACCTTTTTCAATTTATTTTATTTAAGCAAAAAAAAAAAAAATGTTAAAAAAAATTAGAATAATTCTTTAAGTTTTATTAGACCAAAATAAACATTTTTTTGTATTTTATACTTTTTCCCTAAACCTGATGGTTTGTGAGTAAAAAAATATTTAAAGTTCAAAATCTCGAATTATTTTGTTAGATATCTTGGAAAGGTTTAAGTTTTTCAAAAAAAGTTTTCAATGAAAGATTCGTGTTTTTTCACGTAAAATAAAATAACTTGATAAAAACTATAGGTTCATATTTAAAAAAATTAAATATTAATTAAAACACCACCTAAAAAAATTTGCCCCCCTCCAAACCGTGTAACTTTTATCTGAAAAGTTTTTTGATAACATTTCACCATAAAAAGTTATTAGAGGTGTGCACTTAAAATGGGTCACCCTGTATAGACTTAAGAATAAAATAAACTTGGATGAAGTCAGTCAAATAGTTTTTGAGATAATAATTCCCAAAATTCACTTATTTTTTCCGCCGTCTACTTATACATATGTTCCCACTTAATATTAAGGATTCATTCTTTTACTTGAAGTTTACGTGATAATGTATAGAAATAGAGAACAGGTGGGCAACAAAAAGAAGAAATTAATGACGTAATCGAAAAAACGCAAATTATTATAATATATTTTTAGGTTTTTCAAAATTCTTGAGTGATCTTTAATTTTTTTTGTTTCAAAATAAAACAAATTTTCGTACAAAATCGAAAAACATATTAAGTCGAGAAAAATGGGCCACCCTAATATTTAGATACCAATTTTATTGATTTGATGTAAAATGTGACAAATTTTTATGAATATTTAAGTATTTCGGAAATTTATGATGTTTTTATTCTGTATGCATTAGCTTATTAAATTTTATTTTAATATGAAAATTTTAGATAAAATATATGAATTTGATCGTAAAAAATATTTTTTTTTATATTTTATAGATGTATTCGATAAAATGTTATTGGGTATTTTATAGTACTTAGCTAACTCTTTATAATCACAAATTAAATAGGTAATATGATTATCATATGTATGTACCGGGTGTTCAAAATTAAACGTTAGAATTTTTATCACGAAAACGAAGCTGCTTACAGTTTTTATTTAATTTTTTTTTTTTTTTCGAAATATTTTTTCCAAGACGATTAAACTTTTTTTTAGCAAATGAATGTATCGAACGCGAGTATTTACATTTAAAATAGATTAATTTAAATAAAAAAATCAATTAATAGACATTTTTTTAGTATTTTTCATCTTTAAAACTTGTTTGGTAATTTTTGTTTTCAATTTAAAAATAATATCATCAAATTAAAACCTGTGACTATTGGAATTTTTGACTAGCAAGTCACGAGCTTCAGTTTCATCCAAATTTGATTGTACCCAAATTTTTCATGATATTATAAATTCCTAACTTTTTACCCTGAATAATTTAAAAAAAAAATCAATTTTTGTACCTTCTGCTTGTGAGAATTTTTTATAAGCAAGTTACGAGCAACATCTAACTGAGTTACCGCTAATATGACTGTACCCTCATTTTTCCAGATTTTCGAATTCTTAACTTTTGACCCTGAATACCAAAAAAAACCAGTTCATTTTTAGACCTTATTCTCATGGACTTTATGCTCTTATGCCCACAGAAAGTCACGAAATACATCATATTTCAGTTTCAGCCAATTTGACTGTCTAATTTACTTTTTTTGGGTCATTTACTTAGGTATATACTTTGTTACAATTTTAAATATTTGGATGTATCTTAAATAACATTGAGATCCCTATGTACCATAGTAAATTTCAACACCCGTTAGGTACTATGTTAAGGTTCCAGTTTCAATTACCAAGCTTGTTATTTTTAATGTTATAAAGGTGACATTATTCTCTGTATTAATTCACCTCCATTGAACAATAAATCTACCAGGTTTATGCCCCACATGTGTGCAATAAACGTGAAATTCAACTTATTGTTAGAAAATATGGTTTTAAATAAAATATGCTTCCCTTTTTACACGAACGTAATGCTAGCATTAATCTAAACTGAGTAATTTATTTATTTTTGCTGCTATTTAGCCAGGTGATATTTTATTTGTACACGGGGAAAATATTTCATAACGATCATTCAATGTTTAAAAGAAATATTACTATTTACGTAGTAATCTTGAAACGGTAAAAAATATTGTAATTTTTGCTAGGTCACGTGTTACTAAAGTTTTTTTAGCGTGCAGAAATTAAATCTATATTTTATTGTATAGTTTAATTTGTTATGCCAATTAAAATATTTTATTATTATAAGTAATTTTTCAAAATCGTAGCATTTGTTGTATTGCCTTTTAATTGAATGATATTTAGGAAAATAGTAAAAATTGTGTATTATAAATATTACAATGTAGAAGTTATTTCCATTGACATGTTTAATGCTAATAGTATTTTTTGATACAAAATTGAAATTTTTTATCAGCAACTGTAAGGCCCTCCGCACACGAGTCGACTGTTTCGCAACGAGAATCTCAAATCAGTTGCGCAAGCGACTATTTTGTAACTGGTTTGCAATCGATTTATTTCCTCGCACCACACACGAGGGCGACTGAATCTTAATATTTTAATACTATTATGTATGTAATCATAATTATAAATAAAATCAAACATGTTATATTACAATTACATAATAAATATATAAGTTTATATCTAGGTACAATATACCTGTCATGTTTACCTGTTTACTTGGGCTGCTACCTCGTGCTATGCTTTTTCTGTTTTGTCTTTTCTCGAATATCCAGATAGGTTGTAATTATATAAAACTGCACTATTCTCCACCTTCTCGACGAATTTTATGTTCACTAGCTGTTCATTCATTTTGAATGAAGTAAATAAGTGACAACAAGGAATAATAATAATTTTAATTGTTAATAAACTTTATTTTTACAATAATGAAAATTCAAACAGAATGCAACAACGCAACTGAAACTGAAATTCGACCTGCAAGCACAGTCGCATGAGACCAGTTGGAAACTGATTTCAAATCAGTTTTGTTTTAGTTGCGCCGTGTGCGGTGGGCCATTACACTACACGTGCAAAGTCACCAAACGGTCGCTTGCGCAACTGGTTTGAGATTCTCGTTGCAAAACAGTCGACCCGTGTGCGGATGGCCTAATTCTTATAAAAAAATCGACTCCATTTTCCTCCATGTAGGTACAGTAATCTCTCCATTTAAGCGGTTGTAAACGTTTGGAAAGACTTAAAAATCACAACATAACGGAGCACTTTCTATTACTCCATTTACACGGTTTTTCTTACGTGCTGTTTTCATGAACCAATTAACCGAGTAAATGGAGGAATTACTATATTAATTGTTTATAATAGTTTTATTTAAAAAACCTCACAGTAAAAAGTGACATAAAAAAGCTCGTTGAGGGGTCAATTTATGTTTAATTAGTTTGTGGTCTAAAACCTTAATGAGGAGACATTAATCACAAAAATAAAAATAAAATATAGGAATAGCTTCAAAGATATTAGAGATCAAAGTAATAACATTAGCGATTGATAGCTTTATTTTCCGAAGTTTTAAGTATTAAAAAATATGGAATGTCTTTTTTATTTAATTTTATTTTTTTAATCAGCGTTTTCTCAAAATTTATATTCCCAATTTAATTAATTTTTATAAAGATTTGAATAAGGCAAGACAATGGCATTTTAAAGTATAGTTATTCAATAGAGGGGACATTATTATATTTTATTTTACGTTAAAATATATAAAACTTTTCTTAAGTTTTAAGCGACGAAACTCGCATTACATACACTAAAAAACTTTTAATGAAAAAAGTTATTAATCTCTCTAGGTAGAATCAGATCCTTAAAAAAATATTTTCTGGAAATAGCTCACTTTTCCAAAAAAAGTACGTAACATTTTATTTTGAACACCCGGTATAACAAACATTTAAAGATCATTCATCCCCACTCTTCAACTTTGAAACTATTAATCATACAAATGAATAGTTCCAAAGTTCTATGTAACCGAACTGGAAACGTTTGTTGTCGGTATTGAAAATACATTTTGATTAATTCAGAAGTCAAAACGTGTAATTCCATAAAAAAATCGTTTAGGTTTGAAATATATTTTTGTTTGTTTTCTGAACACTGCCTCAATCAAAAATACAATTCTCACAATTTCTTTCTTTCGAACTGCAAATTTAACAGTTGATCGGCTAATTCTGTAACCGATTAAAGGTCAATTTCCAGTGACTCGTAGAGTATAATTTCACTTTCATCGCGGAAGAATTTCATTGGCGCGTTTCAACTGATGGCGAGGTAAGGGGTGTTGAGGGTTGAGATAGGACTACGTGAGATCAATAATGGTAACATCTCAACGCTTCTAAATTGCTCTTAAAAACGCTATTTTCACCCATCTAAACATACGCGTTTAACGATTAGGTATTTTAACAATGCCGTATCTTTGTTTTTATACTCCGCTGGCAACAGTGTCATTTTGATGTACTTTTTAGTCAGAATTTATATAGCTTGTGGATATCTTCGCGTTTGAAATTGCATTAGAAAATTTAGATGAATTTATGCAAGATAACGATGTGGTATCATCATTCCAATATTCGACTGATAGAAAAGAATTTTTGCTGCACTTTTTAGTAAAAAATTACACTATTTGTACATTTATCTGCGTTGGGTTTTGCATTAGTTTAACTGAATTTATGCGTTTATAGAATATATGGCTAGATGATAATCTACCTGTAGTATTATCTGTATATTTGGGTGACTGTGCTGTGCTTTTTAGTTAAAGATTGCATGGTTTGAAAATTTATTCGCGTTTGAATTTGCATTCAAAATGTTCTTTTAAAGGTTAGATGATACAGATGTAATACCATTGTAATTGTACTCGAATGGCAATATTGTTATTTTACTGTAGTTTGTGATAGGAGTGTAGATTACCACGCGTTTAATTTTGCCAAAGAGAATGAAGGTGAGTTCTGTTTGGGGTAGATAGGTCGATGTATTCAATTATGTTAATTAGGGCTAAAAATATCTTAATATAGGTAGAGAATGTTTGTACCCTGGAGAAGTAATTACAAATATCTATTCTTAGGCTTAGGTAGGCATTAAAGGTTTATAAACTTTTGTGAGTTGTGTGTGGGAAAGGTAGAGCTAAAATGTAAGTTGTATAATAATGTTATCTACTTTTGTGTTAGGCTGATGAACGATTTTATTACAAGTATGAAAAGTGACTTGTTGCCATATCCTAGCTGTAATATGAATGGATAAAAATTTTGATATCCCCAAAGTTTTTTGTGAGTTAACGAAATTTGAAGGCTTGCAAACACTTTCAAACAGGGTATCAAACTTATATAATTGTTAGTTAACAGATAGTTGTAGGCGTAGTTAGTTGGCTTTTACCGTTTTTACTCAAGTCATACCGGGTGTCCCAGATAAATTTTCCAGCATCGGGATCTCAGTATCTATGAGATACAGGTTTGGTTAAATGAAATAAATTATTTGTAGGAAATATTCACACAAAAAATATTCATAATTCTATGCAGTTTAGGCGGTATACCAAAAAACTGAAAATTCAGAATTTCTTTAAATAGCTTTAACTTTTTTGTCAAAGTAGATAGGTACTTTTTGTAGACGGTTTCTTAAAGCACTTTTTTGTATAGAATCGATTGGTGCATTTAGATTTTTTATATCATTTTTAGTTTCCGAGTAATGAGCCCTAACTTTAGTTTTTCTTACAGAACGCTAAGTTGGCTATGGCATATTTGAACGTGTTTTTACTCTACTTTACAACGATAAGTCACTTGTCACATTAATTTTCGAAAATAAGTCGATGCACTAAATGCCAGCAATATTTATTATGTATTTTATTACAAACATTTAAGTGAGCCATGAAAAACAAAAATTGTAAACAAATATCACAAAAACAACAATCAAAATAACAAATGACTATTTGAAAACAATTAACTATTTAAAAAAATAGATTATAATTTTTTTTCGACAATAAGTATGGCAAGTGACATATCGTTGTAAGGTAGAGTAAAAAACACGTTTAAATATGCTATAGTCAACTTGTCATAAGTAGGAAAAGAGATTTAAAAAAATCTAAATGCACCAATCGATTCTACACAAAAAAGTGCTTTAAGAAACCGTCTACAAAAAGTACCTATTTAGTTTGACAAAAAGTTATAGCCATTTAATAGATTTCTGAATTTTCAGTTTTTTGGGTTTACCGCCTAAACCGCATTGAATTATGAATATTTTTTTGTGTAGTAATACTCAATTGATCTCATTTAACCAAACCTGTATCTCTTATAGATACTGAGATCCCCGTGCTGGAAAAGTTATCTGGAACACCCGGTATACACAGTTTGATACATAATTTGAAAGTGTTTGTGAGCGTGCAAAAGTTAACTTCTTTATAATACTGGACATAAAAATAATTTTTATGCGATCAATTTAGGGTTAATCTTATTAGTTTCGATAAAGAAGAATACCCCCCCCCCCTATTCTTAGCTGCCGCTGGTTGGTCTTGCGTCACAATGTTATGCATGTACATAACTTTGTTTGCTAATTAGACGAGTGACACATGTTGATGTAACACATGTGATGTGAGTAATTGTGGTGGAGTCTATTTTTACAGGTGACAGATTTTGCACGAATGTACATATTACTTGATGAATGGGAAAATTTCGTTGCCCGGAAGAACTGCACCTTTTTGTCACATTCATGTTCTCTCTCCCACGTTGTTGAATGTTTTTATTTGATTGAAATATTTGTGTGTTATGTGTGAAGTAAAATAATAAATATTTGGAAACACGAATATGAAAATTGATTTAGAAAATACAGACAGTGTTGTTGCTAGCAAATAAAGATTTTCAATATTCATCTCTAGTTTATAAATATTTATTGTTTATCTTTATTGCAAGTAGGTTTTAAAATATATTCTTGTTACTTTCGTTCACGATTGAATACTGGCTTTCTAGCTATTTTTCTTTTTCTTGGAAACCCCATAATTTCTCGGAAATTTGTTTTTCTCCACGTGTCGAAATTGATTTGCGTCGTTTTTATATCATATATACAGCAGCGGTTCTTTAACTTATGTGGTCTAGGGACCCCTTTTTTGAACAATTATTTTTTAGGTACCCCATCCCTGATAGAAAAAGAAAAAAGGTCGTTAGATCACCCAAAAAAGAAATTAGTAAGTATTACAGTGCGGCATGTTACAAAATCGCTTCGAACCGTCAAATTGTAAAATTTACAAACTATTACTAATGAATCCGGCCAAGTGCTAGGAAAATGAGCTAAAATTACAATGTAGATACTGTATCTACTGCTTATTTTCCTTGTATTTACTTGATTTACAAGACGAAGTTGTAATTTTTGCTTAATAGTTTGTAAATTTTACAATTTGACGGTTCGAAGCGATTTTGCAACATGCCGCACTGTAATACTTACTAATTTCTTTTTTGGGTGATACTACTAATTAATCATAAATAAAAATATAAAAGTACTTTATGTAAATTAATTTTTTGCCAAAAATGTTTCACAGACCCCGTAAAACTTTGGCTTTTTTTTTTGCTTATTGACTTTTATCAAGTCATTCTATTTTATTTCGTTACGAAAAAACACTACAGATTTCTGCAAGTTGAACTAATATTAGAATATATGAATTTTACCTATTTGAACTATGAAGAGAGTTCATTCTTCATTAGAATTAACTAACATTTCTTCTTACAGGTTCAGCTATCCACTGTTTCAGCTGTGCTTCTGAAGATACTGCTGAAGGAGGATCATGCTTGACTTTGAAACAGCATGAGACACCTATGGTGGCTGTCAATTGCACGAAAGAATTGTTCAAGACAATCACCAATAACAAAACTCTCCTAGATGGGATAATGACGACGTTTGGAGCTGACCTGCATTCGGGAGCTGAACCGCAGTTCCAGTGCTTGAAAATTAGAGTTACAAGTAATATATTTATGAGTATTTAGTTATTTTTTAAGTCTATACCTATAAGTAAAGATTGAACGCTTAAACGAGATCGAGACCGTTCGAGATTGACTTAAATTCGAACGAGAAGACTATTTGAAATTTTGACAAAATGAGGCAGAGACGATATTAACTTTTTTTTTAAATAAAATCTAGCCGAGTCTTTGTTTTAAAAGATGATTAATAATTATTAAAATTTTACTATTTGATATTAATCTTTAAATGAAAAATTAAAATAAAATAGAAAAATGGATGCGTGTAGTTTCAGCTGTTTTTAATATTTCATGTCTGGTTGTTTCTGCGAGGTGTTATTTGATACTAAACTAAAATAACGATTTTTGTTTAATCTCAAATCGGTCTGTAGGAAATAATCGTTTTAACTCAAAATTAAAAAAAGGAGTTTGTAGGCAAAAATTTACAAGAGGGGCCGCAGATGTATAATATACTTTCGTTTGTTAAAGCCCCTCTTAAGGTGCTTTTGTATTTAGAAATGTTTCAAATTTTGGTAACACCTCACATATATACATATTAAAATTTTAAACCTCGATGAGGAAAAAATGCAATGTTTAGTTCTTTTTAACAAAAAAACCCCCCGTCCCCATCTCCTATTAAAAAAATACAGTTGCGCCACTGGAGATTTTAATCATTAAAATGATTTTGTATTTATTTATAAATTAGGAAGATTTGAATTTCATTTTCCTATATAAATATTTTGATTGTTTTTCGCCACTTTTATATTTTACATGTATTTAAATACACGTGACCGTTTCGCCGCGTGCTTTTAAAAACGCAAACGGTCGTATTTTAAAAGCGGTGCAGCGAAATGGTGGAAAGGAAGGGAATATGTGAGTATACCTTATTCCCGTCAGCGTTTTTTCTCCGCTCGTCCGCGCGTATAGTATTGTTGGTCTCGTCATATTATTCGTCATGACGTCATAGCAAGTCAGTTGTTAATACAATGTCATAGGATGTCATTTCATGTCAGAGGCATGTTATCATAAGAATTTTTAATATCATAAATGATAGTATTAAATTATTTTTGTCATTTTTAATCTACTTTTTAGTACAAAAACTAACCTGCTATGACGTCATGATGAATAATATGACGAGACTAACAATACTACTTTTTAGATTATTAAATAAATCTGAGCCGCTGCAACCAAGAAAAAAAAAAGTCATTTGAATTCTGATGCATAATAACATGTTATGACGTCACATGACACATGGACGTTTCAGAAACATGATAATATTATATTTCAATCAATTGCTTGTGAAAGTTAAGAGGTATTTTCAAACCTCTCTTAACCACTATAACTTTAAAAAAGGAGGCAGTTTTAACCCAAATTAATGCATCTAAAATGCACGATAATTCTTACTTCAGCCAAATGTATCTCAAAATCCTGAAGCATTGTGAGTTTCTGCCCATTGAGACATTTAATCAGAGGGCCAAAATACGCAACGTATCAAAAATACAATCAATTAACCGTCAGTTTCCCAAAAGGATATTGGGGGGTCCTTTAGTTAATAACACGATTCGGTATCATTTTAATGATTGTGTATTGTATCTTTTTATTTCGTATAAGAAAGTTAAAAACAATTTTTTTTCCACAGTGAGAGACCGTGTCCAGTCCACAGCCCGTATGTGCTACATTCAAGAAGAGAGTTTTGACATTTGCGACAAGATCAAAGAGAAAATGGCCGGCAGAGCTACCGTAGACTACTGCGGCATCTGTGGCAAGGACGGGTGCAACTCAGCGCCTACGGCCTTGAGCAAAATGCCTCTGATTGGCTACTTGACGGTCACGTGTGCGCTGCTCATGTCTCTGATTCGTCAGTAAAGTTGACAGCGGTTTTATGTCGCTCAGGAAGAGTTATTTAATATGTATTTGAATGATTGACATTTAAGTGCTTTTGCGTTTTGTAAAATTAATGAAAAATATGGTTAAATATAGATATAATTAAAATATAAATATATTGTGTTAGGGAGTGATTGTTTGTATATGTACCAGATTATGTAAATAAAATGTGTAAGATTTATTTTATTATGATATTAATAGAACTGCAAATAAATATAGTTGTTTAGCACAAAACTTTTTACTGTAGATTTATTTTAAAAATAATGGACTCGACCGTTAGACGCCCCTTCTATGTATTCTATAGTTCTGTGTTTTATATTATTTTAAATTAAATTGCCATGACTGAGATTTTATTTAAAAAAAACCCTCAGCTTCACCACAAGAAACAAAGAGTAGTAAAAATGGGCCTAATTTACGTGTGCATATATACTTATAGTCTATGTTCATAGTGAGTTCATAGTTCTGTGAAAAGCGGGCGTCTAACTGTTGAATATCGAAAATAGTGAATAGAAATAAATATACTAACAATAGCTTAATAAATAACAGATACATAGATTATAATCATATGCCTCCTCTAAAAATGTAATATATGTTTTTATAAAATAAACAGTAGGTAGTTAGTATAAATAAAAAATAATATTTTCAGAGAATGGTGTCTCAAGTCAAATAAAATTTACATAACTTGGTATTGAATGAAAGTGTAATTTTTATGAATAAGTAGTTAAGCTAGGCCGGTTTCAGATCAAAATTTTTAAACTATAATATCTAACATTGTTACACCTAAAAACATTAGATAGATATTTCTGTTGTGTTCGATAATAAAGTGTTTATTTTAATAACAAATGAATGAAGAAAGCTTTAATTTGGTTTGAAATCGGCTTGAACTCACTACTTTTATATATTATAGTATAAATAAGTATTAAGTATCTGGACACCACTTACAAGATGTATATTTATGTGGCTTATTAAGTGCTTTTTATATAAATCAATGTTGATATTACAAAATATAAATATAAACAAATATTTTACAATGATGTGGGTTGATTTTTAACCGATTTTCGATTATCAAATGACCAATATAAAATTTTTGCTATTTAGATGCATGTAAATTAAATATTTAAAAATATATTGGTCATTTAATTCGATATACAGATATTAACTAAGAATCTCAATCAAAAAGGATGTGGCATTATTATTATTAATTTATAAACAACTTTAATATAAAATAAATAAATTATAAGAAAAACATCACATAGGTTTTAGGAATATATAAATTAAATATATATTTGGCTTTTTCAGCTTACAATTGAAGGGTTCACGGGAAAAAGAGGATGTCAATTTTTAGTCGAATTACAGCACTATTTAGTGGCAAATCTAGGTACTTTTCGTACCATATAATGTACTAAGGGGAAAACATGCTAAATTACGTAAAATAAAATTTGAAAGATATCATTTTTACAATAAAAGTATCCAAGATACCAATCTTAAAACAGCAATAACTCAAAAGTAGATTTTTTTACTTAGCCTCTTTTTCTCGTCTTCCCTTCAATTGTATTGTAACTTTAGATAAAGAAAGACATAGGACTTATAGCACGTTACCTAATATTGAAACCAGTGCGCACTGAAATAATGCGCTCCGATAAGTTAGCGGCATATAATTCGGGTCTTAAAATGGAATTGCAAAATTATGTAATAATAATGAAACATTTAACAGGGAAATGTATATTATGAACCATCATCTCTCTTTCAGACCAAATTCGATTGTTATTTTAAGTCTATTTATGGGACATATTTTATATGCATTGAAAATGACAAAACGGTCGCCATCATTTTGGTTCACATCACGGTCCACGGTTCACAATTTCATTTAATGGACTAGGTGACATGTTATGCATCCATAAACTTTCATAATATAAGATTGTAACTGTAAATTAATATTAAAAGCCAAATAATTCTCTTAAACTTGATTGTCACTAAATAAAAGATATTCCTGCTTCGAAGGACTAGATAATTTTACGATAACGGATCAATTAACTAACAATAAGAAATTTGATATACAAAAGTCTAATTTTACGTGTTTTTTTTTTGCCTTTCTTTTGGTCGCGTGATGTTTTACAGGGTTGGCAGCAGAATTAACTGTCATTTTCAAAGTGCACATTACATTTAATATACACTCAGCGATCTAAATGACGACCATCCTATTAACGACCGCTCCGAGAAACGATTGGTCAACCACTCCATGTAACGACCTTCCCCTATCCCTACCACAATACTACCGTGATTGCTATATTTCTGCGCGAAATTTAAATTAACAACCTGGCCTGAGAATATATCTATGAATTTAAAAAAAACACGTAAATCGGATAAGTGGTTCTCGAGTTCGTGCTGTCAGGTTAAAAATACATACATGAAAATTTTCATTGTATCAAATCTCTATGCTCAACTGTTTGTTTGATCCTTCGAAGCTTGAACACCCTGTATTTTATCAAATATGACAGTTATGGCCACATCCTCAAGTTTAAAATAAATAGGGGCAAATATAACAAATAGTTATTATTTAGTAATTATATAATATTGATCAGGGTGCGAAATTGTCAAGTTAGTTATCAGATAATTATCGGATAGTTATCGAGCGTGGGTCAGATTGATTAAGGGGGATAGCCACTGTGACGGAAAAAAATTATCATTTTTTTTTTAGATTTTTTAGATTACATATTCATAAATATGTATACAAAAAATTGAGTTAAAATTTTGAAAATTGACGGAGTTACAGTCAATTTAGTGAGACGAGGTAGCACGGCCGGTTATGACATAACAAAAACATTAATCACGTTTATCTCGGAATGACATTTTTCGACCTGGTCGACACGATTCCTCGAAGACTAATGAACCGATTTCAATTTTTTTTTTTAATAATTTTCGTAATTGTAGTAGCTATCGTTGCACGTAGCCGATTTTTGAAATTTTGATAATTACTATTTTTAAAACCGCTCTAATTAAAAAAAATAGGTCTTAAAAATGAAAAAAAATTTCAAACGATCGCCATTTTGTGAAAAAATAAAATAAAAAAAAAACGGCTACGTGCAACGATAGCTACATTCATATAGATATTGATAAAATTTTTATTTATTTTTTTCATATAACATTTCTCGAAATTTCGAGTCGACCATAGAGAAAACAATTTTTTTTGGTTTTCACATCGAGGCTCATAACTTTGTAAATATTTAATATTTTTTAAATAAAAATTTATATTAAATAAGTTGAATATATACTTAATAAAATGTCCTTTACCTGATTCAAAAATAATTAGTTATATCTCTGAAAAAAATTCCCAAACATTGACAATTTTTTGACCTTTCACAGTGGCTATCCCCCTTAAAGTAAGTTATTGTATTATTTTTATATTTTTAATAACTAAACCAAAACCCAAAATGATTAGCAGCATGAATAATAAAGAATGACCTGATTACTGAACTGTCATAACTCATAAAACTATGAAAAAAGTGATTGTCCGCACTGTGTGAAACACGGACTTGGGGAAATCCCGTAATAGCATAGTAAGTTATATTACTGGCATTCACCAATCTGGGGTGCTAGGAATATAGGAATTCCTCGTTTTTTTCACTATTATTAAATATAACAGCTCGGGAAAAAAATGTAGATCTACTCAGATTTCGACAGATATGCATTTTGGGACAACAATATTTTTCACTGGTTTTTTATCTGTGGAGACTTGCAAAGATCTACAATGACGATCTACAAAGATCTATAATTTTTTACGTTTCAATGATCTTCAGAGATCTTTGTAGATCGTTGTATATCTTCGTAAATCATTTTAGATCTTTGTATGTAGACTGTTGTAGATTTTTGCAAGTCTCCACAGATCAAAAAGCAGTGAAAAATATATTGTCTCAAAATGCAGATCTTTTGAGGTCTGAATAGATCTCTGCAAATCTACAATTTTTTCCCGGGTACTTAAGGACCATGTCCGAATATTTTCGGAGGAAATTGAGTTAAATTTTGGAAGGTATTTTGAACTTAGAAGTAAAACAAAATACTGTCCTGTGAATAATTTACATTCTTGTTTCATCATTAAAAAAAGATTTTTAATACTAACATAATTATCAAAGAATATTTATCAAGATAAATTATTATCATTTCGTACCCTGATATTAATTGAGAGGAACAATCATTTGTTGTTAAAATGCTTTGAATGTGTGGCGTAATTTATCGATGGTATAAAATATGAAGATGTTTGTAGGACCTGAATCCTGAAATAAATAATATTAATTAGAAATGCACAAAACTATTTAACTAAATGTCATATAATATATTATAGGTGTTATATAAACATTTTCATGTTGTTTCGATGCAAAATTAAAACAAACTCTATTCTAATGATTTGACACTGACAACATATATGTTTTTATTGGATATTTTTGTGCGTTTCTTTTATCAAATGATAATATTTATATATTGTTCTTTTGGAGTAAAATATTAATATACAGAGCATTTTAAAATAAGGATGTAAAGAAATTGTAATCTCTAATTAAGGACAAAATGATTATTTTTTGATTTTTTAGAAACAAAATGACAGAAAATAAATAAAGTTATTTCATATACAACGAATATGAATTATATTGACATTTTAATAAATTATTATCAAGCATTTAAATTTAACTTTTGGGCATTAACTATAAACACAAATTTAGAGATAGTTTATTAAAATATAATTAAATATTATAAATTAAATTTTTGTTTTCAAAAAAGAATGTTTAAGGAATACAGGGTTATTAAGTTGTTTGAAATAAAAAAAATGTGTCTGAAAGAAGAAAAAGAAAAGTAAACAACAAAGAATAATATTAATATTTGCTAGATTTAAATATTCTACATGAAATTTTTTACTTTTTCAAAATACATAAAAATTATTATTTTCTGTTAAATAAAATTTAAATTTAACAATATCCTGTCATATAAAGGAGCTAGCAAAATTTGTTAGCTAGCAAGCACTGGGATATCAAACTTATATGACAGTTTTCTTTAAGTTTTTGACAGATAGTTTCATAAATAAGAAGTAAAAACAAAGGTATATAAAGTTCATATATTTATTTTTTTAAAGTGTATTTACTAACCTTGAGTAAAACCGGTAAAAACCAACTTATTGTGCATGCAAATTTCTATTAAAAACTCATATAAGTTTGATACCTCGTTTGAGAGTGTTTGCTAGCTAAAAATTTGCTATGATGCTGGACGTAAGTAAGGTTGGTAAAATTTATTTCTAAAAAGTAGCTCTTACTACATTCAGCTGATTTTTTCGTAAGTTTAAGTTAAAGGTATTTTATTGTAATATCAGGTACACTCATCTCGCGATTTACCGACCTTTGATTTACCGGCAGCTTGATTTACCGACGGGCCAAACGCGCGATTTGCCGACCTTCTCCTATCCCCTCCATAATACTACCGTGATTGCTATTTCTGCGCGAAATTTAAATTCACCAATCAACGTTGAGGTTGGCACGGCGGTGGGGGTCCCTCTCGACGTCGGCAATTTAAGCAGTTGAATTACCAACAACGTCGGTTTATCAAGCGATGAGTGTACCTAACTGTTATTTTGGGAGAAAGATTAATAACAGACCTATTATTTTTTATGGCTAATTTTTTCTTTTATTCTAATAATAATAAGAAAACTATTTTAAGCTAATGAATGAGAATCTCGGATATTTTATTAAACAAGGTTTTTTAATGTAAACATTTAATATTAGGTACTATAACCCCTATTTTGGCATTTTTCTTAATTTATAGCAATTACTATTTAACTCGCAAAACCCTTCCATGGTTAATTTCATTACAAGAATCAACTGAGTGTAATAGGAGCTACATTTTTAGAATAAGAATGATTTTAAAACGCTCCTAACCAGGGGCGCGCCAACCCGAGGGTGCAGGGAGTGCACCGCACACGGGCGGCAAATTTTAGGGGCGGCAAAAAACCGCCTCGCCAGTCATTGTTTAATAATAATAATAATCATAAAAAACGTTATCATGTTAATCAATTAAATTATTGTGGATTGTAAAAAAAAAATATTTTTGTTTAAATGACGAAAATAAATAATGTAGGTAATGTTAGATAATTACACTGGCCGACAGCCATTTTGCTGCAGGGCATACAACAACTTTTTAAGGGTAATTTGGACACGCTGAATTCAAAAATGACCACCATTTTGCTCAATCAGCTCTTGTTTTTGCGATATTGCAAAAAAATATTTTTTTTCGATATGCAAACATTCAAATTTGTATATATATTTTATAAATCAATTACTTCAAACAATTATCATTCAGAATGAAGCTATGGGTCCTAATTGAACTAAAAAGCCTTAAATTATATACATTCATAAAGTTATTCATTTCGAAAATCATGTTTTAAACGAAAAAAATTCAGCAATTTTTAAAATTCAAAGCGCTGTAACACAAACAATTTTTGTCCAATTTTAATGTTATTCATTAAATTTGTAGCTTTATCTATCTTCTTTATTGTGTTAAAATTTCAACGTAATCGAATGAAAATTGGCGAAATGGTACTAAATTAACTGCGCGTGTCAAAATTTAGTAGTTCGTTCAAATATTTTTTAAAATATATGTTTCAACCAAAGATCATTCGGAATGTAACTATGGGTCCTAATTAAACTATAAAGCCTCAAATTATACACATTTTTAAAGTTAGTTTCTTCGAAATTCATGTTTTAAATGAAGAAAATTCGATTTTTTAGCCAAAATTCGGCGATTTTTAAATTTCAAAGCGCTATTACACAAACAATTTTTGTCCAATTTTAATGCAATTTACTAAATATATAGCTTTATCTATCTTCTTTATTGAGTTAAAATTTTAACGTAATCGAATGAAAATTGGCAAAAAGGTATTAAAATCAACCGCTCGTGTCAGAATTTGGTATAGTTCGGTCATAACCACTCCTGGCGTTAAATAAATTCTTTGAACAAAGTTATGCATTGAAATACGTATTAATTCGAGTTTCGAAACGAAAATTACTGACTCTGTTTTACAAAATTAAAAAAATAACTATATACAAAACGTTCTTGAACATAAATTAAAAAAAAAAAAAACAATATGTGTAAGAAAAACTTCTTTTCAGCGATTATCTTGACATAGAAATTATTATTTTCGAAAAAAATATATGAAATAAGTAAAAATTTATTCATTACTTTGTTCACTGAATTTATTTTACCATACATTTAGCCATACATACGCCAGAAGTGAAAATTACCGAACTACCAATTTTGACACGCGCAGTTGATTTTAGTACCATTTCGCCAATTTTCATTCGATTACGTTGAAATTTTAACACAATAAAGAAGATAGATAAAGCTACAAATTTAGTGAATAACATTAAAATTGGACAAAAATTGTTTGTGTTACAGCGCTTTGAATTTTGAAAATTGCTGAATTTTTGCTAAAAAATCGATTTTTTTTCGTTTAAAACATGATTTTCGAAAAGAATAACTTCATGAATCTATATCATTTAAGGCTTTTTAGTTCAATTAGAACCCATAGCTTCATTCTGAATGATAATTATTTGAAGTCATTGATTTATAAAATATATATACAAATTTGAATGTTTGCATATCGAAAAAAACATTTTTTTTGCAATATCTCGAAAACTAGAGCTGATTGAGCAAAATGGTAGTCATTTTTGGATTCAGCGTGTCCAAATTACCCTTAAAAAGTTTTTGTATGCCCTGCAGCAAACAAACAAAAATTTTTTGTCGGCCTGTGTTATGGAAAATGCAGGTAGTATTTTAGAACGAGTACCAACAGTAAATTAAACATATCTAAACTCCAATTTTGCGCGTAAATTTTAAAAACAAATGGACTGTATAAAACATGGGTCTTTCCCGATTATGCCATGAAATTGGGATCTTTCCGACGATTCGGTCGTTTCATTTTATTTTTATTTTTTGCAGTCAAATAATAATTTTCAAATGGGTTTAAAAATATGAGATTATTTAGATACATTAAAAATTGTATTGTGTTTTATTGTCGACATATACATATAGGGGCGGCAAATAAAGTCTTGCACCCGGGCGGCAAATTTCGTTGGCGCGCCACTGCTCCTAACGCTCCTAATATCAAGAAATATTTTTGTACCGTAATTTTAATATACCCGAGATACGAACCGTTTAATCTTCATATATTTCCCACTAGATGGCAGTCTAATGTAAATTTCGACTAAATTTTGAAGTATTCATAAATAATGAAAAATTTAAATACTGAAGAATTGATGAGAAATAATAAATAAAGGTTCTAAAATTCATGTAGTTTTTTTAATACTAGCAATATTTTAATATAGTAGGTATCTTTTTAATTCAAGTTTTAAAACTATAATTTGAATGTATTAAAAACAATGCACAATGAGAATTTGTATACAAACTCATAGAAATATTATGTATAAATTGGACAATACGTTAGAAGTTACACGATTTTTAATTCAAATTAAAAAAAATAAACACTTTTGTACATTTTTTGTTATCATAATAAATTTTAGAGTGAATATTCGTGTAAAAATGTTAGCTGTCGTTTAAGTGTTATCAGTACCGGATTTAGATAATTCTGGCTCAAAATAGAGCCATATTTTCTATCAATAAAATTCAATAAAATTTTTATTACAATTTTTATATCAAAAATTTTTGATGGGGTCAAAAATTTGCGGGCCCCTGCAATTTATCTAGTCCGGTGCTGAATGTTATACATACAGGGCTTTTTAATGTAACATGGTAAATGAGTGCAAAATAAAGATGTAATTTTAATGATTTATGTACAATAAAATATACACAAAATTATTTATTTTTTACTGTCAATGATTTTAAAATGGCATCATTAGTTTTTTGATTTATGGACGTTTACAAGTAAAATTCAAGATTAATTTTTTCAAATGGAATTTTTTCATTAAAAGATATTTCCATGAAAAAAATAGTTTTAAAAAAATCATAAATGATTTTTTAAGTTTTACTAGATCAAAATAAACTTGTATTTTCAGATCTTGGCTTTTGGGTGTAAACCGCGTCTAAAATAAGACCCCTGAAGATGTCCACTGCAATGTGTGATGAAAAGTTGTCCGATATGACACGACGAAATCGACGCGGCTTGCACCCAGAAGCCAAGATCCATATCAAGATCACCACGGAAGCCTCAAAACTTTTTTTTTATTCGTTGTACTTTTCCTTTCAAGGTGTTGGTTCCCGATTAAAAAAAATCTTTTAAGTCCAAAAATGTAATTATTTGGATAATTGAAGTCGTTTAATAAATAAATTAATCAAGACAATAGTTGCTTTTGGTTCATAGAAATAAATACTGTGATAGCAATTAAAACCTTCATTTACATAATAATGTTGATCTTGAATTGACCTTAAAAAGGTCCACCAAATCAAAAACTAACAGTACCGTTTGATTTTCCCTCAAAACCAAACAACTTTTATTTGAAACATTTTTCTCGAAAATGCGGTCTTATCGAAATAATACTGTAGGTACCTAAATTAAAATGGGACATCTTTTATATATGTTTATTGTTTATATACATTAAGTAACAGTACTTACGTATATCAAATGGGCTTATATTACCATTTATATCGATATTATCAAAAAAGCAACTAATAACAACTTTTCTTTGAAATCAATGACATTTACAAGAACCAATGTTTTTCAAATTCAGAAAAAATATTGGTTTTTTGTAAGGTGAAATAATATGACATTTGGTTCCAGTCAGTCATTTTTGTGGTTATATTATTATTTATTTAATCTTTTTCACTTATAACAAATAAGAAAGTAATATAATACTCCATGAAAAATTAATTATTCAACATTAAACAAATATATTGAACTTAAAACCATTTATATCACTTAAAATAAAAATAGTTTCCACTAAAAATAAATACTTTGCACTAAAAAATAGTACTTTGCACTTGACCTAAATTTGGACTTGTCAGATTTAAAAATTACATATTTTCGATGTATTTATTCTAATTTTTATGATCTTCTATATTTTTATCTAACCGACCTACTAACCTCATTCTTTTAGCTCAAATAGATTTGATATTTTTTATGTGATTTTCTATATTTTAAAACGAAAAAGTATTAAAATTTATGTTCACGTGTATATAAAGTGGATACTATCTAATATAATATTGCAATTAAATATAACACTTTTTCAGAATACAGCAATAATCTCATTAAGATACATTTTTTCTAAATTTGTTAATAAGCAGATATTTTAATGATGTAATTCTGAAAATCTTGTTGCCTGGGAAGTTTTGTAGACCTTGTCTCGATTCAGGATTCACTTTACTCAATTCCTTATTCGTTAATAAAATAAAACATAGAATTCGAAGTTATTTTTAGAGTAAGTATCTAGTATTATTTATTTATTTTGTTAAATAAATACACATTTATGGATTTTGTGAATGTCTCACGTTTTACGACAGTATTTATGCTTTCTCTTTGAGTAAACATGACTTTCGTTATAACTAGAAAATATATAGCCTCGATCAAAGTATTAAAGCTGGACATGATTTCGGTAGCTATTTTGAAATAAATGAAATACTTATGCATTAACTAAAGTAAATTTTATATATGTAGATTGTAGATATATTTTATATATGTAGATATATGAAGATTATAATTCGTTATAATGATTAAATCATAACGAATTAAAATTCTTTGAGTTTGCTGATCACTAATTTAAATTTTTGTATTAAAAATTTGTATAAATATTTTACTTATTGTTAGTCAATGCTGGGTAAAAAAGTATGGTAATTATTATATTTTTCTTTGGATCTTCCTTTCTAAAATTTACTTATTCAAATATATTTCAAATATTTGTTTGTATTTAACTTTCAAGATTTCTACTGTAGGTATATTATAGTTGTTGTCTATGTCAAATCATAAATATGATATACATACACTACCGTTCAAAAGTTTCCGGGCACCTATTAAAATAATATTTTATTTTATTTTTATACTGATATTGATTAAATAAGTACACTATGATGATTCCGTTTTATGTATTGAGCAATTCAAATTAAACTTTTACTATGAGTTACCTTAGGCATTCTGAAATTCCTGAATTTCAGGTAAAAATAAGCCAAATATAATTTTTTAAATTCTATACCCTCCCGTTTTAATAAAGAAATAATGTCATATATGTATAAGCAATTTTAGAATTATGCTTGGTATAAATATACGTCTCTCTTACAGCCGTATTCATAATCGTTTCTTATCTCAAGGGCTCCTCAGATATTTAAGCCTTCCTCAAGGAAGGTAGCGACCTGCCTTGAGATATAAGGAGCCTTGGTTGTCAAGGAAGGTTTATGAAACGTAAATAGAGTAACAAGGGATCCTTATTCCTCAAGGTGGAACTATGAATACGGCTGTTAGCCAACTAATTATACCAATTCTGTCAATATGGACATTCTGTTCATCTAATTCTGCGATGATCGGCCCATCAGTAACATCTCCCAAAAATACTTAATACAAACAGAACACAAAGAGCTGTCGAAAGAGGGCTAGATTCGATCGACATAATGTATTATATTACAAAAAAAATAGCTTGCAAGCAAAATGATTTGGATTGTGTACAAAAATTTGTATTATTAGATACATTTTAAAGCTTACATACAAATTAAGACTCGATAATAAATGTCTCGTATATTTTTCCATAATGTGACGTATGTGATATTTTTTAGTTCATCTGTGAAATGTGTTAATAAACAGAACAAACAAGGTGAGAATGTCATAACTCAATCATGTGAGATGATTTCTAACAGCATCAGTTTATATTGTGAATGCACTTTACTGTGACTACTAGCAAAATTAAAGAAAACAACTAAACAGTTCGAGTTTTTCCAATTTCTTATACCCATATTTAGTAAATTAATTAATATGGATACTAAAATATTAAGTGCAGTTTTTTGTTTATGTTTTATACACTGTGGTAAGTCACAAAAAGATTTTTTAATTGAATTTGTATTTGTTGTTTTAAATCCTAATGTTTTATATTATGGATTTTACGGAGCTCCGTATCTGAAATCGAATTTATTGGATACCCGAAACTATTCTGATCCCCGAAATCGAAACCATATCCGAATAATTTAGATTTTGACCCCCGAAACTTAAATTATATAGATTTTAACCTCCGAAACTGAAACCGTTCATTAATAAAACAATATTATCTGTTTATCAATAGAATTCTGAAAAAAATATTTTTCTTTTTTATATAAGGTTAAAAAATATATATTGAGCACGATAAAAACATATATATAACAATTAAGATCGCAGGAAAATTTAAACTTCGAAAATTGTGGGAAATTCTCTCATAACAAGAAATGATCTTCTTAATAAGAACTTTAAAATAAACAAAAGAAAATTGAAATCGTATGATTAAGAGCTGACAATCAATTTTAGAACACTTGTGTTGACCCAAGGTATATAAAGACAAGGTAGCCTGGTTAGCGCCTTGACCAATCAACGATTGCGCGGAAATTGACGTCACCACGAAGAGATATTCAAATATCATAAATGCATAATTGAATATAAATTACAAAAAATTACTTTATTTATTCTTGTTTTGTATTTTTGATATTTTATCAGTACATACCATCAAAGAAGTATAAATTCGACATTGCAAAATCATTCAAAGCTGTCAGAATTACAAAACGTATTGCCAACTTAAGAATAGTAAATATGACGTTTTCCGAGAGGACCAAATTGTCTGAAACAGCTTCTTTACGATTTTGCAATGTCAAATTAGTACTTCTTTGATGGTATGTGTTGATAAAATATCAAAAATACGAAAACAAGAATATATAAAGTAATTTATATTTAATTATACATTTATGACATTTGAATATTTCTTCGTGGTGACGTCAATTCCCGCGCCATCGCTGATTGGTCAAAGCGCTAACCAGGCTACCTTGTCTTTATATACCTTGGTGTTGACCATCTTTAATTGCCGCTTTAATGGTGCTTCACACGGAAAATGACTTCCTATCAGAAAACATTTCTTTTTACTTTACCTATGACCACATAAAGTGGTACATCCCAATCAAAAAGCGCAGCTTGTTTTTATGTACCAGACGTAGGTATTATATTTGTTAAGTAATTTAAATATATTTATTTTTTAGGGTTGGCTTTAGAATGTTGGATTTGCATTGACAATTGTGCTGAACCAAAGATTGAACCGTGCGCTGGAATTTGTTTAACTGTCGATTTCTCTAAGGAAGGTAAGAACAGAAATTGATTTTTAAGTAAAATATCGCACATCGAGTAACACTTGTTACTTAAAAGTGTTAATAGTTCAGATATCTATATTTCAAAACATAAACCGTTTTTTTCTCCCCTTTTATTAGAAGCTAACACTTATGATGAAGATAACACTAATTTCTAAATTGAAAAAAAAAAATGCAATACCTCCTAATGTATGAAAATCGGAAGTCTAGTTTCATCAAATCACCAACAGATGACTCTGGCTTTTTTATAATGCAATGGTTGGTGAGAGAATTTATAAGTATAATTTAGCCAACGAAAATTCTTTCATAGATAAAAGTTTTTGCATAAAATATAATGAAAATAAAAATATAAATTCCGAGTTACATTTTTTTCGACCAAGTTGTTTAATAAATAGACGTTTATTTAAATTGAATATAAAGAATCCATGAGGCAATAATACAAGGTCTTCTGGACAATTCATTTGTTTTATACTGTGACGTCATCATCAAGAAATTTTTATAATAAGGAATTTTGACAAACGAAATGTAAATAACTGTTTACACAATAGTTTTTAAAAAATAATATGGCTATTTGCACATACCGTATTTGCGTGCAATTGGCTATTTGCACATACTGTTTATGTACCTTATTAGGTTAGGTTGTTAAGTTAGGGTAGGTTAAGTTAATGTATGTGCAAATAGCCAATTGCATGCACATACGGTATGTGCAAATATCCCCATCCTTAAAAAAATCTTTGATTTAACTATCGATTAATCATTTTTATACACAACATACATAAATTTCTTGTCGATGTAATACGTCATCGACAAGAAATTTATATAAAATGGCGACTCTCAGAATATCTACAGCATACCTTAAATTACTATTGGATCATATATAGAATCTAAAATCAATTATCCACCCAACTTGTTTTTTCAAAAATTTCAGGAAACGCGTCCCACGTTACTCGAAAATGCACAGACAACGTCAGAGAACCATGCGAAGACGATATCAGCGACATGAGGAGAATCTACGGATATTCTTACTTGGTTAGGTGCACACCTTGCACATACGACAGATGTAATGCTCCAGAACACCTTCCCAATTCACCATCAGTCGTTCAAAACAACAAAATTACTTCCACATCTACTACTACATCAACTTCTACTGAACCACCAACTTCTACTTCGATAAAGGCATCTATATCTGTTGTTACAAATGCACCAGCGCTGAATTTACATCCGAACAGCATGTATAATAACACAAATGAATATGAAACGTCGAAAATGAATGGTCATCATTTCGATGGTACAAATTATACAATGTACAATGTAACGGAAGAGGATAGAAATAGCACAGATACGTCGAATTCTGTTGTAGTTGTGTCGTCTTTTGTTAATTTTGTGTTGGTTTTGTTTGTATGTATTTTAAATTAAGGTTCGTTATGTAAAGTCTGGTTTGCATACAAGTGTCAAAAGTTGTTACTACCTGACTCAATTATTGAGGGGGTAGCTTCGAAATATGTCACCTTTTGAGAGCTTATATCTCGGGAATTAATAATCGGAGATCAATAAATAAAACGAAAATAAATAGCTTAAACCTATTGTACAATTGAATATCCATACTAATATTATAAATACTTTTCACGGCTAAACCGCTGAACCGATCATTATGAAATTTGGCAGTGAGGTAGCTTGCATCCTGATGAAGGACATAGGATACTTTGTATTCCGAAAAATTAATTGATAAAAAATGGGTGTGTGATATTTGTACGCGGGGTAGATTGGGTAAGTTAAGTGACATCTATCGTGCAAATGCTATACTTATGTTTTATCGACTATCATATAAAAATCTATATTATTTATCTAACCTTACTTAATGGTGTTGTTTTTACTATACTTTAATTCTACGCGAACGAAGTAGCGAGTAGCAGCTAGTTGTAGATACATATATACATATGTACATATATATAGCCGATCTTTAATATTTTACCCCCTGTCATAAATAATGGGTTATAATTGGTCTCATTCTATTCAGCAAGAAAATTTTACGGGAGTATTAGGGTTCTAATGGAAAAATGTACCTCCCCCCCTCGCATAGTTGCCGAGATATTTACGATTTAGTAATAATAAATAAATTGAGGAAAAGTGACAAAAGACGTTATTAGTTGTGAGTTGTAGCACAGTTGCTATTGTGCCCCTAGTTTCCCTTTTTGCTCTTCTATGGATGGTTACTTCTCTGTGAATGTAATGTTGCAACATGTATCAAAATAATAATATGATGACCAGACTTTAGATTATTATTAAATTGTTGATAAGAAAACTAAAAATGATGTATAAATGTAAAAATAAACTCGTGTAAGAAATATTTAGGTAGAAAATATATTGATATTGAAAAGGTATATTGCTATAAATACAATTATTTTATCGTGCTCCAAAATTATAACTTGTGCAATTATGTTTTCAAATTTTAAAAGCTTTAATTTCTCGAATAATACCAGAGATTAAATTGTAATAATTCTAGAAGTTAAGTAGGTACCTACTGCAAACTTTTTTTACTTATAATATGTAACAAAGATAAAAAAGCAGCTGCAATGTTTATTAATATAAATATTTATTGTTAATTGGAGATAATTAAATATAGATGAAACTTTGATTGTATTAAATAATTAGAACAAATGAGTGATGTTAAAATTAAAATAAAAATGAAAAGTGCATTTAGAAACAATAGGTATTGATGTAAAAATAATACTGATAAAAAAATGTATTGTTTTTGTAAGTATTTTAATTGATAATTGTAATACTATTAAGTATGTGTTTGTTCATTTAAATATTAACGATAAAATTATATTTGACAATAAGTCATAATATTTATTAATTATTGAGTAACTTTATTTACACAAGGTACTCTTCTCTGTTAAAAAAATTAATACTTTTTAATTTGGTCCATTTTGTTTAAAAACTAAATAAAAATGCAAAACAAAGTAAAATTATTACTTGTAACCATCTTTCTTATTGGTTCTTTTCAACAAGGTAAGTTACAATACATTATTTTTATAATATAATTAGAAGAAAACCCAGAAAACGGAATGTAAAAAAGACACACTTTTAAATATTTCATACCTTGTTAGTAATATATATGAAACAGTTTTATAACCATAGATTAGAAATATTTATGGATGCATAAACTGTGACCAAAACTTGATAGCGACTATTTTTTTTAAATGTCATTTTCACTTTCAGTATAATATTGTATTATAGACGTCAGTTGAAAATTTATGATATACAATTTTAGTGAATTTTTTTTAGCAAGGAACTGAAAAGAAGGAATAATTTTTTTCACAAACTTTTTCTAGACATCACCGGGATTATGTAACAGAAATCTTTACACTGAGTGACCTCCGGAAGGCAATTTTTTTACCATTTTGAAAAAATTGTATTTTTTACGATTTCTTTTGAACATATTTTAATATGTATATCTACAATTCTATTGGCTGGATTGCAAAACTTAAAAAAATATTGTCCTCGTTATGAATTTTTCTCTACAAAAATGAATAGTTAAAAATCCTATAAATTTGTTAAATTTATAACCTTTAAAAAAATATAAGTACCGAAACAATGACCATTATATTATATGTTTTATATTTATTGTATAACTTGACCAATTGGTCAATTAGCAAAAATCATACAAATCGAATGCAAAAGTCGTTTTATGGAAGAAGTATTTCTTCTATGCATCATTTTTTTAATGAACAAAATGTATTATCTTATTAACAGTGTATATTTCTCGGTATTGCAAAAAACTCAAGAAATAATACTCCATATTTTTTACAAAAGCTACGATAATTTTTTGAATGTATGAATTGTTCTTTTTATAAATTCTAATTATTTATTATTTGATTTATTTTAGCCGAAAGCATTCTTTGTTATACTTGCTTGGATTTGGCATGTGATGTATTTTTTAGATACTGTCCTGAAGAAACAACATCTTGTTATAGATTTGCATTTAAATGTAAGTATCAAAAAAATTAATGATGTACAATATATGATTTTTACAGTGAATTTTACTTTCCATTTAACCATCAATTTAAATAACATAAATGTATTTGTGTATAAGGAAACTAAACTTTTTTTCTCACATACTGAATAAGTAAATTTAAGTAATAAGTTGACACATTGGCAGCAAATAAAATCATTATAAAAGTTTTGGTTAGAAATAGTAAAGGTGAAAAAAATTACAATGGTTAATAATTTTTTTTGGAATAACCCCATTTAAAAAATATTAAAATGCTTTTTTCATCAAAGTATCTAAACATAAAAGCTAACTTTTCGAGTTATTGTCCACGTCGTATGATATTACTTGACGTTTCGACTCTCATGTCGAAGTCTTCTTCTGAAGAAGACTTCGACATGAGAGTCGAAACATCAAGTAATATACGACAACGTGGACAATAGCCCGAAAAGTTAGTTCTTATTGACAACGGCTACGAAAGCCTTATACAGAAGAAAATATCTTAAAAGTTATAGCCTTCGATCTGTAGGCATTTAAAAATATTATATTGTATAATTTTCAGTATTTCTAACATTTATTAATTTATTGACAACTTGAAACACGTGTTTTTTAAAAGTACTTCAAGTCAAGTGTTATTATGCACATTAAATAATCGAAAAAAAAGTACTTATATTAATTTATGAACACTGATATTCTTAAGTCAGGGGCGTCCGCAAAAACCTTGCTAATAAACACGTCGTGTCTTATTTTCTTTGTTATATTCATTCAGCGTTAATTATAACAGCTTTTCTGAGAATTTACATTTTTGTAGTTAGCATGTTATGACCTAAGACTATCAATAGGGCTCGAAATGGAAAATTTTACGAACCGAAACGCCACCACTTCAAAATTATTGTACGACTAAATAAAATATGACAAAAAAATAAATAGGCAACTTGCCAACGAACCGGAATAATATTTTCAATGAACGCCGCTCCAGTTTGCTCCGGTACATTCTGAGTCCTGATTATAATAATCGTTTTGATAATCGTGAACTAGAATTGAACTGTTATTGCTGTATTTTGAGTGTCTGATTGTAATATTTATTTCAGTACATGGATTTTCCCATGAAGTAAGAGAATGCACGTACATGAATAACAACTGCAATGACACATTGAGTTATTTCAATAGGATTTATGATAACGATGTTACAAAATGGACTTGTGAAGAATGTTTTACTGACCATTGTAATGTAGCTACTTAATTGTAATTTTTATTTGTTATTGACTAACTTTTAGGCCAGTATCCAGAGCTATAAAATCAATTAAAAATAACGTTAATTTATACCATGTCAATTATTAAATAGATGGGTTCATTTAGGCGTTAACTTGATACATTTTATTTTGCAAATTGGATTTTGAGCGAAAGGTATTAAGAAAGGCACACATTTGTACGATAAAACGAGATCCGTTTTATATAAGACCCTATCGCGAAATCCGACAAAATCGTAAAATATTTTTTCGTTCTCTATAAAATTACAAAAAAAAGTTAAAACAATAAACTCGTTAATTTGGTTTGTTTCGGAAATATGGTGAATCAAAATTTGATCAAAACTGTCATATTATTTATAAATCAGCTTTCTAAACGATTTACATGAGGATATTTTTTATTTAGCTCTGTAGACTGATCTATATAATTATGTAGTGTTATATTGATTTTATGTTTTTTGTTGTTGTCATTTTATGAAAATATTACAATGACAATGTTAATAAAATTGTATTTAAGCAGTAATAGGTACTTATCTATGAATAAAAAGTAATTTTATTTTATAATTATTATTTAATTTTTTTAATATTCCAGTTAATAAAATATTTAAGTAAGTAATGATGACAGCTAGCTTACAGCATAAATGAACATCATTCCATAGGTATTGGCTTGAAGTTATGCCTTTTTATATATGTATCAATCTCTTCCTCATTCCTCATCAAATATATATATTTGTAAAAATACCTAGTAACCAGATGCTGCTCTGATTAAAATATAATACTTATATTAGGGTGTTCCAAAAAAAGTCGATAATTTTTTTTTTCGATTGCATGTGAAATTCTTGTTATATATGCTATAAAAAAAATTCTGTAAAAATTTGAGCCCTTAATATCAACTTGAAGAACTCCATCACCGAATTTGAAGATTTACCATTGATTTAACATGGAAAAATGATTTTTTAACGTTCATTTCTCCTGCAAACTATGTAGAACATTATTTTTCGGAAAAACCATGACTGATCCTTCTTCAGTATTAAATTCTGTAAAAAAAAGCTCTTAGGGTCCAGTCTCTAACGTCAACCCTCTCGTTTTTATTTGCGTTAAAAAATACAGATTTTTTGAAATTTAAAAACGAGAGGGTTGACGTTAGAGACTGGACCCTAAGAGCTTTTTTTTACAGAATTTAATACTGAAGAAGGATCAGTCATGGTTTTTCCGAAAAATAATGTTCTACATAGTTTGCAGGAGAAATGAACGTTAAAAAATCATTTTTCCATGTTAAATCAATGGTAAATCTTCAAATTCGGTGATGGAGTTCTTCAAGTTGATATTAAGGGCTCAAATTTTTACAGAATTTTTTTTATAGCATATATAACAAGAATTTCACATGCAATCGAAAAAAAAAATTATCGACTTTTTTTGGAACACCCTAACTTATATAATAGCAATAACACAAAAAATAATCGTTTTCTTTACATTGCATACTATCTAAATAAAACGCAATTATTTATCTAATATGGGTGTGGTAAGTATGCAATGTATAAGTATTTTTTTCTAGAATTGTTTGTATTTTTTTTGTTAACTCCAAAATGCGCCTACAGATTGCTCCAAAGCAAATAAAAAATATATTAAGGCGTGTGTGATGTCTAAAAGTAGATTTCCATCAGTAGAATTTGACTTAATTTTTTATTATTTTTTATCTCAAAAATAGCATATGCAATGGGCTTCAAGCAGTAATTTATCTACCCCCCCCTCAAACCCGATAACTACTGGCTTAAAAAATCAACAATATCATTACATGCTTTTATTTAACTTCACTTGTTAGTTAGTATGTTTAGATCAAATATTATAATCAAAATTTCGACTAGTTCTAATTAAGCTAGAGCTTTGAAATTTTGTATACGTTAATAAGTCCGGTGACAATGCAATATAGTATATATAATGTCGTTCTAAATCCAATATGGCGGATTACCCTTTTCTTCATAATCATCTTGATATGGGTATCACATGAAAGGGTTTGATGAGTAGAATACGATTAGCTATGTGACGTCATTCTAAATCCAATATGGCGGACGCCCCATGATGGCGGATTACCTTTTTCTTAATAACCATCTTGATATGGGTATTAAATGAAACAGTTTGTCGAGCTTTACCTGTTAGAATGTTAGTTAGTCGATCAGTAATTAAAAATTTGAAAATAAAATTATATAAAAAATACTTTTTAAAAACAGCTTTTATTAAAAATGCACTAAAAAGTCAAAAATAAATTTTCTATCACAAAAATTTCAGGTTTTTATGACTAAAACAAATAAAAGCGCGGGGCGCTATAAAGACAAATGTATGAATAAAAATTCTTATGCATAATAAGAAATAAACTATTAAATGATATAAGATAAGAGTAGAAAATTAGCACATTAAATCAAATAAATATATAGAATTTTTGATCAACTACTTTACTTAACAATTTTATAAATACAATAATGAAATAATTAATTAATTAAACGCTATACATTTGCCTTCGTGAGGGTTCCGCGCTTTTTTCGGTTTTAGTCATAAAAACCTTAAATTTTTGTGAGCAGCATGGCTTTAGACATTTAGAAATATTCAATTAAAATACTACCTATAATAGGTAATACAATTTTTCATCAACCTGTCTGTAGGTAGGTCCATTACAGTGAAACCAAAACGCTTGTCATTTTTAGGGTTCCGTAGAAAACTAGGAACCCTTATAGTTTCTCCATGTCCGTCCGTCCGTCTTCAAAAATTTTGAGATAATAACATGAAATTTGGTATACGGCCGTAGATTGATGACCCAAAAACAGAAATGATAAGATTTTTGAAAATAAAAATTTTTTAGACCCCCCTTTCATAAAATGAAAAGTGTTTTCAAAAAAAAAAATTCACCTACACCATTGAGTGGAGTGTCGTTAGAAAGGTCTCCTAAAATGCAACAAAAAATGTAACAGAAATTTTTAATTTTAACCCTTCGATCACGATGTATTTTCTCTCCAAAGTCATTAAAAAAGCGTCCCCCCCTCTATTTTTTAAACTATCAATTTCAAAAATCTGAAAAAATTCCAGAACGTAGATTTTTATTAGTACTTTCACTGAAAATTATAACGAACATTGTCAAAAATATTATGGACCCCCCTTTCATAGACTGAAAATTGAACTTTCATTTTTTTCCCCACTTACCCTATTGAGTGGGGTGTCATTTAATAGGTCTCGTAAAATGCAATAAAAAACGTCAAATAACTTTTTGATTTCAACCCTTCAGTCGCGATATATTTGCTTTTTAATGTCGCTGTCAGAGCGTCCCCCCCCCTCTATTTTCTAAACTATTGATTCAAAAAATCTGAAAAAAATTCAGAATGTAGCTTTTAATTAGTACTTTCACTGAAAATTATAACGAACATTGTCAAAAATATTTTGGACCCCCTTTTCATAGATTGAAAAGTGAACTCACAATTTTTTCATTTACCCCACTGAGTGGGGTGTCATTTGATAGGTCTCCTAAAATGCAATAATAAAAGTCAAATGACTTTTTGATTTTAACCCTTCAGTAACGAAAATTTTGAAAACTACTTTTTATAAATCGTAGTGAGAATGACTACGGAACCCTATCATGTGCGTGCCCAACACGCACTTGCCCGTTTTATTTTATTAACAAGTTATTTAAAAATCATATTTTAAGCATGAAGGTTTGAAAAAGTAAACATTTGAATAAAAAATGATATTAGAAAATATACCAATATCGGAAACGTATATTTATAAATATTGATACATCTTATATTTATTTTATATTGATACGTACATCAATATAAAATAAATATAAGATGTATCAATATTTATAAATACACATTTCCGATGTTACCTTGCCCAGTTTAGTTTTGAGTGCTATTGAGATTGTTTATAACTAAATATAAAAAAATGGTGAAGTTTGCTTTAACTGTACTCTTTGTTACATTTTTAATATATCAAGAAGGTTAGAACATTCTTTATATACAAACTATTGATACATATCGCCCGCGCCGAACCAAACAGCCTGTATATTTTTTTTCAAAAATTAAATTTTTAACTGAAAAAAAAAATGAATACAATATAAATTATAGATAATAATATTACCTACAATTTTTAACTTTACCATTTTTCTCTAATTCACACTATTTCAAAAATTGGAGATTTTCTTCTCAGACAAAAAATAATCTTAAATATAAAATTTTACCCTCCTACGATTTGTCGTGTTTGAATAACAGCACCTACAGACAGACAGACACAGACATCATGGCGAAAATAGTCAGAATGGAGTCAGGATAGATCAAAATGGGTAGTTTCATCAAAATCCGAAATTCAAAAAAAATCGGCTTGACAGTAGTTACACTATATGTAAATTTCGTGTACATGGATATAACAAAGTAAAAAGTGCTATCATAATTCAATTTTTTGTTCTTTAATTTTCATAATTAAATAATATCATATAATATGTACATTCATAATTTTATTAATTTTGAAATAAAATAACATTGTATTTTTTTTAGGATTTGCACTTAAATGTTATAAATGCGACGGAGAAATATGTAAAGACAGCAAAAATCGAGATAAGTGGGAAATAATAACATGTAGTAATTCCCTACGAAAAACTCGAAGTACTGGAGAAATTACACACGGTGATGGCGGTGATTCTCATTGCACAAAAAAAATCATACATACGAATGGTATGCTTAATGTATTCTCACTATTAAAAAATACATCTAAATATACAGGATAGGGCTTGCAAACCGGTTTTTTGTTCAAATTTACCAAAACCGTAAAACCGTTTTTTTCATGAAAAACCAAAAGTCAATTAAGTATATCTATATATTTTTTTCTTCAATTGATAAATATTTGTTTGTTTCTACTGTCATTCATGAAGTATTTATGTTGTAAAATTATTTAAATTCAAATAAAAACCTGTGTGAAGTTAGCACCGCAAGTTTCGAAAAATTAAAAAAAAATTAGAGTTCTGGATAGCACTCCAAGAGTTCTGGAGTTCTTTTATATTTTGAAAAAGAGTTCTGTCAATTTAACCCCCCAAAACTGGTTTTTCAAAATAGGGTGCTAACTTCACGCAGCACCGCAAACTCAAAAATAAACATTTTTTTTAGAGTTCTGGAGAGCATTCAAAGAGTTCTGGAGTTCTCTTATATTTTAAAAAAGAGTTCTGTCAATTTACCCCCCAAAAACGGATTTTGAAAATACAGTTTTAAAATAACACATAGCAGTTATCTCGAACAAAACACAATTCTTTTGAGACTTTTGGATGACATTGCATGTGTTAGGGAGTTCACGTAAATAAATTATTAAAATTATCAAGTTACCCCCCCCCCCCGCTTCTCAAAAAAAGAGATTTAAAAAACGGTATCATTTCGGCATTGACATAATTAAACATTTTTATTTTCTGTTTAGAGTTCTGTATAGCACTCTTGAAAATGAACATAATCATTCATTAACTCTTTTCCGACAAACGACCAGATAAAAAGTTATTTTAATAATTAAAATTTAAAAAAATTTAAAAAAATATTTCTTTAAAGTTCTGATATTTCTGTTTAGAGTTCTGAATAGCACTCTTGAAAATGAACATAATCTTTCATTAACTCTTACCCGACAAACGACCAGATAAAAACTTATTTTAATTATTAATATTTCAAAATTTTTTAGAAAATATTTTTTTAAAGTTTTGAGATATCTGTTTAGAGTTCTGAATAGCACTCTTGAAAATGAACATAATCTTTCATTAACTTTTTTCCGAAAAACGACCAGATAAAAACTTATTTTAATTATTAATATTTCAAAAAATTTCAAAAAATATATTTTTAAAGTTCTGAGATTTCTGTTTAGAGTTCTGAATAGCACTCTCGAAAATGAACATATACTTTCATAAACTCTTTTCCGACAAACGACTAGATAAAAATTTATTTTAATTATTAATATTTCAAAATTTTTTAGAAAATATTTCTTTAAAGTTCTGAGATTTCTGTTTAGAGTTCTGAATAGCACTCTTGAAAATGAACATAATTTTGCATTAACTCTTTTCCGACAAACGACCAGATAAAAACTTATTTTAATTATTAATATTTCAAAATTTTTTAGAAAATATTTTTTTAAAGTTTTGAGATATCTGTTTAGAGTTCTGAATAGCACTTTTGAAAGTGAACATAATCTTTCATTAACTTTTTTCCGAAAAACGACCAGAAAAAAACTTATTTTAATTATTAATATTTCAAAAATTTTCAAAAAATATTTTTTTAAAGTTCTGAGATTTCTGTTTAGAGTTCTGAATAGCACTCTTGAAAATGAACATAATCTTTCATAAACTCTTTTCCGACAAACGACTAGATAAAAACTTATTTTAATTATTAATATTTCAAAATTTTTTAGAAAATATTTCTTTAAAGTTCTGAGATTTCTGTTTAGAGATCTAAATAGCATTCTTGAAAGTAAACATAATTTTCATTAACTCTTTTCCGACAAACGAACAGATAAAAACTTATTTTAATTATTAATATTTCCAAATAATTTTAAAAATATTTCTTTGAAGTTCTATGATATTTCTGTTTACAGTACGTAGTTCGGAACCCTTATGGCATACACCCGTGTATGTCTTAACCAAGTAGATTTTATTAGTGTGGATTTTGTTTGAGAGATGAAATATTTTGGAATATGAATATATTTAAAACAAATAATTTGTAAATGGTGATTGTAGCTTTTAAATTCCAACAATTAAGTTTTGTCTAGTGACGTCAGACTGGTGCCGAATGGACGTCACCAACTGTATCTGGGAGTTAAATATTTTGGAACAATATTAGGAACAACTTTCAAAATTTTGAAATTCAACAAAAAGCGGGCTAACTTCAAACTAAAAAAAAGTTCAATAAAGAACTTGGTTATAAAAATAAAACATTTTCAAAGCTTTTGAGAGGGTTAAATAGGTTAACGATTTTTTTATTCAATCTTTGCGAACAGGGTACCAAAAGAAAGCTGTTAGGAAAATGTTAATTATAAATTATGTTCATTTTCAAGAGTGCTATGCAGAACTCTAAACAGAAGTTTTTATCTGGTCGTTTGTCGGAAAAGAGTTAATGAAAGATTATGTTCATTTTCGAGAGTGCTATTCAGAACTCTTAACAGAAATCTGAGAACTTTAATGAAATATTTTCGTAAAATTTTTTGAAATATTAATAATTAAAATAAGTTTTCATCTGGTCGTTTGTCGGAAAAGAGTTAATAAAAGATTATGTTCATTTTCAAGAGTGCTATTCAGAACTCTAAACAGATATCTCAAAACTTTAAAAAAAAAATTTTTGAAATTTTTTGAAATATTAATAATTAAAATAAGTTTTTATGTGGTCTTTTTTCGGAAAATGGTTAATGAAAGATTATGTTCATTTTCAAGAGTGCTATGCAGAACTCTAAACAGAAATCTCAGAAATTTAAAAAAATATTTTCTAAAAATTTTTGAAATATTAATAATTAAAATAAGTTTTTATCTAGTAGTTTTTCGGAAAAAAGTTAAAAAAAGATTATGTTCATTTTCGAGAGTGCTATTCAGAACTCTAAACAGAAATTTCAAAACTTTAAAAATATATTTTTTGAAAATTTTTGAAATATTAATAATTAAAATAAGTTTTCATCTGGTCGTTTGTCGGGTAAGAGTTAACGAAAGATTATGTTCATTTTCAAGAGTGCTATACAGAACTCTAAACAGAAAATAAAAATGTTTAATTATGTCAATGCCGAAATGATACCGTTTTTTAAATCTCTTTTTTTGAGAAGCGGGGGGGGGGGTAACTTGATAATTTTAATAATTTATTTACGTGAACTCCCTAACACATGCAATGTCATCCAAAAGTCTCAAAAGAATTGTGTTTTGTTCGAGATAACTGCTATGTGTTATTTTAAAACTGTATTGTCAAAATCCGTTTTTGGGGGGTAAATTGACAGAACTCTTTTTTTAAAATATAAGAGAACTCCAGAACTCTTTGAATGCTCTCCAGAACTCTAAAAAAAATTGTTTATTTTTGAGTTTGCGGTGCTGCGTGAAGTTAGCACCCCATTTTGAAAAACCAGTTTTGGGGGGTTAAATTGACAGAACTCTTTTTCAAAATATAAAAGAACTCCAGAACTCTTGGAGTGCTATCCAGAACTCTAATTTTTTTTTAATTTTTCGAAACTTGCGGTGCTAACTTCACACAGGTCAAATAAAAAGGGAAAGGGTGACATCTATGAAAGAACGCGCAATGTGTAAATAAAAATATTATAGGGAGTAAATGGAATTTGAGTTTTATTCGTGAAATGTATAATAATAATAAACGAGATCCAATTTTTTTTGAACCTATAGTACTGTTAAGAGTTCCAATAGAGACTAATCAATTTCAAATTGAGAATTGTAAATTCCACATTTGAGATAGAAATAAATAAATAATTTATTTTATTATAATATAATATATACCGGGTGTCCCAGATAACTTTTCCAGCATGGGGATCTCAGTATCTATACGAGATTTGTATTTTTACAAGAATTACCGTATACATACATACTATTACATACATATCTCTGGAAATAAATTTACCGAATGTATTTTTTAGGGTCCGTTACTAGAGGATGTCAAAATATTATTTGTGCCGATACTGTTTATATTAATTGTTGTAAGGAAAACTTTTGCAACAACTCAAATGCTGTAGTATCGTCTTTTTTGACTATAAGTTGTACAATGATTTTGTCTTTTTTATATATGTAAAATATCTTATTATAATTGATATTTGAAATATACATTATGTTTTGTGTCTTTGCGATTTTCGCTTTTTTCTCCAAATAACCCTATACTTTGAACCTGAGTGCATGAGTCCTAACGAACGCAACATGATCTTATTCAATTTTTAACTATAGATTTTATATTTCAGTCGTGATATAAAAGGCATTATTGATCAATTTTGACAATTTTCTTCGCCCATAAAAATAATCATTCATTTGGGGAGTGGTGTAGGTTTTCTAACGAATTATTATATGGAGGAGAGGGATTGAAAAATTGTGATTCAGCGTGATAAAGGGGTATTATAGTACAGTCACTTGGTTCGAAATAAAGAGGTTACTTGGAAAGTTTTCAGGGAGTTTTGAAAATTGGTAATTATATAGATTTCGATATGCTCTTTCTGAATTCCAACTTTGCCACCTCGTATCTTTGCCGCTCGTGCCGCCATATTGGAAAAAGGGCACCTAAAAGTAGTTTTTGACAATATCTCTTCTCCAACTCATTTTACGATAAAAAAATTTATATACAAAATTAAACTAAAATTGAACTATACAAAAAATCATAGGTGATAATTTTTTTATTAATGATAGCATTATTATTATTAATGATAATACATAGATCGTGCTCGATTTATGTATTTTTGTTTTATGAATTATTAAAAAAGTGCCGAGGCGATTTTTTTTTTGGTCTTAAAATGTTCTTTGAATACTAAAGAATTGAACTGTATAAAAAAATCAGAAGTTATAAATTTTTTTATTAAAGTTGGTTTCCAGAGCAACCTGATACGCAAAACACGCTCGTACGCCAAAACTATTGATTTTACAAAAAAATAATCTGCCGTGTGCCACAGGACTTTCTTATACGTAATAATGACAGTGAACAGTGTACGTGATTTTTATTTTAGTGAAGGATATTTCTAACAAACTAATAAAAGATAGAGTAAAATGAATGAGACATAAACTATAGAAATATTATTTTATACATTATGTATCGAACGAATTTTGTTTAACATAATTACTAACAATAAAATGGAAACGGATGTTTACTCTTGTAATTTTTTTAATTTTTTGAAATAAGACAAAAATGTTTTAGATAAAAAATGTCGAGTATGTTATTATCTATAATTTATTCCCCATACATTTTTTTCCAACACTTATGATTTAGCCAGAAATATTTTTTTTAAAATCATTATTTAGAATAATCTATACTGGTTGCTGGGTGCTTTGACCGTACGGATCACGACTAATACCGTCAAGTCGCACGACGACCACTGCAAACTAAATGAATTAGAGTATACAGTGTTTATTCTCAGTATTACGTATAAGAAAGGCCCATGGTACCTATGGCAAACACGTACAGTCTCTGTAATACGTATAAGAAAGTCCCATGACACTCATGGCAGATATTTCTTCTCTGTTATGAACCATTTGAAATGTACTTAAAATCGAATACTTAGTAAAAAAAAAAAAAATTAAATTTGTTTTTTTCGAAAAAATGAATAGAACATAAATTATAGATAATAATATTACCTACAATTTTCAACTTGGCCATTTTTCTCTAATTCGCACTGTTTCAGTGTAATTCGAAAAATTCAAAAATCGATGTAGGTAAACATCCGTTTCCGGTTGAATGATCGTTTTCAAAAATAGGAGGTTTTCTTCCCAGGCAAAAATCAATCTTAAGTATAAAATTCCACCTTTCTACGATTTGTCGTATTTGAGTTACAGCGTCTACAGACAGACAGACCGACAGACCGACAGACCGACAGACACACAGACATCATGGCGAAAATAGTCAGAATGGATTCAGGGAAGGTCAAAATTGATAATTCCATCAAAATCCGGATTTCGAAAAAAATCGCGATTACAATACTTACTTATACTATATGTATATTTCATATACATTGGTATAAGAAAGTAAAAATACCCATAACTCCTAAACGACTGATGATGGAAGGGTGTAGTTTTATATTTATAATAATCTTTCATCTGGGAAGACAACCACCTTATTTTTAAAATGATCACTAAACCGGAAACGGATGGTTACTCTTGTAATTTTTTTAATTTTTTGAAATAAGACAAAAATGTTTTAGATAAAAAATGTCGAGTATGTTATTATCTATAATTTATTCCCCATACATTTTTTTCCAACACTTATGATTTAGCCAGAAATATTTTTTTTAAAATCATTATTTAGAATAATCTATACTGGTTGCTGGGTGCTTTGACCGTACGGATCACGACTAATACCGTCAAGTCGCACGACGACCACTGCAAACTAAATGAATTAGAGTATACAGTGTTTATTCTCAGTATTACGTATAAGAAAGGCCCATGGTACCTATGGCAAACACGTACAGTCTCTGTAATACGTATAAGAAAGTCCCATGACACTCATGGCAGATATTTCTTCTCTGTTATGAACCATTTGAAATGTACTTAAAATCGAATACTTAGTAAAAAAAAAAAAAATTAAATTTGTTTTTTTCGAAAAAATGAATAGAACATAAATTATAGATAATAATATTACCTACAATTTTCAACTTGGCCATTTTTCTCTAATTCGCACTGTTTCAGTGTAATTCGAAAAATTCAAAAATCGATGTAGGTAAACATCCGTTTCCGGTTGAATGATCGTTTTCAAAAATAGGAGGTTTTCTTCCCAGGCAAAAATCAATCTTAAGTATAAAATTCCACCTTTCTACGATTTGTCGTATTTGAGTTACAGCGTCTACAGACAGACAGACCGACAGACCGACAGACCGACAGACCGACAGACACACAGACATCATGGCGAAAATAGTCAGAATGGATTCAGGGAAGGTCAAAATTGATAATTCCATCAAAATCCGGATTTCGAAAAAAATCGCGATTACAATACTTACTTATACTATATGTATATTTCATATACATTGGTATAAGAAAGTAAAAATACCCATAACTCCTAAACGACTGATGATGGAAGGGTGTAGTTTTATATTTATAATAATCTTTCATCTGGGAAGACAACCACCTTATTTTTAAAATGATCACTAAACCGGAAACGGATGGTTACTCTTGTAATTTTTTTAATTTTTTGAAATAAGACAAAAATGTTTTAGATAAAAAATGTCGAGTATGTTATTATCTATAATTTATTCCCCATACATTTTTTTCCAACACTTATGATTTAGCCAGAAATATTTTTTTTAAAATCATTATTTAGAATAATCTATACTGGTTGCTGGGTGCTTTGACCGTACGGATCACGACTAATACCGTCAAGTCGCACGACGACCACTGCAAACTAAATGAATTAGAGTATACAGTGTTTATTCTCAGTATTACGTATAAGAAAGGCCCATGGTACCTATGGCAAACACGTACAGTCTCTGTAATACGTATAAGAAAGTCCCATGACACTCATGGCAGATATTTCTTCTCTGTTATGAACCATTTGAAATGTACTTAAAATCGAATACTTAGTAAAAAAAAAAAAAAATTAAATTTGTTTTTTTCGAAAAAATGAATAGAACATAAATTATAGATAATAATATTACCTACAATTTTCAACTTGGCCATTTTTCTCTAATTCGCACTGTTTCAGTGTAATTCGAAAAATTCAAAAATCGATGTAGGTAAACATCCGTTTCCGGTTGAATGATCGTTTTCAAAAATAGGAGGTTTTCTTCCCAGGCAAAAATCAATCTTAAGTATAAAATTCCACCTTTCTACGATTTGTCGTATTTGAGTTACAGCGTCTACAGACAGACAGACCGACAGACCGACAGACCGACAGACACACAGACATCATGGCGAAAATAGTCAGAATGGATTCAGGGAAGGTCAAAATTGATAATTCCATCAAAATCCGGATTTCGAAAAAAATCGCGATTACAATACTTACTTATACTATATGTATATTTCATATACATTGGTATAAGAAAGTAAAAATACCCATAACTCCTAAACGACTGATGATGGAAGGGTGTAGTTTTATATTTATAATAATCTTTCATCTGGGAAGACAACCACCTTATTTTTAAAATGATCACTAAACCGGAAACGGATGGTTACTCTTGTAATTTTTTTAATTTTTTGAAATAAGACAAAAATGTTTTAGATAAAAAATGTCGAGTATGTTATTATCTATAATTTATTCCCCATACATTTTTTTCCAACACTTATGATTTAGCCAGAAATATTTTTTTTAAAATCATTATTTAGAATAATCTATACTGGTTGCTGGGTGCTTTGACCGTACGGATCACGACTAATACCGTCAAGTCGCACGACGACCACTGCAAACTAAATGAATTAGAGTATACAGTGTTTATTCTCAGTATTACGTATAAGAAAGGCCCATGGTACCTATGGCAAACACGTACAGTCTCTGTAATACGTATAAGAAAGTCCCATGACACTCATGGCAGATATTTCTTCTCTGTTATGAACCATTTGAAATGTACTTAAAATCGAATACTTAGTAAAAAAAAAAAAAATTAAATTTGTTTTTTTCGAAAAAATGAATAGAACATAAATTATAGATAATAATATTACCTACAATTTTCAACTTGGCCATTTTTCTCTAATTTGCACTGTTTCAGTGTAATTCGAAAAATTCAAAAATCGATGTAGGTAAACATCCGTTTCCGGTTGAATGATCGTTTTCAAAAATAGGAGGTTTTCTTCCCAGGCAAAAATCAATCTTAAGTATAAAATTCCACCTTTCTACGATTTGTCGTATTTGAGTTACAGCGTCTACAGACAGACAGACCGACAGACCGACAGACCGACAGACACACAGACCGACAGACACACAGACATCATGGCGAAAATAGTCAGAATGGATTCAGGGAAGGTCAAAATTGATAATTCCATCAAAATCCGGATTTCGAAAAAAATCGCGATTACAATACTTACTTATACTATATGTATATTTCATATACATTGGTATAAGAAAGTAAAAATACCCATAACTCCTAAACGACTGATGATGGAAGGGTGTAGTTTTATATTTATAATAATCTTTCATCTGGGAAGACAACCACCTTATTTTTAAAATGATCACTAAACCGGAAACGGATGGTTACTCTTGTAATTTTTTTAATTTTTTGAAATAAGACAAAAATGTTTTAGATAAAAAATGTCGAGTATGTTATTATCTATAATTTATTCCCCATACATTTTTTTCCAACACTTATGATTTAGCCAGAAATATTTTTTTTAAAATCATTATTTAGAATAATCTATACTGGTTGCTGGGTGCTTTGACCGTACGGATCACGACTAATACCGTCAAGTCGCACGACGACCACTGCAAACTAAATGAATTAGAGTATACAGTGTTTATTCTCAGTATTACGTATAAGAAAGGCCCATGGTACCTATGGCAAACACGTACAGTCTCTGTAATACGTATAAGAAAGTCCCATGACACTCATGGCAGATATTTCTTCTCTGTTATGAACCATTTGAAATGTACTTAAAATCGAATACTTAGTAAAAAAAAAAAAATTAAATTTGTTTTTTTCGAAAAAATGAATAGAACATAAATTATAGATAATAATATTACCTACAATTTTCAACTTGGCCATTTTTCTCTAATTCGCACTGTTTCAGTGTAATTCGAAAAATTCAAAAATCGATGTAGGTAAACATCCGTTTCCGGTTGAATGATCGTTTTCAAAAATAGGAGGTTTTCTTCCCAGGCAAAAATCAATCTTAAGTATAAAATTCCACCTTTCTACGATTTGTCGTATTTGAGTTACAGCGTCTACAGACAGACAGACAGACCGACAGACCGACAGACCGACAGACCGACAGACCGACAGACACACAGACATCATGGCGAAAATAGTCAGAATGGATTCAGGGAAGGTCAAAATTGATAATTCCATCAAAATCCGGATTTCGAAAAAAATCGCGATTACAATACTTACTTATACTATATGTATATTTCATATACATTGGTATAAGAAAGTAAAAATACCCATAACTCCTAAACGACTGATGATGGAAGGGTGTAGTTTTATATTTATAATAATCTTTCATCTGGGAAGACAACCACCTTATTTTTAAAATGATCACTAAACCGGAAACGGATGGTTACTCTTGTAATTTTTTTAATTTTTTGAAATAAGACAAAAATGTTTTAGATAAAAAATGTCGAGTATGTTATTATCTATAATTTATTCCCCATACATTTTTTTCCAACACTTATGATTTAGCCAGAAATATTTTTTTTAAAATCATTATTTAGAATAATCTATACTGGTTGCTGGGTGCTTTGACCGTACGGATCACGACTAATACCGTCAAGTCGCACGACGACCACTGCAAACTAAATGAATTAGAGTATACAGTGTTTATTCTCAGTATTACGTATAAGAAAGGCCCATGGTACCTATGGCAAACACGTACAGTCTCTGTAATACGTATAAGAAAGTCCCATGACACTCATGGCAGATATTTCTTCTCTGTTATGAACCATTTGAAATGTACTTAAAATCGAATACTTAGTAAAAAAAAAAAAAATTAAATTTGTTTTTTTCGAAAAAATGAATAGAACATAAATTATAGATAATAATATTACCTACAATTTTCAACTTGGCCATTTTTCTCTAATTCGCACTGTTTCAGTGTAATTCGAAAAATTCAAAAATCGATGTAGGTAAACATCCGTTTCCGGTTGAATGATCGTTTTCAAAAATAGGAGGTTTTCTTCCCAGGCAAAAATCAATCTTAAGTATAAAATTCCACCTTTCTACGATTTGTCGTATTTGAGTTACAGCGTCTACAGACAGACAGACCGACAGACCGACAGACCGACAGACACACAGACATCATGGCGAAAATAGTCAGAATGGATTCAGGGAAGGTCAAAATTGATAATTCCATCAAAATCCGGATTTCGAAAAAAATCGCGATTACAATACTTACTTATACTATATGTATATTTCATATACATTGGTATAAGAAAGTAAAAATACCCATAACTCCTAAACGACTGATGATGGAAGGGTGTAGTTTTATATTTATAATAATCTTTCATCTGGGAAGACAACCACCTTATTTTTAAAATGATCACTAAACCGGAAACGGATGGTTACTCTTGTAATTTTTTTAATTTTTTGAAATAAGACAAAAATGTTTTAGATAAAAAATGTCGAGTATGTTATTATCTATAATTTATTCCCCATACATTTTTTTCCAACACTTATGATTTAGCCAGAAATATTTTTTTTAAAATCATTATTTAGAATAATCTATACTGGTTGCCGGGTGCTTTGACCGTACGGATCACGACTAATACCGTCAAGTCGCACGACGACCACTGCAAACTAAATGAATTAGAGTATACAGTGTTTATTCTCAGTATTACGTATAAGAAAGGCCCATGGTACCTATGGCAAACACGTACAGTCTCTGTAATACGTATAAGAAAGTCCCATGACACTCATGGCAGATATTTCTTCTCTGTTATGAACCATTTGAAATGTACTTAAAATCGAATACTTAGTAAAAAAAAAAAAAATTAAATTTGTTTTTTTCGAAAAAATGAATAGAACATAAATTATAGATAATAATATTACCTACAATTTTCAACTTGGCCATTTTTCTCTAATTCGCACTGTTTCAGTGTAATTCGAAAAATTCAAAAATCGATGTAGGTAAACATCCGTTTCCGGTTGAATGATCGTTTTCAAAAATAGGAGGTTTTCTTCCCAGGCAAAAATCAATCTTAAGTATAAAATTCCACCTTTCTACGATTTGTCGTATTTGAGTTACAGCGTCTACAGACAGACAGACAGACCGACAGACCGACAGACCGACAGACCGACAGACACACAGACATCATGGCGAAAATAGTCAGAATGGATTCAGGGAAGGTCAAAATTGATAATTCCATCAAAATCCGGATTTCGAAAAAAATCGCGATTACAATACTTACTTATACTATATGTATATTTCATATACATTGGTATAAGAAAGTAAAAATACCCATAACTCCTAAACGACTGATGATGGAAGGGTGTAGTTTTATATTTATAATAATCTTTCATCTGGGAAGACAACCACCTTATTTTTAAAATGATCACTAAACCGGAAACGGATGGTTACTCTTGTAATTTTTTTAATTTTTTGAAATAAGACAAAAATGTTTTAGATAAAAAATGTCGAGTATGTTATTATCTATAATTTATTCCCCATACATTTTTTTCCAACACTTATGATTTAGCCAGAAATATTTTTTTTTAAATCATTATTTAGAATAATCTATACTGGTTGCTGGGTGCTTTGACCGTACGGATCACGACTAATACCGTCAAGTCGCACGACGACCACTGCAAACTAAATGAATTAGAGTATACAGTGTTTATTCTCAGTATTACGTATAAGAAAGGCCCATGGTACCTATGGCAAACACGTACAGTCTCTGTAATACGTATAAGAAAGTCCCATGACACTCATGGCAGATATTTCTTCTCTGTTATGAACCATTTGAAATGTACTTAAAATCGAATACTTAGTAAAAAAAAAAAAAATTAAATTTGTTTTTTTCGAAAAAATGAATAGAACATAAATTATAGATAATAATATTACCTACAATTTTCAACTTGGCCATTTTTCTCTAATTCGCACTGTTTCAGTGTAATTCGAAAAATTCAAAAATCGATGTAGGTAAACATCCGTTTCCGGTTGAATGATCGTTTTCAAAAATAGGAGGTTTTCTTCCCAGGCAAAAATCAATCTTAAGTATAAAATTCCACCCTTCTACGATTTGTCGTATTTGAGTTACAGCGTCTACAGACAGACAGACCGACAGACCGACAGACACACAGACATCATGGCGAAAATAGTCAGAATGGATTCAGGGAAGGTCAAAATTGATAATTCCATCAAAATCCGGATTTCGAAAAAAATCGCGATTACAATACTTACTTATACTATATGTATATTTCATATACATTGGTATAAGAAAGTAAAAATACCCATAACTCCTAAACGACTGATGATGGAAGGGTGTAGTTTTATATTTATAATAATCTTTCATCTGGGAAGACAACCACCTTATTTTTAAAATGATCACTAAACCGGAAACGGATGGTTACTCTTGTAATTTTTTTAATTTTTTGAAATAAGACAAAAATGTTTTAGATAAAAAATGTCGAGTATGTTATTATCTATAATTTATTCCCCATACATTTTTTTCCAACACTTATGATTTAGCCAGAAATATTTTTTTTAAAATCATTATTTAGAATAATCTATACTGGTTGCTGGGTGCTTTGACCGTACGGATCACGACTAATACCGTCAAGTCGCACGACGACCACTGCAAACTAAATGAATTAGAGTATACAGTGTTTATTCTCAGTATTACGTATAAGAAAGGCCCATGGTACCTATGGCAAACACGTACAGTCTCTGTAATACGTATAAGAAAGTCCCATGACACTCATGGCAGATATTTCTTCTCTGTTATGAACCATTTGAAATGTACTTAAAATCGAATACTTAGTAAAAAAAAAAAATTAAATTTGTTTTTTTCGAAAAAATGAATAGAACATAAATTATAGATAATAATATTACCTACAATTTTCAACTTGGCCATTTTTCTCTAATTCGCACTGTTTCAGTGTAATTCGAAAAATTCAAAAATCGATGTAGGTAAACATCCGTTTCCGGTTGAATGATCGTTTTCAAAAATAGGAGGTTTTCTTCCCAGGCAAAAATCAATCTTAAGTATAAAATTCCACCTTTCTACGATTTGTCGTATTTGAGTTACAGCGTCTACAGACAGACAGACCGACAGACCGACAGACCGACAGACCGACAGACACACAGACATCATGGCGAAAATAGTCAGAATGGATTCAGGGAAGGTCAAAATTGATAATTCCATCAAAATCCGGATTTCGAAAAAAATCGCGATTACAATACTTACTTATACTATATGTATATTTCATATACATTGGTATAAGAAAGTAAAAATACCCATAACTCCTAAACGACTGATGATGGAAGGGTGTAGTTTTATATTTATAATAATCTTTCATCTGGGAAGACAACCACCTTATTTTTAAAATGATCACTAAACCGGAAACGGATGGTTACTCTTGTAATTTTTTTAATTTTTTGAAATAAGACAAAAATGTTTTAGATAAAAAATGTCGAGTATGTTATTATCTATAATTTATTCCCCATACATTTTTTTCCAACACTTATGATTTAGCCAGAAATATTTTTTTTAAAATCATTATTTAGAATAATCTATACTGGTTGCTGGGTGCTTTGACCGTACGGATCACGACTAATACCGTCAAGTCGCACGACGACCACTGCAAACTAAATGAATTAGAGTATACAGTGTTTATTCTCAGTATTACGTATAAGAAAGGCCCATGGTACCTATGGCAAACAGGTACAGTCTCTGTAATACGTATAAGAAAGTCCCATGACACTCATGGCAGATATTTCTTCTCTGTTATGAACCATTTGAAATGTACTTAAAATCGAATACTTAGTAAAAAAAAAAAAAATTAAATTTGTTTTTTTCGAAAAAATGAATAGAACATAAATTATAGATAATAATATTACCTACAATTTTCAACTTGGCCATTTTTCTCTAATTCGCACTGTTTCAGTGTAATTCGAAAAATTCAAAAATCGATGTAGGTAAACATCCGTTTCCGGTTGAATGATCGTTTTCAAAAATAGGAGGTTTTCTTCCCAGGCAAAAATCAATCTTAAGTATAAAATTCCACCTTTCTACGATTTGTCGTATTTGAGTTACAGCGTCTACAGACAGACAGACCGACAGACCGACAGACCGACAGACACACAGACATCATGGCGAAAATAGTCAGAATGGATTCAGGGAAGGTCAAAATTGATAATTCCATCAAAATCCGGATTTCGAAAAAAATCGCGATTACAATACTTACTTATACTATATGTATATTTCATATACATTGGTATAAGAAAGTAAAAATACCCATAACTCCTAAACGACTGATGATGGAAGGGTGTAGTTTTATATTTATAATAATCTTTCATCTGGGAAGACAACCACCTTATTTTTAAAATGATCACTAAACCAGAAACGGATGGTTACTCTTGTAATTTTTTTAATTTTTTGAAATAAGACAAAAATGTTTTAGATAAAAAATGTCGAGTATGTTATTATCTATAATTTATTCCCCATACATTTTTTTCCAACACTTATGATTTAGCCAGAAATATTTTTTTTAAAATCATTATTTAGAATAATCTATACTGGTTGCTGGGTGCTTTGACCGTACGGATCACGACTAATACCGTCAAGTCGCACGACGACCACTGCAAACTAAATGAATTAGAGTATACAGTGTTTATTCTCAGTATTACGTATAAGAAAGGCCCATGGTACCTATGGCAAACACGTACAGTCTCTGTAATACGTATAAGAAAGTCCCATGACACTCATGGCAGATATTTCTTCTCTGTTATGAACCATTTGAAATGTACTTAAAATCGAATACTTAGTAAAAAAAAAAAAAATTAAATTTGTTTTTTTCGAAAAAATGAATAGAACATAAATTATAGATAATAATATTACCTACAATTTTCAACTTGGCCATTTTTCTCTAATTCGCACTGTTTCAGTGTAATTCGAAAAATTCAAAAATCGATGTAGGTAAACATCCGTTTCCGGTTGAATGATCGTTTTCAAAAATAGGAGGTTTTCTTCCCAGGCAAAAATCAATCTTAAGTATAAAATTCCACCTTTCTACGATTTGTCGTATTTGAGTTACAGCGTCTACAGACAGACAGACCGACAGACACACAGACATCATGGCGAAAATAGTCAGAATGGATTCAGGGAAGGTCAAAATTGATAATTCCATCAAAATCCGGATTTCGAAAAAAATCGCGATTACAATACTTACTTATACTAAGTATATATGTATATTTCATATACATTGGTATAAGAAAGTAAAAATACCCATAACTCCTAAACGACTGATGATGGAAGGGTGTAGTTTTATATTTATAATAATCTTTCATCTGGGAAGACAACCACCTTATTTTTAAAATGATCACTAAACCGGAAACGGATGGTTACTCTTGTAATTTTTTTAATTTTTTGAAATAAGACAAAAATGTTTTAGATAAAAAATGTCGAGTATGTTATTATCTATAATTTATTCCCCATGCATTTTTTTCCAACACTTATGATTTAGCCAGAAATATTTTTTTTAAAATCATTATTTAGAATAATCTATACTGGTTGCTGGGTGCTTTGACCGTACGGATCACGACTAATACCGTCAAGTCGCACGACGACCACTGCAAACTAAATGAATTAGAGTATACAGTGTTTATTCTCAGTATTACGTATAAGAAAGGCCCATGGTACCTATGGCAAACACGTACAGTCTCTGTAATACGTATAAGAAAGTCCCATGACACTCATGGCAGATATTTCTTCTCTGTTATGAACCATTTGAAATGTACTTAAAATCGAATACTTAGTAAAAAAAAAAAAAAATTAAATTTGTTTTTTTCGAAAAAATGAATAGAACATAAATTATAGATAATAATATTACCTACAATTTTCAACTTGGCCATTTTTCTCTAATTCGCACTGTTTCAGTGTAATTCGAAAAATTCAAAAATCGATGTAGGTAAACATCCGTTTCCGGTTGAATGATCGTTTTCAAAAATAGGAGGTTTTCTTCCCAGGCAAAAATCAATCTTAAGTATAAAATTCCACCTTTCTACGATTTGTCGTATTTGAGTTACAGCGTCTACAGACAGACAGACAGACCGACAGACCGACAGACCGACAGACCGACAGACACACAGACATCATGGCGAAAATAGTCAGAATGGATTCAGGGAAGGTCAAAATTGATAATTCCATCAAAATCCGGATTTCGAAAAAAATCGCGATTACAATACTTACTTATACTATATGTATATTTCATATACATTGGTATAAGAAAGTAAAAATACCCATAACTCCTAAACGACTGATGATGGAAGGGTGTAGTTTTATATTTATAATAATCTTTCATCTGGGAAGACAACCACCTTATTTTTAAAATGATCACTAAACCGGAAACGGATGGTTACTCTTGTAATTTTTTTAATTTTTTGAAATAAGACAAAAATGTTTTAGATAAAAAATGTCGAGTATGTTATTATCTATAATTTATTCCCCATACATTTTTTCCAACACTTATGATTTAGCCAGAAATATTTTTTTTAAAATCATTATTTAGAATAATCTATACTGGTTGCTGGGTGCTTTGACCGTACGGATCACGACTAATACCGTCAAGTCGCACGACGACCACTGCAAACTAAATGAATTAGAGTATACAGTGTTTATTCTCAGTATTACGTATAAGAAAGGCCCATGGTACCTATGGCAAACACGTACAGTCTCTGTAATACGTATAAGAAAGTCCCATGACACTCATGGCAGATATTTCTTCTCTGTTATGAACCATTTGAAATGTACTTAAAATCGAATACTTAGTAAAAAAAAAAAAAATTAAATTTGTTTTTTTCGAAAAAATGAATAGAACATAAATTATAGATAATAATATTACCTACAATTTTCAACTTGGCCATTTTTCTCTAATTCGCACTGTTTCAGTGTAATTCGAAAAATTCAAAAATCGATGTAGGTAAACATCCGTTTCCGGTTGAATGATCGTTTTCAAAAATAGGAGGTTTTCTTCCCAGGCAAAAATCAATCTTAAGTATAAAATTCCACCTTTCTACGATTTGTCGTATTTGAGTTACAGCGTCTACAGACAGACAGACCGACAGACCGACAGACCGACAGACACACAGACATCATGGCGAAAATAGTCAGAATGGATTCAGGGAAGGTCAAAATTGATAATTCCATCAAAATCCGGATTTCGAAAAAAATCGCGATTACAATACTTACTTATACTATATGTATATTTCATATACATTGGTATAAGAAAGTAAAAATACCCATAACTCCTAAACGACTGATGATGGAAGGGTGTAGTTTTATATTTATAATAATCTTTCATCTGGGAAGACAACCACCTTATTTTTAAAATGATCACTAAACCGGAAACGGATGGTTACTCTTGTAATTTTTTTAATTTTTTGAAATAAGACAAAAATGTTTTAGATAAAAAATGTCGAGTATGTTATTATCTATAATTTATTCCCCATACATTTTTTTCCAACACTTATGATTTAGCCAGAAATATTTTTTTTAAAATCATTATTTAGAATAATCTATACTGGTTGCTGGGTGCTTTGACCGTACGGATCACGACTAATACCGTCAAGTCGCACGACGACCACTGCAAACTAAATGAATTAGAGTATACAGTGTTTATTCTCAGTATTACGTATAAGAAAGGCCCATGGTACCTATGGCAAACACGTACAGTCTCTGTAATACGTATAAGAAAGTCCCATGACACTCATGGCAGATATTTCTTCTCTGTTATGAACCATTTGAAATGTACTTAAAATCGAATACTTAGTAAAAAAAAAAAAAATTAAATTTGTTTTTTTCGAAAAAATGAATAGAACATAAATTATAGATAATAATATTACCTACAATTTTCAACTTGGCCATTTTTCTCTAATTCGCACTGTTTCAGTGTAATTCGAAAAATTCAAAAATCGATGTAGGTAAACATCCGTTTCCGGTTGAATGATCGTTTTCAAAAATAGGAGGTTTTCTTACCAGGCAAAAATCAATCTTAAGTATAAAATTCCACCTTTCTACGATTTGTCGTATTTGAGTTACAGCGTCTACAGACAGACAGACCGACAGACCGACAGACCGACAGACCGACAGACCGACAGACACACAGACATCATGGCGAAAATAGTCAGAATGGATTCAGGGAAGGTCAAAATTGATAATTCCATCAAAATCCGGATTTCGAAAAAAATCGCGATTACAATACTTACTTATACTATATGTATATTTCATATACATTGGTATAAGAAAGTAAAAATACCCATAACTCCTAAACGACTGATGATGGAAGGGTGTAGTTTTATATTTATAATAATCTTTCATCTGGGAAGACAACCACCTTATTTTTAAAATGATCACTAAACCGGAAACGGATGGTTACTCTTGTAATTTTTTTAATTTTTTGAAATAAGACAAAAATGTTTTAGATAAAAAATGTCGAGTATGTTATTATCTATAATTTATTCCCCATACATTTTTTTCCAACACTTATGATTTAGCCAGAAATATTTTTTTTAAAATCATTATTTAGAATAATCTATACTGGTTGCTGGGTGCTTTGACCGTACGGATCACGACTAATACCGTCAAGTCGCACGACGACCACTGCAAACTAAATGAATTAGAGTATACAGTGTTTATTCTCAGTATTACGTATAAGAAAGGCCCATGGTACCTATGGCAAACACGTACAGTCTCTGTAATATGTATAAGAAAGTCCCATGACACTCATGGCAGATATTTCTTCTCTGTTATGAACCATTTGAAATGTACTTAAAATCGAATACTTAGTAAAAAAAAAAAAAATTAAATTTGTTTTTTTCGAAAAAATGAATAGAACATAAATTATAGATAATAATATTACCTACAATTTTCAACTTGGCCATTTTTCTCTAATTCGCACTGTTTCAGTGTAATTCGAAAAATTCAAAAATCGATGTAGGTAAACATCCGTTTCCGGTTGAATGATCGTTTTCAAAAATAGGAGGTTTTCTTCCCAGGCAAAAATCAATCTTAAGTATAAAATTCCACCTTTCTACGATTTGTCGTATTTGAGTTACAGCGTCTACAGACAGACAGACCGACAGACCGACAGACACACAGACATCATGGCGAAAATAGTCAGAATGGATTCAGGGAAGGTCAAAATTGATAATTCCATCAAAATCCGGATTTCGAAAAAAATCGCGATTACAATACTTACTTATACTATATGTATATTTCATATACATTGGTATAAGAAAGTAAAAATACCCATAACTCCTAAACGACTGATGATGGAAGGGTGTAGTTTTATATTTATAATAATCTTTCATCTGGGAAGACAACCACCTTATTTTTAAAATGATCACTAAACCGGAAACGGATGGTTACTCTTGTAATTTTTTTAATTTTTTGAAATAAGACAAAAATGTTTTAGATAAAAAATGTCGAGTATGTTATTATCTATAATTTATTCCCCATACATTTTTTTCCAACACTTATGATTTAGCCAGAAATATTTTTTTTAAAATCATTATTTAGAATAATCTATACTGGTTGCTGGGTGCTTTGACCGTACGGATCACGACTAATACCGTCAAGTCGCACGACGACCACTGCAAACTAAATGAATTAGAGTATACAGTGTTTATTCTCAGTATTACGTATAAGAAAGGCCCATGGTACCTATGGCAAACACGTACAGTCTCTGTAATACGTATAAGAAAGTCCCATGACACTCATGGCAGATATTTCTTCTCTGTTATGAACCATTTGAAATGTACTTAAAATCGAATACTTAGTAAAAAAAAAAAAATTAAATTTGTTTTTTTCGAAAAAATGAATAGAACATAAATTATAGATAATAATATTACCTACAATTTTCAACTTGGCCATTTTTCTCTAATTCGCACTGTTTCAGTGTAATTCGAAAAATTCAAAAATCGATGTAGGTAAACATCCGTTTCCGGTTGAATGATCGTTTTCAAAAATAGGAGGTTTTCTTCCCAGGCAAAAATCAATCTTAAGTATAAAATTCCACCTTTCTACGATTTGTCGTATTTGAGTTACAGCGTCTACAGACAGACAGACCGACAGACCGACAGACCGACAGACACACAGACATCATGGCGAAAATAGTCAGAATGGATTCAGGGAAGGTCAAAATTGATAATTCCATCAAAATCCGGATTTCGAAAAAAATCGCGATTACAATACTTACTTATACTATATGTATATTTCATATACATTGGTATAAGAAAGTAAAAATACCCATAACTCCTAAACGACTGATGATGGAAGGGTGTAGTTTTATATTTATAATAATCTTTCATCTGGGAAGACAACCACCTTATTTTTAAAATGATCACTAAACCGGAAACGGATGGTTACTCTTGTAATTTTTTTAATTTTTTGAAATAAGACAAAAATGTTTTAGATAAAAAATGTCGAGTATGTTATTATCTATAATTTATTCCCCATACATTTTTTTCCAACACTTATGATTTAGCCAGAAATATTTTTTTTAAAATCATTATTTAGAATAATCTATACTGGTTGCTGGGTGCTTTGACCGTACGGATCACGACTAATACCGTCAAGTCGCACGACGACCACTGCAAACTAAATGAATTAGAGTATACAGTGTTTATTCTCAGTATTACGTATAAGAAAGGCCCATGGTACCTATGGCAAACACGTACAGTCTCTGTAATACGTATAAGAAAGTCCCATGACACTCATGGCAGATATTTCTTCTCTGTTATGAACCATTTGAAATGTATTTAAAATCGAATACTTAGTAAAAAAAAAAAAAATTAAATTTGTTTTTTTCGAAAAAATGAATAGAACATAAATTATAGATAATAATATTACCTACAATTTTCAACTTGGCCATTTTTCTCTAATTCGCACTGTTTCAGTGTAATTCGAAAAATTCAAAAATCGATGTAGGTAAACATCCGTTTCCGGTTGAATGATCGTTTTCAAAAATAGGAGGTTTTCTTCCCAGGCAAAAATCAATCTTAAGTATAAAATTCCACCTTTCTACGATTTGTCGTATTTGAGTTACAGCGTCTACAGACAGACAGACCGACAGACCGACAGACCGACAGACCGACAGACACACAGACATCATGGCGAAAATAGTCAGAATGGATTCAGGGAAGGTCAAAATTGATAATTCCATCAAAATCCGGATTTCGAAAAAAATCGCGATTACAATACTTACTTATACTATATGTATATTTCATATACATTGGTATAAGAAAGTAAAAATACCCATAACTCCTAAACGACTGATGATGGAAGGGTGTAGTTTTATATTTATAATAATCTTTCATCTGGGAAGACAACCACCTTATTTTTAAAATGATCACTAAACCGGAAACGGATGGTTACTCTTGTAATTTTTTTAATTTTTTGAAATAAGACAAAAATGTTTTAGATAAAAAATGTCGAGTATGTTATTATCTATAATTTATTCCCCATACATTTTTTTCCAACACTTATGATTTAGCCAGAAATATTTTTTTTAAAATCATTATTTAGAATAATCTATACTGGTTGCTGGGTGCTTTGACCGTACGGATCACGACTAATACCGTCAAGTCGCACGACGACCACTGCAAACTAAATGAATTAGAGTATACAGTGTTTATTCTCAGTATTACGTATAAGAAAGGCCCATGGTACCTATGGCAAACACGTACAGTCTCTGTAATACGTATAAGAAAGTCCCATGACACTCATGGCAGATATTTCTTCTCTGTTATGAACCATTTGAAATGTACTTAAAATCGAATACTTAGTAAAAAAAAAAAAAATTAAATTTGTTTTTTTCGAAAAAATGAATAGAACATAAATTATAGATAATAATATTACCTACAATTTTCAACTTGGCCATTTTTCTCTAATTCGCACTGTTTCAGTGTAATTCGAAAAATTCAAAAATCGATGTAGGTAAACATCCGTTTCCGGTTGAATGATCGTTTTCAAAAATAGGAGGTTTTCTTCCCAGGCAAAAATCAATCTTAAGTATAAAATTCCACCTTTCTACGATTTGTCGTATTTGAGTTACAGCGTCTACAGACAGACAGACAGACCGACAGACCGACAGACCGACAGACCGACAGACCGACAGACACACAGACATCATGGCGAAAATAGTCAGAATGGATTCAGGGAAGGTCAAAATTGATAATTCCATCAAAATCCGGATTTCGAAAAAAATCGCGATTACAATACTTACTTATACTATATGTATATTTCATATACATTGGTATAAGAAAGTAAAAATACCCATAACTCCTAAACGACTGATGATGGAAGGGTGTAGTTTTATATTTATAATAATCTTTCATCTGGGAAGACAACCACCTTATTTTTAAAATGATCACTAAACCGGAAACGGATGGTTACTCTTGTAATTTTTTTAATTTTTTGAAATAAGACAAAAATGTTTTAGATAAAAAATGTCGAGTATGTTATTATCTATAATTTATTCCCCATACATTTTTTTCCAACACTTATGATTTAGCCAGAAATATTTTTTTTAAAATCATTATTTAGAATAATCTATACTGGTTGCTGGGTGCTTTGACCGTACGGATCACGACTAATACCGTCAAGTCGCACGACGACCACTGCAAACTAAATGAATTAGAGTATACAGTGTTTATTCTCAGTATTACGTATAAGAAAGGCCCATGGTACCTATGGCAAACACGTACAGTCTCTGTAATACGTATAAGAAAGTCCCATGACACTCATGGCAGATATTTCTTCTCTGTTATGAACCATTTGAAATGTACTTAAAATCGAATACTTAGTAAAAAAAAAAAAAAATTAAATTTGTTTTTTTCGAAAAAATGAATAGAACATAAATTATAGATAATAATATTACCTACAATTTTCAACTTGGCCATTTTTCTCTAATTCGCACTGTTTCAGTGTAATTCGAAAAATTCAAAAATCGATGTAGGTAAACATCCGTTTCCGGTTGAATGATCGTTTTCAAAAATAGGAGGTTTTCTTCCCAGGCAAAAATCAATCTTAAGTATAAAATTCCACCTTTCTACGATTTGTCGTATTTGAGTTACAGCGTCTACAGACAGACAGACCGACAGACCGACAGACCGACAGACCGACAGACACACAGACATCATGGCGAAAATAGTCAGAATGGATTCAGGGAAGGTCAAAATTGATAATTCCATCAAAATCCGGATTTCGAAAAAAATCGCGATTACAATACTTACTTATACTATATGTATATTTCATATACATTGGTATAAGAAAGTAAAAATACCCATAACTCCTAAACGACTGATGATGGAAGGGTGTAGTTTTATATTTATAATAATCTTTCATCTGGGAAGACAACCACCTTATTTTTAAAATGATCACTAAACCGGAAACGGATGGTTACTCTTGTAATTTTTTTAATTTTTTGAAATAAGACAAAAATGTTTTAGATAAAAAATGTCGAGTATGTTATTATCTATAATTTATTCCCCATACATTTTTTTCCAACACTTATGATTTAGCCAGAAATATTTTTTTTAAAATCATTATTTAGAATAATCTATACTGGTTGCTGGGTGCTTTGACCGTACGGATCACGACTAATACCGTCAAGTCGCACGACGACCACTGCAAACTAAATGAATTAGAGTATACAGTGTTTATTCTCAGTATTACGTATAAGAAAGGCCCATGGTACCTATGGCAAACACGTACAGTCTCTGTAATACGTATAAGAAAGTCCCATGACACTCATGGCAGATATTTCTTCTCTGTTATGAACCATTTGAAATGTACTTAAAATCGAATACTTAGTAAAAAAAAAAAAAATTAAATTTGTTTTTTTCGAAAAAATGAATAGAACATAAATTATAGATAATAATATTACCTACAATTTTCAACTTGGCCATTTTTCTCTAATTCGCACTGTTTCAGTGTAATTCGAAAAATTCAAAAATCGATGTAGGTAAACATCCGTTTCCGGTTGAATGATCGTTTTCAAAAATAGGAGGTTTTCTTCCCAGGCAAAAATCAATCTTAAGTATAAAATTCCACCTTTCTACGATTTGTCGTATTTGAGTTACAGCGTCTACAGACAGACAGACCGACAGACCGACAGACCGACAGACACACAGACATCATGGCGAAAATAGTCAGAATGGATTCAGGGAAGGTCAAAATTGATAATTCCATCAAAATCCGGATTTCGAAAAAAATCGCGATTACAATACTTACTTATACTATATGTATATTTCATATACATTGGTATAAGAAAGTAAAAATACCCATAACTCCTAAACGACTGATGATGGAAGGGTGTAGTTTTATATTTATAATAATCTTTCATCTGGGAAGACAACCACCTTATTTTTAAAATGATCACTAAACCGGAAACGGATGGTTACTCTTGTAATTTTTTTAATTTTTTGAAATAAGACAAAAATGTTTTAGATAAAAAATGTCGAGTATGTTATTATCTATAATTTATTCCCCATACATTGTTTTCCAACACTTATGATTTAGCCAGAAATATTTTTTTTAAAATCATTATTTAGAATAATCTATACTGGTTGCTGGGTGCTTTGACCGTACGGATCACGACTAATACCGTCAAGTCGCACGACGACCACTGCAAACTAAATGAATTAGAGTATACAGTGTTTATTCTCAGTATTACGTATAAGAAAGGCCCATGGTACCTATGGCAAACACGTACAGTCTCTGTAATACGTATAAGAAAGTCCCATGACACTCATGGCAGATATTTCTTCTCTGTTATGAACCATTTGAAATGTACTTAAAATCGAATACTTAGTAAAAAAAAAAAAAATTAAATTTGTTTTTTTCGAAAAAATGAATAGAACATAAATTATAGATAATAATATTACCTACAATTTTCAACTTGGCCATTTTTCTCTAATTCGCACTGTTTCAGTGTAATTCGAAAAATTCAAAAATCGATGTAGGTAAACATCTGTTTCCGGTTGAATGATCGTTTTCAAAAATAGGAGGTTTTCTTCCCAGGCAAAAATCAATCTTAAGTATAAAATTCCACCTTTCTACGATTTGTCGTATTTGAGTTACAGCGTCTACAGACAGACAGACCGACAGACCGACAGACCGACAGACACACAGACATCATGGCGAAAATAGTCAGAATGGATTCAGGGAAGGTCAAAATTGATAATTCCATCAAAATCCGGATTTCGAAAAAAATCGCGATTACAATACTTACTTATACTATATGTATATTTCATATACATTGGTATAAGAAAGTAAAAATACCCATAACTCCTAAACGACTGATGATGGAAGGGTGTAGTTTTATATTTATAATAATCTTTCATCTGGGAAGACAACCACCTTATTTTTAAAATGATCACTAAACCGGAAACGGATGGTTACTCTTGTAATTTTTTTAATTTTTTGAAATAAGACAAAAATGTTTTAGATAAAAAATGTCGAGTATGTTATTATCTATAATTTATTCCCCATACATTTTTTTCCAACACTTATAATTTAGCCAGAAATATTTTTTTTAAAATCATTATTTAGAATAATCTATACTGGTTGCTGGGTGCTTTGACCGTACGGATCACGACTAATACCGTCAAGTCGCACGACGACCACTGCAAACTAAATGAATTAGAGTATACAGTGTTTATTCTCAGTATTACGTATAAGAAAGGCCCATGGTACCTATGGCAAACACGTACAGTCTCTGTAATACGTATAAGAAAGTCCCATGACACTCATGGCAGATATTTCTTCTCTGTTATGAACCATTTGAAATGTACTTAAAATCGAATACTTAGTAAAAAAAAAAAAAATTAAATTTGTTTTTTTCGAAAAAATGAATAGAACATAAATTATAGATAATAATATTACCTACAATTTTCAACTTGGCCATTTTTCTCTAATTCGCACTGTTTCAGTGTAATTCGAAAAATTCAAAAATCGATGTAGGTAAACATCCGTTTCCGGTTGAATGATCGTTTTCAAAAATAGGAGGTTTTCTTCCCAGGCAAAAATCAATCTTAAGTATAAAATTCCACCTTTCTACGATTTGTCGTATTTGAGTTACAGCGTCTACAGACAGACAGACCGACAGACCGACAGACCGACAGACCGACAGACACACAGACATCATGGCGAAAATAGTCAGAATGGATTCAGGGAAGGTCAAAATTGATAATTCCATCAAAATCCGGATTTCGAAAAAAATCGCGATTACAATACTTACTTATACTATATGTATATTTCATATACATTGGTATAAGAAAGTAAAAATGTTATTGCATAAATTGTAGGAAAGTTTCTCTAGTTTAATTTTGTATATAAATATTTTTATCGTAAAATGAGTTGGAGAGGAGATATTGTCAAAAAAACTACTTTTAGGTGCCCTTTTTCCAATATGGCGGCACGAGCGGCAAAGATACGAGGTGGCAAAGTTGGAATTCAGAAAGAGCACATCGAAATCTATATAATTACCAATTTTCAAAACTCCCTAAAAACTTTCCAGGTAAAACTACCAAATGACTGTACTATTAGCAGAATTGTGCATATTACCTTTTTTTAAAGTCCACTCCAAGGGTAGTGTTTAACGTGAAATGGGATGTTCCATCCACGATTTTGGTGGGAACTTTTTGGGCTCTCATCTGAGAGTTCGTTAAAATTTTACTATAGGTAAGTAATAAGAGATTTTTGACAAATCCGTTGAAATATTTTATATACGAGTTTAACCCAATGCATAAGGACATGCGATTGTTAATGGCATATCGGAACGCATTCTGATAAATCACCTCAGTTTTTGTAAGTAAACACTTTCTGTCGACTAAAAATATTTTAATTACATAATAGGCTTGATGACTAATTAAAAAATACTATTCTATGATGATCTTACGTGCGTCTCTTACTTCCAAAAAAATACTTATTTCCGCAGAAAATTAAGGTTTAATCGCAAAAATTGACTTTTTTAAAACTAATTTGAATTTGACGTCAAAACGCTCGTAGGTTACATTTCAGAGTTGTGACGTCAAATTTCTTGTTAACAATAATCAAACATTCAGAGTTAGAGCACTAATTTAATTATTTTGTGTGTTAAAAATGAATTCCAAAGTACATAAGTTTTATTAAATAATGTGTGTACCTAATAATCTTGTAAGAGGAATTGATATTTGTCTAAAATAAAAATCAATCATTTTGACGTTTACTGATGCATGACGTCATTCGCTCTGATTGGTGTAATTTAGGTATGTTGTGTTCATTTTTCCACCAAAATTTGTTTTAAGAAATAATCGAATTGAATTTTTCGAATTATCTTTTAAACGATACGTAATATTTTTAATACAAGGTTTAGAGAATATTATATATAATTTTTGATGCAATCATTATGAATATGAACTATCATGAAATACTCCCCATTTTTAGGGTTCCGTAGAAAACTAGAAACCTTTATAGTTTCTCCATGTCTGCCCGTCCGTCCGTCCGTTTTGAAAAATTTTGTCATAATAAGATGAAATTTGGTATACGGTCGTAGATTGATGACCCAAAAACAGAAATGATAAGATTTTTGAAAATACAAATTTTTTATGCCCCCTTTTCATAAAATGAAAAGTGTTTAAAAAAAAAAAATTCACCTACACCATTGAGAGGGGTGTCATTAGAAAGGTCTCCCAAAATGCAACAACAAATGTAACAGAACCTTCTGAGTTTTACCCTTTGATCACGATGTATTTTCTCTCCAAAGTCATTATAAAAGCATCCCACCTATTTTCTAAACTATCAATTAAAAAAATCTGAAAAAATTCCAAAACGTAGATTTTTATTATTACTTTCACTGAAAATTATAACGAACATTGTCAAAAATATTTTGGACCCCCCTTTCATAAACTGAAAAGTGAACTCTCATTTTTTCCCCACTTACCCCATGGAGTGGGGTGTCATTTAATAGGTCTCCTGAAATGCAATAAAAAATGCCAGATAACTTTTTGATTTTAACCCTTCAGTCACGATATATTTGCTTTTTAATGTCGTTATCAGAGCGTCCCTCCCCCTCTATTTTCTAAACTATCAATTCAAAAAATCTGAAAAAAATTGAGAATGTAGGTTTTAATTAATACTTTCACTGAAAATTATAACGGACATTGTCAAAAATTTAGGACCCCCTTTCATAGACTGAAAAGTGAACTCACATTTTTTTAATTTGCCCCATTGAGTGGGGTGTCATTTGATAGGCCTTCTAAAACGCAATATTAAAAGTCAAATGACTTTATGATTTTAACCCTTCAGTCACGAAAATTTTGAAATAACTTTTTTTTTATAAATCGTAGTGAGAATGACTACGGAACCTTATCATGTGCATGCCCAGCATGCACTTGCCCGTTTTATTTAAAGTTCATTCCAATTAAATCTGTCAAGTAGAAGCTTTATTATATTAACATATATCTTCCTTATTTTTAATCAAAAATGTTCTTTAGATCGTTTGGAAAAAACTGGTACCCTGATACTTGATACTGTTCTGGATATAATATAATACTTATTATGTAATGGTAATAACAAGAAATATAACCGTTTTCTTTACATTGCATACTATCCAAATAAAACGCAATTACTAATCTAATCTAGGTGTGGTAAGTAAATATACCGAATATTAATACCACTCATGTTAAAGTTTGTGTAAGTATTTTTTTTCTAGAATTGTTAGTAATTTTTATTTTTTTAATTCAATGATAATAATAACTGGAAAAATTTGAAATAAATATGTTTTCCGATACGAATGCTTATGATGTATTAAACTCCATTTTGTAAATCTCCAATATGTCTACTGACACTATACATATGTAAACAAAATATTGTGGCCATGAAACGTAATTTACTAAATTATTATTTTCATAGAATATTATTGTTTTTCTAAACAATAATTTATAATATAATTATAGTTCTTCAAACTGATAAGAATACGAAGGAATGTTCCAGTTTAACTGTTTTTACTGGTATTGAACGTGTTTATCTGCTTTAGGAAATTAAATAATAGCATCATAAAGCAAATATGACGGACATCATTTCTAAAACGTTTTGGTTGATAAATGTTTCATTTATTTATCAATAAATTGACAAGCATTTTTACTTCCATGTTCGGAGAAATGGAAGAATTGTAATACCGTCAAAAAATCGTATCAGAGATAAGAGCAGATTCTGATTGCACTAACATCACAACGTAAAGAAAAGTTGATTTCCGCATGGCGTCTGTGCTGTGTGTGTCTGGATGTAGAATTTTCTTTCGTTCACGATAACTACTGTTAATATGCGTCGATTTGAATTATTTTTGGGGAAATTGTTTGTCTCAGTGGGTACTCCAGACCTATTGATTTTGGTGCTAATTGGATTAAAATAATTCGACGTTCTCGCTGTAGTCTATCCAGGCATTTAAGGGGTTAGGTGTAGTCAGAATTTTCAAGAAATCGATTTTCTTTTTTTTGCATTTTTGGAAACTGCTACAACGACTGAAGAACTATTATATGGCCCATTAATAGATGACTCGGTGTAAGTAATTAAATAATACGTATATATTACTTTACGTAAATTGAGTGTAAAACTTTAAATGCGTTTTTCTCAAAACTATGTTTTTTGAGCTGGTGACCACTGTAGCTCGAAAACCACTCGGTAGATTTTAATGAAATTTATACAGCTTTTTGAAAACATGAAAAACTAGTGCCTGATCGAAGGATTTTTTTTAAAATTTCGATTTGTTATAAACAATTAACTGTTGGTTCTTTTCCCGAAAATCTTGAAACAAATTTCCTGAGGCTGCCATTTTGTTAATTTAAGAAAGAAAAAAAAAGCTTCGATCAGGCACTAGATTATCTATTAATAAAACTATTTTTTTTGTCCGATTGAATTTGGATGAATCTCCAAGGATAAGTGATGGTCACCGCAAGGAGCTTCGGTTGGAACTGGATCAACACAAACAGCCATTACTTTTAAAATTATTAATTTTTTTTCTAAAATTTCTGTCAAATCAAATCGAAACCTTATTTAATGATGCTATGTTTTTACTTTTATAAAATAAAATAATTTACTGGCAAAAAAAAATTATTTAAAATTGTCATTTTTTCATGTTTCCGACTACACCTAACCCCTTAAACTACAGATCGATTGTTCAATACTTAATTCATTTGCTTTACCTCTTTGATAACTGTTTCCCATGCATGAATGAAGTTAATACAATAGTCGTCATTGAAAATTTAAGTAGTCTCTTAGATGCATATGTACCATACTATCAGTCTCCTGTCCATAAAGGTGTTTCTTTATGTTCACAGTTTCTGCAGATATTAGTGTTTCCACTCTAAGCAGCTAATTATGACACCTGAGGTAGCACTGACCTATTAGCAGTTCTATTATCCCCTAGTTTTATTATTATCTGTTATTTGTAATAGTTATGTAAATCTTCAAATGAACCAATCAGAACCTAGCATTTTTTATTTAACAGATGTGTACCAAGTTGTCAAACACAAACAAACTGATAATTGATAATATAGATAGATGAATTCGGTTATAAATGTCTCAGTGTGTTCCTGTATATAGGTACTCTAAATTTAAAATATATTGTAGTATATGAGCATTGAACATTCTAAACTGCATCAACTTATGAATGACTAATATCCAAAACTGAAACGATCATAGACATAGAGCATGGACAATGCATCTGGCTCGAAAACAGAGTTGTGTCATAAAAAGAGATAGAAAATAGTTTGGGATGTACGTACGTATTCTTATTTAAACAGGAGTGTCAGTATTTCGAAAACCATTTTTAGATCTTGCGTCAATTGAGACTTTTGATCAGGAGATCATAATGAATAGCATACATACTACAGTTTCAGCTTTGGCCAAGAACCAAATTCCATCGGATTCACAAACTATAATTTTAAAATTCAAATTTAGGGGTGAAAAATAAGAAAATAACTCAAATCACAATATTTGATCAATTAGATTATTTTTTGTTATTTCTAGCTCTTTGAATTTTACTGTTTTTAAAATTATTTTCGAGACTGTTCGATAATATAGATTTTCCAAATTCTCAGACTGTAATTTTAAAATTCTTTATGATTGAAAAAGACGAAAAGAACATATAAATTACAATATTTTAAACTACTTTTTTTTAATTTCTAGCTTTGAATTTGACTGTTTTTAGAATTATTTTCCTATGCGAATGATAAAATAATTGCGATTTTTTTATCTAGCTATATCTACTTAAATGAATATTCTGAAAATTTTTATGAACTGTTTGAACTGCGATTATTAAAAACAACATCGGGGATTGATAATATCATATTACTCATATTAAACATTTGGTACTTATAAACATATTAATGATAAGAAACTAAAGTACATAATTAAAATATAGTTGTTTGATAGTGTATGAGTAATAATTAATAAATAAATAATAAACAGAAAGTTCATTTTAAATTAGAAAATAGTATACTTCATAAAATAGCGATGATTTTTAAACAGTCATTATTTTTTCGATTCGGTAGATGCAGCTGTACAAACAAACAAATAGATTGAAGGACATTTTTAACAAGATATCTGCATACGTTTTTTTGCCATGATATTGTATATTATAGTCGAACTGCATTGTAGTCCGTTACGTTGTTGTCCGTTTAACGTTGTTGTCCTACCCCTTACTTTGTTGTATTAAAATTTTTTACCACCAATTCTCTTGGTTTTTGTTGACCAATCATCAAGTAATAGTCGTGAATCTGTGTGAGGGGGAAAACTCGAAATGGGAAAAAAATATAAACGGACAACATTGACGACTGTTGGGCCCGACGTGCGGACTACAATACAGTTTGACTACGTATAAATTACGGGACAGGTTAACTCGGCGATAATAATAATTTTTAACAGCAATTCTGTAAAAAAATACAAATAGGTATGTATAATGGTAGAATTAACAATTTTGATAGGTAACTGTTTCCTTATTTGTATCGTAGAGTATATATGAAAAGTTCAATTAAAAACGAACAAAAAATTTTTTGATACAATCTTTGACACCCCGTTTTAACCCCGTAGGGGTTGAATTTCAAAAAAATCTTTTCTTTGTGGGTGCTTACATCATAAATGAAAGACACCTATGAAATTTCACGTTTCTAGGTCCAGGAGTACGTTGATGAATGAGTGAGTGAGTGAGTGATTGAGGACAAACTCTTTTATACATACAGGATGTCCCAGGACTGTGTCAAAGCTCAATATTTCATTAATTATAAGAATTGGAAGAAAACTTTAAATAAAAAAGTTGTCAGGCTAGAGGAGCGGCATAATTTGAAAATAGTTTCATTTATACAGGTTGACCCATAACTGCGTTACAAATCTAAGTTATGTTTTTTTTAAATACAAACTATATATTTTTATTTGATAATCTAAAAGCATTCATTTTTCTGCTTATTTTAATATAGCAAGTATGGGAATATACAGAGTGGTTTAAAAATTATGACCAATTTTGTAAGATAATATGAGTATTTTCAACACATTGTAATTTTCTAATTACAACAAAAAAAATTTGTTCTCTGTTTGAAGTAGTTTTGGCATATTCTCTATTATTGCGAAATTATGTCAAACATTTACAAAATTGTATTAATTGTGCAGGGTGTATCAAAACTCTGAACCTATTTTTTTTTCAATATTTTCAAATAGAACAGCCTATATATTTTTCATTTTCGAATTGCCTGTTCAATTCTCAACACATTTTACAAACCATGTTCTATACCTCAATCCAGCCGTTAAAGAATTATTTATTTTACTTTAAAATCTTAAGATGTTTTATAAAAACAATACAACTTTATTATAATCAATAAAATAGTTCGCTTAAAAATGACATAACAAACTAATAGAGCTTACAAACTTTAACAACATAAAATTTTTATTATTTTATGGAATATAATAAAGTTGTATTGTTTTTAAAAAAATCTTAAGATTTTAATATAAAATTAATAACTTATTAACGGCTGGATCAAAGCTGTCAAAAATATTTTAAAAAGTATTTGAAGAATCAATTAATACTTTATTTTCACAGAATGTGTTTTTACTTTAAATAGGTATATTTTATATCTCTTTATACTATATGCTATAGTCGACCGCTTAAGTTGTACTGTTAGATGTGCGGCGTTCTATTTAGTAATGAACTGGACAGAATCAAGTCAGTAGCAGATGTCTAATAATTATTTTTATTCTAAATTTTTAATGGTAATCTAACAATAATATATTCTATAAATGTATTTGTGTTTGACTATGCCAATGGGCTGACGTCAGTTCGGATTTCCTTCCCTTACCGCTCCGATCATTTTTCATGATATGGACAATACCAAAGTAGTAACGAATATTTTCTTCGCATAATCTTGGATTTCGCATTCGCTTTTACTTTTGCTATACGGAGAAAAATGGAGTTGATTTTTTAATAAAAAATACCATCAGTTATAACATGTAGTGCTGCCAATTGAGTAACTTTTTCATAGTAATTTTTATAAAACGCAATTTTTACTATATTCGTAAATATCATTTACGAATATATACGATATTTTATTTTAAATTAAATTGCTAGCCGTTTTATAAAGCGGTTAAATTTACAATCCGGCTGCAACATATACGTATAGATTGTAATTGTTTAAATTTAAATCCTGTGCAAATTTTATTAGTTAATTATTTTTAAATAATTGATAATTTACATTATTATTATTATAAATGACTAATATGTTATTTTCATGTCACAGTAAAGAGAAAATATCGCATTGCCAATGATACCAAATATGACCTATATTCAACTATATTGTCACTTAGATAACGGTTCTGACTATCATTGCGAATAATGCATACCTACTTTATTTACAAAATGTTAAGTTTTCTTGTAATTTTCTGAAAAAAAAACTTTATTATGATTAAATTTATTTTATTATACTTATGCCTAGTTTATATGGGACGAGTACTCGTCCGAGTGCTACCCGCCATAACTAGAATGTACGTCTAAACTGCCAGCCGAATGTCGAGTAGCTAGTAGTCACCAGTACTACTCGCTACTGGACCTCGATGGCCGTTTAGACACGTCGAGTACAGTAGGTACATCATATTTTATAGTACGTCTGGTACATGAAAAAACGCTGCACTTTTTGATTGGGGTATGCCACTTTCTGTGATCATACATAAGGTCAAAGGAAAGATTTTGAGATAGGGAGCCACTTTAAAATCCGTGTAGAACACTGTTATATCGGCTATCAAAGATGGCTCCCAACGGTGTTTTAAAATTAGCTTTATTTCAGCTGTTAGTTATCCGATTTCAATTTTCTTTAGTTTATTTTAAAGTTCATATTGCGATGATTATTTTTTGTCATTATTCATTTTTCTCTAAATCTTAAGGGTCTCCACAATTTTTGAAAATCTGAAAATTTCATTTTTCTTACAAACTTATTGTTATATTATTTTTTTACGTGCCCAATATCATTTTTTTACTTCATATAAAAAAGAAAGATAATTTTTTCAGCATTTCACTGATATCAAGATAATACTGTTTTAATGAACAAATTCTTTGGAAATCGCCAGTTAAACAAAAAAAAATAGACAAATTTTGGATCATTATATTCAATTTTATTTGAAAAAGTTTATAATAGAATAAAATGTTTACAACAAAAATTGTAGAGTACGTAATTTTCTACAGTTTATGTTCTATTCTATTTTTTGTATCTCTTACCAAATAAAATATATATATTTTTAAATTAAAGTTAAATTTTTTTCAATTTTTTTAAGTTCATATTAAAATGAAATTTTTATAACAAAAGTTGTAGAGATCGTTATTATCTATAGTTTATGCTCTATATATTTTTTTATATTTTTCATCAATAAGCCAGAATAATTGATTTATATAAGGAGATATACGTACAATTTTTTATTGTATAAGAAAGTTCAGTGACATTCATGACAGATTTTACAACTTTTTAACTGTCCCATATGAAAAATTTGATCCCAACAAAAAATTTCAAAAAAAGGCTAAAAGGTATACTTAACAGAATAATCCAAAATTAGTCCATTTTTCTTATTGTTAGTTTAACTCGCAATTTCCAAAGAAGTTATTCATTGAAATAGTATTATTTTTGATATTAATGAAATGCTGGAAAAATGTTCTTTCTTTTTTATTTGAACTAAAAAAATGATATTGGGCACGACAAAAAAGTTATATAACAATTAAGTTCGTAAGAAAAGTGAAATTTTCACATTTTCGAAAATTGTGTAGAATCCTTAAGATTTAGAGAAAAAAGAACAGTGACAAAAATAATCTTCTCAATAAGAACTTTAAAATAAACAAAAGAAAACTGAAATCGGATAACTAGGAGCTGAGATAAAGCTAATTTTATAACACCGATGGGGGTTATCTTTGATAGCCCATATAACAGTGTTCTACACGGATTTTAAAGTGGCTCCCTATCTCAAAATCTTTCTTTTGACCTTATGTATGATCACAGAAAGTGGCATACCCCAATCAAAAAGTGCAGCGTTTTGGCTTTATTTGCCACGTACCAGACGTACTAATAGTGGTGGGGGGTAGCACTCGGCCCAGTGAATAGAAACAGTTTCTATTAACTCGCTCGCTCATTTCACTCGACCGATCACTCGGCCGAGTACTCGTTCTATGCAAACTAGGCATTAAACTATTTCTGAATCAATCCTTAAAATAACTATGATGAAGTATAAATACAATAACATATGTATGTACTAACTTTTACAAGCTTTTATGGAAAAGATAAACAAATTATATATGAAATAAATAAATTAAAAAAATATTATTCGGTAATAAAAATAATTTTCGTATCAAAATAATATGTAAATAAAGTATATTATAAATTTAAACAGCTTATATTCTAAATACCTGTTTGAAATTTGATCTTTCTAGATGTACATATTTTGATTGTTACGAAAAATAATAGTGATACAAAAATAAAAAATGTTAAAATTAATTGTATTTGCTTTATTTGTACTTTTTGTACTCTGTATTAGTGAAGGTAAATTTTAATGTTTTTTATGATAATTTTATAAATTACATCGAAATAATTTTATACATATGTATTTATAAAATTATTTCAAAACATTTAACCAAGAAGTGTTATAAATGTGATTTATAATTATCGATATTTATATTATTGATTATTAATAATTCTAATTTCAGGATTCGCGTTGAAATGTTACTTTTGTGAGGGACCTTCATGTAGATCGGAAGAAGACAGTAAAGATTGGAAAATGGAAGTATGTAATCCTTCAAATGTAGGTAATAAGCAGCAAGTGGAAGTAAGTGGCAATGATTTCGTTTGCTTAATACAGATTGAAACGAAAAAAGGTAGGTACACTTGATTTTCTTAAAATATTTATCTAATGAACCAATTTAGGAAGTCCAGGAATTTGAAAAACAAAAGATAACTATACGTACAAATATGTATTACAAAAATACATACAGAAATTATAGAATTTCTTCTTGGTTTTCTGGCAATAACTCAAAGTTAAATATATCTAAAACTCAATTCATTAAGGCTGAACATGCTATTTGAATTACCATAAGAATTACTATAGAGAAATTACGGTTTTGTATTTTATGTTCAGCTCTGACCAGTATTAATAAATCATTTAAGAAAAAATACAGTGATAAACTAGATTAATTTTTCTATGTTATGACATACTTAATTTTTCAATTTAATTTTTTTATGTATTAATTAAAAACATCTGAATATGTGTGTATTTTTCTTGATATAATAAAACTCAATAAATAATAAAAATTCTTGAAATATACGGAGAAAAAAATATACCACGACATAGATATTTGTTTAAGCTTTCTAATTTTATAATAATTCTGCAATTTTCATTTGAAAATATTCAATGTAAGCCTAAAAACATAAGAACTAGTTCTATCCTTTGTAGTTTCATCTCTGTTTAGTTTCGAGAATATCCCATTTTTCATTCGATCGTCAATTGTCACTGAATTACTTGTATCTGTCATTTCCCCTCAGGGCTAGACTTGTGCAAATAATTTTTGTTTTCTACGGTGGCGACATCTCGTAGAATTTAGTTTCGGAAAAAATCGGCATGAACAGCCTTAAATTTGGAAATTATGGAGAATCATCTAATAATCTTAATACATTTTCACATAATAACATTAAATTTGATGAAACCGTTAAATTTCTTGGGCTTATTATGTAGATAAAAATCTAAATTGGAAACACCATATCGATCACAGAGCTTACAAACTGATATCTTGAAAAATATTAATTAATATTAAGTAGATGATATTGAAGAAAATGGGTGTTAGGGGTATAACTGGATGTTTTTTTTTTAATTTTTTCCATTTGTTTAATATACACTTTACAGCTCTAACAAACGCATAAATGTATGATTGGTTCTTAAACTTTATAGCAAAAATATTTTTTCCTTTTTGTTGCATCTAAAAAAATTCAATACATTTTTTACCGGCATCTACATTTTATTTTTATTTTGAAACGTGTTATTCACTTTTTTTCGGCTTTATAATAATATTCCACAAAATATACTTTACTGAAGCTATAATGTTATTATTATAACCTTACTGTTTTACAATTTTTATCACCCATATTCCCAAATTATGTGAAAAATCTAATATGAAAAAAATGATGCTAAAACTCCGAAAATTGACTCACAATCAGTTACATTCAATAAACGGCCGGTTATGATCCACGGAAAATTATAACTCGTTTATCTCGAACCGACTTATTTTTACTTGGTTCCTAAATTTTAAAAAATTAATAAAAAATTTCAAACCGTCCCCATTTAGTGAAAAAAATTAAATTAAAAAAAATGGTATGAAGAACCATACATGACTTCCATTGTTCTATAATATCTTTAACTAATCTGACATTTGAATGCTGCGCTTGTTTTCATGGCAACATGAATTTATTAGTATTTAAAATTAAAATTTTGAGGGTGTATTTAACCCCTTCAGTGACTATTTCGGCACGTTTATGAAATAAATGCCTCTTAGATTAGATTGAACGACAAGTGTACCAAGTCTTATCAAAATTGGTGAGATACTACTCATTATCAGACGATAATTGGTACAAAATTTGGAATCTTTCCGAAACCCCTAATCCGATTAACACCAAAATCAACAGGACTGGAGTACTCATTGAGATAAACATTTTCTGCAAAAATAGTTTAAATCGGTGCATATTTACAGTAGTTATCGTGAACGAAAGAAAATTCTACATCCAGACACACAATACACAACACACACGCACAGCCGCCATGCGGAAATTAACTTTTCTTTACGTTTTAAAGGTAGTACAGTCAGAATTTGCTCATATCTCGGACACGATTTTTCGATGGTATTACAATACTTCCATTTCTTCGAACATGGAAGTAAAAAACGACTACGTACAACGATAGCTACATTTATAAGATTAATAAAATATTTATTAATTTTTTTTCTGATAATCCATCCCAGTTTCGATGGAACCATGGAGAAAAAAATTTTTTTTGGTCATCACATCGAGACTCATAACTGTAAATTTTTAATATTATTCAATAAAAATAGGTATTGAATAAGTTAAATACTTATATACTTAATAAAATATCTCCTACCCGATCTTAAAATAATTAGTTACAACTGTGAAAAAAAAGTTTGACCCGTCACAGTGGTTTTCCTTCTTAATATAAAAAATCTAATCAATACTTCAAGTTTTTACTTAAGTTAAAAAAAATTAAAGTTGGACTTATTGCAGCGATTCTCAACCTGTGCCCCCTCCCCCCAGGGGGTCGTGATAAAAATGAATGGGAAACGCGAGCATATCGAGAAAAAATAATTATTAAAAAGTTGATATAATTTACTGAAAGAAAAGCAATAAAATACATTCTGACATAATAAAAAATAAAAAATAAAATACACATTTACATTTACACTGATATAATACACTTAAAAAAAGGATTGTATCAGTATTGCATAATGTATTTAATAATAATTATTAGTGACTACCTTGGGCCTGTCTTGCAGAGCAAAGATTTTCTAAAGACGGTTTAATATTAGAAATTGACACTCTAAGCATTTTTTTATATGTAGCAGAGATATATTTTCAGTGAAAATTATTGCATGAGGGTGGGGGGGGCAAGGGGGGGATGAGATTTGTGATTGAAAATTGGGTCGCAAATACTAAAAGGTTGAGAAACGCTGACTTCTTGTGATTATAAATAAATTTTAACAACTTTATATTGAGCTTATTAATACTTATTAATATTTTTAGATGGTACAAATGAAATCATATCATTTAAAAGAGGTTGCGACATGAAAGAACCTAGCTTCTGTAAGATAACTGCTACATATCCATATCTGAAATCAAACATAAGCTGTGATCTATGCGATAAGGATCTCTGCAATGGAAGCAATTTACCTACTTCACAATACAAAAGTACTCTGGAAGCTAGTGGTACATGGAATTTATTTGTAAAAGTCCACGACATCAAAATTAATTATTAAGTTATGAACTATATATTTTATAATCAAAACTGTCAAAAATACTTTAAAAAAGTATTTAAATAATAAATAAATACTTTATTTTCACAGAATGTGTTTTTACTTTAAAAACTAAATCCTATATAGAGTAGTAACGAATATTTTCTTTCGCATAATCTTGGATTTCTTAATAAATTTTTTTAATAAAAATTACAGTTGCCGATTAAAATTTTCAATTTGACATCAAACAATACTATCAGTTTTAATATGTACTGTCAATTGAGTAACTTCTACTCAATTTTAATAAAATACAAACAAATTATAACAAACAACAGACAAAAACTATGGTTATGACTTATCAAATACAAATCCCCTAACCATAAAAATCTTTAGGACTCTGATGATGATAGCATTGCTATTGAAACACGTGTAAGTCTAAACTCTTACAATTTTTATGGTTAGGGGATTTGTATTTGACAAACAAATTATTAAAAAAATATTTTTATTTTTAATGAATATTTTTTTTCTTTATCAATAAACTGAAAAAACGTTAAAAATCTGCAAACAAAAAACATAAATACATACCTGAAATTATTGTTTTAAATTTTTTTAATTGCATAGAACACTACGAACATTTTTTTATATGTTCTATTAATTTCTTACTTTACTTGGTTTATTTTGTTTTAGGTATATCAATTTTAACACCATGTAGGTATGTGTCACAGCCGGTTGCGACATACCTATGTATTATATTTTTATAAAGAGAACATTCTCAGTTATAAAATTCAATAATATTATACAGGGTACCTATTCTATATAAAAAAAAAGTTATAAGTATTTTAATATATCTCTGAAATTCGACATTCAAATGTTTTTTTTGACATCGCCGTTATTCATATCGAAAAAAAATATACTGATAAATTTCCCATTTAACCGATATTCTAGCTCCAATATTAACAAAATTAGCAATAATCACTCGTTTCCCGCGAATACCCTGAGGCAAAAAATCTTTAAAATAATAACCAATATGAAATATCAAGAAAAGAAACAAATGTTTAACAAATATTTGCAATTTTTTATTGAAAATTTCCGTTTTTTCTCCTGCTATGCGTGTCGGTAGCGCCATTAATATGTATGTTTATGTCGCAGCCGGATTATAAATTGAATCGTTTTACAAAGCGGCTAATGGACCAAGAGCCGATGGAAGTTTTTTACCCGTCATCGAACATCCTCAAAATAATTAGCGGATTTGCAAGTAAACATAGGTATTAGATAACAACAATCATGTGCATCATTAAGATAATTAACGCTAATTAGCGGAATTTTCGAAACGAATTCCCGTCATAGAACATCCGAATGAAATTTATGGAAATATAGATAAATATGTATTGTTTTAGATAATACTGGTCGCCCTAACCCTATCCTGTGCAAACCACTCCAAAAACCAATTTAAAGGGTTTAACAAAAAAATCTTAATTATGCACAGAATTTGATAAGGACGACCGATGTATTGTTGTTCTCTAGTATGTTTACTTTCATATTAGCTACTTATTTTAGGGATGTTCTATGACGGGAATTCGTTTCGAAAATTGCGCTAATTAGCGTTAATTATCTTAATTATGCACAGGATTTGATGGGGGCGACCGATGTATTGTTGTTCTCTAGTATGTTTACTTTCATATTAACTACTTATTTTGAGGATGTTCAATAACGGGTGATAAACTACCGTCATTTTTTTACACCCTTAAAATCGGTTTTTGGGGTAGTTTGCACAGGATATGGTGAGGGCGACCGGTATATTCTAAAATTATACATATTTATCTATATTTCCATATTAATTTCATTCGGATGTTCTATGACGGGAATTTTTTCGAAAATTGCGCTAATTAGCGTTAATTATCTTAATTATGCACAGGATTTGATTAGGGCGACCGACGGATTGTTGTTCTCTATTATGTTTACTTGCAAATCCGCTAATTATTTTGAGAATGTTCGATGACGGGTAAAAAATTACCATGGGCTCTTGCTCCATAACCGTTTTACAAAATGTTAGTGTTCTATAATAATACACGTTAAATGTCCTTGATTAGGGTAATCTTTTGGGGTGAACAGTTAAAAATGGGAATTCAATCTTTGCCTTGGTTCGGGCAATCTATTTGGGTTTAAGGGGATTAATATAGTATAAAAACGGGAATTCAATCTCCGCTGCAACGAACTGTAGGTATTTTAACGTTTATTTATTTTAAAGAATTATTAAAAAACAGTTCATTGCAGTGGGGATTGAATCTCCGTATTTATACTAGGGTAGACCGAGGCGAATCGAATCAATTTGACTTTGAGGTTAAAAAAATATAACTTCTTTCAATGAAATATTATATTTATTAATTGAATTGTAATCAGTCTTTATTCTACTTTACGTTGTACAAACTTAAAATAATACAGTACTTAAATCTTTTCTGTAAACAAAAAACTGAACATCAACAATTATCTTATTCGCCCCAAATCTTGGGGCTAATTGGATCTAACATTTATCAATATAAAATGTAAAAATATAGAAAACTCTCATAATAACAATGTTTGTAACCATACATAAATCTAAATAACATCTTAATTATGTTACATCTTCTATCAGCGCAGTTTTCGTGGCACCATTTTTCACATGCACTACTCTAAATCCTGTCCTCTGTTGGCGGGTGTACACATTTTTCTGATCAAAAAATGCAGTGTTAATCTCTCTGCCCTTCTTTTTAGGGTTCCGTAGAAAACTAGGAACCCTTATAGTTTCTCCATGTCCGTCCGTCCGTCCGTCCGTCCGTCTTCAAAAATTTTGAGATAATAAGATGAAATTTGGTATACAGCCGTAGATTGATGACCCAAAAACAGAAATGAAAATATTTTTGAAAATAAAAATTTTTTAGACCCCCCTTTCATAAAATGAAGTGTTTTAAAAAAAAAAATTTCACCTACACCATTGAGTGGGGTGTCGTTAGAAAGGTCTCCTAAAATGCAACAAAAAATGTAACAGAAATTTTTAATTTTAACGTGATTTCAATCACGATGTATTTTCTCTCCAAAGTCATTAAAAAAGCGTCCCCCCCCCCCTCTATTTTCTAAACCATCAATTTAAAAAATCTGAAAAAATTGCAGAATGTAGCTTTTAATTAGTACTTTCACTGAAAATTATAACGAACATTGTCAAAAATATTTTGGACCCCCCTTTCATAGACTGAAAATTAAACTTACATTTTTTTCCCCACTTACCCTATTGAGTGGGGTGTCATTTAATAGGTCTCATAAAATGCAATAAAAAACGTCAAATGACTTTTTGATTTTAACCATTCAGTCGCGATATATTTGCTTTTTAATGTCGCTGTCAGAGCGTCCCCCCCCCCTCTATTTTCTAAACTATCGATTCAAAAAATCTGAAAAAAATTCAGAATGTAGCTTTTAATTAGTACTTTCACTGAAAATTATAACGAACATTGTCAAAAATATTTTGGACCCCCTTTTCATAGATTGAAAAGTGAACTCACATTTTTTTCATTAACCCCATTGAGTGGGGTGTCATTTGATAGGTCTCCTAAAATGCAATAATAAAAGTCAAATGACTTTTTGATTTTAACCCTTCGGTCACGAAAATTTTGAAAAAAAACTCTTTTTTTTATAAATCGTAGTGGGAATGACTACGGAACCCTATCATGTGCGTGCCCAACAAGCACTTGCCCGTTTTATTTATTACTGGTGTAGCTTTATTAAATTGTTTTTAAATTCTCTCCTATTTTTATTTTGATCCGATTCGCCTCGACTTACCCTATTATAATCCACATTCGCCCAAATAGATTGTCCTAACCAAGGCGGAGATTTGATTCCCGTTTTTAGGGTTCCGTAGAAAACTAGGAACCCTTATAGTTTCTCCATGTCCGTCCGTCCGTCCGTCCGTCTTCAAAAATTTTGAGATAATACGGTATACGGTCGTAGATTTATGACCCAAAAACAGAAATAATAAGATTTTTGAAAATAAAAATTTTTTAGACCCCCCTTTCATAAAATGAAAAGTGTTTTCAAAAAAAAATTTTCACCTACACCATTGAGTGGGATGTCGTTAGAAAGGTCTCCTAAAATGCAACAAAAAATGTATCAGAACTTTTTGATTTAACCCTTTAATCACGATGTATTTGCTCTCCAAAGTCGTTAAAAAAGCGTCCCCCCCCCCTCTATTATCTAAACTATCAATTTAAAAAATCTGAAAAAATTCCAGAATATAGCTTTTCATTAGTACTTTCACTGAAAATTATATCGAACATTGTCAAAAATATTTTGGACCCCCCTTCTATAGACTGAAAAATGAACTCTCATTTTTCCCCACTTACCCCATTGAGTGGGGTGTCATTTAAAAGGTCTCCTAAAATGCAATAAAAAATGTCAGATAACTTTTTGATTTCAACCCTTTAGTCACGAAATATTTGCTTTTTAATGTCGCTGTCAGAGCGTCCCCCCCCCCCTCTATTTTCTAAAGTAGCTTTTAATTAGTACTTTCACTGAAAATTATAACGAACATTGTCAAAAATATTTTGGGCCCCCCTATCATAGATTGAAAAGTGAAGTCACATTTTTTTCATTTACCCCATTGAGTTGGGTGTCATTTGATAGGTCTCGTAAAATGAAATAATAAAAGCCAAATGACTTTTTGATTTTAACCCTTCGGTCACGAAAATTTTGTAAAAAAACTCTTTTTTATAAATCGTAGTGAGAATGACTACGGAACCCTATCATGTGCGTGCCCAACAAGCACTTGCCCGTTTTATTAACCTAACCTTCTTATTACATCTCAAAAGATTGCCCTAACCAAGGATATTTAACGTGTACTTATATTATTAGAGCATGAATATTTTACAAAACGGCTAGCCGCCTTGTAAAGCGGCTATATTTACAATCCGGTTGCGACATATACCTATAGTTCGTTGTTTTAAAAATCCTGTGTAAATTTTATTTGTTAATTATTTTTAAATAATTGATAATTTACTTATTCATTTTTAAAATGACTCATATGTTATTTTCATGTCACATGCAGTAAAGAGAAAAAAAACATTCCTAATGATACCAAATATGACCCATATTCAACTATATTGTCACGTAGATAACGGTCCATGACTATCATTGCGACTAATACCTATATACCTTTTATGACAAAATATTAAGTTTTCTTGTCATTTTCTGAAAAAAATTATTATGATTACATGTATTTTATTATACTTAAACTATTTCTGAATCAATCCTTAAAATAACTATGATGATGTATAAATATAATGAAATTATAAATTACACCATAACAGATATAAAAGAAAATATATACATATGTATTAACTTTTACAATCTTTTATGGAAAAGACAAACAAATTATAAGAAATAAATTAATAAAAAATATTATTCGGTAATAATAATAATTTTCGTATCAAAATAATATGTAAATAAAGTATATTATAAATTAAAACAGCTTATATTCTAAATGCCTATTTGAAATTTGATCTTTCTAGATAGACAGTGATACAAAAATAAAATGTTAAAATCAACTGTACTTGCTTTATTTATAATAATCGTAGTCAGTATTAGTGAAGGTAAATTTAAAGGTTTTTATGATTATTTTATAAATTACATCGAAATAATTTTATACATATTTAGAAAAATGTTGTAAATGTGATGTATAATTATCGATAGATAATAATATTATTAATTTTTAATAATTCCAATTTTAGGATTCGCGTTGAAATGTTACTTTTGTGAGGGACTTTCATGTAGATCGGAAGAAAACAGTAAAAATTGGAAAATGGAAGAATGTAATCCTTCAAATGTAGGTAATATCCAGCAAGTGGAAGTAAGTGGCAATGATTTCGTTTGCTTAACACAGATTGAAACGAAAAATGGTAGGTACACTTGATTTTTCTTAAAATATTTATATACTGAACTAATATAGGAAATCCAGGAATTTGAAAAACAAAAAAATAACTACGTACAAATATTACAAAAATACATACAGAAATTATATTTTCTGAACTTAAAAACTGATAATTAATTAATATTAAATAGATGAAACAGGGGAAAATGAGTGTAAGGGGTAATTGTTTTTTTTTTTTAGAAATTTTTCCATTTGTTTGATATGCAATTTTAAGTTGTAAAAACGCATAAACGTATGTATTGTTTCTTAAACTTTATAACAAAAATATATTTGCCTTTTTTGTTGCATCTAAAAAAGTACAATTTTTTAACCCGTGGCATAACCATTTTTTTTAAATTTTAAACGTGTTTTTCACTTTATCTGGCTTCACAATAATATTCCATAAAAGTAAAATGGGAGTGATTTTTCCAAATTAAGCAACATTTTAATATAGATAAGAAGCTATGTTATTATTTTACCCTTACTTTTTTTAGGGTTCCGAAGAAACCCTATTAATCTCACTTTGTCGTCCGTCCGTCCGTCCGTCCTAATCACTCTAAGCTCAATAGCTCGTAAACTATAAAAGCTAGAACCTTGAAATTTTGACAGAATATGTAAAATAACACCCTCTAGTAAAATATGTACAAATATTTTCGAAAAATATTTTTTTAGGGGGGGGTGCTAAGAAGCTAAAGACACCCAAAAAAAAATATTTTTTTTTATACCAAGGCAAGTGGCACATCAAAATGTGTAACCAAGTTAGTGTAATTTGATCCTTATTCTTATTTTTTTATAAATCAAAAATGGCGCCTACAGGGGGCTTTAAAGCAAATTCAAAAAACCAAAAAAAATGTATTCCAAGTCGTGTGGGATATCAAAATGTAGATCTCAGTAAGTAGAATATGACAGTATTTTTTATTTTTTTTATAAATCAAAAATGGCGCCTACAGGGGGCTCCAAGCAAAAAAAAAATTGTCCCCCCCCCCTCTAACTCGGTAACTACTGGCTCGAAAAATCTGAAAAAAATTAGGTAATAAGGCTTTGGTGAGACTACCAACGACAAATACTAAAGTCACCAATATCATTTCAAATTTTGGAGAAAAAGGGAGGGGTGTCATACATTTTTTTATTTTTATTTTTTTATCTGGGCATGTGGGGTGTCGAAATGTAGATCTCAGTGAGTAGAATATGACAGTATTTTTTATTTTTTTATAAATCAAAAATGGCGCCTACAGGGGGCTTCAAGTAAACAAAAATTTGTCCACCCCTCTCTAGCTCGGTAAATACTGACTCAAAAAATCTGAAAAAAAATTGGTAATGAGGTTTTTATAATACTAGTAACGACAAATACTAAAATCAACAATATCATTTCAAATTTTGAAAAATAGGAAGGGGCGTCATGGAATTTTTTTTAGTTTCATATCTAAGCTTGTGGGGTGTCAAAATGTAGATCTGAATTAATAGAATATGATCCTATTTTTTATATTTATTTTTAACTCAAATATGCACCTGTAAATGGCTCTAAACAGTCCACGTAGTATATACTTCGGAACCCTTATGGCATACACTGGTGTATGTCTTGACAAATTTTTACAAATAACGATGATGGAGTGGTAAGGGGTAGAACATTTTATCACCCAATTCCACAACTATGGGAAATTCGGTAGTTATTTTTTAATTCACAAAAACATGGTAATATCTTAATACCTTTAATTTCACACACCACTTTTTCAGAAAGGGAGTTAGTTTCTAGAAATTAACTTTACATGTAGTGTTTATTTGGAAAAAAATGGTTCAATTATAACCATAGTGAAGAGATATATTTAAAGTTTTTTTAACACCCATTTGCCCACTAAATTTAACTTGTATTTTTTATGAGAATTGGGTACCTAGTAAACTGTTTTTATTTTATTTCTTACATTCAAAAGCAAAAGTAAAAAATGAATATATCGTTACTCAAAAGCAAATTGGAATACAAAAACGAATAAGTACTACAAACTTTTCAATTTTTTAAGAATATTTTTGAATTTCAAAAAAATACCATCCATTTCCCCCCATTTGCCCTATATACCAACAAAAATGTTACAAGCTATTTTTTTTCAAAACTACATGAGATCGATTTTTTGCATTAAATAAGACAAAACTTTTTCTACAGGTTATTTTTTGTATGAGAGGGGTTTTATAAGGTATAGATCATTTAGAATTTATATACTCGAGTTATTCTTCCAAAATGAATAAAATGTATTAAGTTATGATATTATCAGTTGTCCAAAACAATACATAGGTACATGCAAACGAATTAATACATGTTTAGAATTCCATTAACATTTTGAACAATATTTACAATAAGTTTACTTTGGATTTTATGTAGTTTATATTGATATAAGTTTCTTCCCGTTTATTCTTTATTAAAATTTTTTATCAATACAAAGTAAAAAAATCAAAGTTTGACTTATTGTGATTATTATAAACACATTCTAACAACTTTATATTGAGCTTATTAGAAATCATATTTAATACTTATAAATATTTTTAGATACAAATGAAATCACATCATTTAAAAGAGGTTGCGACATGAAAGAACCTAGCTTCTGTAAAATAGCTGCTGCATATCCATACCTGAAATCAAACATAACATGTGATCTATGTGAGAAGGATCTCTGTAATGTAAAGAAGCAAAATACTAACCCAACACATCCGTCTAACAATTCTAATATATCATTTCAAGCAAGTGTTACCTTGAGTGCACTGGTGAAAATATTGTTATTAATTTATAATAATTTAATTTGTTATTAATTATGAACTGTTATAAATTATATTATATGTAATTATGTAATTTATGTATTAAAAATATATAAAATATATTGTAATTAATATATCCAACACATAGTTTTTTATTTTTTTTTATACAACATACATAAATTAATGTACTAAGGGCTTGTATTTATATGTACTTTTATTTATAAAAAAAATACTTTTTATTTAATCGTTATCACTTATAACAAATATACTGCACGAAAAATTAATTATTCAACATTAGAATCATATATTGAACTTAAAACAAATTAAATAAAAAAAATAATAATAGGTACTTTGCACTTGACCTGAATTTCAAAATTTTTCAAAATTCTCAATTTTAACATCTATTTTTTAATAAAAATTAATATTTAAAAAAATATTTAAATCCTAAAAGTAAAAAACAATTTTTTGTTTTAAATTTAATTGTTACTTAAACATGTACAGTTAATAATTATAAATAATAATTTCGATTTTTTTTCATTTTTTTTAAGAAAAGGTAAAATAAAAAAAATATTAAAAAAATGCCTTTGAATTTGAGGATTTTGAAAAAACTTCGCAAACAAAAGTTGTTTCCTTTTTTCTGTAAAATACGAATATGTAAAAGAAGAAATATGTTTCGATTAAAAAAAAAATGAAGTTGACCTCAAAATGACATTAAAACCTCCACTCAAAGTAAAAAAAATACTTTCATTGGTTATCCCCCTTCTAGCTCTGAAACTTTTGTATCAAACATTTTCCCTGAAAAACCTTAGTTTTCGAGATATCTGCTTGTCTCAATTTGAATAGACCACCCAGTATAGTGCAATTAAATATAACCCAAAATAAAGTAAATATAAATATTAGTTATAAAATGAAAAATTTTAATTCAAGATTTTAAGGGAATAACACGTTTTGTAAGTCTTCAAATAATTAATTCATAAAATAAATTTGCAAGAGCTTCGTTATAGATTATGAACATAAAACTAAACAGCAATGGTAATTTTCCTATGGGTAATACCTACTAAAAGTGAACGTAATTGATCAAAAATGCTTTTTTAATATAACTGATATATTCTTATAGAGAATTTCCTTCCATTTATTTTTTGTTCTATAATTTTTTCACGTGCAAATAGTCGTTTACGCGATATTTGACGAATGACAAAAGTTATACCACTCTCGTATATTTACTCATAGTTTTAATCCCCATTTACACGTCAGCGGTGACTCAAATTGTAAAACACATAATAATAACTTTTGTTTAAAATCTAGTAAAACATATTTTTTATTCTGACTATTTTTATCGTCCGAATAACCATTTTTTAGATAAATAAGAAAAGCTAATCCCGTGGAGATATTTTTGCCTCTAAAACGAAGTCCACGCAGGTTTTTGAAATGTCGCCAATTCTAGTTCAATAAAGAAAGGTTAAAAGTATAATTTTATCAATTATTTTCATATTCATATTACAAAGTGCAAGGTTCAGGCGAGATATCAACATGTTCGTTACGCCCGGACTCTTATCTCAATATGTATCTGTGTGGTTGTCTATCGATCTGTTTTTTTTCTATTTGTGAAAATGAACCGGAAATGGATGTTTACTCGTGTCACTTTTTGATTTTTTGAAACGATGCATAATATAATCCAGTACTTAAATACAAAAAAACACTGGAATAATACAAAAATGCTAATCCAAGCGATTTTTTCAACTAACAATAAGTAGATTTTCGTTTTATAAATTAAAATAAATAAAAAGTTTAAATTGAAAAGAGAGCTTATCCCCCATAATGGGCTTAAAGGTTTAAAAAACTGGGTTTATCAAATATCTCCGAAAATTTTATAGATGCGTAAAAAACGTCTCAACATATATTTTTCATATCTACATAGCCGTTTGCGTAAATACTAGTAAATAGCTATCAAAAACAGAATCGAAATGCATTAAAATCTGTTGTACGTAACTGTGGTTAGTTGAATATTTTAAAATTTTGTAGATTTTATAACTTCTTTTCGAGTAAAATGATCTTAAATTTCGGGGGTATATTACAAAATTCAATTTTTGGATAATTTTTTTGTAATTCAAGAAAATGCTTCAAATTACTTTAATTAAATTACTTTTAAGTAAAATAGTCTTTATAAAAACGATGACATTTAAAAATCAATGCTCGTGTACATATGTTTATATGTATAATCTACTTATTAAAAAAAAAAAATTTTTCTTAATATTATTTAAAATGTAAATAATATGTTATTATATAGGTATGTAAATTTATTTTTTAGTTATACATAGGCTACCCTCTCCGACCTCAACATACATATACGAATGTATGATTTTTTATAAAAAATTTAATCATCTATTTGAAAGTGACCATTTTTTCCATGAGTATAACACCAGAAATAAAGATGATATAATAATACAAACGAAATTGGCAGTTGTATTCAATAGAGTACACAAAACTACACTCAAATCTCTAAACAACGTCTATCCTATTAACGTACGCTCCAAGAAACGACTGGCCAACCGCTCCATGTAACGACTTTCCCCTATCCCTACCACAATACTGCCGTGACTGCTATATTTCTGCGCGAAATTTAAATTCACTAATTAACGTTAAAGTTGGCACGGTGGTGGGCACCCCTCTAGCCTACGTTGTTAATTTTCCGATGCCTTCGTTGTTCGGAGCGACGAGTGTATCTTTAGAATTAGTAACATAGGTAGTTCCCTATAATTTAAAAAATCTTCCATTAGAAACATTCAAGCCACTATTCAAATCTTATCGACTGAAGTGCAACTTAAATATTTGTGATAAAATACTTCATAAATATCACTGGTATTTAGTACTTTTTTCGATAATAAATATAAGCAAGAGACATATCATTGTAAAGTAGAGTAAAAAAACACGTTCAAATATGATATAGAAACGTTTAAAAGCTGTCTAAAAGAGACCAACAGGTCTCTAAAGACAAATTTATTATAAAAATAATCTGCCGTGTGCCACAGGACTTTCTTATACGTAATAATGACAGTGAACAGTGTACGTGATTTTTATTTTATTGAAAGATATTTCTGATGAATTAATAAAAGATAGAATAAAATGAATGGTATACAAACTATAGTAATATTATGTTATAGTCTGTTATACATAGTACTGTATTGAACGAATTATGTTTAACGTAATTACTAACAATAAGATGAAAACAGATTTTTACTCTTGTCATTTTTTAAAATTTTGGATTTATTTTTGAAATAAAACAAAAATGTTTTAGATAAAAAATGTCGAGTATGTCATTATCTATAATTTATTTCCCATACATTTTTTTCAACACTTATGGTTTAGCCAGAAAGAATTTTTTAAAATAATTATTTAGAATAACCCACACTGTTACTCTCAGTATTATTACGTATAAGAAAGACCCATGGCAAATAGGTATATAAGAAAGACCCATGACACTCATGGCAGATATTTTCTTCATTGTTATTCTTCTTTGTTATGAACCATTTGAAATATAATTAAAAACGGATACTTTTTAATTTAATGTTTTTTTCCAAAAAAATAATAGAATATAAATTATAGATAATAATATTACCTACAGTTTTCAACTTGACCATTTTTCTCAAATTCGCACTGTTTCAATGTAATTCGAAAAATTCAGAAATCGATGTAGGTAAACATCCGTTTCCGGTTGAAAGACCGTTTTCAAAAATAAGAGGTTTTCTTCCCAGGCAAAAATTAATCTTAAGTATAAATTTTCAACTTTCTACGGTTTGTCGTATTTGTGTTACAGCGTCTTCAGTCATTTAAAGAAATTCTGAATTTTCAGTTTTTTGTGTATACCGCCTAAACCACATAGAATTATTAATATTTTTTGATGTAGTAATACTCACTTTTTCCTTATCAATAATTCTTCTCATTTAACCAAACCTGTATCTCTTATAGATACCGAGATCCCCATGCTAGAAAAATTATCCGAGACACCCGATATATACATATGAGAAATTTTATTCTTCTTTCTTTCTTTTTTTTGGACTTGTTCAATGCTTTTTGTCATAAGTAAGACTGAATAATAATAATAATTATTATTATTATAAAAATTTGGTTCTGTAAAATATAATATAAAAATAATATGATAGCGACATCAGTTTATTTACTGTATTAGTATTCATTAGGGCTTGCAAACCGGTTAAAACCGAAACTGGTATACCGGTTTTTCGTTAAAATTTACCAAAACCGAAAAACCGGTTTTTTCATGAAAAAACCGATTTATAACCGGAAGTCAATTATATCTTCTTTTTTCTACAAACTGAAAAATAATTTTATGTATCTACTGTCATTCATGAAGTGTTTATGTTGTAAAATTATTTAAATTCAAATAAAAAGGGAAAGGGTGGCATCAATGAAAGAACGCGCAATGTACAAATAAAAATATTATAGTGGAGTAAATGGAATTGAGTTTCATTCGTGAAGTCTATAATAATAATAATAATAAAGGAGATCCAAATTGAATCTATCTATATCTACTATTTATTATAGCTCAAATAGAGACTAATCAATTTCAAATTGAGAATTGTGAATTTCAGATTTGAGATGGAAATAAATAAATCATTTATTTTATTATAATATAATGTATTATAATACAAAATATAATACAAACTTTTTTCTTGACCAGGTTATTTTTTGGTCTTTCAATAACAGAAATTTCAAATTTGTATGATCTTTTTTTCGACCATTCAATTAAAAATTCAAATACGTAAATATATCATTCTCCGATTTTTATTTTTGCTAGCCACGCCGAGTCCTCCCTAATCCTCGACCCCAGGTTAGAGTCTTGTTTGCCCCCTCCCTCCCGCTCATGTAGGGGTCACTGTTTCAATTATTATTTAACTTATTATTACGAATATTAATTAGTAAAGATAAGATATATTAACTATTTTTAATTTTATTTAAAATCAAGCTCCCAATGATTTACTATAATTAAAATTAACAAAGCATAATCAATGCTTCAGTTTTGAATCTTTAAACATGAGTGATATATCACCTACAATTAGCAACAATAATATTTTCGCGTATTTTTTTAGCTACTGTAATCGAAACTCAGTTCCAGGCATTTTTCTGCCTTCACCACTGAGTATGTGGTACTTCAATGCCTAAATCACTTTTAACACTAGCTTTTAAACGTAACCAATTTAAAAATGATAATTCCCAATTTGAAACTGATTATTCCCAATTTGCAATAGAGTAGTCTCAATTTGAACTTGAAAAAATATAGACCAATAAATCGTTTTTATTTTTAAATATCAATTTATTGTTTTATTTTAATAAATTAAAAAAAAAAAAAAAAAAAAAAAAAACGAAAAAAACCGGTACACCGGTTTTCATTTTACGAAAAAACCGAAAACCGGTTTTTGAAATTTAGTCGGTTTTTTGCAAGTCCTAGTATTCATGTCATTCTAAATTGATTCACTATCAGAAAAAATATTACAACAGTTATTAGAAATTAAAAATATTTTCAACATTACTATTTAATGCTGACTAATATTAAATTGCGTAAATAAATAAAAATAAATCCTCATGAATTATAACTATTATTGTATAAAATTCAATGATTTATATTATAATCTGTAAAAGTGGTATTTTTCTATGAAATAAATGAATTCTTTGACTATATGAAATATTATGTATGTATAAACAGTGACAAATATGATAAGGCGGTAATAAATATAACACCTTTTTTAGGTGTGAAAAAGTAAACATTTAGGAACTGATATCGGGAAGTGCGTTATATTTTAAGATAACACGAAGCATCGATAGTTATAAATATATAATTCCGTTATTACCCTGCCCAGTTTAGTTTTGAGTGTAATTGAGATTGTTGTTAAATAAATTTAATAGAAAATGGTGAAGTTTACTTTAGCTGTACTTTTTGTTACATTGTTAATATACCAAGAAGGTTAGATACAATTTTTATTTAGTTAGAAATAAATTTGAAAATAAATTTTGACAAGGAAATAAGATTTTTAAACTTATTTCTCTAAAAAATAGGTTCCGACTGATTATTTTTAAAAATTTTATATAGAGTTGGACATATTAGGTAGATTAACCAATTTTTTTTTTAAATATAACTTTTTTCAATTTTTTTCAATATTTATATTCAACAAAAAGAAAATTCAGAGAGTAAAAATAAATAATAAAACTTGAAAAATAGATTTAGATTTTTTTACATTTTTTATTCAATCTACACATTTTTTGTTCCTTGTAATTTTTCTCTCCAGTTGATGGTTTCTGTGTAAAAAAATCTTGAAAATCCTAAAATCTTCAAAAATTGTGAAAAATGTTTTTGTTTTTTTTTTATCTTTTTCACAGTAGATCTACTTAATTAATAAATCTATTAATATATCTACACGAAACATGAAAAAAATCTGTCGGGACCGATTTTACATAGAAAAAATACAGTGTACTTCATCTAATTAATTTAAAATTTGTATTTTATAGTGTTTTTGTATTTTCTATTGATTAAAAAGAACTAATTATTATTAAATGTTTATAGCAGGGATGGCTAGTATTTTGATTGCAAATTGCAATGAATTTTTAATAAGATTTTTTTATTAAAAAAATATATGAGCGTTCTTTTTAATAATGTGCAAAGAAATTAAAAACAAAGGTAGATCGCACTATAAATTTATATTGGCCATCCCTGGCATATAACTTAAAACTATCATAAATACAGTAGAAACCGGTTTGGTGTAAATTTTTCGAAACACAATTTTTCGAACACAATTCTTCGAATGAACAATTTTTCGAAACACAATTTTTCGAATGAACAATTTTTCGAAAAATGTAAGTTTTATATAACTACATATTACATATTTTCATTATTTTCTTATAATTGTATTACCTAACGGAAACTAACCTACCTTAAACAAATAAAATGATTTCACCCCAAAAGATCGCTCCAACCAAGGACAGTTAACTTGTATATTAAATATTATTAAATAATGTTTATTATAGTTGCGTATGCGCATCAACTCTGTTTTGTCAACTCTATTCTGAAAACTATATACATGATTTTTTTACATTCTGACAGCGGACACCCGTACACTCCAAGTACTATAATACTCTAAGTATTAGCCAAACCCAAAACTTATTTTTTTTCGAAAAATCGTTCATTCGAAAAATTGTTCATTCGAAGAATTGTGTTTCGAAAAATTGTGTTTCGAAAATTTTTTTTCGAAAAATTGTGTTTCGAAAAATTGTATTTCGAAAAATTGTATTTCGAAAAACTCTACCGTAGAAACCGGTTATAAACGAAATTCGGTTATAACAAGGGACCGGTTATATTGGTCGTAAAAATCGAATAGTCGTAATAACCGGAAAAAATGCAATTATATGGGATTCAGTTGGACTTTTATTTTGAGTCTTTAAAACCGGTACGTCGCGTCGTATTAACCGATGTTGTTATAACCGGTTTCTACTGTATATATCTTTTAAGTATTTTCTCGTTAATTAGTTTTACTTACAACCATATCTTCATGTTTTAATTATAATTTTAAAATAAAATTTCAATATTCAATATAGTTATGTTTTTTTTATAAATAATTTTTGATAAACAATGTTAATATTTTTAGGATCTGCGTTACAATGTTATCAGTGCGACGGACAAAATTGTGAAAACAAAGAAAATAAAGATGATTGGAAAAAAATAACATGTGATAAAAACAGCATCAATACAAAAATTAGTCCAGATGAAATTCAACCACGTGATGATAATGATAAGCCTATTACGTTCGTTTGCCTGAAAACAGTAATATATGAAAAAAGTAGGTTTAAACAATTACTAGTACACATTAGTTTTTAAACAAAATCTAACCAGAATAAAAACTAATTTCTATGTTTTACATAAATTCAGTTTTAATGGCTGTCTAAAGTCTAAAGAAATCATTCTGTTTCAAGGACATAAAACTTTAAATAAATACTCCGTTTTAGAACCACTGATCGAAACAGATATTTGGAAAATATTACACTGAACACTTGATATAACTACCTTTATTTTAACGACCGCTTGATATAACGTCGCCACAACCGCTTTATATAGTGACCGCTTTTCTAGCGCGAAACTTAAATTAACCAATTGACGTTAAGTTGTCACGGTGGGCGGGGTAACGACGTGTCGTTATATAAAGCGGTTGAGTTACCAATGCCGTCAATACATCAAGCGGTGAGTGTACGTAAAAAAATCTTTTTATAAGAGAGCTACAGCAACTGACTGGAGTGTACCGGATCGGCACTCCGGAATTTATCAATCTGAAAATATCAAGATGTAATCTTATCTGTTTTTTTTTTAATTTTTGTATATATGCATTATATCTACTTTATTTTTCAGATACTACCACTCGGAAGTCCGTTACTAGAGGCTGTGATGTCAAATCTCCAAGTTATTGCCAGATGGCTTCCGAAAGTCCACATTTAAATGTGGATATGAAATGTCACTTCTGCGAAAAAGATTTATGTAATAACTCGAATAATGCAGTATCGTCTATATTGACATTAAGTATTGCAATGATTTTGTCTTTCCTATATACGTAAAATATCTAATTAAAACTTATATTTTCAATACATTATGTTTTATGTAATTTATTATAATAATCACATAAATCACAAAACATATTGATTTGTTGAAAACAGAACGGGGGTGGTAATTTTTCTATAAAACGTTAATTTATTTATTCTATTTTTAATATTAATATAAGACATATTTTGTTGTAAAACTCACTTAAAAAAAGTTATACCCCCCTCTCCTCCCCTTAAAAATGATTGGTTGTAAAATTCATTGGTTTTATTAATATTATTTTAATTCATAAGTTTTTGTATTTTATTTTATGATATTTTATAAATAAATATGTTAAAACTGTAATAGTCTTAAGTAATAAATATTTTTTTGTAATTATAAAATGAAAAACATTTATTTATTGTCAATTTATTTAATTATCAAACGAATTTAGATATACCGACATTTCTTATTAAGTCGAATAACTATTGTAAATTCTTTTTTACAATATTGATGTAAGTATGTTAAATATAAATATTTAAAATATAATAATTTTAATGTTGTACAAAAGTCAATAAAAAGTATATGTATATTATATCGTATGTACAGTATTTATTATTGAAAAAAAAACACTTTTATCAATTAATTAGGTTACAAATAATTGGAAATATTTAATTTTTAGATAAATAAATATCTCTATATTGTTTTAATTTAAAAACTAATCTGTAAAAGTGATATTGTTCTATAAAACAAATTAATTCTTCGAATTATGTAAGTATGTATGAATATTATGTATAGGTAATGAATATATATAATAATATATATATATATATATATATATATATATATATATATATATATATATATATATATATATATATATATATATATATATATATATATTAGTTGATATTTTAGGGAATAATTGGTCAAAACAAAATCTTGTATTTATATTTATTTATTGTATGACATGTTTCGGCCAATTGGCCTTCTTCAGATTGTGGTACATTCGTATTATATAGTATAATCTATAAATTAGAAAAGATATGGTAAAAATCTATTACAATTACAATTTTTAAAAAGCAATTACACTATTTTTTGTTAAACTATTATTTTAAAAGCTTAAAAGTATGGTTAAGTTAATCATTAAGATAAAGATAACTTAACCATACTTTTAAGCTTTTAAAATAATAGTTTAACAAAAAATAGTGTAATTGCTTTTTAAAAATTGTAATTGTAATAGATTTTTACCATATCTTTTCTAATTTATAGATTATACTATATAATACGAATGTACCACAATCTGAAGAAGGCCAATTGACCGAAACATGTCATACAATAAATAAATATAAATACAAGATTTTGTTTTGACCAATTATTCCCTAAAATATCAACTATAATACAACAGGATGGTCATCTATACAAATTCAAATATATATATATATATATATATATATACAATGACAAATGATAAATCAGTGAAAAATATAACACCTTTTTTAGGTGTGTATAAGTAAACATTTGCGAACTGATATCGGGAAATACGTTGTATTATTACACGTATGAGATAATGAGAAATAGATATATGTATAGATAGTTATTAATTTATATTATTATATTGTCCAGTTTAGTTTTGATTTTTCAGTGGTATTAAGATTATTGATAATTTAATTGAATACAAAATGGTGAAGTTTACGATAGCTGTGCTCTTTGTTACATTGTTTATATATAAAGAAGGTTAGACATATTTTTTATATTTTTATTTGAGATTTTTATAAGGCATCAGCTTGGATAATTTTTGAAATGTTCAACTTTTTGTTCATCCTCAATTTATTTACATAATATGATTCATGAAAAAATTAGAAGGGGGAAGGTTTATTCCCACATCTGGATTATAGTAATATTCAGAGTTACTGAAATTCCATATGTTTTCATTGGGGAGGGGATGTAAGTTAGAATTTCATAAAAAATTAAAAAATAATTATTTTACATACATGAGACTTGATTTTGAATATATGAATAATTAATAACATTTTTTATTATAAATAATATCGTTTGTTATTGCATAACACAATATTATACAAAATATCGATAGCCACATAAGTCATCTATAGTTCTATATACCCTATATTAGTAATAATATTGTCCATTCATAATATCATAATCTATATCTATAAAAGAGTTTGTCCTTAACCACTCACTCACTCATTCACTCACTCATATATCAACGTACAGCCCAAACCCCTGGACCTAGAAACGTGAAATTTCGTAGGTGCCTTCTTTTTATAATATAAGCACCCACTAAGAAAGGATTTTTCGAAATTCATCCCCTACGGGGTTAAAACAGGGTGTCAAAGTTTATATAAAAAAATATTTTTTTTATTCGCATTTAATTGAACTTATCGAACATACTCTACAATATAAATAATGTAACAATTATTTCAGCATTACCCAATCCCTAAGGTGTTAGGGGGGGTGAAAAAATTAGTAAAATATTTTTTTTTATTCACTGAATGAAACATGGCACAAGTAGGTACTATAAAAGACAAATATCAGTTACGAAAACTCAACCCCTTTAGGAATGTGGGGGGGGGGGGGTAACATTTTGATATATTTATCTTCATAATTATTTTTTGATGATTTTAAAGTAAATTCGGACAAATTAATATTCAATTAAAAATTAATGTTCGATATTCAAGCCCTAATAACATGGGGCGGGGACGAAGATGGATTTAGATATGTTTGTCTGTATACCTGCTTTACTTATAAATGTCATTTCGGGCAAAATAGTCATCTATTAAAATAAAAATTCCGACATTCAACCCCTAATGGCGGTGGTAGACAGGGTCTGTGTTTTTGATATACTTTTCTGTATAGTTGCTTACATTATAATGGTGGAGTCGGGCAAAATAATCTGCAATAAAAAAATTCGATATTCAACCCCGAATAGCGAGGGTAGACATTTTTACAATTTTTAACTAAAATCCGAGATATTTACGTTTTTTATAGGCAATGAATAGAAATCAATATAAAAAATATGTCATCCCCTATCACGTATGGAGGGTTCTAATTAATTTCGAAGTTTACGCGAGCGAAGCCGCGGGATTCCGCTAGTATGTATATAAATTCGTTAATATCTTTCAAGATTCTATTCTTCTTTACTTCACTTTACTTTAATATTTATATTTATCTACTTTTTTACATTACATATTTCAATCATTCCCTTTATTAAGCTGATCTATCAATTATCGTTGCCATCGATGCGTTATTTGTAATGTTGCGCGCGCATCACATTAGTGACAACAATCCCGATTTTAACAATAAGTGGGCTCTCATACCGGAGCAATATAAAGGCTGGTTTACACGCAACGATAAATCATAACAATTTATCGTAACGATCGAATCGTTACGATTTATCGTAGCGTGTAAACAGTATATTGTAGCGATTTATTGGAATTGGAATTGGATTGGATGATTGTTGCCAGCCGGCATCAATTTCTGCAAATCGTAACGACAAGTTGGAATGTGTAAACAAGTAGCAGACATTCATTGCTACGATTTGACTCAGTTTGCATTAGCTGTTCACGGGAAAGGTTGTTAACAACTCAACATAAGTCTTTTCATACATTCTTAGATAATTCCGCCAGTGATTGGCTTCATTTCGCAATTTTTTCAATAATTTTATATGAGAAAATACCCTTTTCTTCATCAACCACTGGCGGCTCCACTTTCTTCTAGGTCTTCGTGACCTTTTCACGTGTCTTGCTAAACAAACGATCACAACAGTACTTCCTTCATGACTAAAGCTGACTGAGTATATCGCAGCCGACAATGAATATTGGACAAGAAATCGTTGCATGTAAACAGTATAACACTCTTTCGATTTATTGTAACAATTTATCGTAACGATCGAATTGTTACGATTTATCGTAGCGTCTAAACCAGCCTTAACAACTAACAACTTATAACTAGCGATATTATTGCTATCTGTCAATATACATTGAATCGGACATATTGTCTCATACCAAAGCAATATGATATCGCTATATTGCTAACTGCTAATTGGTAGTTACTTTATTGTTGTGTTGCTATATTGCTATATTGCTCCGGTGTGAGGGCCCACTAATGTTACGTAGGCATTTATGTCAGAGCCTTCGATTGTATACTTGTGGTAACCCGGGAAAAAAATGTAGATCTGCAGAGATCTCCATTTTGATACTACATATTTTTTACTGGTTTTTGATCTGTGGAGACTTGCAAAGATCTACAATAGTCTACAAAGATCTACAACGGTCTACAAAGATCTAAAACGATCTACAAAGATCTATGAAGATCATTTCAACGTTGAAAATTCATGAATTGTCTACGTTTTAATTTCTATCACGATCTACAACGATCTTTAGAGATCTTTGTAAATCCTTTTAGATTTATGTAGGTCATTTTAGATCTTTGCAAGTCTCCACAGATGGAAAAATATAATGTTGTCTTAAGGGGTTAAGTGTAGTCAGAGACATGAAAAAATGACAATTTTAAATAATTTTTTTTTGCCAGTAAATTATTTTATTTTATAAAAGTAAAAACATAGCATCATTAAATAAGGTTTCGACTTGACTTGACAGAAATTTTAGAAAAAAAATTAATAATTTTAAAAGTAATGGCTGTTTGTGTTGATCCAGTTCCAACCGAAGCTCCTTGCGGTGATCATCACTTATCCTTGGAGATTCATCCAAATTCAATCGGACAAAAAAATAGTTTTAATAATAGATAATCTAGTGCCTGATCGAAGCTTTTTTCTTTCTTTCTTAAATTAACAAAATGGCAGCCTCAGGAAATTTTTTTCAAGATTTTCGGGAAAAAAACTAACAGTTAATTGTTTATAACAAATCGAAATTAAAAAAAAAATCCTTCGATCAGGCACTAGTTTTTTCATGTTTTCAAAAAGCTGTATAAATTTCATTAAAATCTACCGAGCGGTTATCGAGTTACAGTGGTCACCAGTTCAAAAAACATAGTTTTGAGAAAAACGCATTTAATGTTTTACACTCAATTTACGTCAAGTAATATACGTATTATTTAATTACCTACATCGAGTCAACTATTCCTGGGCCATAAAATAGTTTTTCAGCCGTTGTAGCAGCTTCCAAAAATGCAAAAAACAAAAATCGATTTCTTGAAAATTCTGAGTACACCTAACCCCTTAAAAACATCCCCTTAAAAATGGGATTTTTTTAAAACGAGAGCTAAGAATTTAGGTAATTTAAATAAACTAACAATATCAATATTTTCAGGAGATGCTATAAATTGTTATAAATGTGATGGATACTTATGTGAAGACCTCAAGTATAAAGATCAATGGGGAATAATAACATGCAATAAAACCAACATTGGCAGAAGTTCAGTTGGTCAAGATGAAATTAAACCACGTGATTATAATGATAAGCTTACTTTCGTTTGCCAGAAAACAGCTCTATATGGAAAAGGTAGGATTATGCTCGGTATAATAAATTAATTAAGGGGTTACATGGGTTTCGTCGGGTAATAAAAGGCCTATTTTCAATATTTTTTTTCTATGTAAAAAATTATTTGTTTAATTCAAACTTTTTTCTGTCTTATAGATACATCTTTAAAGAATAATTTCTGAAATTTTCAAAAAAAAATAATTAAAACTCCTCCATTGTGACGTCATTTCCGGTGACCCCTCGAAAAAAAGGTGCGTCCGCGTTGTCAGCATAACTCCTGACAGGATCATATAAAATGAAAAAACAAAAATAAGTGTTTTAGTTAAGACCATAAACTCGTGCTTGAACGAAGGAAAGAAAAAAAAAGTAAAAATTGGAATTTTGGCAGACATTTTTCCAAAAAAATGAAAATTTCGGTCAAATTTGCTTGACATTTTGTTTTTTTTTTTAAATAGTTGTAATTGAAAAAAAAATCCTTCGTCCAAGCACGAGTAAATTGTATCTCGAACACCTGTGTAAAATTTCATCAAGATCGGTTGAGTAGTTTTCGAAAACATTTGACAACCGACTTTGAAAACACGGTTCCGAGAAAAACGCGTTAAAGTTTTGAGTAACAATAAAAGTGGAAAAAAAAAAGTTTTTTGTAACTTACAGTGAATCGTCGATTCCTGGGCCATAAAGTAAAGATCCTGCAGCAGTTGCAATGTCCAGGGCATCCTTTTGCTCCTGTCGATGACGGATTCTGGCTTCGCTATACTCAGGTATAGTGAGCAGCTGCTCACTATACCTGAGCGCGCCTATACCTGACTTGGAGCGCACACCTTCCAAAGTCTGTATCTCCGAAACTATTATTCGGATCGACTTGAAAATTTAGGATAATATTCTTGAGATGTTGTAGAAATTAATAAGCCAAAACAAAAAAAATCGATTTTTTGAACCCACGAAACCCATGTAACCCCTTAATGGAATTTACTACCTCGGATGCACTTTGAATGGGGTGTAAAACTTATAGATTTTAGTGTTTTTTAAAGACTTTCCAGCGGATTAATTCCAAAATATCAAATGTTCAGAGAAAATTTTTCAGGCAAAAGATTCATGGTTTTGAAATGGCTAAATATTGACATCAAGGGTTTACCTTGAAAAGGTCGCCATTATAAGTTTTCAGGTTCAACTTTTCTTTTTCAAATGTAAACTTACATTTTTTGTTGCAGATTCGTAATTATCGGGGGAAAATAAGTAACTTTGTCTGAAACTTTGATAAGAGGGAAAACAAACAGTAATTTCAGGATTTTCAATAATTTTTTACTCTGATGCTTAGATTTTAACAAGAATTATGGAATAGTTTTTATTTATTTGTACTTCGTTTTTTTTTAAATTTCAAAAAATTTCTTTTAAGCATTTTTTTTTAAATTAATAATAATTTTTTTTTTAATTATCTGAGAATCCTTGCCTAAGTCTAAACACTTCTTTTCTCTTATATTTTTTTATAGATTGGTATAAAATTATATTTATATTATAGATTGAATATCCAGAAATTTGTTTTTGTTTTGCTCCATATCATAAAAATTGACATTTTCTGAAAAAATAATCCATGTAAGAGTTGCCTACTTTTCCTCGTAAATTACGAATGTATAACAAGAATTATGGGATTAGATTTGAAAAAGAAAAGTTGAACTAGAGCTGGGCGCGTGAGTACTTTTTTGCTCACGATAACGAACGCTCACGAGTAAATTTTTTTTAGTCACGCCCGCTCACTCACGGTCTCAGAAATAAAAATCACGAACACGCACGCTCACGAATTTTTTTTTACTCACGCCCGATCACGCACGGCGGGTCACGGTCGTGTCACGATTTTAATATGAAATAAATAAAATTTTGTATTAATTTTTTAATTAATTTTTTTCCGTGCAATATAATTATGTATATAAATATGTATGTATACTTTATATTTGTATTATTTCTTTTAAACTACATTTTTCCAAAAAAATTGATAAAATGGAAATAAAACATCGTACGTAATAGTAACAATCAATACATTTGAAAATCAAGCTGTCTAAAGAGACCAGCAGGTTTCATAGACAAACCCCCTTTTTATAAAAAAAAAAAACATTTCAAAATCTGAGGGATTATTAACATGTCTACAAAGTGATTTTAAATTTCTTTCAAGTTGGCAACGCTGACTATGTATTTTATAGTGCTTCTTTTTTGTAATTCTAATTGTAGTCAATTGTAGCATTTCGTATTAACAATGAAATATGTGAAACGAATCCAAACGTATCATTTTCAAAATATACATTGTCACGGACTCACGGAAGACATAAATGTACTCACGCACGGTCACGCACGATTGTTTTAATGTTACTCACCATCACGCACGCTCACGAACCAATATTTGAAAATCGCTCACGCTCACGCCGGGTCACGGCAGTGACCCGGCGTGACCCGAAGAATTCACGGCCCGCGCCCAGCTCTAAGTTGAACCTGAAAACCCATCATGGTTACCTTTTCAAGGTCAATCTATCTTGTCAATATTTAGACCCTTTAAATCCATGAAACTTTTTTCTGGAACATTTTCTCTGAAAACTCGTTATTTTGGAAATATTCCGCAGGAAATTCCTTATAAAAACACCTAGTATAACATTTATAAAAATAGTCTATTGCTTGAATCTTTGAATTTCTTTTAATGCACCCTTTTAATATATGAATATTTTTATTTATGATTTCTTTCTATAATTTATTTATATTTTTTTAATTAATTGTTGTTTTCAATGTCTGTACGAATAACTTTTACACCCTTGTAATTAGCAATGTAAATAAAAATATATTCTATTCATAGAGAATATTACAGAATTTATAGTCCGTTCAAAGTATTTACAAGCTAAAAAATATTTATAAATTTTTTTAATCCATTAAATTATTGTTTCATTCTAATATAAATGAAAGTAAACGTTTTCGTATATGGAGTTAAAAAATATAGACAAAATATACATATAAACATAGTTTCAGCTTTAAAATACTTTCTAACAATAAGATTGATTTAAAAATTAAAACCATTATTTAAAATTTTAAATTTCAAACTCTGCTAAATGAATACAATAACATTTATCTATATCTTTTTATCTCCATAAACTAGAACAAAGTTTACAAAAAAAATATTTGTATATTTTTGTTTGCATTATAATCTTTTAACAATGTTTGCAATGATTTAAATTTAATTTTACAATTTTTTTTTGCTAAATACATTTTTTTCAGGTGACGGAAAACTGATTACAATTTCTAGAGGATGTGATACCAAAGAAATAAATTTATGTGCTATAGAAAGCGAACTACCCTCTGTTGATGTTAAATGTCAGTCTTGTGAAAAAAATTTATGTAATAACTCGAATATTGTAGTATCGTCTATATTGACAATAAGTTTGGCAATGATAATGTCTCTAAAATATATGTAAAATGCACCCTAAAAACATATATTTTGAATACATTCTGTTATTCTGTTTTGAGTAAATCATTATAGTCGCAAATAATTTTTATTACTTGAAAATAGGAAAGGGGGAGGTATTTCATCAATTAATGTTTATTTATAGTTATTCTATTTTTAATACATATATTCAAAATTCAAAATGTTAGAAACTCAATTGTATTTTATTTTATGGTAATTTTTAATATGGTATGTTAAACTGCATTGGTTTATATTTTTTGTAATTTTATATAATAAAAATCAATAAAAATTGTAAATTATTTTTTATGTTTATTGCTACCTCGCCATACCCAAAGCATACACTGGTTGAAACGTTGACTTGTGTCAAGAAATTCTTATTTTAAATGTACAATAATGAACATATATAACGAAAACAAAAATATTAATTTTTTGGCCCAAGTAAAAAATGATTACAATAGTATATATTGTGTAGCAAGGGTTGAAACAAGACGATTTCTGACGAAAGCGAGAGTTGACTGCCCGAGCGAAGCGAGGGCTGTCATCGCCCTGGTCTGAAATCGTCTTTGTTTCATCCCGTGCCACACACGCTATTTTTCATATCACATGCATTGAAATAACGAGTTTTGATTTCTGTAGCCAGTCGAAGTAAGACTATTTCAGACAAATAGCGCAGTAATATCTTATACTATTTTAATAATAGAATAATTCAGAAATAAGATCCGCTTTTGTTTATTACAAATGCGATTCTGACAGACTTGAAATAAATAATAAATAAATGAATGTGCTGGGCAGAAACAACGTTGTTTCTTTGTTTCTGCTCGGTACAATCGCATTGGTCTGAAATTGTCTTGTTTCGACTGTCAAAACAGGGTTCAAAACTAGTTGTTTCTATGCATGTAATATGAAAAATAATTATTGAATCATTTTTCAAACAGGAAAAAAATTTGTTCTCCGATTTCATTTGCACTTTTACATTTTTTACATTTTTTCAGGTCAAGACAATTTATTTTCATTCTGTGTTTATCTGTCTCTCTGCGTGTGTCAGTCTGTTCCCTGAATATTAATGAAAATTGGTTTAATTGTTGGGAGAGAGTGATGGTATCCCAAAATTATCATTTTAAAATTTTTTATAATGTCATTTGCCGAGCATTTAATTTTCTATAAAAAGGTCACTGCCATATACATAATAAAATAATCTCTTACAAAAAAAAAATTTCGATCTTTTTTATCGAATTTATTTTCTGATGAAATTGTATAATTTTTTTAAACCAATAGCAGTTCAACTGAATATAATTAAAAAATTATTCTATTTATTACTGTACATCCACTTTAACAAACTTATTTGTCGATTTTCTAATTTGAAAAACACTTTTCAATAATATGAATAACAATATAAAAAAAACTATTTTCAGTTATTAATTTATTCTTTTAGCTAAAATATTACACCTTTTTTAGGTGTGTATAAGTAAACATTTGCGAACTGATATCGGGAAATACGTTGTATTATTACATGTATGAGATATTGAAAAATAGATATATGTAGATATAGTTATTAATTTACATTTTTATATTGTCCAGTTTAGTTTTGATTTTTCGATGTTATTAGACTATATTGTTAATTAGATTTATGACAAAATGGTGAAGTTTACGTTAGCTGTACTTTTTGTTACATTGTTAATATATAAAGAAGGTTAGATATAATTTTATATATTTTTTTATCTTTAAGCTTTTTTTAAAGGAGCTTACATTAATTACGTAAGGGTAAATTTGAAATTTTAAACCCTCTTACCGTCCCTTGTAAGTGTACGTAAGTTTTTGGTGCCCCTTTATCCCCATTTTTCTATTGAACATGTTGATTTAATTAATATACATGGTGTTCAAGATAAGCGTGAAATGCATGGGGATTTCTTAAACGGTAATAGATACAGATTTAGTTAAATAAGATTAATTATTTGCAAAGAAAGGCTGAGTAAATGGCTATAACTATTTTGTCAAAGTAAATAGGTATTAAAGAACTTTTGTGTAGAATTGATTGGTATGTTTAGAATTTTTATATCACTTTTTATCAATTTACTAGCCCTAATTTTTTTTTGGCTACTAAGTTTGTTATAGCATCCAAAGATAAGTCACTTGTTATACTTACCACCGGCGCCGACTACGGGGGGCGAGGGGGGCGATCTCCCCCCCAGATATTATACCAGGGGGGCTTCGCCCCCCCATGCGCAACTAAACTCTAGTTTCTTTTAAATTAAATATACTTTTGTCAATAAGATTTTTACTTAAAAAAAGGTGTAAATATTCAAATACTTGTCACTTGAGTAAAAATGATCACTAAAAATTTCTTCAAAAAGGAAATTAATACTAAAACATCTTTTATTATCCTTAGCTTAGTTAGATCAACAGCTTTAAAAAAAACTCTACGACTTTTCTACACTTTACTATATTTTCATCTAAAATCGTCGTTTACGTTTCATGAGCCTCTGTAAATTAAATATAAATGAAACGTCCACTTTTCAATTATTTCAAATAATTAAAGTTTGATCGATTTTTATCGAAACTACAATAATTTGATGAAAAAAAATTTTTTTTTCACATTATTAGTTGCGTTTCTGAAATTTTTGTCGTTATTACGAAATTTAGATATTGCACATTTTTTAAGGAAATTTTTTGCACCCCCCGCCCCCCCCCCCCAAATTATGAAAATCTCGCCCCCCCCAGGTTAAATGAAAAGTCGGCGCCTATGATACTTACTACCGAAAAAATACATTATTTTTATAATAGTTTCTTGTTTTCAAATATTCATTTGTTTTTTTGATTGTTATTGTTTAACACTTTTATTTAGTACTTCAACTTATTTTCGAAAATAAATATGACATGTGACATATCGTTATAAAGTAGAGTAAAAACACGTTCAAGTATGCTATAGCAAAGTTAGTGGTCCGTAAGAAAAACTAAAGTTAGGGCTAATGACTCGGAAACTAAAAGTGATATAAAAATTCTAAACACACCAATCAATTCTACATAAAAAAGTATTTCAAAAAACTGCAAACAAAAAGGACCTATCAACTTTGATAAAAAAATTATAGCCATTTAAAGAAATTCCTAAACAGTTTTTATTTGTGTAATCCGCCTCAACCACATAAAAATATTAATATTTTTGATTGTAATAATATTCACCCTTTCCTTACAAATAATTCATCTTATTTAACTATATCTATATCTCGTACCGTTTAGGATATCCCAATGCATTTCACACTTATCTTGGACACCCTGTATAAAAAAGTAATGCAACAACGCGAAACTTTTCCTACTCCCAAAGCCTTAAGTACGTAGTTAACGGAGTGTTTCTAACTACATGTGAAAAGGTTTGTTTAAAGCAAAAGGAAATACAGTCGAAACTGGTTATAACGACATCGGTTAATACAACATATCGATTTTAACGACTCAAAATAAAAATCCGACTGAATCCCATATAATTGCTTATTTATCGGTTTTTATGACTATCGTCTTTTACGACCTCATATGCCTGGTCCCTTCGATGTCATTATAAGCAATTTCGACTGTTTTGTTTAATACAAAAAATTTGTTCGATATATGAGTATATGAAACATGTCTTGATCCAATTAATTTTTTTCTGTGTAGTTGTTAGGAAGCAAATAACGAAATAAAATTTTACTTAGGCCTTTATGTCATTGAGCCCTCAATTTTTTACTTATGGTATAATCAAATAAAAATATTTCTAATGTGCTTTCTCAATATCATTTCTTGATATGTTTCTTTTGTGTTTTACTCACATCAGTTATTTTAAATTAACAATGTAAATATTTTTAGGATCAGCGCTAAATTGTTATAAATGTGAAGGATATTTATGTGAAGACATCCAGTATAAAGATCAATGGAGAACAATAACATGTGATAGATCCAACATTGGTAGGAGAATTGGTCAAGATGAAATTCAATCACGTGTTGATAATAATAACCCTACTTTCGTTTGCCAAAAAACAGCAATATATGGAAGAGGTAAAAGGTTTATGTCCGGTATAATAAAGATATATTTACATTTTAACGAATGTGCAGTGAAAAAAAAAACGGTAGTAAAACAATGGCTGTATGTGTCATTTAAAATGAGACAATCAAATAACTCAAAAACAAAGGAAAATGTTTTAAATAAATGTTTGATTTCAAGGAGGAAATAGAATGGATATCGTTTGGTGGATGTTTTGAAGGTTATTTAAAGATCAACATTGTTTTTAAAATAAAAACCTATTAGGGCATTTTTTCACATTCCGGTCTATGATTCTTTTTTCACTCGCTGGCATTCTTATGCGGTGTTTATTCGCTGGGTGCAAAGTAGGTAGTGGGGGAAACGAAATCGATCACAGCGCACAACGTGGCAAAAAATAATACTTTTGGTGGACTAACTGTAATTTTTAATAGGCTCGTTTTTAACTGAAAATAGAAAGATCAACATGGTTAATCCCACTATAGACTATGTGCAAGGGGGTGGAGTTAGAAATAATGTCGATGCGAGTGTTCGTGGTGACCAATATTGTAAAATTATCGGCGCCAAAATTTGAGGTTATGCTGTCAATGTAAACGAATTAATTATTTCTCTGTTATACGTCATAATTAAAGAGAAAAAGATACCCAAAATAAATAATTTTCACGTACATTTTATGCTATACTATTTATATTATATGCAAACAGCTAAATTAAATGATATTTGTTTAATAAAAAATTTCACGGTAGTAAACATATTAAACAATGATAAAAAGAGAGTTGAATCCATTCAATCCTTCTCTATTACCCGCTAGCGGCGCTATTAGACTTCGTGCACATAGCCAAAAGTCATAAATAATCGTCTAAAATGTATATATTACGATATTTTAATGAAATTATTTGTTTGTTAATACGTCAAAGTCCACCCAAGTTGCTACTAAAGTCCACCCGTTAGTTGGCGCTGTCATCGCGCACGCTGCGAATATCGAAAAAACAAAACAGAAACATCGTGTCTTTAAAATACTTCGTATTTAAAAATGTATAGGGTTTATTGCTTTTCTGTCATAAAAACACCGTGTTTCTGTTTTGTTTTCTTGGTGTAAACACCGCATTAGGGCCGATGCAGTTGGGGTGATACTTGTAGATCAGCAGTGCTCAGTAAGTGTTACTTTCTTGGTTTATTATATTTCAGAAGGAAGTAATAAAAATTGTAAGTAGGCATAAAAAGACAGTATTAGGTTAGGTTAGGTTAGGTTCATCATCTGTTGACTATTAGGAAGTTTTATTACACTGTACCAGATAGATGACACCTTTGTTAAGTAAATTTGCATGAGTAAAAACTTTTTTGATTTCTTGATTGAATGGTACAATATCAAGCATCAAAATACTACAATGATGCCCGGTATTATAAAGGACCTAGCTTTGCAAGCTAGCTAGCACTCATAAATGATGTTATTAATTTTGTTATATTCCCTATGGATTAGCTATGGAATTTAGAGCAGTGATACTTCAACGTATTGTAACATAGTTGGCGACTCTGACCGTATAAAAAAATGTTCATAATAACAACATGTTTTAATACCGTTAGTGTTTACATACAACGCTCGCACGAAAGTTGTCAAAGTCATCACAAAACTCCAAGAGAACTGTCATATAAGTTTGATATCTCATTTGAGAGTGCTAGCAAGCTTGCAAAGTTGCTAGCTTCTTTATAATACCGAACATGAGAGTATAATGTTTTGCCCGGCATCCAATTTGCCGGTGTGTGAAAAAACGCCTGTATAATTTTTATTTTAGAATCTTATTCGATTTCACAAATTAAATATTTAGTAAAAAAAATTCTGAAACATTTTTATGTCATTTAAATAACTATAGAGATTTTGAGTTTTTGATAATTTTTTACTTATAAACTACTAATTTTTGCATAAAATTGCGAAACAAAACATGATAAGAATTTTAGATAAATAATGAAAATAATAATATTTTATTTTTAAATAACTTTTCGTCTATCCTGCAATTTTAATTCTTTATTTTACTGGACATTAAATTATTGCTATTATGTCACTTTAGTTTTTACAATAAAATCGAATAAAAAATCCATATTTATCTGTGACAACCCTCTAAAAATCATGGAATTATTGTTTTTATTATTTTTATCTCGTAAGCCCATTATGGTTTACTGTTATGAATTACTAACAATAAGGTCCGGTATTATAAACGACCTAGCAAATTTGTTAGCTTGCAAGCACTCGTACATGAGGTTATTAATTTTGTTATAGTATCTATGGATTAGTTATGGAATTTAGAGCAGTGACACTTCAACGTATTGTAACACAGTTGGCGACTCTGACCATATAAAATCATAGACATAGAGATATAGACAGCGCATTCGTATTTAACATAATGGTGTAATATGGGTGTAACATATGTTCTGTAAGTGAGAGAGAGATGCATGTCGTTTGGAAAATAACATATATGATTTCCAAACATCTTCTGTCTCTCTCATTTGACACGGCTCTTTTTACGAGTCAGATGCGCTGTCCATTTCTTTATGTCTATGATATAAAATAATGTTCATAATAGCACAACTGTTTTAATACCGTTGGTTTTTACATACAACGCCAGTGGCGTAGCGAGCATAATTGGCGCCCGGGGCACGATACCTTTTTGGCGCCCCCCCCCCCCAAAAAAAAAAACAGTAATATATAGAATATCGTCATCTAAGAAGCAACATGACATAACTCATTTTTGCAAAACTTTTCAGCAGGAAGAGAAACTTTCATTTTAATTTTGTTAAAGCTTTCAGTGGTATTTCAACACATAAAAATTTCAATGCAAAAAAAAAATTCAAAAAATTATATTAATTTTGAGAGGGTCTACAGGACATGCAAAATTTTTGTAGTCAAATCAAATAAATGATTATTGTAGATTATACTTTTTTCTTTAATTTACTTTTTTCTATTACTGTACGACCATTTTTGACCATGTTATGTGCATCAAAGCAAGAATTATATGTTTAACTTTAAGCGCTTATAACTAGAGAACAAATAATCGTAAAAAAATTTAAAGGCAGATTCGGAAAGCTGTTTTTTCGTTAACGCCCTTTAGTAGTTCATTTGATAAAAAATTATTTTCATTATGTAAAATACATTTGAAAGTGACCTATAAAATCGCATATAATCACGGGATCATTAAAGCGTCTGTTTTTTTTTAGTTAAAAGTATCCCTAAAATATCTGCGAAACCCCGAATCGCTTAGATTTCTTTTAACCCCAAGCGATCAAACATGCATATTGCTCTGAGAGCGTTAAAGGATCGTTCGAATTTTCTAACTTTTTAAAGGCTTTTTTGAATGACTGTTTCTCCGCGAAAAATGTTATTAAAACAGTTCTAAAAAATATATTTAAAAGCTGAAGCGTTATTTGAATTTTTTGTGTTGTTCCAGCTATTTAAAAATACCTTAAAATATTGAAAATTATAAGTGATCCGTTAATTTTACATAAGTATAGATATATTTATTATTAATAATTTCCGAAAAATCTTGTTTGTCTTGGGGACCATTTGGCGCCCCTCTGCGAGTGGCGCCCGGGGCATGATAGACCCCCTTGCCCCCCCCCCGCTACGCCACTGTACAACGCTTGCGCGAAATCTGTCAAAGTCATCAACAGAACTGTCATATAAGTTTGGTATCTCATTTGAGAGTGCTTGCTAGCTTGCAAATTTGCTAGGTCGTTTATAATACCGGACATAAGTATTATTTTTAGATGTTGAATATTCGGTAGACTAATATTTAGTATCGTAAATGAGCTAACAAATCTGTTAGCACTCTCAGATGAGATATCAAACTGATATGACAGTTATCTTTGAGTTTTTATAGTTTTTATAGTTGCATACGCAGAAAGTTGGTTTTTACCGTTTTTATTCAAGGTTACACTTTAGTAAATATATTTTACATACATTTGTTTTCACTTCATATGCATCAAAATATCCGTCAAAAACTCTAATGCCCGGTAGGTATTATCAACCAATTTAAAACTCCTTTAGCGCTAAATGCTCCTTTAAAGTAAATTTGGTGTATTACAAACGTGATTTAAATCAATAAGTATTTAAGGTCTCAATGAAAAATTTTCATAATATACGTTGTAAAGAAATACTGCAGAAAATTTAAAATCTATTTAATGAAATGTATTATACTTGGATCTGTTGATAATACGACAGTTAGTTGAAGGAGCATTTAGTTAAACTTGATACTGGGCGTAAGAGTCATATAAGATTGACTTAAATCTTTTTAATAATTAATTCAATATATTGTTTATTAAAAACTTTGAACGAAAAATAACGTTTGATATGATCCTACTACAGCATTTAGTTCAATCTAATTAGAAATTTTCTATAGTTAATAAACCATGATTTTTTTGGAAATTTGTATGAACTGTTTAATACCAATCATCGGCGCCGATTACGGGGGGGCGAGGGGGGCGATCGCCCCCCCAGATATTATACCAGGGGGGCTTCGCCCCCCCTGTGCAGTTGAACTCTAGTTTCTTTTAAATTAAATATACTTTTGTCAATAAGATTTTTACTTTAAAAAAAGGTGTAAATATTCAAATACTTGTCACTTGAGTAAAAATGATCACTAAAAATTTCTTCAAAAAGGAAATTAATATTAAAACATCTTTTATTTCCTTTACAAAGCTTAGTTAGATCAACAGCTTTAAAAAAAATTCTACGACTTTTCTACACTTTACTATATTTTCAGCTAAAATCGTCGTTTACGTTTCATGAGCCTCTGTAAATTAAATATAAATGTCCACTTTTCAATTATTTCAAATAATTAAAGTTTGATCGATTTTTATCGAAACTACAATAAATTGATGAAAAAAAATTTTTTTTTCGCATTATTAGTTGCGTTTCTGAAATTTTCGTCGTTATTACGAAAGTTGGATATTGCACATTTTTTAAGGAAATTTTTTGCACCCCCCTCCCAAATATTATGAAAATCTCGCCCCCCCAGGTTAAATGAAAAGTCGGCGCCTATGATACCAATATAACATTTATAGATATCCTAGGTATTCAAAGAACGACATTTCGGTCTTATAGATTTGAACGACTCTTACTCTTGAACTATTAGTTCTAGACATATACCATAAATACTTTCTTAAAGGAAATTTTAGTTACTGTAAAATTGTTCATAAACGGCAGTCACTTCTATTTATTTTTTGTAAATTTCTCATAGGCCTGCAATCTGGAACGTTTTATTTTTTTTTATTTTTGATTAAGAACATTTATTGGCACTAAAATAATCGAAGCGAAACTAACGTAATTTAAAAAAAATATAAATATTATTCCAAAACATTGAGTATCAGCTATAAAATGTTTTTGAGATTAAATTCAAAATTTCACATTGTCAAACGAATTCAAAAGAATGTATCTACATTTTTTAACTGAATAAAAACTTATGACAAAGATCACAAAAATATAAAAATGATCATAAATCAATTAGCTATATATGTTTGTATATAATCTTCTAACAATGCTTTAAATAGTTTATTTTTTTATAAAAATGTATTGCTGAATACATATTTTGTTTTTCAGGTACTGGCACTTTGATTACAGTTTCTAGAGGATGTGATACCAAAGAAGTAAACATATGTAAATTTTCTTCAGAAAATGAAATACCCTCTGTAGAAGTTAAATGCCATACTTGTGGAAAAAATTTATGTAATAACTCGAATATTGTAATGTCGTCTATTTTGACAATAAGTTTGGCAATGATTATGTCTCTGCAATATACGTAAAATGCCCCCTAAAAACTTATATAAACTAGCTGTCGGATCCAATTTTACCCGGGGATATAAAATTAAACTATATAACGTATAATGCTGTGGGGTGCGATCCTTTAGGTCCACACAATCAACTTCCCAACATGGTATGATTTACAATACTTGAATACTGAGTAATATTAATTATGGAAACAATAAGTAATCATTACTTATTGTTTCCATAATTAATATTACTATGTTATAGTTTGTAAATATTTTTTTTAATATGTATATGAAAAACTTTAATGGAATTTATCAGAAATAAAACTCACCCTTTGTATTATGAATATTAGTTTTCTAATATCCTAATAATGTCAATAATATAATGCACATTTTTAGAAAAACTAATCTGACAGTTTGAATTTTGAATTGTGTTGTTTCCAAGGCAACATGAATTATTAGATGTATTTATTAGTATGAAATTCAAATTTTGATGGTGGTTTTCATCCCTTTAATGGCTGTTTCGACCCATATAAAAAATAAATACTGAAATACACGTTTCATTATTTGTATTGTATAGTATTTATTCTAAGTTCCGACTAAATTCGACCAAGAAAAAAAAATAAAAATGAAAAAAACACCCTTTTTACCCCCGTAGGGGTTGAATTTCGAAAAATCCTTTCTTTCAGATCATATTCACGTCAAGACGCTTCGATTAGCACCCCAACGAAGTCAATAGCATTTTTTGTTCACGAGATTTCGTCCCGGAAAAAAATGACACGTACGTACGTACATACGTACGTACACACGTACGTACATACGTACGTACATACACACACACACACACAGACATTTTTCTGAAAATAGTGTCAATATACTCTAATGCCCTTGAAACATGAAAATATGTTAAAATTTTTGATTTCGATTTTCGGACCAATTACAATAACTCCCTATTGGGAAGTTAATAAAATAGGGGAGGGTATTTATTCAATACAAGTTTATTTATAGATTTTCTATTTTTAATGTTTAAAATATTGTTGGAAACTCAATTGTTATTTATTTTATGGTATTTTTTAACATTGAATGTAAACTGCAATGAAGTAATAAATACGTAAAATATTTTTTTGTAAATTTATATAATAAAAATCTATAAGAATTGTAAATATAATATTTATGTTTTTTGTTACATTGTCATATCCAAAGGATACACTGGTAAAAACGTTGACTTGTGTCATGAAATTCTTGTTTTAGATGTATAATAATGTACATATACCGGGTGTCCCAGATAACTTTTCCAGCATGGGGATCTCAGTATCTATAAGAGATACAGGTTTGGTTAAATGAGATGAATTATTTGTAAGGAAGGGGTGAGTATTACTACACAAAAAAATATTCATATTTCTATGTGGTTTAGGCGGTATACCCAAAAAACTGAAAATTCTGAATCTCTCATATAAAAAAATCTATGCTTTGAGTATAGACCTCTATAACTTATCATTTACATTAGACACTAGGCCAATTTTTAGTATTATATATTGATTTGTTTAAGTAATTAAAAAAAAATTAAAAATATATAATATAATCATTTATTTGTGAACCAAAGATTGAGAAACGTTAAATAAGATTATATTGTATTTAAATTTAAATTAAACCCCTCTGGTGTAGGAATAAGGAAGTAAAATTTGTTTCCACAAGTATTACACTGCACAGCAGTCCGGAAGACTCGATTCGGTGGCCAAATGTCGATTATTACAATTTACAGAAAACGTTTCATGTATTTAGTTTCTTGTATTTATTATTACTCGTATATCTAAATTTTAAGTCTCCATCGCCGGATCATACGGAAAGTTGCACAAGAAAAAATTTACTTGGGCTAATGTTTTATACAGGGTGGCCCAAGTAAAACGAAACGGGCGCGGTTTTGGTCATTTAAAATAAGATTTTGAGAAAGAGCTCGAACACGTCGATTTTGCTTTCAAGGGGGACATCTTTTGGTATAAAATTTTTGCAAGAATCTTTTCAACCCTCAGCGCTATGATCGCAACCCTTATAATTTTAAATAGCATGATATGGCAAGTGATACCTCATTTGAAAGGTTTTTTCATTCTGAATACGGTGCTTTTTGATTTTTTTCAAATCTGTTTAGTTTTAGTCAAGTTATTGACATTTTAAATTCTATAAATGCAATGATTTTTTAATAAAAAAACAAATATTTACAACTAAAATTCAAAACAAAGTAGGTTTATTTTATTATCAAATAATTCAGAAACATCCAATTTGGACATTTATTGAATTAATTAAAAAATTAAAAAAATTTAATTAAAAAAAATTTACCAACATCCAAAACTTTAATTAATTCAATAAATGTCCAAATTGGATGTTTTTGAATTATTTGATAATAAAATAAACCTACTTTGTTTTGAATTTTAGTTGAAAATTTTTTGTTTTTTGATCAGAAAATCATTGCACGTATTCAGAATGAAAAAACCTTTCAAATGAGGTATCACTTGCCATATCATGCTATTTAAAATTATAAGGGTTGCGATCATAGCGCTGAGGGTTGAAAAGATTCTTGCAAAAATTTTATACCAAAAGATGTCCCCCTTGAAAGCAAAATCGACGTGTTCGAGCTCTTTCTCAAAATCTTATTTTAAATGACCAAAACCGCGTCCGTTTCGTTTTACTTGGGCCACCCTGTATACATTGTACCATATATTAAAAAACTAGTTGTTTAATATATGATTGTACATATATCGAAAATTTCTTCCTCTTCTATATGTGCTTATTGTCGACTGGATTTTCTTAATATGAAAATATATTCTTTATCCAACTATATTATTGTTTCTCTTTAATGTAAAATTCCGAAAGCATAAATTTTATGTTTGTATTAATATTTCGAAAACAATATTTTCTATTGTTTTAAATAAACTGTTTTTATGCGTGAGCGAGTAGTAAAAAAAATTGATTCTTAAAAAAAATGATATTCTTGAAAAAAGGATTTAAGCAGAAATTAAAACTAAATAGGTCTCGTTGTGTGATATTTCGCGTAAAATTCATGAAAAAAAATGAAATCAGTGACAAAAAATTAAATAAATTTTACAAAAATTTGAAAATTTTATATTTTGGTCACTATTCTGATTTTTGAAATTTTTGTATGAAATTTAAAATCAATGTTAAAAAAAATATTTTTATTTAAATTGGTTAACCTTTTGATTTCTTGCAAAAATTTTGAGTTTCCCGGAGCACTGTGCATTGTGCAAATCGTGCACGCCAGTGTTTTTTAATGTGTGGTACACGAAATGACTTCAAAGTACATAATGTTTACAATCATTACATCCAGAATTAAGTATTCAAGTAACGAAAGTGAAATAATACCTCTCCCCATACCTCGATAACTATTCTTTAATGGAAGTACGCCAGTAAAATCAGTGTCTTAAAAGGGGTACGGGCATATGTTTGAGAAACACTGGTATACACTAATTGGAAAGCACTTATGGGAAAAATATAAAATATTATTATATTATGATAGACAGTTAGTTACTGCAGTAGCCTAATATTTGTTTTAATACACTGGTGTATTTGTAGTTGCATATGCTATAATTTCTGTAGGTGGAAAATTTATTACACTCGTCGCTTCGAACAACGTAGGCATCGGTAATTCAAAATCTCCTAACAACGTCAGCTAAAGGGGCATCCACCTCCGTGGATTTCGCACATAAATATAGCAGTCACGGTAGTATTGTTGTAGGGATAGGGAAGGTCGTTACATGGAGCGGTTGGCCAGTCGTTTCTCGGAGCGTACGTTAATAGGATGGTCGTCGTTTAGAGATTTGAGTGTACCATGTTTCATATTTTATTTTATTAAAAATCGGGTGCTACATGTTTTGAAAATATAAATAATCTTTATATGTCCAATATCGATATTATTCCATTTTCTTATTTTATCAATTTAATATTCAACGTAAATTTTGGCTGAGTTCTTAAAAAGTCATTCAAAGACAGATTAACGAACTTATTTGTCGATTTTCTAATTTGAAAAACACTTTTCAATAATATGAATAACGATATAAAAAACTATTTTAGTTATTCATTCATTCTTTAAGCTACATTTTTCCTAATATAAAACGACTTTGAAATCCTCAAAAATGACGTAATGTCCTCCAAAATAACTAATATGAAGTAATTGTTGAGAAAAGTATTTCACAATGACATTTTGTCTCAAAACAATATTTTCAAAACAGTAGATATGACGATATCTCGAAAACAGTTAGTCCAATTGTTTTGTGATAATTTTCCTATGTCCATGTAATTTTCACAATAATAACTATCTTGTCAACTATGATACAATCCTTGGTTAAAAAAATTATGTAGAAAATGGCAGACTTATTTAAAATGTATGTAATATATGTATATAGAAAATTTAAAAAAAAATGGTTTTTACAAAGAAGTTTGCCTATGTGAGTTTCGAGAACTATTGATCCGATTTTCATGCGATTTTTTCATAACTAGTCAGGTTTTCCAAGTTATAACAAGTTATCGGAATCAATTAGGATAAGGAAAAAGGAAAAAGTTTTAGAGTTAAAAAAACTCTATTAGATATTAAATAGTAATATTTACTGATAACTTTTAAAGGTCCCATTAAGGTGAAATGTTGTTTTTAAATGAAAACATATACATATTTTTTATTATGGTTTATTTTCTTATAACTGTAGTCCGGACGTTAAGAACTTTTCCTCTGCACTTTTTGATAGAAGCATGAAATTTGGTATGGTTGTATATTAAACCTTCCTTTACAAAACTAGAGACGGCGACATTTCAAAAACGCGTGTGGTCCCCATTTTAGGGGCAAAAATGTCTCCTCGGGTTTAGTTTTTCATATTTATCTCGCAAATGGTTATTCGTACAAAAAAATAGAGTGGGTCAAAAATAATGTACATTAAATTATAAACAAAAGTTGTTATTATAAATTTTACGATTAGAGTTCACCGTTGCCATTTAAATGGGGGTTAAAATTATGAGAAAATTTTCGCGCGCGCTAAAACTTGTGTTCTTCCTCAAATATCTCGTAAACGGCTTTTCTCATGTGAAAAATTTATATGACAAATATTTAAGAGCAGACAATTTTCTATCAGATATGTAAATCTGCTATACTATAAAATTATTTTTTAATGAATTTTGTTCATTACTAGTAGAATGACATAAATGACAATTTAAGAAAATTAACGATTCTCGTACAATTTTTTTTGTTTTATATAACTAAGCACTTTCAAAGTTATTCAATGGGTATTCTATAATAATTTATAAATATATATAGAAGGAACAAGAGAAAAAATTGTGTTAAATTGGCCTACATTTATCAATATATTAAAAATTAATTATTTGGAAAAAAAATTATATTTTTAGGGTTCCGAAGAAACCCTATTAATCTCACTTTGTCGTCCGTCCGTCCGTCCGTCCGTCCTAATCACTCTAAGCTCAATAGCTCGTAAACTATATAAGCTAGAACCTTGAAATTTTGACAGAATATGTAAAATAACACCCTCTAGTAAAATATGTACAAATATTTTCGAAAAATATTTTTTTAGGGGGAATGCTAAGAAGCTAAAGACACCCAAAAAAAATATTTTTTTTTATACCAAGGCAAGTGGCACATCAAAATGTGTAACCAAGCTAGTGTAATTTGATCCTTATTCTTATTTTTTTATAAATCAAAAATGGCGCCTACAGGGGGTTTTAAAGCAAATTCAAAAAACCAAAAAAAATGTATTCCAAGTCGTGTGGGATGTCAAAATGTACATCTCAGTGAGTAGAATATGACAGTATTTTTTATTTTTTTTATAAATCAAAAATGGCGCCTACAGGGGGCTCCAAGCAAAAAAAAATTGTCCACCCCCCTCTCTAACTCGGTAACTACTGACTCGAAAAATCTGAAAAAAATTAGGTAATGAGGCTTTGGTGAGACTACCAACGACAAATACTAAAGTCACCAATATCATTTCAAATTTTGGAGAAAAAGGGAGGGGTGTCATACATTTTTTTATTTTTATTTTTTTATCTGGGCATGTGGGGTGTCGAAATGTAGATCTCAGTGAGTAGAATATGACAGTATTTTTTATTTTTTTTATAAATCAAAAATGGCGCCTACAGGGGGCTCCAAGCAAAAAAAATTTGTCCACCCCCCCCCTCTAACTCGGTAACTACTGACTCGAAAAATCTGGAAAAAATTAGGTAATGAGACTTTGGTGAGACTACCAACGACAAATACCAAAGTCACCAATATCATTTCAAATTTTGGAGAAAAATGGAGGGGTGTCATACATTTTTTTATTTTTATTTTTTTATCTGGGCATGTGGGGTGTCGAAATGTAGATCTCAATGAGTAGAATATGACAGTATTTTTTATTTTTTTTATAAATCAAAAATGGCACCTACAGGGGGCTTCAAGTAAACAACAATTTGTCCACCCCTCTCTAGCTCGGTAAATACTGACTCAAAAAATCTGAAAAAAATTGGTAATGGGGTTTTTATAATACTAGTAACGACAAATACTAAAATCAACAATATCATTTCAAATTTTGAAAAATAGAAATGGGCGTCATGGAATTTTTTTTAGTTTCATATCTAGGCTTGTGGGGTGTCAAAATGTAGATCTGAATTAATAGAATATGATCCTATTTTTTATATTTATTTTTAACTCAAATATGCACCTGTAAATTGCTCTAAACAGTCAACGTAGTATATACTTCGGAACCCTTATGGCATACACTGGTGTATGTCTTGACAAATTTTTTTAATTATAAAGTACATCCTGTATAATGTATTATGTGTATTTATGTTATCAATATTGCAAAACACTAAAATTTTAAATATTTATAGGCGAAAAACATGTTTTTTTATTATTTTTTGCTGGAAAAACATCTATTAATACTGGCGCTGAATTACTTGATAGCCCCTATTTGATACACAAACCTTCAAGCGTCCAAAACTAGGGATGAATAGATTCGTCATTAAATTTAGAATATTAAACAGTTAACTATTATTTACTAGTGATTATATTTTTTGTGTAATTTGAGGTTGAAATTAACGACAACTAGTCGATAACAGTAAAATTTGTGTCCGATATATCGCTCTAATATCGCTCTTAACGTCCGGACTACTGCTGAACAATTGGTTTTAGAGAAAAGTTTTTCGACAAATTATATTTCTCACGAGTCTTGAAGCTTCCGCGGTGATCTCGATATGGATAATGGCTTCTGGGTGTAAGCCGCGTCGATTTGGTCATGTTATCGGACAACGTTTCGACACACATTGCAGTGGACATCATCAGGGCTCTTCTAAAAGATGTCATATTTCTCACGATGTAAGAAACAATTGTCCTTACATATTTTTTTTTAATTTTCAATAATTTAAGTGGGGGACTGATGACACGGAACACTAATTGTGCAAGTATAGCTTGCATTTGACCGATTTATTTTAAATTTATTAATAATATATACCTAATAATAAATATAAGCCAAAAAAATCTAATAAATTTCTAAAATAACTGTTTTATAAGATCAAATTTTTTTTTTACTTTTTCTTAAATTCTTCCCTTAAGTGGCCTCTATCAAGTTAAGCTTAGCATCCTTAAGTTACCTTAACCATTTCAGCCCTAGATTCTTACTTAGCAAAATAAAATATTTTTTGCATTAATTATTCATTGGAGTACCTGTAAGTAGACACATCCTCATCAATTTTGAAATAGTTTTTTAAGCATAAAAACTAGTAAATCGTGGATAATGTCATCACTAGGTCTCTAAGATAAAAATTAAATAAAAACAAGTATACTTTTCATTTATTTGAAACGATATATTTTATAAAAAAAAATCAGACCAATTTATTTAAGATAAAAGCTCTGCAAATATCCAGCGACAAAAACCACAACCAGGGCCGAAAGGGTTAATGCAGTCCTGGTCTCAAGGTGTAAATTCTCCTTAATACGGTACTGAATAGCCGAAAATCTTTGCAAAATATCATGAAACTCCCAGAGATTCTAAATAATACAACGATAAAAAAAGCGAAACTCGGCGCTAGAGAAATTTAAATGGGTATAGTGAAATTATATTATAGATTGTAGCGTATACTAGAGAATAGTTCGTAGGGGGAAATCTCTTGTAGGCAGCACGACGGCGGGAAGGAGGGGGGGGGGGGGGTCACTGGCGGCAAAGTGCGGGTTGTGGCCCGCTTCGTTATTCACTTGTCTTCGTACTCTTATATTGTTGTGATATCGTGCGCTGGACACACAAAAATAAATAACTATAAATTCGATATGGCGAAATTCGAAAACAGTGTTATTCTTGCGGCAGTTCTTCTTTTTGGATTTATACATTGTGGTGAGTTTTTTTTTACTATTTTCTTCACTGTTCAATTATTGACAACTTTAATTATTTTAATCCTTAATAAGGATTTGATTATGGCTGTCAATTGAAAGATAATTTGATTTTTTGATGCAAGAAAACTGTTTTTTTTAAATATAATTTTATAAAGTGTTTTCACTGTATGTAAGGTAATGAGTTCTATTATTGACCGTCATACAATTACTGACCACTTATTTTGTTTTTACAAAACTTAAAGGTTTGATGGCTCTCAATCAATAAATAATTTTTCATTTGATAATTTCTTTCAAATAAAGAGAAATTTCGCATTGTTTTGGTCATTATTTTAACTACTGTTTATTAAAAATGAAAAACAAAATTGAGTGGACAATAATAGGAACAAATGCGCATTATAATTTGACTTGATTTTAGATGGAATGTGTTTTTTTCTGTTCAATATCGTTTTATAGCATTTATCAAAATTATAAAAACATAAATTTCCACGGTATTATCAACCAATATAAAGCTTTTTTTTAGTACAAAATGTTATTTTAAAATGGATTTTTTTTTATTACCAACGTGATTTAAATGTCATATCATACATATATATGTATTTAAAATCATATGTAGTTAAATGCTAAGCTTCCATAGAAAAATGTATATAATATGCGTTGTATACTTGTATAAACATAGTTCAGAATATTTGAAATCACTTTAATGAAATGTATTATGCTTGGTTCTGTTGATAATACAGTGCAAAATTTAAATGCAAATTTAAGCTAAATGACAGTTAGTTAAATGTCTATTATAGTAATATCGGAGGTATAATTTATAACAATATAAGTAGGTACCTAAATTATAATAATTTGTATTTCTTATTCTTCTTCTTATTCTGCTTCTGTTGGCGTTCTTAAATTTGTATTTATATTTTTTAAAAGCAAACATTTTATTTTATCGAATATGTTATCATAATTTTTTATTATTAAAATAAGTGGTCCTTTATCGATTTTAGTAAAACTATACTAGATGTAAAATGAAAGTTTGTTTTACTTCCCGTTGTGTAATTATAGTAGTTTATATAGTCATTAAATAAATTTAAACACAATTATATAAACAAAAACGAATATTCAAATAAATATAAACTAAATATTGTAAGAACTATGTAAGAGGTTTAAATTGTTGAAACAATGACCTAACGGATGTTAAATGGAGTTTTTATCATATTAACCCTTAGCTGCCACTGTAGGGTACCAGACGCCCCACATTGATTTAAGTTCAATGTAAGCTGTTTATTTTACAAGGTTTTCAATTTTTTAAATATATTAAATATTATATAAATTTTTAAATAAGCGATTGGAGTGCATTCTGTATCGTTCGAAGATGATAGAGGAATTTTATTGAATTCCTCTATTGAATTTTATTGAGTAGTTAACATTTTAGTGTCTGGGATACGAGGTGGCCCCAGTGTGGCAGGTATGTTATTCTAGAGAGGTGGGGCAGCTAAGGGTTAATATAGAACTGATGAATTTTGTGACATATACAAAATTTCTGCATACGAGCTGTTTCCAATAGCATAACTGTGGGTTGATGAACCTGACCCCCGCTGGGGGCGCTAGGCCTAGAGGGCGGCAGTATTGGTGAAAATAACATTATCGGGATTAAAAGTCAAAAAAAGTTTTCAGAAATCGAAAATCACTTTGAAAGTTTAAGGGTGGCAAAATCCTAATCAAAAATAACAGAGGGTGCAAAAGTGAGTATTTGGCTGGTTTTGAGGTAGTAGTAAAATTAGTTGAAAGTCTTATTGTGGATTGGGGGGGGGGGGGGGTATTTGAAGTAGCAACGAAAAAAACGGTCTTCAAATACAGCAGTAATTTTATTAATTTTAATTGTATATGCATATTATTACCAATATGATCTTTCCAATTTAAAGAATATCAGCGATTTAAATACCCAATGTAACATTTGTTGATAGGTTAAAGGTTAAATGTTAATTTGAAATTATAAAGTAAATATGCATATTTAATATATTTTTAATTAGTCACATATAATCTAGATTTTAATTACAGATAGGTTTATATGTATATATTCAGTGGCGTACCCATGGGGTGGGCTAGATGTCATCCCCTCTCCTTCCCATTTTGTCAATATACATTACTGAATTTAACAATTATGTTTGATAAAAAATGAAAATTAAGTATAATTACAACAACAAAAAATTACCCGCCCCTCTTTGATTTTTTTTGGGTATACAGAAGTATATTTGCATATTGCAACGTGAATTAAAGTATTTTAATATTATATAATTTATAACCTTGGACATGCATTGTATTCAAGTTATAAAAAGACATAAACAACATTTTAATTCTGAAGGTACATATACGATATACTTATGTATTATTTTTTTCAATTTTTCGTGTAAAAAAGTCTGTAGAAAAGGATAAATATTTTTTATTTATTATTAAAAATTTTCTATTTCTCAATATGAGCACTGTTAGTTAATGAGTTTTTTAACAAAATATTTTACTGATACCTATATGAATATAAAAATGTCGATTGTTATATTATAATTTTTGTAAGCTAAAATATTACATATCTTCTTTCAAAATAAGGATAAAAAGCTTTAAATAAGAACACAAAACAATGTTTATTTTTGTGAAATAACCATAGGTGGGCACAGTTAATTGAAAAGTTAACTTCGTTAAGCGTTAATTCGTTAATTCGTTTATAAAAAAAGTTAACTTCGTTAATCGTTAAAGCGTTAAAATTCCGAAAATTTAAGTTAAAGTTAACCGTTAAAATTTAACCATCCAAAATGTTTGAAGACCTTTTTTTGCTATTTCGACAACTTTCTTATGTACAAATTTTCTTTCTTATGTACTTGTCAACCAATGTAACGGACTAAGTTAACGGAAGTTAAATTTAACGGAAGTTTACAAAAGCGTTAACATTTTTTTGAGTTAACTTAAAAGTTAATCCGATAAGTATTTTGTTAACTTCGTTAATTAACGATTAACGGATTAACGAGTTAATGCCCACATATGGAAATAACAAAGTATCCTTTTAAAAAGTGTTAAATACGGGTCGGAAAGTTAAATGCCGTATAAAAAATTGAAAGAAATGAGTGTTTCACAACTTTGTAGGTACCTTTCCTGTAGAATTCATTAACTCAATTAATTTAATTCCAAAAGAATATTAATCTTTTAAATTATTGAAAAGGATAGTTTTTGGACTCGTGTTGATAAGAGTTGTAGTCAGTATTACACACTCCCAAGACAAAAAAACTGAGGCCCATTGAAAATTTTTGTATTTCCAAAAAAAATGAGAAAACATATTAGAACATATTATGTTAAAATTTTATTTTACTCTTTCTCACCCAAAAAGTTTTTTTAGTTATGTAACCCCCTCTCTTCTTGGCCCAAATCCATGTTCCTTACGAGGCCCTCAGTTATCTCAACTCTACACACCCTAAAAATGATACTATTTTTACAACCCTGTATCGTATACTTTCAATAATTTCATTGATAGGTATCCATTCTGTAATATTTATTTTTGTTAAGTTAGTCACTAGGACATATTCTCAAATACTACATAGGCAGTCGCGTGGGATTGTTGTGAGAATAGTTGGCCTTGACAGAATAATGGCCAACTTGATTTGGAGCCACGTAAACCCGGACAGTAAATTAACGATGATTCAATTAAAAAACATTCGCTTTATTTAAATACGTGCGATAATGTAATTCTATAAATTACGTAAATGTGGTTAAATTAGATGCAATGAATGAATGAATTATGAACTATTTTTAACGTTTTTGATGTAGAGCAATGGCGCAATTTTTGAAATTTACATATTGTTAGTTTCATATAGTGGATTAACTTTAGGGACACTTGGGTTTTATTTTATAATAGGAGCAGCGCAGTAACTACCACCTGAGCGATATCCAAAAAAAGTTTAAAATTAATAAGATGCAAATATAGTTAGGTATTAACGAAAAAAAATATTTTGCATATGACAGGGGCCCTCTCACATACTCTACCCTGAGGCCCTCGAGTTTCTAGTTACGGCCCTGATCAAAGAGGGCGCTATTTTCAGTTTTCGCCGGGGCTCAATCACTTCTAGCTACGCCATTGTGTAAACATAATATTACTGGAGTAATAAATTGCTTTTTCCGGAAAATCCCGGATGAGAACATAGAATGTACAATACTGTACAATGTACAGCAACCTCTACTGTAAGAAAAAGGTTGGGATCCCCTCCCAACTTTTTTCTTACATCAACCCCTTTAAAAAAATTATTTATTTATAGACTCCCTTACATTTTTAGATTCTAAAGAAAATAAACATACTACAATCTTATTGACAAAGTAGAAAGCAAAAAAAGGTTCACCTGAACTTCGTTGTACTGTATATTTAATAAATATACGACATTTATCAAAGATTGATATTTTTTCAGTTATAAAAATTTATTAATGTCGAAAAAAATAACAATATACCTACACATAATTTAAAATGAACGTAAAACTAATAATTAACGAAATATTTTTCAATCTTGCAAGCTTTTAAACTTGATAATCTTGTTGTAAATCTTACAGATTACGTGTTTATCTGAGACGCAATCAATTGTTTCATTAAATAAAGCAATTACTTAATCGATATTTATTGTTGGTAAACTTAAACGTACAAAAATATGTGTACAAAGTACATAATGAAAAAATCTAATTAATGAATCTAACTTTTGACAGACAACGCAGTAAAACTTTTATCAAGGTTACTCCAAGCAAAAATACAGTAATATTAATATTGTGGTTTTTACTTTATTTTTCTATATTCGATTATACTCTCTAAACTTGAAATAGTGAAATTTTCACTGTTTTTCCCAGTGATCAACTAATTCACTGGAAAAAAGTGAATTTTATCTATAAATAGTGAAAATTTTACTTTTTAAACAGTAGATTTTTTTTTCACTTGTTTGACTAATGACTCAAGAGTCAATCCACTCTATGATTAGTGAAAAGTGGTTTCATCTTTTTACCGCGTCACTGAGAGCGCCATATCCTACGTCGTTTTTCAAGTTCAGTTTTATACAAAACTTAACTCTCGCTAACGGTGTGATTTCACTTTGATTCAGTATATATACGGCATTTTAGCTAATATTAATGTAGGTATGGTATAAGTAATAATATTACGGTAAGTAATAAGCTGATATTTAATTGATAATAGATATTATATATGCTCTCTAAACCTGAAATAGTGAATTATCACTAATTCACAGTGTATATTCACTATTTGCCACAGCTAAAAGTCGGCCACTTGGAATTAGTGCATATACACTCATTTACCCAGTGAAATGATGCACTTATGAAAACAGTGAAATTCACTGATACATTAGAACTATTTGCCACTAATAACTACAGTGAATTTCACTGTTTAAATGAGTATATATGCACTAATTCCAAGTGGCCGACTTTTAGCTCTGGCAAATAGTGAATATACACTGTGAATTAATGATAATTCACTATTTCAGGTTTAGAGAGTAAACATTCAATTTAGTTGATGTAAAAGTTATCACTCAAGAGCTATAAATTATTGTTTATCACAAATTTCATCTATGTGAGAGCAACTGTCAATTTTATGTGTTTAATCTAATATAGATTATTCAAGGATCTCAAACTACATCTTCTGAAGTTAGGTCAATGTTCATGTATGTGCAAACATGTGGGAGAATCAAAATGATACATTTTATAATAGTCAATAGTTATTTGGGGGGAGGGGAAGTCTAATAGTAAATTGTACATATAGTAAGTTAAAAAGTTTTGAAACATATACCATTTGTACCATAATAATATTTTCTTTTTTAACTATAAATTTACCCCTTAACCATTGTAAAACATTGTCTCGAATTATCAGGTTCCTGATGAGAACTTCTTGTGAAGTCGAAACACATCTCGAGTGATGTTATTATATTGTGGTAAAAATGGGCATTCTTATGCATATTAATATATTTAGTTTAATGTCAAATATTATAATTAATTTACTTTAGAGCAAAAGATAAGCTAACGCTATCTGCGAGGTGTCAAATCGTTATGAATTTGCTCGAGATTTTAGAGCAGTGGTAAAAATGTATAGTAATGTATATGCAATATATTTTATAATGTACTAGTCTAGTACATTGGACCCGGTATCACCTGAGTTAATATCAAAAAAATTATAATAACCTAAATTAATAAAATTATAGAATTCTGTATTCCATGGTTACTATATTTTTAATAAAACATGACTTGATAAATTTTTTTGTCTTTTGATGTTAATAAAATTATTTTTTCTACAACCGTGTTAAAAAGTAGGCTTTTTCTTTGTCATTTCAGTGCGTAAAGTAGTACTTTTACGCACGGCGAGCGTAAAAGTGTTTCTATAGTAACAGTAACACATACATTTTCATATATTAGATTTGAAATTACCGATTTTGCAGCTTCCGATATTTCTGGCGGCATGCAATTTTCATTATCACTTTCCATATTATCCATATTATTATAAAATTACAATAATAAAATCACAGAATAAAATACGTGAGTGAAAATAATCCACAAATAATCTGAATATAAATGTCAAACAATAACAATATTCATTTGTTTTTACAAAATTTAAGTACTTGATTTAAATTTCAATATTAATAATTAATATGGCAAGTTAATATTATTTAATTAAAAAATCATATTACATTATTATTAATATTATAATAAGGTTTTAGAAAAAATATTGTGTGCATCTCGGGTGTAAAGTGCGTTTTTCGCACTCGTGTGATTGTTAATCTCGGCTAGCGCCTCGATTAACAAACATTCCCACTCGTGCGAAAAACAGCCACTTTACGCCCTAGATACACAAATATCTATAACTATTGGTGAAAACCGCATTGAAATCGGTTCGGTAATTCCCGAGTCTATAAGCTTCATACAAACGAACATTCATTTTTATATATATTTAAATATTTAGCTCGGTAGTTTTTACTTAACGCGCATGCGTTAGGTAATTCATATAAACAATACCATTTATTAGTACTGTCAGTACTGTCAGTAGGTTGAAATTTATTTTTAATACCACGCAGATAACGTAAATTCTTTATAATTCCGGATATGACATTTATTATTATTTATACGTTGCATGAATTTAAAAGCCACTTAAATCAAAGAAATAATTAAATATAACTGCACATTAATTGTACTTAATGCATACAGTGCAGTAATAGTAATAAACTTTCAAATTGCTGAATTAACAACAATAAAATATAATCATTTAAACATCTTTGCCATCTCCAAAGCAAACACACTATGAAAAGAAAAGGTAAAAGTAGTACACATTTTCACGACTTCAAAAGTACTGGACCATAATTATTTTACACACACACATACACACACACGCTCGCACACACACATACACACGCACTCGTAAAGTCGTTTGTAGTTTGTAAATGAAATAGATAGTTTTTTTTTCGTCTATGCAATACTGACTATGTAGGCCAGTGCTAGAAGATATGTCTATTGTTCGTAGTAGACGTGATTCTTTGACGCATACGGAATTTAAATGTCTCAAAAATCATTAACTTTATTTTATATAATTCCAATGGCGTAGGTTTGTTGAAAATAATTTTTCGAGTTTTGAGGAACCTGAACGTAAAACTAAAATACTTTGGAGTTAAAAAAAATCCTTCCAATTTTTATCAATTATTATCAAAATCTATACATAGTATATATGATAAAAGAAAGTCCCTCGCTGCGTCTATCTGTCTGTGCACGATTATCTCATTAACTACTGAACGGATTTAATGCGATTTAAGGCGTTTTTTTTGTGCTTAAGGTATTTTGTTCAATCTAGTGTTCGGGTTTGGCACGAAATTGCTGAATCACCCTGTATATTTATGAATATGTAAATGATTCTTATATCTTGTCATAGAACACTAATTTTGATGTTTATTATATTTATTATATGCTGTATTTATGATAGCCCAAAAAACGAGCCTAGGCTCATCTGGGCAAAATAAAATATTATTATTATAATTCCAGTTTTCACTAAAGATAAAGTGCTACACGAATAATTTTTAAGTGTATAATTTGTGGATATTTTGTGTAAATATGAAGTCAGAAAAAAAAACAATCGTATCTTTAAGAGCTAACTTTTCGGGCTGTTGTCCATGTTGTCGTATTGTTTCCCTTAACGTTTCGATTTTCATGTCGGTCTTCTTCAGAAGTGTTTCTGGACAGTTTCAGAAACACTTCTGAAGAAGACTCCGTCATGAGAGTCGAAACATCGTGGGAAAAATACGGCAATGTGGAAATATAACAGCCTGAAAAATTAGCTCTTATGGACAACGGTCATCAAAGCCTACAGAAGAAAACATACTGGTAATATAGATTGGTGAATTCGGGTATAAGTCTAATTGAGACGGAGACCGTAAGAAGTTTTGGTCTGGAGTGTATTTTTTATAAAAACAATTTTTATTTTTCATTTTTTGTATGCAATAGATGAACAAATAAATTTTGGAATATAACGAATATATTATATTTCATTTTAATTAGTAATTTAAAGATTTCGACTTTGAAAATAACAAGACATTTATATTTAAAAAGTTCTTGCAAAATTTCAAGGCCATTAGTAGAATAGTTTAAGAAATTTTAAATAACATGCATTCTTATGAGAACCGCATAATTTAAAGACATGACAATACTTTTGTATGTGAGAGATAATTTGATGAAAATTTTAACAAACATTTATTAATTTACAAAAATATCTGTAAAATTTCAGAATAATTAGAAACCGTGTTTTTTAATTAAAAAATGCTTATCCACAGGTACTTTCCCCGCACCGTTCCCCGTGAATCCAGCCCCGCACTCTATGGTGTTAATCTCCATGAATAATTATTGTAATAAAAACATATTATTTAAAATATTTACTCATTTTTCTACTATCCAAGAAAATCTTTTTTTTCTTATCAATGAATTTTTATAATGATAAATATTGTGATGATTATCATTTCACACCCTGTATAAACTACATCAGGTCTTATTAAAGTGGTCGCCGTGGTTTCTTAGGGGGCATTGGCCTTTTTACAAGGGGGCCGCGAAAAACCACGAATATAACAAATAAATTAACTAGATCGTTAAATAAGTTTTAATGTTCAAATATGCACTTGCTGAAATTATAGAAATGAAACAATACATTTTTTTAACCCTTCTGTGTTTCAAAAAAAATAGGGGGTGGCGTGAGTTATCAATATGAGTTGCAAGGGGGCCGTGACGTCAAAAAGTTTTTAGAAGCACTGAACTACATGATTTAACATACATATATCTCAAAAATATGACAGTTGAACATCCCATAAATTTTTTTCTGTTGAAAATAAAATTGAAGACAGACGATTAAATATAGTTAGTAACTGTAAGCTACGCCTTTGGTTTAATGTATTGATTTATTTTTTATTGAAGTGAGTCACATCTTCCTAGATTCCCGAAATCTACTAAAGCAATAATACTATTGTGGTTTTTTGTTTATTCTATGTTTCATCTTGTCAGTATCATATATTAAAAGATAAACATGTAAACATATGTATGTGTATTTAATTTTTTCTATGTAGTAGTTGCTCTTCTGAATGAACCTGTTTTTTGGAGGTTATATCTCACGCGATACACATATGCGCCAGTAGGATATTTTTTAAGAGGAGGGGTAAACCATTTTTTTAAGGAATACTTCATTCAATATAATCATTTGTTTTCTTCTGTAGCTTTTGTTTGTAGGTTGTCGTATTTCCTTACATAGCGTTTCACTCTCAAATCGAACGAAATCTTCTACAGAAACACTTTTACAGAATACTCCGACAGGAGTAGAGCTGCACGCAAAAACGATACTTTTCTCGATCTCCTTGTCTAGTCCCGAACTCGAAACGAGATCGAAATTAACGAGAGTACCTTAAAATCGTACGTTGCATTACTACGGACGAGGCCATCCGAAATTTTAACGAGACGAGATCGAGACGCTATTAATTTAAGAAAGTGGCTATTTGCACATACCGTATGTGCATGCAATTGGCTATTTGCACATACTGTATATGTACCAAATTAGGTTAGGTTAAGTTAGGGTAGATTTGTGTACGTTAGGTTAGTGGTATGTGCAAATAGCCAATTGTGCATGCACATACGGCATGTGCAAACAGCAAATAGTCAATTGCATGCATATACGTTATGTGCCAATACCCAATTGCATGCACATACAGTATGTGCAAATAGCCCCATCCTTAATTTAATTCATATAGTCGCCTTTATGATCATGTTTTATTGCTATGGAACTATAAATCATAAAAAATTGAAATAATCTTAAAATGTTCGTGATATAGCCTAGTTAAAATCATTTTGTTGAATCGTTAAGCTTACAATAAGTTATAGTTATTTAATTAAAAAGTACATCAAAAACACCGCACCGGTCTAATGAATAAATATTTTATAAGTATATAAGTATACAATTATAATTTACAATTAGTACCTACATATTTTATGACAGAAATCATTAAAATTTAAACGTTGTAAATTGGCCTTTTTAACAATAGTATTGTTCAAATATGATTTTAAATTCATTCTTAACATAACAAAAAAATTATTTTCAGTCAGGGTCCCACCTGGACCCCATTCTCGAGTGAGTTCGAGAATATGTCGATTCGAGTTTTCAAGATTTTAAATCTCGCATGCTCAGGAGCTGTTGAGATTTTTCATTCGACTTTTCTATAGAAAAAAAGTTGCATCGAGATTCGAGAATACGGTATAATTTACAAAATCGAGATTCTAGTAAATAACTTAGTGACTTTTAGTTTTAATTTAGTAATCTCGAATGAGAAAAAGTCGAACGAATTAGATAATAGGGACCCTGGTGCGAGACTGCCACGTTCGAGATTAGCTAGTCACGCTCAAGAATTTTGGATTTTGTGAGCAGTAACTTACAGTGCTAAATTACATAATAATTCCCTCTAATCAATACTGATAATAATTCGATTTTTGAATTTATACTTCTTTAGGCGCGTTCAAGGTGAATTTTAATTATACAAAGGCAAAAGCAAAGCGCTGTATGCAATTACGATGCATGCAATGATGCATGCGCATCGTTAAAGGAAAACAACACCATGATGTTAGGTTAGGTAGATAATATATATTTCTATTATGATAGTCGGTAAAACAGGTTTTTAGTTTTGCAATAACACGCTAGATGTCACTACGCCAAACAAGTATAACTTTTAACGCGCGTACATAAATACAGATACTCTCTTTTTTTAATAAATATAGATTTGTAGACCTTCCAGTTAAAATACAGCTTTGTTTTTTATTTATTGAATATTTGAAGGTAAGAAACTGAAAAAATCAATTAAATCTCTTTTTATGTTAAAAAATACTAATTGAAAACAATGTCTCGCCGGGAAATTTACGAAATCTGACAACTATATTTGCAATATTAACATCAACCTTGTAAAAAAACTCATTCGTTCTTCGGAAACCGGACTTTGTATGTATTTTACTTAAAGGGTTGTAAATTAAACGATATTTGAAATTTCAATACATTAGCATTTTCCGAAGCAAATATCTCGAAAAGTTTGGGTTTAAAAAAAATGACAAGAATAAAATATTTTAATTTTTTCTCATGGAATTGATAATTATCACAAAAAAAATTGGTTCTATAAAAAATCAAACTTGGCACTAGTCTGGCTACCACAACTTAGCCTAAGATCACATAAAGGTCGTCATTAGATGGCCCTTTTGAAACTGAATAACTTTTGTCTTAACTATTTTTTAATATTTAAAGACTATTCTAAAGTTATCTGATTTAAAGTTCCGGAGTATTACGTCGCCAAAGAATATTTAAATCCTATTGAAGATGTAACAAACATAACAAAAAAAATATTACTATCTATTTATAGTAAAGCCAAAGTAAGAAAAAAAAAGAAAAAAAAGTTGGTATTTATTATATTTATACCCTTTTTTGTTTTATAAAAATTTTAATGTACCACATTAGTATGCTGTCAATGTCATCACAAATAATGTTACGTTTAGAGAAATGGGTCAAGTTTATTGATGTTTATGAAAAAAATAACCACCTCTATACATACGGATTCTTTGTAAATACATATACATTTTGTATATTTATGTACATTGTATTACATGTTATATGTAATATGATTTGAGCAGTAGTTGAACAAAAAGTGACATTTCCACTTTTTTCTATTTGCTTTTTTTGCGAAATCTTATTTAGAAATAAAAGTAGCGTAGTTAGGGGTTAGCAAAACCGACCACCCACGGGACGCATGATCCAGGGGAGTGCCAAAATTGGGTAGAAAAAAATGTTTTCACAAAATTAAAGACGCCGCAAAAGTTAGTTTTAGGAGGCGTCAAAATTCGACATGTCAACTTAAAAGAAAAAGGTCCTCTCTTTACATTTTCGTCGAGGGCGAAGAAACTTCTTAGTAGTACACCACTGACTAAATTATTTTTAAAATATTCTCGCTGTTTTAAGCTCATTTTATTGACTTATTAGCGCATTTGATCTGGTGTTACCCAGTTTAATATAAAGTTTTCATTAAATATTAACAGCTAAGCTCATGCACTAAAAAATATCTAACTATTAGTGGGAACCGCTTTAAAATCAGTTCAGTAGTTTTCAAGATTACCTGTATAGAAGTAGAGATTTAAAAAATGGAGTAATGGAAATTTCAGTTTTTTATTCGACTACTCCTCATTTGTTAAAAATAATAAATATTACAGTTTCGATGTCAAAACAATTTAATTAAGAGATAATATAACATTTACATATCTTTTAAATAACGTTTAAAAATGTCTTCTTTGTTATTAAAAGTAAGTGGAAGACATAATTCTTTTAGTGATTGTAGAAATGTATTATAAATTAGTTTTGAAAAGATATCAATGTTGTTAATTGGTTAATATGTAAATCAGTATAAACTATAAACACGTGCATACTTATTTACATCCTTTCAATGAATCAGAGCAACCAATTAACAATTTCCTATTTCTTCATCACAAAAAATATAATTTGTTATTTATACAACACTATTAAATTACTTGCTTAAAGAACGCCTTGAATGACTTTAAAACGGTAAAATTATTTACAATGTCAATTTATAAATAGTAGTGGAGTCATAAAAGCAGAATTTTATATTGAATAAAACAATCGATTTTACGATTTTAAAATGTTCTAGGGATCAATAGGAGTTCATAACTGACAAGGGGACGATACAGCATGTTCGTTGAGAATTTCAATGAGCTTGTGGTATGTAAAACTAGAGCAAAAATAAAGAGACATGTGTCCAACAACTTGAGCTCATAGGCCTTAATTACAAAGATAATTAACTTTGAAAAATTGTGTATTCAATATATACACAAATGTATATATTGATATATTATGTATAATGTTCGCTTGAAATAAAACTGTAATAGCCGCGTGGTCAACGTGCTGGCATCTCGTCTGGAAAACGATGGTTCAAATCTCGGTTTTAAGATTTTGATTTTAATTTTTATTTACAATTATTTTTTATTTTTCATTATTTTTTTGTACACATTACCTCTCCCTCGTGCGTAAAAATTGATAAATTAGACATAAATAAAACATATATTATTATTAACAATAGATGATTGTTCAATTATACAGACATTTTTATCAATTAAAAATTAACGAGTTGTGTCGATAATAAATTAAATTTACTTTAAAACAAAATAATAATTATGTACTGGCGTATATATCAATATATAGCAAACATCTATTGTTAATAATAATATATGTTTTATTTATGTCTAATTTATCAATTTTTACGCACGAGGGAGAGGTAATGTGTACAAAAAAATAATGAAAAATAAAAAATAATTGTAAATAAAAATTAAAATCAAAATCTTAAAACCGAGATTTGAACCATCGTTTTCCAGACGAGATGCCAGCACACACGGCTATTACAGTTTTATTTCAAGCGAACATTATACATAATATATCAATATATACATTTGTGTATATATTGAATACACAAATTTTCAAAGTTAATTATCTTTGTAATTAAGGCCTATGAGCTCAAGTTGTTGGACACATGTCTCTTTATTTTTGCTCTAGTTTTACATACCACAAGCTCATTGAAATTCTCAACGAACATGCTGTATCGTCCCCTTGTGAGTTTGTGGATTTATCCGTTTTCCGCGCGGTACTTTTTTCACGACTTTTCCGGAAAATCATCAGTTTTTCCATTTTTTTATTTGTTTTTTGCTAATATCTCGACTTCTACTTGATGTATTTCGATGAAAAAAATGTATTCTTACGCGTAAGGAACCGTTCTATCGATCGGTGTAGTGCGGAACTCTTTGACTTAATTTATAACCTCAAAAAAATTATATACTGCGGTTATCACAGATTTTTTGATTTTTCTCAATAACTTTGTAAAAAATAAAAATATCTTAACGAAAATAGGAAAAAAATGTTCTTCTTATGATTCCAAATAAACCTATCAAGTTTCACTAAAAAATATTTTCAAATATCGCAAAAAATACTGAATTTATCTGCAACAGGTGCAATTGGATTTTCTCATACGTATTTCTAATTTTATTAAAAAAATATTTTTGGCTAATTGATAAATGAATGGAACATAAGTACACAGGTAATTATAATTTTCTTTATATTTAAAATTTTTCTAGTTTATCCCCCCCCCCCCCCCCCCCCATCCCGGTTCAAGCTGGCACTGACAACAATTTAACCCCAAGTCGTCTGGCTAGAGCCCTGTCAGCTCCCCCTGAATTCTTAAGTATACACCTAGAGGTAAAAAATTGACTTTGACCTAGAGATCATCTTTTTATATACTATATAGCAGTGATTTCCAAACTGGGAGGCGCGCCTCCTTGGGGAGGCGCGGACTAGTGCAAAGGGAGGCGCGAAAAGTTTAAGAGAAATTTAATTTTCATAACATCACATTAAGGTGTATAAATAAAAATATATAATTATAAATAAACTTTTATAACAACATTATATTTTTCTGTTTCTAGAAGGGACGTTACTGTGTAGTTTTTGTCTGACAACTATTATTGAAAAAGCAAAACTGATAGAATTACAATAAAAAAATCAGAATGAAATCACTCCCCTTAATAAGACCTAGATTTAATGTACTAATAAACAAGCATATTCATCGCATTAAAAATAAATTTTATACGCAAAAAAATACATTTAATACCTTTTTAAAATATGTCTGTATAATTTTATGAAATAAAGGGGTGGGGGGGCGCCAGAGATTAAATTTTTTTAAAGGGAGGCGTAGTTACATAAAGTTTGGAAACCACTGCTATATAGTATACTATATACTTTATAGCTTATATGTATGTATGTATATTATTATTAATTATTAATATTTAATTATTAATCTTTTTTTATGACTTTCACTAACAGTGACGATAATTTTAAAACAGTCAGAATAAGTTCAAGAATAAAATGAAAAATGTCTTTGATTAATATTTAATATATCATACATACCAATGCAAATAGTATTGATTCACTAAGGACTCCTGCTTATTTAGTAGTCCAGAAGCCCCTATGTTTAAATCTGGTCCTGATATACATATTTATTATAAGTTTCTCTTCATCACATTTATGTAAATATCTACATCATTACGTAATAGTTCAACAGTATATGGATGACGTCAGTTTTTATTATTGTGCGCAAAATATTTTCTATTAACCTTTCTAAAGGTGTGTATGGTTGTGTCCACTATTTTTGTTGTTGTTGAATCTTTTTCTTTACGGTACCGAATTGTCTATGGATTATATATAGATAAAATAAGTATAATACAAATTGTCAGATATACTATTGGTATATCGTATAGCAGTGGGTTTCAACCGGTGGTCTGAGGACCCCGGGGGATCTAAGTTTTGTTATTAATACATACTGACCAAAAAAGTGTCATTTTCGCTTCTGTATGATTGTTATTTTGTACAACAAACTACAAACCTATACTTGTTTTTATTAAAAAAAAAATTTCTATCTTTAGAAAAAACACGTGTGAATATTGGGGGTCTGCATAGCTCTAAAAAGAAACAATGAAAACATTTATTAATTTATTAAAGATTCAGACATAAACAAGTTTATAAAATATGCATATAATTTGTTTGTAAATACTCGAAATAATTACGTAATTTTTAACAACGAAAATTTTACTGCGTTACTATATTATTTTACTAAAAAATCTGACTGCTGTTAATTTTCATATGATCTCACATCATTCCGAGTTTTTTTTTCTTATTTTTCCCAGATAATTTATAAAAATATTTTGGATGGCTCAAAAAGCTCAAAAGCTAGAAAGCGTAACAGACAGACAGACACAGAGACAAACAGTTGACTTTATAAATATTCCCTATTCATCTGATTTCTTTAAAAAAATCGTTTTTTAATACAGGCAGTAGGTATTACAATACAAAGAGGATTGTATCATAGAGATCTACTACAGTTTACGTCATTTGTTTATTAAACACAGCTCTGGTGATTTGAACGCTGGTAATGCCACAAACATGGGCTGATTACAAGTGATGTTGCGTCACAGCGCACCTACCATGTAATTACAACTAGTTTTATCTGTATGGGATGTGCCTACATTACATATATTACTATATTCGTTTCAAAATCATAGGTTATGACATATTATATAAAGTTTAGACAAGTAATGATATAGGACTCATATCACACTACCTTACGTTGTTACCATATCGCTCCACAAAAAATTGCTCCATTATTCGGATTTTAAAATAAATATCAATTGTTTTGAGTTATAAAATTATTGAATATGTTTTATATTGTCTTTAAAAGAATTTAAGTGATAATCGATTAACAGAGAAACGTTTATTTCGAATTATCATCTCTCTTACATACCAAATTGCATATATAATTTAAAACATATTTGCATATTATAAATTTTCAACTGACGCCCTGAGATAATATGCATGACAATGACGAAAGTGACATATAATTTAAGATGACCGCCGTAGAGTTTTGGTATCCCCCGACCTTTCCTTACACTCTATGGCTTCTGAATAGATTCAAGCGAATTTTTTTATTATATAAAAAATAAACATAATGAGAAATATATTTTTTAATATCTGTGTTAATTGAAACCGTCTTTTTGAAAGACATTCAGCAAATTGTATGTTAATGAATAATTGTAGGTGAAATTCTTGTTCACTAACAATACCCCCCTATAGTTAACTAAATCGGTCAAAACATACATAATACTACATAGTGTATGGCATAAGGGTTACGAAGTACGTACGACGTGGACTGTTTGGAGCCACTTACAGTTGCATTTTTGAGATAGGAAAAAATAGGGCCAAATTCTACTAATATAGAAGTCTATATTTTGACATCACACATGCATATATAGGAAAATAAAAATAATAAACTCTGGGACCCCCCCCTCACCCTATTTCTCCAAAATTTCCTTTAGTATTTGTCGTTGGTATAGTTTCAACAAAGTCTCGTTACGAAATTCATTTTTAATTTATAAAAAAAATTATTATATAAAAAAAAAATTTTAAATAGGTATATTATAATTTATAATAACAATTTGATGTAATGTTATGCTGGCTGTACCTATATAAGAATACCAAAGCAAACAATTACATAAAAAAAATTATATTTTACATTCAATCATAATAATAATCAATAAACGTTATTGGTATTATTGTAATATTAATATTTGTGAACTACGGGAAAACCTGATAATATCTTTATTAATTTGATTCTAATAAAAATGTCCCCTAAAATGACTATAGTCGATACTTTTATTGTAGAACTTAATATTTACACTAACACCAAACTGTATTATTTACCCTTCATATATAGGGGTAATTATGACAATTATCTAGCTATATAAATACTTCTTTGTTTTTTATGTATTTTATGAATTCATTAAGATTTTCTAGGTTTTAGGGCAAGGCGAAGTATGTAATTTGTTAACTGATATTAAATAGCACAATACAACCTTATAATAGTATATTTCTCCGATACCCCCATTTGATAACAACTATTTTTCTTGCATGGTATAGTACAGGTCTGGCCAACTCAAATTACACCAGATGCCGCATTGATGACAAAATTTTTCGATTGTTTGTTTGAATTCTATAAATGGGCTCATTAAATATGAAACCTGACAAAAATTTTGTTATTTTAACAGCAATCAAAATGCCCAAGTGAGCACAATATGCATAAATATACCTGAAAACCATGATCCAATAATACAAGATCTGCTCTGAATATTTTGACAGCCGCCATTTTATATAAATTTCGTGTCGATGACGTATTACATCGACCAGAAATTTATTTGTGTTGTGCTTCGAAATAATTGATCGATAATTAAATAGATGAAAAAAATACTATTGCGTAAACGGTATTGGTCGTTTATTTATTTATGTTCCATTTGTCACAAATTCTTTGGTGATGACGTCACAGTATAGAATAAATGAGCTGTCGAGCAGACCTTCTATTATTAGAACATTCCTAAAAAATGGTAACATTATGAAGGAACACAAATACGATTCATTAGTGAGAGTAAAAGCGCAGCTACAAGGTACAATATAATTTATCTAAAATAATAATTATTTAGAATAAACAATTCTGGGTTTGGATTAAAAGAATAACTGACCCCAGTCAAAGACTTCACTAAAACTAGGGAACCGGACAGGAAGTGGCTACAATGTACAATTAACACATTCTGCTACTAAAACCTGGGGTAAAATCAACAATCATTCATCGACCGTGTAAATTGTCTTGCATACCGGACGTAATGTTTTACCATACAGGTGTTTTACACAGTGGTGGATTCAGGAAGAGGCGCTCCTCCCTCTAGAAATCATTCGACTGATACTTATCTATATTATGGGTTGTTGACATAGGTATCCAAACTAACAAAAAAAAAATCGTGGTTATATTTTTTTGTATTTTCAGAAGCTAAAACGATTAATTAGATTTTTAGGGTTCCGTAGAAAACTAGAAACCCTTATAGTGACACTCTGTCCATCTTTCTGTCTGTCTTTGGGTCACAGCCCTCCTTTTTCTCATTTATATACCTTTAAAAATTAAATTTAGTGTACGAATGTAGATTGATAAGTCAAAATCAGAAATGATTTTTGAAAAAATACTAAAAAGTGTATACTCATTTTTTTCACTTACCCCATTAAGTGGGGTATCATTAGATAGGTCTCCTAAAATGCAACAAAAAATGTAATAGAATTTGTTATTTAACTCTTCAGTCACGATGTATTTGCATCCAATATCGTTATCAGAGCCCCCCCCCCCTGTAATTTCTAAACTATCGATTCAAAAAATCTGCAAAAATTCCAGAATCTAGCTTTTAATTAGCACTTTCAATGAAAATTATAACGAATTCTTTCTTATTAGTTGATATTACAAGATGTATATTCATCAAAAAATATTCCCATGACACACCACTGTTTTATCCCCCCCCCCCCTCCTCCCCAATAATCCAGACCACTCCTTCACAATAAATATGTGTGTACATCTAATAAATTATTAACAAACTCCCGATGATAACAAGGTTGTTTGGTCATAGTTACCACGGCAACGTAGGCGTACAACAAATTATTACCGAAAAAAACAACAACGAATCAATTTTAACACTGCAACACATTAGGACGTCAATAGTTACATTTGTCGAGGTTTTCATTTGTTTTCCCAGTGAGGGGTGGGGGAAGGGATAACACAAGACATGATAAACAAAATTGATTTTTTTACATTTGTATGTTTCCTTAATTTCAATGAATGCACAGGCGTGGACTACTATACTAGCTTGTTAATTTGATTAAAAACATTTATGTAGATTTGCATGTGTATAACAATTAAAGTAATTTGTATTATTAAATATAGCTAACATAATTTGTAATAGAATGAAAAATACTTACGGTCAAAACTATCAGAACGAGTTTAATATTTTTAGGGAGGAAAGTACTTTATCGGTTTTAATGATTCCTTAACTATTCGAGAATTGTGTAAAAAATGTCTTATGTGGAAGAAAATTTTTAAAGAGTATAAAAAGTCAATTTTCCGAACGAAGTCAACGCTGTTTTGCGAATGTTATGAATAATAAATAACGTTTTTATCGAAACCATGTTTTTTGAGCTTGTCGTACTCCTAACGCCTTCAGTTTTTATCGAATTTACTTGAAATTTTAACTGTAGCTTTACAATAACATTTTCTTTTGAAGCTCATAGGATTTTGTTAATTGATTTAGTGTAACCGATTTTAAATCAATATTTTGAGAAAATCCGATGAACTTCACTGCGTTTTAGCATATATTTTAAGAATCTTCTATATTTTTGTTCCAAATAAAAAACTGCGGCCTATAGGAATACGGCAAGTGACGTCAAACAAAAAATGGACTTCACTACGGTAGCTGTAACGACGCCAATTTGGTTTTAAATAATAATTAATAAAAAATTATAACATTCACAACCAAAACACCAGAAATCGTAATAATTTACAAGTTTCTTTAACATATTTAACACAATTTATCGTATTTCGATATACATACTTACGAAATAAATATGTAATAATAAATGTATACATCAACTGATTTCGACACATTTTTTTAATGTGAAAATATATTTTTCCGATGAGAGAGAATATCAGATTTGGATATTTGATCACTATCTACTTTATAAAATTAATTTTGTTCATATAATATACAATAATTTGTAGTAATAATTACAACAATAATTTTATTTTTAAATGATTAATAAAATTGCGATTACTTCATAACTTGTTTTGCATCAACAACTTTTGACATTTAATAAAAAATATATCTACTTATATTATAAAAATATAAACAAATATATTATTCATAAAATGAATAAGATCTTATTTACTTTTAATTAAATATTTTAAAATGAATCAACTATAGTGATTAATAAAAACATAATAATAGGGAAGACCGGGGGAATGGCGCCATACGGGGTTATGCCGCCATCCTATGTAAACAGCAAACTATAGGTGGTAGGAAGATCGCGATAAGTGCTGCACTCTAGCGAGCAACAGGAAAAACTGTCTCAGTATCGTCATAGTTCTTACTAAAAGTGTGTGTTTTTTATTGCCTAAAATATTGTTTTTTAGTATTTCGATCTAATTTCTGACCTATATATAAATCGATGTAATTATCTTTCTTTGTTAATTTATAGCCGTAATTAGTGTGTGTACGCATTCAACTAATATTCAGCTACATTTCTGTGTCATATCTTTATGTGTTAGCGTCTTCACTAATCGTGAATAAGGATCATCCGCCATATTGTGTCACTGGGGTAATGACGCCATAACGAAAATGAAATGTGGAACCGGTGCACTTTTTGTGGCAAGTGGGCGCATGCAGATTGTAGTGGGTTTAACTCTGCAGAAAACTATATGTGTGATTTTTGTCAGGCAAAATAGTTTTACTGATGACTATAAAAATGTAATCAATCCCTCAAACAATTTTGTAATGTTAAAGGAATCTAAAAAACATTTAGTTATAATTTATAAAAAACTTTGTGTAATAAAATAATGTAAGTTTAACTGCTGTTCATTACTTCCAATTTTATCTCAAGCTCACTGTTTATAATTTGCAAGAGCGTGGCGGAATTACCCCGGTTCCAGGGTAATCACGCGATTGGATATATTTTTTGAAAACTTATTTTTTAATAACTTAAAACCCCATTTAAACTATGTTAATGTATTTGTGCAATGCGTAAGAAACAGTAAAACTAAATATTCCAATTATTTCATGTGTTAAGTTACTTTACATTATAGAAAAAATCATTCCCCCGGTCTCCCCTAACTATGATATCAATACAACTATAATTGGACGCCAATTATATACTTGCAGGAAATGATACATAATGTCATAAGTTAAAAGTCACGCATTCAGATGTATCTTAATAAATAAAATACTTATATGAGCTTTGTGTGGATTGAAACATTAGTGCAAAACCTATAGCTTTCCATTTATAAACTAATGTTTTCTATTATTTAAAGCACCTATGTACTTTACTAATCAAATATAATATGTAAAATGAAAATTAGAAAATAAAAACTGTTGTAATAAAATTATGACTAGAAAAAATATTTGTACCTATATAAAAAATAATGCACCTCTGCAAATTGTATGTTCGTTAAAATGACAATACCAACGATGGCCAAGTTCAATATACTTAATGAGTTCAGTAGACAGACTACTAAATTATTGATTACGTCTAATTTTTTTCACATTAATACCATTTTGATTGTATGTAACGCCATTTTATATTTTATGTAAATTAATCATAGTATATGGATATTTACCTTGCTAAGCTCATTATTATTATTCTGTTTTAACCTATGTAACACCATAATTTATTTTGTAATTAATATAATATAAAGGATATTTAAACTAGACTTGTATGATTTTCTTTTAGCGATCATTTTAATTAATTGTTCTTTAAATTAAATCAAGAATAATGATTTACTTTTAAATTGCTCAATTTGTTCAGTTTGTAAAAAGTTTTTCATTTGTCGAAATCTTGAATGGGAAACTAAAAAAAAATATTCTGTATGTCGTTAAGGAAGAAACAATAATAGAATGTCTGCCTGTATCTTGGTATAATTTCGATCCACTATTTTAAACAAAAATTTGAATACCTTAGCTTTCTGCAGTATACGTATAACATAATTCATATACTACAATTGCTTCTTGGTTAGTGACATCCTGCTATGATCTGTATATTAGAAGCTTCCAATTACACTACTAAGTTAACGAAAAAAAGGACATTAAAAAAATACACACACAAATAAATTTTAGTATTAGGGTGACATATAATACCGGGGCAAAAGTATTTTTTTTCTATGTAATCGAAACAGTTTTGCATATCTTATGGTATATAAAGGGGCTAACAAAATTTGCTAGCTTGCAAGCATTCACAAATGAGGTACCTATTAATTTTGTTATAGTATCTATGGATTTGCTATGGAATTTAGAGCAGTAATACTTCAATTGAACGTATTATAACAAAATAATATTCATAATATCACCACTATTTTAAGTTTTAATACTGTTGGTGTTTACATACAACTCGTGCGTGAAACTTGTCAAATTCTTCATGCAACTCTAAGAGAACTGTCATATAAATTTGATACCTCATTTTAGAATGCTTGCAACCTAGCAAATTTGCTAGGTATTTTATGATACCGAACATTAGAAGCTTTAAATACTTTATTTACTATCTACTAATCAATTCCTACCACAGAAAGTTATTTAAAAATAATTGTGTACCTATTACGATAACTTAAGAGAAATCCACCCCTTGAAAAGGTAATACTTACTATAAAGTTATAAAGTAAAAATTAGCAATATATGTATATTAATATATACAATATTAGCGATGAGTTTTGCATTTTCTCCTCTTCACTCTATTTAAAACGTGTAAACATATATTATATAAACATATATTATAATATTTCATAAGTAGTGATCAATACAGGATAATCAATTATATTTTTTAATATTATTTAAATTGCCAGCATAAATAATGATTCTGAACCTTCATACTTCATGTTCTGAACTGTCTTAAACATACAAATGGCAAAATAAACATTGCATAAGTACTAACATGCAAATAAAACTTACGTTATGTCATTACTATGAATGCAATCATTTCTAAATTGATTTATAACTTGGCACTAGTTTGTTTACATACTTATCCCCCTCCAAATACTCCCTCATTCTTGGTGATTCATTGAGTTTATTTAAACTTGATTAAACGATTGTTACATACACATACATAATAATACACATACATGAACAGGTACATATTTATATGTATATGTGTATAAAAACGACTACCAAGGCCAAACAATACTAACTTATTTAGAATCATTTATAAGTCATGCAATGATCTTCTAAAAATAATTTATGAGATTGTGGTAAACATATTTTCGTATTAAATTTTAAAATGGTTTTTGAATAATGCCATTAACATAATTTAACGTGAATATTTTTCTGTCATATTTCTGCTAAATTTTATGTTAAAAATTTCCATAAAAACGAAAAAAAGTTCTTATGGTCACTTGTGTAAAGTGACCATAAGAACTTTTTTTCACAAAACATCAACTCGATTTTTTTTAAACAAATCGTATTTTGAAATATATTGCCATTTTGCCACAAAAAAACACCATATTGCTGTGTTTTTGATGTAAACATTCCATTACAATTAAATTTTTAAATACATAAAATAAAATATCTTGGATTGTAACTGAAGTTATACAGATATAAAACCATTAAATTGCTAACTTCTGTAATTTGTTAATTATGTGCATATAGGGCTGCATATGACATGGGACGTTAGTAAGGTAAATCTCGTCTCGGGTTTCGTAACTGAAGTCTCGTCTTGATCTTAAATTTTACAACTGTCAGTATCGTCTCGATCTCGTATTTTGGTCTCATCTCGTAAACATGATTGATATCGAGCCGAGACCTAGAATTTACAATTTCTTGTAAGAAAATATTATTCATTACCCAGAAAAAATTGTAGGTCTGCATTTTGAAACAACTTTATATTTTTCACTGGTTTTTGAACTGTGTACTTACAAAGATATCTACAACGGTCTATAAAGATCTACAACGATCTACAAAGATCTCTGAAGGTCATCGTAACGTTGAAAATTAGTTATTTAATTCACGATCGACAGATCAAAAATCAGTGAAAAATATAAGGTTGTCTCAAAATACAGATCTGTCGAGATCTGAGTAGATCTCTGTAGATCTATCATTTTTTCCCGGGTACTTAACTACTGTTTTTTGAACAACTCATATGTTATTAATGTATTACATTTAATATATGATAAATATAAACATTGTTAATATTGTAATAATTAACTGTGTATACATAATATGTTAAATAAAAAATACACAATATAATAATTTTTTCATTAAATATTTATATGTTCTAATGTAAATTAATTACGAAAAACAACCTTCGATTTTTAAAAACATGCCATAATAATTAACAAAGTATTGTTTAAACATTATACATTGTAAACATAAGACTTAAGTAAATTTGGCACTTAAGTGATAAAATAAGAATGTTGCCATTTTATGTGTCAATAGCACACATAGACTTTCTTTTAAATTTTAAACTAAAAATAAATAGGCAGGTTTTTAAATCGTCAACCAACCATCACGAAATATTAATTGAACATATAAAATAATAACTTAATGGTTCAATGAACTATGACAAGAATAATACACCTGACTTGACGTATTTAGTATTTGTATTATAACAGTTTCTCTAATTACTACCTATATATTTAATATATTTCTACATTTATAGAATGTATGTATTGAACTGTGGTTATTTAAATACTGTTCATTCAGTTATGACTGATTTTGTTTGAATTACTTAATTACTTTTTTAATGGGGGTTCCAAATTTGGAACAACGCAGAAACATTGTTCTAATTATGAAAAGATTATTATTATTAAGAATTTGTATCATAAAGAACTTAGCAAATTTGCCAGCTAGCAAGCACTTTCAAATGAGGTATCAATCTTATATGACAGTTCTCTTGGAGTTTCATGAAGACTTTGACTAGTTTTGCGCGTGCATTGTATGTAAACACCAACGATATTAAAAAAACAAGTGATATAACAATACGTTGAAGTATCACTGCTCTAAATTCCATAGCAAATCCTTGGATACTATGACAAAATTTATGTGATTTCTTACTAGCTAGTAAATTTTGCTGACTCCTTTATGATACCAGACATCAGTGACGCTTATACAGTTAATATGTCAAAGTAAATAGCGATTGAACAAAACAAATTATGTTTTTTTTCTGCAAATGGCAATAAATCTTCATAATGTAATTATTTTACAACAAAAGTTGTGGTGGCCTATTTTATAGAAAATTGAATGCTCTACAAAAAAGATTCTATAAAAATTTCGCGTCACACGAGTCGTTCTTGAGATATCTTCAAAAGTGACATCTTCCCCCATTACACATGATTTTAATTATTTTAAAATGGGACAGTCCTCAAGCCGGACCCAATCAATTTCATTAATATCGGTTCAGTGGTTCATGAGTTATGCGTGTGACGAGGATTCACGAGACAGACACACAGACAGATAGACATAGAACCAATAGTGTTTTCTTGACTTGAAACGGAAAGATCAAGACAAAATTTTGAAATCAAATAACATTTTTTTCTCATTTTAAAAACGATCACTAAGCTTCTCGTATCTTCGATATGGCGATAAAGAAAACAACAAAAAAACATAAGCAAAAAACTGAAAATCGATTTTTATAAAAATTTTAAAGTTTATTTATTTCTTAATTTTATATAATTAATGTTTTATTCCTTCTGTAGATCTACACCTAAATACTTATTTATGTATTTTAATAAATCAGTGAGATTTTAAACATTTATTTAGTAAAGTACCAAGACTTTAAACTGTCATAATTTTAAGCTAGCGGTATTTAAATCTGTCAGAATTATAAATTGTTGCGTTTATGAATGGCATCTTCTTATCTATGCTTTTATATTTCGTTACTTTAGTAATAAATGATGACATTTGTAATTGTTGTAGTTTGCGTAATGACAATAACATAACTGATTAATAATACATAAATAGAAAAATACAATACGATATTGTAAACATAATATTTAATCATGAGGTTATTTATATAAACATAATTTAACTCGCAATGCATGAGATATTCCAAGGTTTTTTAACAATTACGCAAAAATATTATTTTTTCATAATAAATAACTATTGCTATTGTGAATCTACCTACATATAAATGTTACGTGGAAAAATGTAATATTTTCTACCTATAAATCTATACATTTCATAATTTTAAGATTATTTATTTTTCCTTAGTCATCACTGCATAAAGTAACATTCAGAATTGCATATTGCATATTTGAGCTCAAGTTAGAGCTGAACACTAAAATAACCTCTGCATAATAAGCTATAACTATTACTACATGATTCCATGAAATTTTAATAGCTTCATGCCAAAACGAGATGAGATGAGACCAAGATATCAACTTTATTTTTAATCTTGATTAAAAGATTGTCAGTACTTAATTTGATTTAATTAATGACTGTAAGATACAATACCTATAAACAATATTCACTACATGCTTATAACTATTAAAAGAATATTTGAATGTATTAAATCAAACTGAGCAAAATCGTAGGCTAGTGAAATGAATCTGTCAAAATTGATGCTCCTTGAGACATTCATATAACTATTAGATCGATTTGGATTAAACCTGCACCAACATATTCTTTGTGCTATAGGGCAGGCTTGTCCAACCCGCGGCCCCCGAGCACTCTTCGTGCGGCCCGCATAAGATTTAAAAAAAAAGTGAAATATGAAAATCAGATTTTTAAATGAGTCAAAGTAGAATAATATTTCTAATAAATTTATAAAATATAAATTATAGATACAGAGATATAAATAATAATATTGATTTAAGTCGACAACGGAAAAAAAGGTCTTCAATTTTTTTCGCTATTTTTTTGCGCTCTGCGGCCCACAAAGCTCAAAAGGTTGGACACCTATGCTATATATATATGATATGATCACACTATCATTTAAAAGAGCTGAGCAATGGATAGATACTATACATACATAGAATAGCACACTTATATAGTGACTTAACCCTTACTTTGGTCTAAGCTAGAGATTCGTCAAAACTATACATGGACGTTTTGTCGAGTTCAAAAATTTGGGATAAACATGTATTTAACTTTAAGTCGCTACAGATATTTTTATATAAAATGAGGGTAACGTCGTGCATAATTTCAAAAATATTTCCATGATACAAGAATAATAAATTAAAATCGAAAGTCACGTTTTATTAATTATACTAATTTAATATTAATAATGATGATGGTATATAATAACTATTATTAAATACTATTTTATTTAAAAAATTTATTCAATATTTGTTATAAAAAAAGTCTTCAACTGAATAATAATTATTTATTTATATATTTATTTATAGATGTTTAATCATTTCTTCTTTGATTTTTTCGGTTAGTAGATTTTTTAAATGTTCTGAAAATTGGTTATAATAATATACATACAAGTTCTAATTGTTACTTATTAGAAATTATTTTGTTTTTCCTTCTACTATCCGGCAACTATTCCAATTAAAATTATAGAAGTTTATGTATGAAATTGCTTTATCCATATACAATAATGAATAGAACACAACTGTTAAATATTCAATAACTACCTAGTAAAGCAGTGTTGACCGAAGTGTAGTACGTGACATTTTCTTTACGTTTATATATATTTTTTTATTTAATAAATTTATGTGTTTGATTTTAATTCGTTATGCATATGTGATTTTTAACATAAAAAATAGCTTTAAAATTGCTATTAGTTACGCATTTTTCCAAAAATTTACCGAATCCCTGAACTCGGCCCTAATGGCACGTTCACACCGATAACTCTCAAAAAGAGTACATGGTTATTCTAACTTTGATAAACAATTATATTGCCGTAAAAAAATATTTCTCTTTTATTTAAATCTATATATTTATAAAAAATAAAAATTTTATGAATTTCTTCATTTCGTCATCTGAACCACTCATACAATAATTATGTCACGTCCAATGTAACAATTAGTCAATACACATGATCTTGCTTTGTTAGATAAAAAAATAAGTATAATTGTTTTTCTACACACATATTAAACAATAATAATAAAGACGTGATTCCCACATATTTATTATAAATTGCAAAAATGCCTCTTACTCAAGTAATGTGTTATTGTTTGGTTTCGCATTGTGGGTGCTTGGCAGACAAGAGGGAGGGGGACAAAGTGGTAGAATTTCACGCACGAGCTACCGTGACACTCGGCCAAGGTCGATCGAGATGGTTTTCAACGGCAGGTTATATAATAGGGGATTTTGTTACAATGTGCATTTAATTTTGATAAAAGAAACCTTGCTAAAATAATGAAGACATAGTTTTTAGTTTTGTCTGTTAGACGATATGCACCAGAGAAACCTTAATGTTAAAATAATATATTATTACTAGCGGTGTGACCCGCATTATATTCGTTTTTTTAATGTTAATTTATGAATGTTGCTATTTGAACATACCATATGTGCATGTAATTGGCTATTTGCACATACTGTATGTGTACCTAATTAGTTTAGGTTGTTAGCTTAGGTTAGGTTAAATTACGTTAGTTTAGTAGTATATGTAAATAGTCAATTGGGTACACATACAGTATGTTTAAATAGCCAATTGCATACACATACAGTATGTTCAAATAGTCCCATCTTTAATTTAATTTATAAGATTTGTAATTTTATTCTGACACAGTTTTTTACCGCTTTGGATTTGCTAGAAATTCTTCTTTATACTAGATATTTTTTAATAAAAAAAGTTTGAAATGCTTTCCTCATACTCCTCATAGGTGTTGATTTCGAACAATCTTTTTGGGAGGTTTTAAAGAAAGACACTCGTATAATTTCACGTTGCTTAGTCCATAGTATTAAATAGATGGATGAAAATCCGTGAATGAATGAGAACAAACTATTTGGATAACATTTTTCAAATAAAATTTTAAAATATTTCAATACACGTGTTTTTTTTTTAATTTTGATGAACGAATATTTTACCTAAAATTCTTGAGTATAATATAAATAGTAAGGCAGATAAATGTTTTAAAATAAAATAAAAAGTTAAACATCCTTTTCTCCCCTCCCACTTAGTGATTAGTTTTGAAAAAAAAAACTTCGATGTCATAAAAACTGAAGACACTCCTAAAATTTCAATCAAATGTGGATATAAGCAATTTGGTTTCAATGCATATCAAATCCATAGATTATTTATATAACACAGTGAACATGTAGAAAGCTTTTAGATTTAATCTAGATTATTTAATATATTTAAAAAAAACACTGCTCGTGTAAACATCGACTTTTATGTCCGATATCATAAAGGAGCTAGCAAGCATTCTCAAATGGTATATCAAACTTATATGAAAGTTCTCTTGAAGTTTTTGACAGATAGTTTCATGCATAGGAAGTAAAAACAAAGGTATATATCTATGTAAAGTATATTTCCTAAAATGTATTTACTGACCTTGAGTAAAAACGATAAAAACAAACTTACTACGCATGCAAATATCTGTTAAAAACTCAAAGAGAACTGTCATATAAGTTTGATACCTTATTTGAGAGTTCTTGCTAGTTAGCAAATTTTCTAGCTCCTTTATGTTTACATTAGTGATAGTCCGGTCAAAATACTAATAAAGATAGTGGTCAAATAACAAAAATTCCGACAGAGCTAAATTTTGGTGGAGACCTTGGATACACCATTAGAAATAAAGTGTCAAAAGTCCCCATCAATCCCATGTCTGCTAAAAAAGTTATTCGGGGTCAAAGGTCAAAATTTGAGGTTTTTTGGATTTTTTTCGAAAACAGTAAGTTTTATCAAAAAAGTAGCTGAGACAAAAAATATAGATATTAAAATTATCTATAAAAATGGTCCTTATATTTTTTTCTAAGAATTGCCATTTCTGAGATATCGCGATTCTAAAAGTTGAAGGAGTCACGTTCTACATGCACGGTGCTCTGGAAGCCAACTTTAATAAAAAAATTGATTACTTCTGATTTTTTTTGTACAGTTCAATTCTTTAGTATTCAAGGAACATTTTAAGACCAAAAAGAAAAAAATCGCCTCAGTACTTTTTTAATAATTCATAAAACAAAAATACATAAATCGTGCACGGTGTTCTCGATGCCAACTTAAAAAAAAATTGATTACCTCTGATTTTTTTGTACAGTTCAATTCTTTAGAACTCAAAGAACATTTTAAGATCAAAATGAAAAAAATCCCCTCAGCGCTTTTTTTATAATTCATAAAATAAGAAAAGTAGTTTTTCAATTAATTGTTTTCACTTTTATTTATTATTTGTACAATCATTTGGTAGTTTTACCTGGAAAGTTTTCCGGGAGTTTTGAAAATTGGTAATTTTATAGATTTCGATGTGCTCTTTCAGAATTTCAACTTTGCTACCTCGTATCTTGGCCGCTCACCCCGCCATATTAGAAAAATGGCGCCTAATAGTAGATTATTATTAGGAGATATTGTCAAAAAACTACTTTTCTTATTTTATGAATTATTAAAAAAGTACTGAGGCGATTTTTTTCTTTTTGGTCTTAAAATGTTCCTTGAATACTAAAGAATTGAACTGTACAAAAAAAATCAGAAGTAATCAATTTTTTTATTAAAGTTGGCTTCCAGAGCACCGTGCATGTAGAACGTGACTCCTTCAACTTTTAGAATCGCGATATCTCAGGAATGGCAATTCTTAGAAAAAAAAATATAAGGACCATTTTTATAGATAATTTTAATATCTATATTTTTTGTCTCAGCTACTTTTTTGATAAAACTTACTGTTTTCGAAAAAAATCCAAAAAACCTCAAATTTTGACCTTTGACCCCGAATAACTTTTTTAGCAGACATGGGATTGATGGGGACTTTTGACACTTTATTTCTAATGGTGTATCCAAGGTCTCCACCAAAATTTAGCTCTGTCGGAATTTTTGTTATTTGAAATGTCTATTTTTACCGGACTATGAACATAATTACTGTGTTTTCTGAACAACCTTAAAAGTAATGCATATGTTATTTAGAAATAGATATAAATGACTTGGTTTAACAATATTGTACATAACTAATTAAAAACATTCGTTATAGATTAAAATATAATTAATCGTTCACGATTTAAATATTAATTTAACTAAATAAAGTTTGGTGCATCTAATGAGAAAACCTCTGCTAATTTGGACAATTTTCTATTTTTATCCATTGTTAATTAATGTCTTGCGTCATGTAAGTCTAATAGTGTTTGTGTAGTTAATTATATATATATGAATACTTACTACCTACCTAGAAACTTTGTTAATTATAGGATAGTCTTGATAGTTTAACTTCCTAGATATACAAATATTTTCGTTGTTATACTGCAATACATAATGAAAAAAGTCCTTATAGTTAGACTCTTTAAAATTATAATATTTCAAATACTTAAAATAATATTAAGTTATTAAAAAAAAATGACTAGCGGACCCGCCCATGTTTCGCACAGGAGTTAATATTTCACCCCCTATCACGTATGGAGGGTTGTTATTAGTTTCATTTGATCTGGCGGGAAAAATACCACGGGGGTGGGAAAAAGGAACCCTCTATCTGGCATAGGAGCCGAGATATTTACGATTTTTTTCGATTTAATTTACTAATATCATCACTGCTTATTCCATATGTTACCTAACGTAACAAAATAAATGTTATAACCTGTTCAGAAATAAATTATTTATTATGAATTAAAAAATAACACGTAAACCGGATAAGTGGTTCTCGATTGATAAGCATACAAACGGACAGACAGACAGACAGACGTTGCGTTTTATATATATTATAGATATAGATGAATGTTCAACTTAAATTTGTTAGCTAATAAGTACTTACTTACTTAAAAAAGGGATATCAAATTTATATGACAGTTTCATTACATTTATTAACAATTTAGCATATTCGCGTTAAGCAAAAAACAGTCAGAGTCGCTAATAGTATTTCAGTAAATTGAAGTTGTTAATAAACAATATAGTTTTTAGGTCTTTTATTTTTCAACATAATCTTACATAGATGTTTTTATTTCCATAATAAAATTTTAGATGTCAATAATATCACAAAACTAATAATAGCTATAAGACCGTCGCACATTGGTTTGAAATCACGAAAAGCTGGCCATAATATGAAGATATTGTTTGATTGCAGTAAAACTTGGTATATGGGGGTTTTCGAGGTCGCTGATTACGAATATGAAGTCAAATTTTAGGAAAACAAAATGACGGATTCAAAATGGCGGACGACTTACTGCAAAACTGTGTCTATTTTCACGAAACTCGGTATATGGGGGCTTTCGAATACGCTGATAACGAATATAAAATCAAATTTTTGAAAAACAAAATGGCGGATTCAAAATGACGGATAACTTAGTGCAAAATGATGTCTATTCTCATGAAACTCGGTATATGGGGGCTTTCGAATGCACTGTTTACAAATATGTAGTAAAATTTTTGAAAACAAAATGGCGGATCCAAAATGGCGGACGAATTACTGGAAAACCGTGTCTATTCTCACGAAACTCGGTATATGGGAGCTTTCGAGTGCGCTAATTACAATTATAAATTCATATTTTTAGAGTTATAGCATGCATATTACAAAGTTTTACATAGGTGAACACTTAAAATTAGCGAAATAACAAGTTACATATATACAGTAAAATTTTGATTACAATGAATTTTTCATAGGTAAACATTTATTAATATAAGAAGTTACATATATATACTACAGTAATTTTTTTATTACAATAGATTGAAAAATTACATGTGTACATAATTTTTGATTGAAAATTCTAGTTGGGGTATAGGAAAGTAGGGCTAAAGTAATTAACAACTATTACAACTATATTATCATTTAAATGTGGTTTCACGAGTACGAAAGTTTCCTTCCGTAAGATTAATTGCAGCATCATTCTTTAGATTATCTGTAAAAGTGAAAAAAAAAATCAATACTTTTCGATGGGGGGGGGGGGGTATATACATATGTGTTAAATTTTGGAAGGTATTTTGAACTGATGTTTCCTCAAAACATACGTTTTTTAAGAACACTGAATATTTGGGGGGGGGGGGGGTTGTCCCCCTCCGTTACTACGCCACTGTCTTCACAGTACATTTTATAATGTACAAAAGTATAATTGAAGTAATTTTATAAAACTTGATCTAATATAATGCTACTATCTGTATATACGGTATTTCTACATTCTCAGACATCATTGTACTAAATCTTACCTAAAAACCTAATAGGCACCATTCGGCAGCCAATTCCTTGATATGTTTTAGAGAAATGTTTAATAAAGAGTATAAAGTTGGTTTCAAGACAGGATGTATCAAGAGTTTTGACTTATTGCTTTTTTTATCTCGAGTTTTTAAAAATCAATCACCAAAATTACGTTGAAAAGATCATTAATTGACTCATTGACATGATGTATAAATTAATTTTGATCAACAGATTAATATTGTACTCACCTTCAGGAAAAGAATCCATTTTAAACATTTGAAAAACGTTCACTAATAAACTTTTTATCCGCGTTTGAAAAAACTTATTTTACACGTGTTCACGAGATCAGTTATTATGCGCTCGCTAGTTGCAAAAGAACATAATATTACAGGTAGGTAGGGACACGTGACCTTGTCTATCACAGGTAATACATATACTAGATGTATCATTTCAGCTATTCCAATAGTTAAAAGTCTCTATATATAAAATAAAAAAAACGACTTTTGGCCAGCTTTTCGTGATTTCAAACCAATGTGCGTCGTCGTATATAAAAAGACGAACTATATACATGACCTTTCACGGATAAGTTAGTTGACATATTTGCTATAAAAATAGCTTTTAAACTGTCTATGGTATAAGATATTAGGGAATTATCTTTTTAGTGACCGAAAACTTTGTAACATGACATTTTTATTTGTTTACAGGTGAAGCAGTAAGATGCTACGTATGCTCATCAGATCTGGACCCCTATTGCGCTGACCCCTTCAATGTGTCCCTGTCCTCACACACCCCATGGGGTGGAATGTCTCCTCATCATACACTGCAGGACTGCTCCTCACAAAGTCCTCCAACGTCTTACTTACATCAATCGCGTACTGTTTGTAAGAAGACGAAACAAATTGGTAAGTGTATTGAAAACTTTGTATTTATCATATTATTTATACACTCAGCATTCTGCTATACGACGGCATCGGTAATTCAAAAATTCCACTACACGACTAGAGGGATACCCACCACCGTGCCGACTTTAACGTTAATTGGTGAATATAAACGCGCAGAAATATATCAGTCACGGTGGTATTATGGTGGGGATGGGAGAAGGTCGATGGTTAGAACTGTCAACACATCATGAAATAGAGCGGTCGTGCAGAGAATGGTCGTATAGCAGAGTACTGAGTGTATTAATACTAGCTCTTAATTGATTGGTGTTTACATACAGGGTGTTGAAAAAGATGGATACACCTGCGTAAGTCGACAGGAAAGAATTATTCAGAAAAATGATCTTGACAAAAATGTTACCATTTTTTCCCAGCCATCGCATGACAATACCAGTTGTGGGGGAGGATCTTCCTTCCGGGGGGAACGCTCCACCCTTCGTTTTTTTCAAATGGGAACTGGGAACCCCCTATTTTTATCACAGATTTCGATTCCCTGCCCCTAAAATACCCCGGAAACCGTTAAGATAAATTTATTTGCCACCCACTCCCATTTTTTGTAATTATACCATGTAATTTTCTCGCAAATATCGATTTTTCCTCCCAAAAACTTTCAAGAATCATCGGTGATGGTTTTTCCCCATCTCGACGTAGTTGCCCCATCCCGGTAGAAAATGACAGAACAGCAAATTCAAATATCTGGAAAATTATTCCCCTCACACAGAGACCGAGATGGGAAAAAACATCGCTGATGATTTTCGGATGTTATTGGTAGGAAAAATCGATATTTGCGAGAAAATTACATGGTGTATTTACAAAAAGTGGAAGGGGGTGATGTGGAAAAAAATTATCTCAACGGTTTTCGGGGTATTTAGGGTCAGGGAATCGAAATCTGAGATAAAAATAGGGGGTTTTCATTTGAAAAATACGAAGGAGGGAGCGTTCTCCCCGGAGGACATCCTCCCCGACTAATAGCTGAGAAAAAATGCTAACTTTTTTGTATGAAACATTTTTCCTGATTCTTCCTTCCTGTCGACTTACAAAGGTATATCACTCTTTTTTCAACACCCTGTAAATTAAATGAGAAATATGCAATGTTAATTTAATTTATTTATAAAGGCTTTAAAATAACATAAAAAATTATAGTGATATTCATTAAAAAAATAATCAATAACTTGAATCTAATGATCAAAAATCAAAGTTGTTTAAAAACCTCGTAATAGTATGCAATGCATGTAATGGTTAGATTCAATTGGGATGGATAATATATGTGTTATATTTATATTGTTACAGTAAAGGACCGCGAGACGATCATCAGGTCCTGCTCATGGCAAGGATATGAGATGCCCGTAGGTAACTGTCCCACAACCTCGGTCGCATCCTACATGAAAGTGGAGTTCTGCGAGACGTGTGACATGGACGGCTGCAATTCAGCACCAGGTCTGTTTTCAGCGTCGGCTCTGCTACTCGCGGCGGCCATCGCGTCCTGTGCCCGCTTCTAGACGGGTAGACTGCACTGATAAGGTTTAAAACACCGATGAATTAGGATGTTGATATCATTTGTTAACCAGTATGCAAAAAATATTTAATTTTTGGTGTACCGAGTTGATTTGAAAATAAATCTAATCTTTGAAGACATAGTACTCTGGAACTATAAGTCACAGAAACTTCTAAATGGTCTAAAAGATGTGTTATGAAGTCTACTATTTTGTATTGAAAATTTAAACCATTTTGATGAATTGTTAAGGAGTTACTACTTTTTAAAAAAATTCAAATTTTATGTGTACAACAAATTTTTTTTGAAAAGTAGTTTTGATAATAAACATTTTCCGGGTAAAGCAAATACTGCTTTGTTTTACTTAATACTTAAGTATATCCAAGAAAAAAATAATCTGAGGTCAAAGTTATGTGATAATTTCTGAAAAAAAAATTGTTATCCGATTTTAAATTTTCAATGAATCTTTCTGTTTCATTTTTCGTTACGTATCTGTATGTTTACCCTCCTAAATATATATCAGAGAGGTGGGGTTGTATCACAATATTGTTTTTTCCTTCAAAATATTTAACTCATGTTACGTAAATATATTAGGTACAGAATATTTTTTGTATAATTTTCTGTATATCTAACAACTTTTCTAGTTTTTTTTGTTTCTCCTTTTACCGAATTTATCAATTGGCAGACTATTTGAAGAAGTTAGTCGATTTGACATCTGAACACAGAAATATAAAATCATAATACACAATTATAAGACCGTTAATTAATGATAATTTATAACACAAACTGCATGTGTTCCAATCTTGTAATATTTTGAAACATAAATTCTGTTTGTAATCTGCTAAAAGGTATGCCAGCATATTGGTTAATAATATATGACATCATGCAACAATCCTATGTTAATTACTTAACAGCTTAAAGGATTGTGTACGTGTAACCTTTATAGACCAGTGATTCTAAATAATTTTTTATCGATTGAAAATTTTTTATAATTCAATAAATAATTTTTCGAATTGAAAATGTAAAATCAAGCTATTTTATTATAAAATGTGCCTTCTGTACTTCAATTTGGTTACATGTATGCAATGTAAGGTTTCCATTGGTGTAATTTTTTGTACATTGAGAAAATATTTTTAACAGTTATATAACTGACGTCCATATTATTATTATTAATGATCTATAAATTTTAAACTAAATAAATAAATAATGTAACAGATGTAAATTTTATTATTCTCGAATTTTTTTATAATTCACTCAAAAAGTTATTTTTTATTTATGTCAAAATTTTTAAGTTTAAAAAAAATTTAATAAAAAAAATGTATAAAAAACAAATAAATAAATATAGGTATTATTAAGTTATGTTTTTTCCAATAATAAAAAAATGTATCAAATTTTAATTCTGTATCTAAAAATATACGTAAAAGATTATTTATATATATATTATACATACATAATGTTTATAAAACAAATTTTAATTAATATTTTTGTACATATTCATTATATCTTTACATTTACCGTAAAGTATTCAATATTATTTAATGTTCAATTTTAATAAGTTAATAAATATTATTAGGTAAATATTAGTTGCAATATTATTTAATAAATTAATAAAAATACTAAAATTCCAACAATACTAACAACTTTCAGTTTAAAGGACAAAAATGTGGTATTTATTATTTTACATTTTCGAAATAAAATATTTTTTACGTGGACATAAAATGTTGACAATCAATGCTTAAATTAATAAACTACATATAACATACCAATATAAATAAATCCAAATTAAATATCATTTTTAATATTTTCAATTAATATAGACACTAAATTTGCCCTCGACCAAATTCTACAAACGCTTAAAATCGACACAGTTTATGTCAAAAATAGGTACCTATCTACTTATTTTATAGAACAAGAGTTACAAATTTTAAATTGTGCTTAAGTGTAATACAATATGACTTAGCAACATAAATGCTATTGCCAATTTAATCTAATATATAAAATTCTCGTGTCACGGTGTGCGTAATTGAACTACTCCAAAACGGCTCGACCGATTTTCGTGAATCTTAGCGTGCATATCGGCTAGGGTGGAGAATCGGACAACATCTATTTTTCATCCCCCTAAATGTTAAGGGTGGTCACCCTTACATTTTATTTTTATTTTTTTTTGACAAAAATGATACATCATACAAAAATACATACAACCCTAAATTTTCACCCCTCTACGATCAACCCCTATTTTTTATTTATTAATTAAAAACTTTAATTTTTTTTGGCAAGACTTTTATTTTTATTTTGTTATTTTATATTTTAATTTTATAGTAAAGTATTACCAATTCGAATTCAATATTCATAGTTAAGACAGGACAACGTCTGTCGGGTCAGCTAGTATTATTATAAAACACTCATGTCCAGTATTATAAAGAATTGTCTAGACAGAAATATTACATCATTTTTAGCACCCTGTATTTTTATTGCACCACCAGTTACTACTTCTTATTTCCTTAATAACTATTTAAAAAATTTATTCGGTTAGAAACAACACATTTTATGAAAAGATGTTAATACATACACGGAAAAAATATACTGTAAGAATTACAGTTTTTCCCTGTCTATCTCGGATATCTATAATATTTTACTCTCTAATAAAATCCAGTATAGACAGGGAGAAAAATTGTAATTATTACAGTATATATTTTTGATGCCTCGCACAACGAACGTCTCGCTTAACGAACGCTGCGCACAACGAACTTTCTGTCTCGCTTCACATAACGGACTGTATCGTATTTCATCGTGCCGCCCGAACGCTCCTGCGTATCACGAAGTCACCCGAACTTGACACGTTTCACATAACGAACTTGCTCCTGGAACGAATTACGTACGTTATGCGAGGCATCACTGTAGTTCCAAACTAGTAAATCAAAATTTTAACATCAAATTTTGAACTTTTATTGAAATTTTTACTCTGCGACTATATACTATTTTACATAGATTAAAGAGAATAAAAAGTACTGTAGGTAATGGGTACCATGTACAAAATAACTTGATAACGACAGACAAAATAAAAATAGTCAAATAATCTGATCTATACTAATTTTATAAATGCGAAAGTAACTCTGTTTGTTTGTTACCTTTTCACGACTAAGCCGCTGAACCGATCATGATGAAATTTGGTAGGTAGATAGATTGCATCCTCAAGAAGGACATAGGCTATTTTCTATCCCGAAAAAATAGATAAAAAATTACAAATTCCACTGAGACGCGGGTAACAGCTTCATTTTTGTAAGAAATATTTTTCATCATGAAACTTGATAAAAAAAATTCTCTTTCCAAATTATATACGACATATATTATATTAAGACATTATATTACTAAATACAGGAGATATCCATTTCATTACAGCTATATATTAATACCATAATCTCTTTTTAGTCTAATATCGACATAAAATACACATATAAGCTTTCGGGGAGATTATTTATGTTACATAACATCTTAAAGGACAAAAACAATAACGTTATAATCAGCATAATTTCTATTATCAACACAGGCCAAGCTTTAACGTTTCCGATTACTTGCCCACGAGTTTAATAATAATAATCTAACCCGGCTAATTTGTAAGGGTCAGGTCGAATTAACGTAGAAGACGTACAAATGCCCGTGGCTCTCTTGATTTGATTATAGATGTCAGGAAGATGTACAATTAAGTCATTAATTCACGTTTTTTTGTGTGCTACTGTTTTAAATTAATAGGATACACGAATGTAGTATGTACATATGATAACATATGTATATGTACACGTCGACCCACTTGCTTCCTTATTTTCATATTTGATCCTGCTTATGATATAAGTAGAAGTTGACCCTTAAATCAACTTAACGCTGAGACGAGATCAAATCTTAGTATCATTTTGTCTCGTGTGCAGACCTATTCTAATGCCTGATATTACAAAGAATTTACTCGAGTGCAAATGTTAATTGGCTTTTGAATAACGCTATCTGCGAAGTGTCGAATCGTTTTGAATTTGATCAGGATTCTAAAGCAGTGGTAACAAATGTATAATAATGTAAATGCTATGAATTTTATACACTTTATTTTTGGCCTTTCATTGCTGATTTAGCCGGTTTTTTTCATTATTTAAATAAGTACACTTGTCAGCACTTATTTTAACCCTTTTTTGTTCTTCCGGTGACATTTGCCACCGAATATTTGCAGAGCTCTTAAATAGATTGTTATGTATTTTTTTTTATAAAATATATCGTTTCAAACAAATGAAAAATATACTTGTTTTTATTTAATTTTTATCTTAAAGAACTAGTCATGGCATTTTGCATGATTTCCTAGTTTTTACACCTAAAAAAACTAGTTAAAAATTGATGATGTTTCTGAATAATTTATAATAATTATAAATTTATAATATAAATATAAATTTATAATTTTAATAATGCTCTGGAACAAATTCTTTATTTAAATTAGTATAAGTTATAAATAACAAACGTTGTTATGAGTCCATATTTATATTTTTATACATATTTTCAAATACAGTATGCATTTATTATTTTTATTTTATTTTATTAACTCAATTAAAAGTTAAATTTTTAAATGTTAGAATCTTACCGACTAATTTAACTGACTAAGTACTTTAATTTACCCCAAACGTAGTTTATCTACTTAAGTATTTTAACAAAATAAAAAAAAATAACAACATCAACAATAATTACTTTCTTTGAATCAATTAACAGCCCACATTTTTGTCCATCAAGTAAATACTAGAAATGTAAATCACCAGTAATTAAGTCTATTATTACATTTTTAACACATAAGGGTTTATAAAGTTATTTTTTAATAAATATTGTGCAACCTAAGCAGTAATTTGTATCAGTATTAAATATCATTTAAAAGATTCTTACTTTTTAGAACATCGATAATTATTATAATTACTAATAACTTATTATTGGCTTGGCTTCTAGATATAGGTTGAGTCTTAATGATCTTACAGATAAATAAGATATTTTGTTGTGTATTTTTGCATAGAAGAATAAAAATAAAAATTCTTTTTGTCTAGGTTGCACTATTTTCGTATAAAGTCTTGGCATCTTAGGATGCCGCACCGGCCGCACCGTCCGCCAGACACGCAATACTGATGTGTGTATATTATTTTCAAGGTTAAAATTATTGCGTGTCTGGCGGCCGGAGCGGCCAGCGCGGTCGGCGCGGCGTCCTAAGATGCCAAGACTTAAAAGCAAAGCTATTTTACTAAGATTGGTACCTATAAAAATAATAAATAAATATTTTTGATTTTTTGTTTTCATCATAAATAAAACGCACTGGTTAAAACTGATTGGTAAATTTTATTTAAGAATTATAAAAATATATATATCGCACACTATAAAGGTTGTGTTTAATATACAGGGACGTAGCCAGAGGGGTGTGGAGGGTTGCCCCTCAAACCCGAAGTACTCATTAATAAAATAATAACGTGAGCAAAAATAATATGGGCCTGGGTCATATTTTACCTCCCACTCGAATAAAATTTCTGGCTACGGCCCTGATACTTCATATATGCAGTGGTGACTAAATTTAAAAACATTGAGAGTAAAAATATTTATTATTTTATACGCTATTAGTCACCTCAATATAGTTTTGTGAATTTTTAATAATGTTATGATATGTATAAATAATTATTTGATAAATATTTTAGTTCTTATGGCACAGGTGTGAATATTTACCAAAATGTTATGTATAAGGGTGTTAGTTAAAAAAAATTATTAAACAATAATAATTAAGTGTGGCCTTTTATATGTTGATAGAAAATATGTTAATATTCAACAATAGTGTAGCCAAAAAAAAAAACAAATTTCAATAAATTTTATTTAGTTTAAAATTATTTAATTTAATTGATTTTTTGGGTCTGGGTGAAAGATGCAACAGTTTGGTCATTAAGAGTGGCTTGTACTTAGATGCCTAAAATCAAACATAAAGCCTTGGATTTATATATATTTTTCGTTTATTTTTTAATATTGTAAACTTTTGCACGAGACTGGAACGAGTCTGGTTGAAATTTTTACAAATCGAGTTTTAAATTAATTTTGAAATTTCAAGTTTTTTATTTTTATCTGCGACGAGATGAGACTATCTCGAGTCTCGTTTCCGTCTCCTGTAAAACCCTTATCTTTAAAAAAAATGATAAAATTAAATCATAATCATTTTATTGCAATTTTAGGTACACTATTGTTAAAAACTTAATTTTATACTTACAACAAAAAATTAACTAACAATAAAAGAATTGAATTTTGTCTAAAGAAATATTGTACATAAATAAAATAACACAAAAGGAAAAAGTAACATTTGCATCAGATATCCGTCCATTTTGTGTAAAATTAGTCATATATTTCTTTTTGTTTGTGTATTCATATGTTCCAAAGTGCACTACCACTACTATATATTCAGAAAACTGAATCTCTCTATGTATATGTTACTTGTAGTACAAAAAAGAAATAAATGTATATTAATTGTAAAACACCCGTAGTTTTTATTAGCCCCTATGTGTTTGTAGAACCAATGGAGCTGTCATCACAGAAATAACAATTTAGTGAATCAAAATTATGTGGGTTTTATTAAATAAATAGTACTGTCTATTTATTGGCACACAGTAATTTTAAATTAGATGGTAGGTATATTTTTTTTAATCTATATCTATAAAAGAGTTTGTCCTTAACCACTCACTCACTCACTCACTCACTCACTCACTCATATATCAACGTACAGCCCAAACCCCTGGACCTAGAAACGTGAAATTTCGTAAGTGCCTTCCTTTTATGATGTAAGCACCCACTAAGAAAGGATTTTTCGAAATTCAACCCCTACGGGGTTAAAACAGGGTGTCAAAGTTTATATAAAAAAATATTTTTTTTGTTCGCATTTAATTGAAACTTATCGAACATACTCTACAATATAAATAACGAAATAATTATTACAGCATTTCCCATAATTTAACCCTTAAGGTGTTAGAGTGGTGGAAAAATTTATAAAATATTTTTTTTGTATTCACCGAATGAAACATGGCACAAGTAGGTACTCTACAAGACAAATATAAGTTACGAAAATTCAACCCCTGTGGGAATGGGATATAATAACATGAGACGGAACGAGAATGGATTGAGATATGTTTATCTGCATACCTGCTTTACTTATAAAGGTAAATTCGGGAAAAATAGTCATCTATTAAAACAAAAATTTCGACATTCAACCCCTAATGTTGGGGGTTGACAGGGTCTGTGTTTTTGATATGTTTATCTGCATAGACAGGGGGTTAGTGTTTACAATTTTTGACTAAGATCCGCGTGATATTTAAGTTTTCTTTTCATAGGTAATGAATAAAAATCAATATAAAAAATGTAATATGTTATCCCTTATCACGTATGGAGGGTTCTAATTAGTTTCGAAGTTTACGCGAACGAAGCCGCGGGATTCCGCTAGTTAAATTATAACTGACAAATTATATGCATTTAGTGTAAAATCTATATTTATAAATAAAAACCGTTTTTTCTTTCTCTACCGTTTACAGTTTTAAGTGTTCCATACCGAAATCGAAAAAATGAAACACCACAGATTGTATGTCACAACCTTCTAATTATTGAATTATTAAACCAGGGGTTCTCAACCTTTTTTCCACTTTTGAAAGAATGTTTTTCTTCATAGACCCCGTTTGACATTTCACATCTTGTTGAAAAAGTGCAAGTAAAAAACAAAAAAAGGTAATTACATTACATTAATAAAGGTAATTATTACAAAATAAATAAATATATGTTATTGTAATGATTTTTTTCGCTTTTCAACTGTATTTATGTAAATTTACATACATAAATACATACAATACAGAAATAAATATACAAGGTGAGTCATATCAGGTGGAACAAACTTGAACAGTATATTGAGAAAAATATTATAAGAAAAAAAGTTCATATTAACATGTGTCCGGAAATTCTTCATGAGGGTGTTACAGCCCAGGAAAAAGCGATCAGATCTAATTGGATCTGAATGAGCCAAATTACGGATCTGATCAGATCTGATGCAATTGGAACCCTTCTGATCTGATTGGATCCAATTGGATCAGAGCAGATCTGAAATTTGATCCAATCAGATGTGATCAGATCCGTAATTTGGCCCATTCAGATCTGATCACATCTAATTGGATCAAATTTCAGATCTAATCTGATCAAATTAGATCTTATCGCTTTTTCCTGGGAGATCCTCAAAGATTTAGCCTAAAATTAGTTTTTCTTTTTAAATTTTATTAAGGATTATTGACCAGAAACAGAAAGATCGAGTGAAATGGAAATTGGAGAAAAATTGTTTTCTATTTAAAATACGATCGCAAAACTTTTCGTATCTTCGATAATAAAACAACTCATAACAAAGATACAACGCATTTTATTCATTATTGAATAAAAATCACAATTGTCATGGAAAATTAATATACGTCAGCTAAAACAAGAATGACTAGCACTCACTCGAGTGCAATATTAAATTCAAGTCAAATAAGCTTTGGAAAAAAGAATGGTTGATGTTTGAAATTTTTATATTTGTTAAAATTCGTTGTTTATTTTGTTAATTGTAAACAGCAATGCTGGTTTTAGGGAGGAAGACTGGGCGACCGCTCGGGGTGTCAGTTGAGAAGGTGCGGCGGATGAGTACATGGAAAAAAAACTTAGCTTAAATTGTAGTACCGTCATTAAGTCAAATTCTTAAATACTATCTTTAATATCAATATTTTAATATCAAACATTTAAGAATATTAATGATAAAAATCAAAGGACCCACTAGCCCCACACATCCCTGGTCTAAAAAAATCATTAGTTGATACTGGAAATTGTTAACATGTGTTAATACTAAACTGGGTATCAAATTTAATTACTGTATCACAATCGGATCTCAAAATATTAAATAAAAACTAATTTTAGACAGAATCTTTGATAGTTTGTAGCTCCCTCGCGAAGAGTTTCCGGACACATGTTCATAAGAACTTTTTTGCTTGTAATATTTTTCTCAATCAACTGTACAAGTTTGTTCCACCTGCTATGACTCATCCTGTATATGCACATAAATCTATAGAATTTTAAAACAACACAATTTTCCATAAGCCCCTAGCATAATATAGACCCTTTTTAAACTTCCATAGATTCCCAGGTGGGACCACGTTGGGAGTCCCTGCATTAGACATAGAAATCTGTTATTTGAAATAACAAAATTAAAATTGAAACAGAACATAAAAATGCTGTCTAAATAAACTGAAGGTGCAATAAACAAAATTAATAAGAATAATAATAACAATAATAATAAAAACAGTGCACCAATAATGGAGTTTTTTTTATGTTTTTATCGCTTTGTAATGGGGGCAAATGGGATATTTTTTTATTCGGTCTGGTAGGGATTTAAATAAAAAATGCCAGTTAAAAAAATTTATATTATGTACACGTTGTATTATTAGGGAGCATCCATAATTTATGTCATACAAATTTAATGTTTTTACCCCCCCCCCCCCCATTGTCAAGGTTGTCACATTCGTGTACCCTCCCCCTATTGTAACATCACACAAATTTCGAAACAATAATTAGGTACTCAAAATCAACGAAAAAAAAAACAAAAAATATTATTTCATTGTTCTTGGCTGTTTATATTATTTTTATTTATATACAATTTTATCATGCACGATTGAAATTTTCCCAGTAGCTGTTCACCGATCTCAAGTTACTAACAACATATTAATTATTCTTCATATTGAAAACACATTGTTCTGATTTTTAAATGTGACTTCATGAAGTTTGTGACCCACCCCCCTCCTACCGGTATTACACCACGTCACACTTTGTATACTACTCCTCCATCCTCTTAACGTGTGACGTAATTAATAGATGGCCACTTAATAAAATTTAATTCTTATAAATTTTCAAAGAAATCGTAAAAAATAAAAAGTTACAATGAAAAAATCTGTAAATTTGGAAATAATGTAATGACTGAGATCAGTAGAAAATCACCAGGATTCGTCGCACTTTTGGAGGTATTTTTTCGAAAATAATTCAAAAATTTAAATATGAAAAATTAATTAAGTAATAGTTAAACAAAAAAAATCGATGAAACAAAGAGGAACTTACCACAATACTTATAATTGCTGTCTGTGTGTGCTGAACTGATTTTAATAAAATTTTCTCTGTTATAAATCCTAATGCGGTGTTTACACCGAAAAAACAAAACAGAAACATCGTGTCTTTAAAATACTTCGTATTTAAAAATGTATGGGGTTTATTGCTTTTTTGTCATAAAAACACCGTGTTTCTGTTTTGTTTTCTCGATGTAAACACCGCATAAAACAATGAAACTGAGCAGTAACATATTTGGATAACGTAGTAAAGAGAGATGTCACAACGACAAAAATGTAGAGAGATGAAACAAAAATATTACAAAAGAAAAACAATAATTTATAATAATAATATGAAAACTTATTTAAGTGCACTGGTATAACGCCTAAGTACGTAGGTCGTGCATTTAGGCTGTGTTATTAATTAAAGAAAAATATTTATAGGAATTGACCGCCGAGACCTCTCTGTAAACGATGATTCAAATACACTCAAGTAAAATAAATGTGAATTAAGACAAAGATTTTAGTTTTCATTAAAACTATTTCTTTTTATGTAATTATGTAATGTGTCTTTTAAAAAAATAATTACTTTACAAAAGTAATTCACGATTATTACTTTGATAATTTATGTTTCCTTTATTTTTATTCACTGATAAATTAACATACAATTATTATTTTAACCGCGTAATTTCAAATATCGAGAGAATCCGACGATTTACGAACAAGCACACCTGAATACGAAACATAACGAACTGATTGGTCACGTGACAAGTTTATACTTTCGTCTATTTCTACGGATTAGTTTCTTAACTTTAGAAAATAAGTACATAAATAAAAAATAAATATGGCAATTTCAAATACAAACATTTGCTTTGTATTACTAGTTTTATTATTTATTTCAATACAAAATGGTAAGTTCCCATTTCATAAAGAATTCATAAAACACGTATTAATTAGAAAGAGACAGAAATATAGACTCGCCCACTTTTTGAAAAATACATGAAAATAATGAATAAATTCAGTATAAATAAGTAAAAAAATCATAGTTTTTAATATTCTGCTTAAAAAATGTCCTTTTTAACATTGAAATGACATTGCACATGAAATTTTTGCGGTATTAAATTTTTAGGTTATGTTTGATATGAATAAAACTTTCAGGTTTAGCCATAAAATGTTGGGTATGTCGTTCCGATTCCGATCCAAAATGTGCAGACCCCTTTGATAACAGCACTGTACCAATTACCGACTGTAGACAAGAAAAAGGATTAGATCATTTACCCGGTGTAAAGGCTACAATGTGTCGAAAAATTAGACAAAAAGGTGAGACCAGCAATTTAAAAATAATTCTTGACTTTTATATTGTAAATTCTTATTTTAACAGTTAACGGAGATTGGCGCTATTTTCGAAGCTGTGCTTACATGGGCGAGCCAGGTATACAAGGTGATGAAAGGTTTTGCGTAATGCGTACCGGAACCTACAACATCTTCATGGAATATTGTACATGCAACAGCAAAGATGGCTGCAATGCTGCGACAACACAACATCTCTCAGCATTTTGTGTTATCTCTGTGGCATTAATCGGAATATGGCGATACGTAATTGAATGAAATTAAAAAGATATATTTTTTACACATTTTTCCTACGTGTCATTTATATTTTTAAATGAAAATCTGTAGATATAAAGAGTAGGTAATGCAAGGATTTCAATGTTATTAAATTACAATATTAATTTTTCATATTTAAAATTAATTTGCACAAAAATATATACTATGCATTTATTAAAAAATTACAATTTTCATAATAATTTGCAACTCACTTTTAAATCTCAAGTAATATTATTTAAATATTTATCATTGAAAAGTATAATTATTTTTCTGTTAATTAAGTTTGAGCAAGCAATAAGTAATAAAATTAATATTTGATAATAGTCATACCAAAATTATTGAGGCTTTGAATTTATGTTTTCAATTATCATTAGTTTTTTTATGTTGAAGTTACAGTTTTTTAGCAAAATGAAGATATTGCCTGATTGGCTTAAATTCCAATAGTATATTAGGTAACGTTACTTTGGGGTATGACTGTGTTAATTTAAAATAACCTGCTTTGATACGTTATATGGCAAATTTATATGTTCAGACAAAACTGCTAATTATGAGTAGGTCTGAATTTGACATATTCATAACAAAACGACAAGTATTGGCAAGTACTGACAATTTGTCAATAAAACTACACTCACTGCTTGATTTAACGATGTTGTTGATAATTCAATCGCTTGGTTAAACGACGGCAAGAGGAGCCTCCATCACCATGCCGACGAGCTAAAGTTGAATACAGTAGAAACCGGTTATAATGACATCGAAGAGCCAAGTCATATTGGTTGTAAAAAGCAGATAGTCGTTACAACTGGTAAAAATGCAATTATATGGGATTCAGTTGGACTTTTATTTTGTGTCGTTAAAACCGATACGTCGTGTTAACTGATGTCGTTATAACCGGTTTCTAACTGTATTTCCTTACGACTAAAACAGTTTGTGTGCATGCCTCAACAGTCGAGGTAGTATTACGGTGGGGATAGGGGAAGTCCCGCTGGATCGCGCGTTTGGCCCGTCGCTAAAGTTAGCGGTCGTTAAATCGAAGGTCGTTAATTTCTATTAAAATAATAATTCTATTAAAATAATAATGTTGATTTCTATTAAAATAATAATATGCTAATTTATGATCTGTTATTTTTAGTCAAGCTGTTTTTGCAGAAATATGTATTTAAAAATTTTACAGATTGACATTTTCTGACAAACTTTTTTCAATGTAATATGTATTCTACTCCGTCGATTATAAGATCTTCTGACACAATTTTTAATATTCTATTAAAATTTATTCTGTCAGATTTTGTCTGACGTATAAATTTGCAGTAGAGTCAAATAAAAAAAAATGTTTTGTTGAAAGAGTTATTACTATTACTGTATGGTGCCTATAAGTCCAAATTGTGGCCTTTTTGTAGAATAAACATATTTAAATAATTTTTAACTTAAGTACATATACAATTATGTTAGTAGTGCTGGATTTACTCCTTGGGGACCTCTAAACTAAAAATTACCTCTCTTGGGGATCGATATTTAGTCACTGAAACTTGTTACCTTCTGGTGTATTTATTAACTAAGAATTGGTAAAATTACTTCAGTGAGGCCTTATATTCTTGGTAGCTTAGGTCTCGATAATATGTAAATCCGGCGTTAACCGTTGTTAATTTTATGAACAAATTTTCCATGTCATCTATTTATATGTGATTTATAAACCTTATTGTGCTTTATGAAAAAAATAAAACATATATAATTATTATAGTAAAAAAGTACAATATATTGAAGATCTGAATATTTAAAATAGTTTTTAAACAATTTTACTTATTTTTATTATCAATCCGTCCAATTTGACTTATTATTTATAAATCAGATGTAATTTTTTATGAATATTTTATATTGTGAACTGCAATGTATTTATATATATTTGTATTTTTGTATAGTCGTTATAAATATTTTATTATAAATAAAAATGTATTTTTTAAAGTCGTATGTTTATGTTTTATTTAATTAAAGAATCAGGACTTTTTTCCATCTACATAGAACCAACTTATTGTTAGATAATGAATCCAATTCGTTAAGATAATGCATTTTATTTTAATGTTGGATTTTCAAGTCTTCAGAAGACAAGAATAATATAATATTAAAAATTTCAGATTTCTTTAGATTTAAAAGTTTTATTTATATTGAGATTTTTTTTGTATATTTATATACATAGGATTGGATTGGATTGGATTAGGTTGTGATTGATGATGAGGGTTAGATGCCTCTAACACTGCAGCCTTTGGCTTATTGGATAAGTATATACATAAGTATTTCCTATGATAGAAAATACAAAATGCTTACTTATTTCTTTACCTTTTAAATTTTGGCTAATTGCAAAATTGTTATTTGAAAGTCCCCAGGCCGCTGCAGCTATGCTGCTGATTTTACTAGTGAAACATAAAAAAATGAATATGGCTCAAATAATAGTTTAAAATTAGACCAGTGTACATTCACGAACATCTTTTAGGATCTAATCTCAACTCTCCGAACAATAGACTAAAAAAATATTGTACAATAAACCCTACAGACGACACAATGAAAAAATATGGCGCAATAAAATTTAAACTCGCTCAAACTTTTGTAAAATCATTGCGCAATCTTCAATATGATTTCTAAACGGTCAATAATTCCGTAGTATTGCACAATAAAATTGATCATCAGGCGGCCTCGACGTAAAATGAACACAAATATAATGGACGATCATGAAGAATTGGACGATATAAGGTTGGGTTCCGTGTCAAAATTCTAAGAACAATCTAACATGTTTATTTAATACATATTCTATATTATATTAAAAATAAATTTGATAAATATAGTTTAAATTCGTTTACAAAATAAGGAATCAGAATAAAAAGTAAAAATAATTTTTGCTCTAATGCGGCGTTTACTTAAAGATACGATGATTCTGTTTTGTTTTCTCGGTGTAAACACCGCATAACAATTGACGTTCAAAAAAGAACCGAATGTGTTGAAATGCCGGCCGAACTCACGCGAAGAGTGAGAGTCAATATAGTCGACCACTCGAGCTGTTTTTACGGAGCAGCGAGGTTTTGTCGAAAAACGCGCTGGCCGACTTCAATACGCATTCTCTCTCCCTCTCTCTGCAGGCAGCAAGGGTAGAGGAAGAGAGATAGAAAACTAACTCGGAAACAACGTGGAAACAACCGGCGTGATTGTGAATCGGCGTAAATTGAACCGGTGTTTAACGACGTTTGCCTGTAAAAAGCTATTTATTACATAATGTTTTTTTTGATTGCAGAAGTACTAAAAAAATGAATACGAAATTGCCCTTCGGTCTGGAACAACCTTACTGTAAAAGTTTAAATAAACAAATCAAGGAAGCCGAACTTGCAGGTTATCATTTTATTATCGTTCCTTTAGTTCATCCACGATATAAACGTAATTTGTTAAAATGTTCGGGAGTCGCAGTTCCTCTGACGAGGTCAGATATGATAATGACTGGAGATGATTGGAACAAGTTAGTGGTCGGACAAATAACAGATGTCGATGCTGATTCAGAAATAACAGAGATACGTGAAAACAGTACAGCAATCCTCGAACAAGAACTGAACTTTGCATCACATCTCGGTCTTCAAGTTGTAACATTACGTGTTAAATCTATTAAGTGCTTCAACACTGCCCGCATTGTAAGTTCATGTATAGCAAAAGGATCACTGTTCAAAATATGGGTCAGACTGCCGATGACTTATAGGCAGGTTTCCCACCGGTCCAACGCTGAAGAACCTACGACGGAAGATGATCCGTGGGAGCTGTGGAATAACTTCCGAATAGGCTGTAACTACCGTAGATCTATAGAATTAGCTCTTGAAATGTCAACTGCTGTCCCCAGTGAAGCAGAAGTCGAGCGTTGGCTGGGTGAGCCGGTCAAGTGTATAATAATTCCTACTAGTCTGTTTCTGACCAACCAACACGGGTTTCCTGTGTTATCGAAAACTTTGCAACACGTTGTACACAGATTATCAGTTCTCGACATTCAGTTTATCATTAAAGAGAAAACGAAACACAAGGAGTTGAGTTTGTACAACATATACATAGATCATCTGGTCAAAACTGGCCCAGTTACTCTTAAGTGTAAAGGTTACGAGGATGTGCTGCAACACCCTCTGCAACCACTCAAAGACAATCTGGAAGCTCAGGTGTATGAAATATTCGAGAAGGACCATATCAAGTACACTCAGTATCAGAATGCAATAGAAAAAGCACTGGAAGATCGAGTGCCAAAAGAGAGAAGAGCAGATGTAACCGTGACAATCATGGTTGTTGGAGCTGGCAGAGGCCCTCTTGTACAGGCCTCTCTGAATGCTGGTGAAATATCTAACATCAAATTAAGAGTCTATGCTGTTGAGAAGAACCCCATGGCAATCAACACTTTGTGTGCATTGAATGATGAGCTCTGGAATGGCAGAGTAGAAATCGTTCAGACTGACATGAGAGACTTCAGTCCAGAAACTAAAGCTGACATCCTTGTATCCGAACTGTTGGGCTCATTCGGAGACAATGAATTGTCTCCAGAATGTCTGGATGGAGCGCAGCATTTATTAAAAGAAGATGGGATCTCTATACCATGTAGTTACACTGCTTTTGTCGCTCCACTACACAGCCCCAAGTTATTGATGGAGATTCGAGCACAGCAACCTAATGATAAAACTTTGGTTAGTTGTTTCGAGACCATTTATGTCGTTCATCTCGTTAACTACTATCAGATCGCGCCAGCTCAGGTGAGTAAAAACAATTACTTTTTCTATTTATAACAATTTGTTAATTATTATTCTATATAAAAATAATTATATTAAGATAGGGTTTTCTGATTACTACTATTCATACAATTTTTTTATGTTAACAACTATGTAAAAAATATTTTCTTAACCAATTTTTTTATAAAGATATAAGTAAAATTAAAAAAATATTTTTTACTTTACAGGCTTGTTGGTCTTTTAAACATCCGAACAAAACGAAACCGATAAATAACAAGCGGATGGTTACCCTTCGTTTCAAGGCTACGCAGAACTGTATAATGACTGGTTTTGTCGGTTACTTCGACACTGAGTTGTATAAGGATATCAAGTTGAGTACAGAGCCACGTACTCATTCAAACGGAATGATTAGTTGGTTTCCATTATTCTTCCCACTGCAAGAAGTTACACACATCAAGCAGGGGGATACTATCGAGATCTGTTTATGGCGCTGTGTCGCTCGTCAGAACGTTTGGTATGAGTGGTGCGTCAATAAGCCTGTACCTGGGACTATTTACAATGTCAATGGAAAATCGTTCAGTATTTCACTGTAATTGTTATTTAATTATTGTTTTGTAAGCATATGTACTTGTTTGTGACATATCTCTATTGTCTATTTTATACAAGAGTATTCAATATTGTAAGCAAAATGTTTCTTTTTATTATTAAATTCTGACTGACTGACTCATCAACACCTACACTTAGGAACATGACATTAAATTAATACCTTTTATGATGTAAGCACTATATCGTCCCTTAACTAACAACACCGCATAAGTCAAAAATTAGCAGTTTTTACATTTTAATGCCATTGGATAGATCTACTCATTGCGCGTTGATCTACCAATCACATTCTAGACGTTTCGGACAATAAGAGACCAGAATTCAAAAAATAGTGACAGTGCGCAAGCCGGTAGACTATATAAAACATACACGGTTTTTTCGCTCTCCTGTAAAGTTGGTCAAAACGACTTGAGCGGTGTTGTAAGCTAAGGGACGATATGGTGTTTTTGAAATTCAACCCCTAAGAGAGGAAGAAGGGGTGTTAAACTTTATATTATGAAGGTGAATTTCAGGCAAAATATTTTTTTTCCAGATTTTTCCAGTATATATTTTAAACAGTAGTTTTTATAGAGGACCAATATAGTCACTTGAATATTGCATACTCTTGATTTAGGAATTTGTTTATGTTATTGGATAATAATGATAGGTTACAGATATGTAAATTTTCTTGATATTATAAATTTTGTGATATAAAATGGTAAATATGGATATGTAAAAGGAATTGATTCCTTTATCTATAGCACAAAATTTACTAAAATAATTATATATGACTAATGTCCGGTATTATAAACGACCTAGCAAAATTTGCAAGCTTGCAAGCACTCGATACATGAGGTTATTAATTTTGTTATAGTATCTATGGATTAGTTATGGAATTTAGAGCAGTGACACTTCAACGTATTGTAACACAGTTGGCGACTCTGACCGTCAAAATAATTTTCATAATAGCACAACTGTTTTAATACTGTTGGTTTTTACATACTATGCTTGCACGAAATCTGTCAAAGTCATCAAAAAACTTCAACAGAACTGTCATATAAGTTTGGTATCTCATTTGAGAGTGTTTGCAAGCTTGCAAATTTGCTAGGACGTTTATAATACCGGACATAAGGTAAAGGGACCAGAATTCTAAAACCCTGTTGTGCGACACCTCCCCCCCCCCACAATTTTTTTTATAAAATAAACAATATAAAATACTTTTTTAATAAAAATTAAAAATTTTGATAATAAAAGTTCTTATTATTAAAATATATATACAGGATCCTCCAATAGTATGTCCGGCTTTCCTAGCGCACTTCCTGTAGGAGATAGAAAAAAAAGTTCGGTACATAATATTATTGGTTTGAAAAGATCAACGTTGTAAAATTATTTTCAACAATACAGGGTGTCCCATTTCTGCGCTATAACAAAAACAAAGATTTTTTTAAATGGAACATCCTGTAACATTTTAAGTCCTCCGATGTGGTTTTTTAACCTCTACATTAATGTATGTTCAATGAAGCATAGAAAGAGGAGCATGTACTTTGTATGTCTGTAATTCAATTTGTTGAGACAAAACGACCCCCGATCTGGGTGTGCGTACCCCGCCACATAACATTTGACCAATCACGCGGTCGCGCAGGAATACGTTGCTGCGTTCAAAGTTCTACGCAGAGACTCGGACCGCCTACTGTAGGGTGTGCTTTTGACTTACCCCTTCCACTCATCTTCAGTCTCCTTATTGTAACTTCATGGTCTGTTCATTTTTTGATTTATTGTTAGTGACAGTGTTGCCAAATTATAATTTTTTTTCCGAAAAATTATCCATAATCAGGGCCAACCTTAAAAAATCATAGCGACCTCGTTTTTTTAAGCAATTAATTTTTTTAGCAATAATATTAGTCCTGGTAAATGGTAAAGAGTAATATTTTGATAATAACCAATTTGAATTTAGTTATACAGGATGTTCATAAAAAAATGCCAGTTTGCAAACTTCAAAATGATAAAACTCATTTTTTTCAAATGTGACTACCCTTTTTTATTCCGCTATTCGATGGAGGTTTTTCTCCTTTTCAATTTGTATAGAGATGTCCTATGTTTATTATACCCTATAGTTTCTGAGATATTCAATACTTTCCACAAAAGTAATCATTTCATTGCATTTTTAAGCACCGAAGTAGGTCGTGCTGATGCAAAACAAATGCTAAAATAAAACGGGCAAGTGTGTGTTTATAAAAACACTACGATTTATAAAAAAAGAGTTATTTCAAAATTTTCGTGACTGAAGGGTTAAAATCAAAAGTAATTTGACTTTTATTTTTGCATTTTAGGAGACCTATCAAATGACACCCCACTCAATGGGGTAAATGAAAAAAATGTAAGTTCATTATTAAATCTATGAAAGGGGGGTCCAAAATATTTTTGACAATGTTCAATATAATTTTCAGTGAAAGTACTAATTAAAAGCTATATTCTGAATTTTTTTCCGATTTTTTGAATCAATAGTTTAGAAACTGGGGGGGGGGGGGCGCTCTGACAACGACATTAAAAAGCAAAGATATCGTGACTGAAGGGTTGAAATCAAAAAGTTATTTGACATTTTTTATTGCATTTTAGACCTATCAAATGACACCCCACTCAATGGGGTAAGTGGAGAAAAAATGAGAGTTCACTTATAATCAGGGGTTACGATTAAATCTTCGAGTTAGTTTAACTCTCGAATAACTCACGATCGAAACGAGTATCGATACCTGTAAGAGCAGAAGATAGGAGAGTAAATATATTTGTGCTCTTCAACGATTTAATCTTTCGAGGATTAAATCCTTAGTAGGAACCTTTTAGTTTTGCTCCTCTATGGATTTACTCTACGTACCAACCGTCTACCTGCGATCGCCCTGTATGCGGCTCTTGCTCAGTATTCATTACCAACAGAGTTTTATTTGAATGAATCGCTAAAAGATTAAATCTTTAGAGAGTTAAACATCGATGATTTATATACTTTTACTCCTTATAAGAACCCGCTCTTCGAATGTGCAAAATTTATTAGTAATTAGTAGTTCAACGAAATCAAAAAGTTGAAAATTTATAATATATGTAGAGAACAGAATAATATATCTACATAAATATTTATATTTTATTTATTTATAAAATATTTTTTTATTAATATTAAGGTCAAACTAAATTTTGTTTAATTTAATTATAAATTAAAATTTAAAACACCAGTGTTTTTATTTCATAATTTAAGCTTATATTTCTTATTTTTATCTACTTAATCTATTTCATAGACACGGTTATAAACAAGTAAAATGTGATAGTAATATAAAAGTAATTCAATACCGTTTTCAAAAAGTTTTTTTATAATAATATACGCATAAAAAATAAAAATAATATAATTGAAAACAATATATACAAAATATAAACTCTCAAGGTTTTACTTATGAGTTAAACTATAGTGCAAACTCACTCCAAGGTTTAACTCAAGGAGCGATTCAGTAAAGATTTCTTCTGGCTGAATCGCTCGAGGATTTAATCCTCATAGACTGGTTTAGGTTTCGCTCCTGAGTTCATTCGGTCGAGTATAGTACATTAGAATTTTACTACGATTCAATCCTTGCTAGAACGATGCATGTTCTCATCGTCATCGAAACTATGCTCGTCGATAATGAAAACGCTCGCTCTCAGATTTAAAGTAAAGGAAGATTTAATCTTCAGATCTCAACCCCTGCTTATAATTCACACAATGTTCGTTATAATTTTCAGTGAAAGTACTAATTAAAAGCTACATTCTGGAATTTTTTCAGATTTTTTGAATTGATAGTTTAGAAAATAGAGGGGGGGGGACGCTTTTTTAATGACTGGAGAGCAAATACATCGTGATTGAAGGGTTAAAATCAAAAATTTCTGTTACATTTTTTGTTGCATTTTAGGAGACCTTTCTAATGACACCCCACTCAATGTGGTAGGTGAAATTTTTTTTTAAAACACTTCATTTTATGGAAAGGGGGCCTAAAAATTATTTTTTTTCAAAAAATCTTTTCTGGTTTTGGGTTATTAATCTACGACCGTATACCAAATTTCATCATATTATCTCAAAATTTTTGAAGACGGACGGACATGGAGAAACTATAAGGGTTCCTAGTTTTCTACGGAACCCTTAAAATGACGAAAATGAAAATACATACATAAAATGATAAAAGATACAATAAATGTTCGAAACTGCTTCTATTTTCATCCAGGCATAAATAAATTCGCCGGCATTTGTTTTTTCAAATTTCGTACTATGTATGTACATAAATTCATATGAAAGATGCGCGCGCAACTTATTATTTGTATCAAAGGTGAGTCAAGCAGAGCAAGCAATCAAGCAAATTGATGGCTTGGGCGTTTTTGGTTAGAAGTTGTTAATTATTAAAACATGGTTTGAATTATCAACCAAAATGGCAATTCATGACAATTTTTACCAATGGAGCATTTTTGTTTTCATTATATTAAATTATATATCACAAGGTAAGCAAAAAACTTTTAATATAGTTTTTACCACCTGTATTACAGAGAAACAATTCACTTGTCATCGGGTTTTATATTTGTTATAATGTCATTATTTTTCTGGGTGACTATATTATTTACGTGTCTGAATTTAGAAACGACATACGTTTTAATGTTGACATGAAGATGGGCGTGACAAAAAATGTTTTTATTAAAATTTCAGATTGAATCCTCCTTGAATGAAATATTTTCAATATGATTATTATAATTAATAACTAAATTATATTATTTCAATATTTAGGAGAAGCAGTACGATGTTATCAATGTAGTTCAAGCCAAGATCCTAAAGGCGAAGACAGTTGCGGAGCTTATACAAAATTCGACAAAACACAGCACATTGCTATAGAATGTAACAGTGAAGAATCTCATATGCCTGGATCTTTTTGTATGAAAGTTACGCAGCAGGGGCCAAAAGGATTTATTTGTATGTATATTAGAATTTATTTAATTTAGTAAAACATCCCTCCCTCAATACCTTTGTTGAGAAAAACTTCTTGCCAGTATTGAAAAAAACAATTAAATATATTGACATTTTCAGGGGATGGAAGATGGCGCCAAGTGATCCGACAATGTGCATCTGTCGCTGACACAGGTGTAACCGGAGTCTGTAATTGGGGCGTTTACGAGAACGGAGATTACTGGGAAGAGTGTTACTGTTCCGAAGACCAATGTAATAGCAGCATTGTTGTTAAATCTTCACTGATAAGTGTTTGTGTTAGCTTTATAGCTATTTTATTATTTAGAACTATATTCTAAAATTACGCCTCACCTGAAGTTAGTACACTTTATCTTGCACATACAAGTTGCCAAAATGATATGAGTTAACTTTTTTGTCAATTTGCTAAATTTTGATATAGTATATTATTTTGGTACTTGTCTATTATAATCCCCGTTATTTGAAGAAACTAAAATCACTAGGAACGAAAAAGAATCCGTCTGTAGATAGGTAAATGTCATGTATTACATATACTCGTATGACGAAATCAGCGCCAATGTGAGTAAAGTTTGTACTATTAATTTCAATGTTTTTAAATACGTAATTAAGGTAATTATTACTATACATATTATATATGTCACAGCCGGATTGTAAATTTAGCTGTTTTACAAAGCGGCTAGCCGTTTTGTAAAATAGTTTAGTTTTAAAGTGGGGATTCAATCTCCGCTTTAGTTAGGGCAATCTATTGGGGCGAAAGGGAATTAATATAGTATAAAAACGAGGATTCAATTTCCGCTGCAACGAACTGTAGAAATTTGAACGTGTATTTTATTTTGCAAAGTTATTAAAAAAACAGTTCATTGCAGCAGAGATTGAATCCCCGTTTTTATACTATATTAATCCCCTTTCGCCCCAATAGATTGCTCTTACCAAAATTGTAACTCAAAATGATTAAATCTTTACCTTTTCATAATGTAATTAGCAACAGAATTCCTATGTGTATAATAATTACTTATTTAAAAATATTGAAATTAATAGTGCAAACTTTACTCACATTGGCGCTAATTTCATCATGACATTTGCCTATCTACGACCTTATTATGTTATATTCCTACTGATTTTAATTTTTTCAAACAACGGGGATTATAATAAACAAGTACCATTATTTTTATTATATGTATTATGCGGATTTAATCATTTTGACTTTTGAATGACTCATATTTCATTCTGATAATTTTAATGATGTTACATGTATGATGTATGTGCCACGTTGTAGTTTTAATAATGACATGCTTTTATTTTAGTTTATACAACTCAAAAAAGTATTATTTTGATTAACATTTTATTTACTACATATCACCATAAGTATCTTGGAACTTTAGCGAATAGAAATTTAGGGTTCTTATATATTTTCTTGGACCCAATAAAATTGGTTCTAGTTAGCACTATCACCCAAAATACATTAAAAATATGATGTGAACGAATCCGAGGTTAAAAATACACGAGATGGTTTGTGACAAGCACGATTAAAAATGGATTCAGATGAAGAATCCTAGGTCTTTTTTATAATCGAATGAAAAAAATAAAGCAATTATAAATTAAAAATCAATATTTCCACTATAAAAAGAAAACAATAATTTCAATTGAGTGAAAATATTGCAACCCTGTAACATTAAATAACACCTGTAGTGTCAATGATTCGAAAGTAAATAATGAAATCATTTGACATTTGAGTTTAAAGTGAACCAGTTACAGAGTCCATGAATGAATCGTTTGCCGATTCATCACAAACTATCTCATGCGTTCTTTGTCTTAGGGTCAGTATTCTACCTGTAAATGATGAATGTAGATGAATTTTGAGTCTCAATGTAAGCTATGTATATCCTACCTAGATATCCAAAAGTTAAGCATTAATTCAAGATCACCACGTAAGCCTTGGGCGGCTATTACACTATCAAAGAAATGTGATAAAATTTCTTTGATCAAAGAAATATGACAGTGTAATATATCAACTTTTATAATATTTACGTAATATTTACCTTCATAATATTTCTTTTATCATAGATAATGACAGTTTCTAATATTTATTCAATGTTTTTTGACGGATAAATCAAAATGGCGACTGAAAAGTGTTCGTGAACGGTTTCGGCTACGAAATTACTTATAATTTAATATATGATCAAATCTTTGTCAAAGATCTTTGACATATTTATTTGATAGTGTAATAGCCGCCTTAACCAAACATTTTACAAAAAAAATGATTTGTTTCTATTTTAAAAAGTATTGTCCATTTATATATATCTGGTGCTACTATAGGATGTTATGTTATATTGGACACTAACATTGAAATCAGTGTTACAGACAGTAAAATTTAAAGATAGTATTGTTGCGATCTTTAAAAATTCAGCAATGATGAAAAACAATTATAAGCAAGGCATTACCTCAGTGGCATAGTAACGCTACGCTAGTAACACTACAGTCATATATGTAATACTCCTATATTGCCAATCGCTATAAGTGGGACTTGATAAGTTGAAGTGAGATAGTCGATGCAAATCAAGTAAAATGGATTCCATTGCGCAGGCGCAGAATCATATTTAAAGGAGGCCTTGGCCAATTAAAACATTTTAAATCGAATATGTCAGTTTGAAACTGATTGCACATGCGCACTAGTGACCATTTGACTTGAAAATAGCGAGACAACAATATATGTCCACGCCGTACAGACTTATCCTTTTTCCCGACCCTGATTGGCAATATAGAAGTATTACATATATGACTACAGTGTTCTAAAAAAAACATATGTTTTGAGAAAACATCAGTTCAAAATACCTTCCAAAATTTAACACATGTATTTATCCCCCCTCCTCGAAAATTTTTCTTACTACGCCACTGCATTACCTTCAACCTTTTTATGTATGTGAATAAAAGTTATAAGAGAGTAAAAAGATACCTGAATAATAGATAGTACGTATAGAAAATTTTTAATTCAACAAATTTAAAGTATATACATTTTCTAAGTGACGTATCAACAAATTTAGAACCGCTGGTAAGATTTTTATGTGGGGCATTCTAAAAAAAAGTTTACAATTAGCAAATATAAAAATAATCTAAAATATTGTAATTTTAGAGTGTGTTTGCAGTGTATTACTTGAAAGTATAACATGTGGTTTAAATTTTGGATAATACACTCACAACTCTGAACAACGACGGCATCGATAATTTAACAGTTCCTAACAACGATGGCTAGAGGGGCCCTCACCACTACATATGTACATAGAAGACTTTAAATTTTACGTCGAAATATAGCAGTAAAGGTAGTATTGTGGCCTACCACAATACTACCTTCCCCTATCCCTAGATAGGGGAAGGTTGTTAAATGGAGTGGTTAGCCAATCGTTTCTCGGAGCGGTCGATAACAGGATGATCGTCATCTAGAGCGCTGAGTGTACTCCAAAACATACTTAATTTGTCAATATACTCTTAATATTCAATAGTAGCATCTATTTTTACTTCTTCGGTATCTATTTTTAAAAATATACTGTGAAATTATATATATTTAATTATTTTGTATCTATACATAGTTTATTATTATAAATGTGTATGAGCCGTAATTTTTGAAAGGGTTAAAGTTATTAGAGTTTAGACATATGTATTTAAGGTTTTATGAAATCACTATTGACCAAATTGCAGGGAAATTGAAATTTGAATTTCATTTTAATACTCGTTTCTATTTAAATTTTAATAAATAAAATAGTTTGTCCTTTTTCATTCAATGACATAATATCAACCCTTAGATCTAGAAATTTTATTGGCGTCTTTCTTTTATGATATAAGCACATACTAAGAAGCGATTAAGGGTTAAAAAATCATTCCATATTTACAGCGCACATGTTATTAGATTTTATAAATTATATAAATAATCATAAAAACGAATTCAACCCGGGCGAAGCCACGAGCGGGTTGCTATTTTTGTTAGTAAAACAAAAATAATCAAAATCAGTCTGTAATTAAACTCATTAACTATTTTTTTTTTCGAAAATAATTATTCATATAAATAATTAAAATATAAGGAAAACGTATTCGATGCTTTGAATTTTTTACAACGTTAATATAAAATGATGTATTTTAATTTTAGTAAAAGATCTGGTAATGATAATTATGAGGCCTTTTTAAAGTACCTTTGAGAATGTTTTGTATTTTATAGAAAAACTTATAAATATATACTTATATTGTTATATTTTATGTTAAATATTCCGTCCATTTTGTACATTTTTTTAATTGATCAAATAAATATATTATTCTACTATACTGACATTGGATTTTATTTTTTTCCTTTCTATTTAGAAATCATTTTTATAAAATTATTTATTGAAATAATTTTTTGATTAAAAAAAGACCAGGCTTATTAAAAAAAATATTACAAGAATCAGGGCTGTACACAAAAAATTTTGTTTAGTGGAAGTTGGTACAATTATTCTATAAAAATGTGTACCCAAAAATGTATAAGTTCAAAAATTTACTTAATTGTAAGTTATTAATTAAAATTATTTATCAAATATAAGTAGGTACATAAATACTAAAAAAATAATAATTATGGTTCGAAATTACTTTAATTTGAAAAGTATAATAATATTAATATTTATAACAGACAAATTTTTTAGAAAATTACCTTTTTTTCAATGTCGCCCCCACTCCCCACCCACTAAAATCTACCTCTCTAGGCTATAGCCTAATAAGATTATTATATTTGGAAATCCGCCAATGTGTGTAAGTTTAAACTTATTTGACAATATATTTGACGCCCCGGATTGTGCGGGACAGTCCCGGATTTGAGAAGTGTGTCCCGCATCACAAATTGTCCCGGATTAGACATGAACAACATGATTATGATTAGTGTGAAAAAAATCCTAAAATTGTTGGTGAGGAGCTAAAGAAAAAAAAAGGTCTTCAGAATTTGAACGAGTAAAAAAAAAAAAAGGTCTTCAGAATTTGAACGAGTAAAAAAAAAAAGGTCTTCAGAATTTGAACGAGTAAAAAAAAAAGGTCTTCAGAATTTGAACGAGTAAAAAAAAAAGTCTTCAAAATTTTAAAAACTAAAAAAAAAGGTCGTTAAATAACTTTTTTTTTATGCGTGTCCCGCAACAAGGTTTTAGAATTCTGGTCACTTTAAACTACCCCCAAAATTAATTAAGTACCAAGGTTAGTAAATACACAGGTTGTACCATAACTTTTGGCCAATCAGGTATTCGCGCGGGAATTACGCGGGAAATACGTCACCTACGTCACTATGAGGAACATTTTAAATGTACTAAAGTAATCTCGCTTGCAAATACATATTTATTTAACATTGTTTTCTGTATTATTTAAATTTTTTGGACATTTGTAACTATAAAAAATAAATTTTATCGATCACAGAAGCACAAAGCATTATAAATAATCATGTATTAAACATACTAGTTTATTAGTATCACTAAAATAATAATAGCACTTTGAAACATTTTTTTACTAGAGTATGTACATTTATTTATGTATCTATCTTAAATACAAATAACTCCGTTCCTCAGGGGATACATTCTGGTCATGGTCGCGGAGGATTTAAAAAAAAATCATTTTAAAATTCAAAAAAACTTTATTAATAATATAGAAAAAAATTGTCAATGTTTGGGAATTTTTTTCACAGATATAACTAATTATTTTTGAATCAGGTAAATGACATTTTATTAAGTATATATTCAACTTATTTAATATCAATTTTTATTGAAAAATATTAAATATTTACAAAGTTATGAGCCTCGATGTGACGACCAAAAAAAATATTTTTCTCTATCTTAAACAAACACTTGCTTAAAACTATAATTTATATGAATAACATAATAAAAACGTAGTTTTAAATTCAGTACACTATCAATATCAAATGAAAATATTTAATAATAGTTTAAAAACAACTTACAATGAATAAACTTACATAATAAGTACTAAAACAATAACTTAATATGCGAAAAATAAATATCTTAAATATACTCTGACAGTTTTAATACTGACAGCCATTTATAACGTTGTAATGTTCCTCATGATGACGCGATCTCCCATCTGTGTTTCCCCTCTGTGTCTCCTCTCATGCCATCCCCACCACCTCACAAACAGAGTTATGGTACAACCTGTGTATTTACTAACCTTGATTAAGTACCTACTTGTTCTTAAATACATACAAATACAGGGAGGAGTGACTTGAGTTTTAAGTAAAAATAAAATATCTAAAGAGTTGCACCAAAGATTGAATTAATCATTTAAATTTGTAAGAAAACTACAAATACAGTTTTTTAAGTTTTTCTTGAAGTTTTAGAAGTTTTATTTTGCTTTTAACATTATTGCAATCAATCAATGCCAAAAACCATCAAAATAAATCAAATTTGCCCTTGATGTATTACAGAGTAAGAAAAAACTGTGTGAATGATCTGTACTGGCTCACACAGACACACATACATACATACAAATATATTCATGGGCGTCAATACTGTAGGGTTTAATAAAGTATTTAAAGAACTAGAATTATTTTGGAAATGCATATGCAAATATTTGCTTTTCTGTAAATATGTTAAAAGGTCCAATCAATAATATATAGATGTACAACTTATTAAATGCTCTCTTAGTAGTTGAAAAAGTAATCAAAAGGAATCAAATTTTGACGTTTCATTCCGGTTTCTGTAAAAATGCGTATTCACCGCCAATTTTCATTACGTTCAATTATGTTTAATTACGTCCGAGCAGTCTGACGAAGTTTTGCAGTGCTCCCAACCTATTTTTTAGTTGTCAATTTTCATTATTGATTCCGTCTGAATCCGGTAAACGTCATTCAGATTGAAAATTTGCTATATCTTTTACTTCAGATTCCGGAATAAAACAGAATGGTATTTCGTATCGCTAGATTACCTACATCAATTACTTACCCAGTGCACTGAAAATTATTTATATTTTACGTTTTACATATTTATTTGATGTTTTTATACTGTTTTTAATAGGGGTTATTTAAAACACATAAATATACTAGAAAAAAAAACAAGTAGAAAGCAAAAAAAGGAAAAAAAAATAATACTAAAATAATATCAGAAAGTTATAAGAATTTTACTAGTACGGAATTTGTTTAGAATGTCTTTACGATCGAGGGGGGGGGTATTTTACATATTTATTTGATGTTTTCATACTGTTTTTAATAGGGGTTATTTAAAACACATAAATATACTAGAAAAAAACAAGTAGAAAGCAAAAAAAGGAAAAAAAATACTAAAATAATATCAGAAAGTTATAAGAATTTTACTAGTACGGAATTTGTTTAGAATGTCTTTACGATCGAGGGGGGGGTATGGGCCCCCAAAATGTGGGTTGGCCCAGGCCCCGTCGAAGCTCTCTCAGGGCCTGGGCTTGATACCCCATTTGAAAGTGGTTGTTTTAGCTTACAAATTCAGTTATTGTGTTTATAATACCTAACATTAATCTGCAATTATGAAAATCAAATTTTATTTTCGAATACTCCGTCCGAATAATGTGTCGATAACGTGTCTCAGTGAATCCTCCGTGAACCGCCAGTGCCCGTGGTAATATTCTCATCTCGTTGCATCAGCTGCAGCCCGTGTGTCTGGTACTGGTTTCCATCGCGGGCGCGCACGCCGCTTGTCTGCGGAGATCTTACCGCTGCCTTACGCATGCTAACTAATTATCAGTAGCGGACCTAATATCTGTCTGTATTCCACTAAAACTATTGCAGATTTCAGACTAATTTAGATACCCCTAGTGGTGTGTAAAACAGTAAGTGCTTTAACACTAGAAAGACGGGAAAATTTACCTACCTACAAAGACGGCGACCGGTCAAATGACTACAAATTTACTAAATATCTTTTTTTATGAGTAATTAATAAATGTAAGGTAAAGAAATAAAACTAGATGTAATGTATGTTTAATTTTAATATTTATACACAATTTTTACAAGTTACAAGAGCCACAAACCGGTTTTTTACAAGTACCTATAAGTATCGCATACTTTATTAGTTATATTTTTACATTTCTGAATAAGCCTTGTTTCACACATACGCGGTTCCATTCGGTTCGGTTCGTTTTCGGTTTCAGCCGAAAAAGAATCAAACCCTTTCACACATACACGGTTCTCATACGGTTCATATTAGGTTTTATTTTTTTCCGTAAACTCAGTAGTTATCATGGAGAGAAAGCAAGTTGTTGCCATGTTGTTTCTCTATAAAAAAATTAAAAATGAAGGAGGAATACTAGAATTCATTGCGAGCACCCTCTCATCACTTTACAGCAGGAATTTAGAGCATTCTACACTATTTTCCCGAAGCTAAAGAGCATGAAGACGATCCACATCAACATCTAGAAAACCGCTCATTTTATTAGAAAATCCGCGACAAAACTTAAAAAAAAATAACACTCGATATCAGGTTAAAACCGAAACTAAACCGAGTATGTGTGAACGCGTTCATTGCTTTGTGTTCCCTGGACACGAATTGAAACCTGATGAAATCTATCCGTGTGGAGGGAGTATTCAGTTCTGTACGGTTTCTATTAGGTACCGAATACAAACTGAATCATCGTTTCACACTTGTCGGCAGCGACCGAAAACGAACCGAACCGAATGAAACCGTATATGTGTGAAATAGGCCTAAGACATTCTCGCCTTCTTCGAATTTCCTGGGCTTTATTTTACAAATTGTTCACAATAATATCGATACACAATTACAGGCTTATTTGACTGACAATTCATACACGTATTTATTGTTGTGCCCTCTCATACAACAATTAAAAACATATTTATCAGATCATAGCCGTCAAAAGACCGCCGCCGTCTTTGTCGGTATATCAACATTTCAAACAATAAAGAAAAGAGATGTGAATTATTTTGATATATAGTTTCATTTAACTACTAGTATTAATAAAAGTCACAAAGTCTCATTACGGTAAGTCAAATAGTTTTTGAATTATTCAATATTGAAATTGAAATTACCGTCAAATGACTGCTCCCGTCTTTCTAGTGTTAAGCAACTGCCTAGACTCCGAGTTGAAGGAAATATGTAAACAATAATTTCGAAACCCCCACCCCCGTGGTCTTTTCGCACCAAATCAAATGAAATTAATTACAATCCTCTTTCATAATAATGGGTACAATACAGTGCCGGATTTACCCTATGTGATGCCCTAAGCACTAATCATGTAAAGGTCCCCTTTTTGTAATTTTGACGACCTTTTTTCCGTTGGCAAAATTCTGATGACCTTTTTTTTGGTCGTTACCAAAATTTTCATTCGTATTTCTCACAATTTACTTCTATTTTACGTTCATGCCCCCACAAATCACTTTTATGGTGCCCCCAAACAGCGGGTGCCCTAAGCAATTGCTTCTTTTGCTTATTGGTAAATCCGGCACTGGTAAAATATAAAAAAAACATTTTGTTTTGTTTTTTATTCATTATAAAAAACGAAAAATATATCGGCTCAATTTTTTTTTTTTTGCTCTTTATTCATAATACAACTCGTTAATATCATGGATAATAGGTAAAAATTTCAAAAATACACCTCCTGCCATTAGGGGTTGAAAGTCGAAATTTTTATTTTTATTGAATATTATTTTATCCGAATTTATCTTAATATTAGTATCATAAACGGTAATGTAAATAAATATATCAAAATTAAAAAAAAATGAACACTACCTTGCAACTTCTTAGGGGTTGACTTTTAGAAAATGCTGAAATACGCATTTCATTTTTTGTATTGTAGAGGATTTATTTTAAGTTTCAAATAAATCTAACCAAAAAAATATTTTTTCCATACAAACTTTAACACCCTCTTTTACCCCCGTAGGGATTGAATTTCAAAAAATTCTTTCTTAGTGGGTGTTTACTTCATAAAAGGAAGGCACACCTGAAATTTTACATTTTTAGATCGGCGATGATGAATCAGTCAAAGTGAAGAGCAGAAAAAGGTCCAGAAATTTTGAGATGATTTTTTTAAATGTTACTATTGGAGAAAAAAATGGGGACCACGAATATTTATTTTGCCTGAAGTCCTCGACTATCATAATGCTGGGTATCCCATTGTTATTGAAGAACCCTGAAGATACCTACTGTAATATCCTCTCAACAGCCAATCAGCTTTTTTACGAAACATTTTTGTTCATTACTTCACAGTTCTGCAAATGTTCTTGAACGTATTGATTAAAATGACCCACCCTGTATAAGAAACACTAATACACTATTTTCCTTTAGCCTTTATTTAGAGATAATCCACTTTACACGGTCGTGGTCCTATACTAATTATCCCGTATAACGAAGAATTAGTGTACATACATACATACTGCATATAGTAATGTATATTTTATGTAATTACTATTGTACGCCGCTGGTAATTACAGATGATCGCAGAATTGTAATCAACTAGGTCTGACCTAAATCAGAGATTGGTCGCTGACATTGCCCTTATAAGAAACTACCTTGATCATATTGTTTTTATAAAGGTAATGCACTTTTTTAATTTATATTAATTTTGTTTGTTTTTATACAGTAGGTAAGTACTTAGGTATATTCAATATAGTACTCGTATTTAAAATCAGGACTGGCTTTAGCGAATCTGGTGCCCTGAGATTCCCCCCTCCCTTCAGAGTCGATTATTGGACATCAAATCAATTATTCTATAAGAATTTATTAAATAAAAAAATGTATTTTTAATAACAGAATACGATTCTGTAGAAATAGGGTCTCCCATACTCCCATAAAAAAACGAATATAACCTCCGATAAAAATAGTTTTGATAACACCATTTGATTTTCCGCTTTAAATTCTTCAACTTTTGTCTGAAATATTTTCTCTAACTTGCATTGTTTTTGAAATATTAGCTATAGTCCGGTGCAGTTAGTCGTGAAAAATGTAAAACCTCAGAATACATCTATAGTGAATAGATTTTTATGAGACTCTTGTTTCTAATCGTAATATTTTACATTAAATTAATATTGCTAGTAATTATTTAATTACAAGCTTTTTTATTCAATCCATATTGAATTATTATTAGTCAATCCATATTGTGGTCTAACACTGGTTACTTGACCATTCTTAAAAAAAATGTTTTTTTGTGTGTGCAATTACCCTAATATGTTTGTAGTTCAAAATGACTATAATTTTAATTTTATTGTTTTGTATTCAGTGGCGGTCATATTTCTTTTACAGGACGTAGCTTTTTGCACTTTAAAGATTTTTCGGAAACAGGAATATCTCAACATGGAGCTAAAAACTAATTGATCATAAAAAATAACTACTAGATTATTTTGACATTTCTAATCTCTCTTTAAAAAAAACTTTTTTTAAGCGAAAGTTTTTGCAAAAAGAGGTAAAGTTAACAAGTAAACATTTTATTATAAAGAAAAGTAGCTAAGTTCATACAGCAATGTTCAACCCTGAGACTGACACCCTCTTTTTTCAAAAAAATTCTCAATATTTGAAAATTTTATATATAATTATAATAATAATAATAATATAATAATTTTATAAATAACTCCGGTGGGGGACTAGATAAAATTTGAAATTTCAGCCTATAATATTATGAATCACCATGTATTAAAATCTTATTAATATTATAATCTGAAAAATATCAAGAAATTATTTGTTAAATAGTGAAAAAAGTCGTGTTTACCTCAACTAATTTTTAATAGAATAATTATATTATTCTTATATTCTCTTCTAAGAATTTTCGTAATGTTATTTAAAACTTATCTTGAAAATTATTGCAGTTTCATATTTCAATCAATCAATACTTACTAAAAGGAGAGTTCACACTCATGGTATGAGGGATTTCAGTCAGATTTTGGGGAGGTGAAACTAGAGTAAAAATAAAAATACATGAACATTCAATCGTATGGGCATTATTAATAAAGATATTTAATTTTGAAAATTGTTATGTTTCAAATTATACTGTATTATGTGGCCAAGCAGTTAGCATGCTAACATATACCTAATGTGGTGAACACTGGTTCGAAACTTGGTTTAGTAATTTTACTTTTTATTTTTATTTGCAATTGTTTTTTTACTTTTTATTATTTTCGTTTTTTTTTTCGTAGAAAATATTATTATCGATAATGCATGTTTCTGGATTTAAAAAATCAATATTTGAGCAAGATGTAGCCAAAATATGTATAAGAAAATAATAAAAAACAAACAAAACAATTGCAAATAAAAACAAAAAGTAAAATTACCAAACCGTTAGTTTCGAACCAGCGTCCACCGCGTAAGGTACATGTAAGCATACTAACCGCTTGGCCACATAATATACCTATAGTATATATGGTATGTTACTGTAAAAGTCCGAACTAAGGTAAATCCTAGAATTTATCGGTAAAACCTAGGTTTTACCAACTGTTAATGGTAAAAGTTCGAACTGGTCTGTGATTATCGTTTATTTTGGACTTTTACCATCATACACTCGGTAAAACCTAGGTTTTACCAAGAGACACGGTAAATGTTGAAAAATAGAGTAGGTATCAAAAATATGTTAAAAAAATATATAGAAAATCACAAATATTAAATTTTGCTAACAAAATATTGGGGCGAATGGGGATTAATCTAGTATAAAATACGGGGATTCAATCTCCGCCTTGGTTAGGGCAATCTATTGGGGCGAAAGAGGATTAATCTAGTATAAAATACGAAAATTCAATCTCCGCCTTTAATACTAGATTAATCCCCTTTCGCCTCAATAGATTGCCCTAACCAAGGCGGAGATTGAATCCCCGTATTTTATTCTAGATTAATCCCCATTCGCCCCAATATTTTGTTAGCAAAATTTAAGATACCTACTCTATTTTTCAACATTTATCGTGTCTCTTGGTAAAACCTAGGTTTTACCGAGTGTATGATGGTAAAAGTTCGAAATTCGGACTTTTACCATTAACAGTTGGTAAAACCTAGGTTTTATCGGTAAAACCTAGGTTTTACCTCAGTTCGGGCTTTTACAGTGACATATACATACATATTTGAAATATAACAATTTTCAAAATGAAATATCTTCAATAATAATGCCCATTAGATTCAATGCTCGGACAGGTGTATTTTTATTTTTACTCTAGTTTCACCTCCCAAAAACTGACTGAAATTCCTCACCCATTGAGTGTGAACTCCTCTGTAAGTTATTTTACGAAAATAATTTCACTAAATGCTTACATACATAAATTAAACAAATCATAAAACAAGGCTCTAAGTATTAATACTACTTAAATTTAATGTATCATTTATAATTATCCTATCAAACAATCACCATAAAATTTAACACACACACAACATGAGGGGGTTTTAATGGAATATCCCAGGCTGCAATCGTTTTTGTTAATGAGTGATTAACAATAGATGAATTAATTACAGGGGTACATTGCATTCGGGTAAACTAACGGCACTTTGGGTGCGTGATACTGTCTCGTGAGGGTAGTTCCATTAAAAAAAAAACGTCGATATGTAAATGAACAACAACGACTCGACGATAAAAATGTTGGTGATGAGGCTGGATGTATTTGAATATTGGCTCATGGAGACACTTTTGTATCTTGGGTTTTGTTTTTTAAATGCAGTATCATAGATATAGAGCATGGACCGCGCGTTCTGTATTAACATAATGGTGTAACATTTCTCTATAACAGGCGGTTGGGATATACATATTTATCTATCTCTTTTTTAAGAAGGATGAAATAGTTACTTCTGTTTAAATAAGGACAAGTATATCCCAAATCATTTTTCATCTCTTTCTTTTGAAATGATGTGCATTGTGCAGTACGAATTTTTAAGGAAAGTGGTCTTTTGAAGGAAACTGTGTTGATATTTAGTAGTTTTAAGTCTTTATCTATTTTTTTATATTTTTCTGTCTGTTACAGGCGATTTTCTCTGAAACTATTCGATGTCAAAAATTTGAAATTTAACAATAAGATAGAGCGTAGTAACTCATTTATAGACGTGAAGTTTAAAAAGTTGAATTTTGATTTTAGGGGTTAATTTCAGAGTGTTCAAAATGGAAAATAAATCAAGAGCACTGTGTAAAAATAAAAGCTTATTGAAGCACAAATTCAACAATATAATATACATGCTGTTTGGTTCGGCGATACGAATATTTTGAAGGAAGATAAAAAGAGTCATTTGGAAGTGATTTAAGCAAATATACCTATATACAAAGTGCTACAGTTTTTTTATATCGGCCTTTTTAGTAAATTTTTGAGAAAACCCAGATATGTACATGTTTATGGCAAAAGTTCAAATGTTACTTAAATGTCTATGCTACACTATCAGATCAAAATAAAATTGATGAATAACAAAAACAAAAAATGGCTGCAGGTTAACATTTGAAAACTTTTAAAACTTGGATAAAATTAAATCTTTAAAAAATTAATTTGACAGGATCATCAGTTTCAATAATTTGCACATGAGTAGGTGATTGGCAACAGACTGATGGATATCTCCCGAACACATTAAATTGTGAGAATTACCTAGAATTCCTCAAGAACTACCATTGATTAAACCATTAAACATTTAACGATGAATGATCTTCCACTTCTTCGAATTGCCGTCTTCAATATCTTAATTTACCAAAAACCGACAAAAAGTTGTCATTCGTCTGACAGGATCATCATTTTCAATAATTTGCACATGAGTAGGTGTTACACTGTCCAAGGAGTAGAAAAAAATGTTTAAAAAGTATCGCATCCCATTTTTTACGACTTATTAAGATTAGCATACTAGGATAAACACACTGGACAAATGTAAAAATCTTACTTATTCTCGCATAAATGTAATTTTTTTTCACAAAAGTAGCCCGTTCATATAGTTAATACGGTAGGTTTTTTGAAAGGGTATAAAATAGAGCAGTTTTTAAAACCAGTTGAACATCTGTAACTGTGCTAAATTTGATAAAATAATTTTTTAAAGATTTAATTTTATCCAAGTTTTAAAAGTTTTCAAATGTTAACCTGCAGCCATTTTTTGTTTTTGTTATTCATCAATTTTATTTTGATCTGATAGTGTAGCATAGACATTTAAGTAACATTTGAACTTTTGCCATAAACATGTACATATCTGGGTTTTCTCAAAAATTTACTAAAAAGGCCGATATAAAAAAACTAGCACTTTGTATATAGGTATATTTGCTTAAATCACTTCCAAATGACTAATTCTATCTTCCTTCAAAATATTCGTATCGCCGAACCAAACACCCTGTATAATGTATTTTTGATGCATTTTTAAAAACATTAAAAAAAAACGCTTAAAAATTGATGTCCTCCACCCTTATCACCAAAAGAATCGTTCAAAAAAATCAGAAAAAAAAATCATGAATATTGAGAATTAGGTGTAGATTGAGCCAAAATTAATAATAAAAAAACGAACCTCCATTACCCATTACTATTGCACCACTGGTAATTTTTTTGTCATCAAAGAAATACATGCGACCTATTTTCATCCAATCTGACCCGTAATTTCTTTAGCATTTTCAAAAAAATCACTTTTTTGGTAAAATCTTCAAAACTTTGGGCTCATTGCGTGATCTGAAGAGATTGACTGAATTCAAATTTGGTGACGTTATGCTTGTATTAATGAGTAGCAATTTTTTTCGCACTACAGTGTAACCTTAATATAACGAACCTCAATATAACGATTTCCTCGATTAAACAAATTTTTTGAAATCCCCTAGAACTGCCCATAAGAGCTAATACAAAATATACCTTTATATTACGAATACATTTGTTAACAACCTCTTTATAACGAATTTTTAATCATTGTAGAATATAAATAGAAAGTATTATTTACCTCTATTTAACGAATTTTGTCAACATAACCTTTACATAACACTATCAATTATTCACACTCAATTCCACAATAATTCATGTCTCGACAGGTTCAGACACGTTACAGTTTTCGTAAGACAATCATAGATATGATAACTAACACCGGTGGTAACCAGACAACAATTTATAACTTTTTTACTTTCTTATACCAATGTATATGAAATATACATATTAGTGATGTAACGAATATTCGCATTCGCATTCGCATTCGCGAATATTCGCACATTTTTAAACATTCGTATTCGCATTCGCATTCGCAGGTCAAGTTGCGAATATTTTTGCGAATATATTATGATGTATTAATATATAAAAATAGTTAAATATCGTTTTAGTCGTTTTAGTGCTCCAAATTATTTCATTGAAAATCTGTTTTATTTTAATATCTAGCTATAATCTATGGACACTGACAAGAAATTGCAAGAAATATTGTAATAGATCCGATTAAAAAGTATTTAAAAAAATTATTATAACAATTAAAAAATTAAAAAAGGATTGTTTAGCTTTGTTTATTTAAAACTGTACATCACGTTTATTATAAATATTAAACATAAATTGTTTTTGTAAGTAAATAATAGCTTAAACCACGAAATATAAAATTATTTTAATTTTTATATTAGTGAAACGACTTTTCGACCAGCTTTATAGCAACTTCTGTTTGTATTTTATCCATAGATAAGAACACATTTAGATATTAAAACAAAATGATTTTTCATAAAATAATTTGGAGCACTAAAACGATAAATAACCATAAACATATCGTTTTTTAATCTATTTTATTCAGAAAACCTTTTTTTTTTCTTTTTTTTAGCTTTTTTTTACAAAAAGTCAATATTCGCATTCGCATTCGCATTCGCGAATATTGGCAGCTAATATTCGTATTCGCATTCGCATTCGCGAATGTTTAAAAACATACATTCGTTACATCACTAATACATATAGTATAAGTAAGTATAGTAAACGCGATTTTTTTCGAAATCCGGATTTTGATGGAATTATTAATTTTGACCTTCCCTGAATCCATTCTGACTATTTTCGCCATGATGTCTGTGTGTCTGTCTGTCTGTCTGTCTGTCGGTCTGTCTGTAGACACTGTAACTCAAATACGACAAATAGTAGAAAGGTGGAATTTTATACTTAAGATTGATTTTTGCCTGGGAAGAAAACCTCCGATTTTTGAAAACGATCATTCAACCGGAAACGGATGTTTACCTACATCGATTTTTGAATTTTTCGAATTACACTGAAACAGTGCGAATTAGAGAAAAATGGCCAAGTTGAAAATTGTAGGTAATATTATTATCTATAATTTATGTTCTATTCATTTTTTCGAAAAAAACAAATTTAATTTTTTTTTTTTTTTTACTTTGTATTCGATTTTAAGTACATTTCAAATGGTTCATAACAGAGAAGAAATATCTGCCATGAGTGTCATGGGACTTTCTTATACGTATTACAGAGACTGTACGTGTTTGCCATAGGTACCATGGGCCTTTCTTATACGTAATACTGAGAATAAACACTGTATACTCTATTTCATTTAGTTTGCAGTGGTCGCCGTGCGACTTGACGGTATTAGTCGTGATCCGTACGGTCAAAGCACCCAGCAACCAGTATAGATTATTCTAAATAATGATTTTAAAAAATATTTCTGGCTAAATCATAAGTGTTGGAAAAAAATGTATGGGGAATAAATTATAGATAGTAACATACTCGACATTTTTTATCTATAACATTTTTGTCTTATTTCAAAAAATTAAAAAAATTACATGAATAAACATCCGTTTCCGGTTTAGTGATCATTTTAAAAATAAGGTGGTTGTCTTCCCAGATGAAAGATTATTATAAATATAAAATTACACCCTTCCATCATCAGTCGTTTAGGAGTTATGGGTATTTTTACTTCCTTATACCAATGTATATGAAATATACATATAGTATAAGTAAGTATAGTAAACGCGATTTTTTTCGAAATCCGGATTTTGATGGAATTATTAATTTTGACCTTCCCTGAATCCATTCTGACTATTTTCGCCATGATGTCTGTGTGTCTGTCTGTCTGTCTGTCTGTCGGTCTGTCTGTAGACGCTGTAACTCAAATACGACAAATCGTAGAAAGGTGGAATTTTATACTTAAGATTGATTTTTGCCTGGGAAGAAAACCTCCTATTTTTGAAAACGATCATTCAACCGGAAACGGATGTTTACCTACATCGATTTTTGAATTTTTCGAATTACACTGAAACAGTGCGAATTAGAGAAAAATGGCCAAGTTGAAAATTGTAGGTAATATTATAATCTATAATTTATGTTCTATTCATTTTTTCGAAAAAAAACAAATTTAATTTTTTTTTTTTTTTACTAAGTATTCGATTTTAAGTACATTTCAAATGGTTCATAACAGAGAAGAAATATCTGCCATGAGTGTCATGGAACTTTCTTATACGTATTACAGAGACTGTACGTGTTTGCCATAGGTACCATGGGCCTTTCTTATACGTAATACTGAGAATAAACACTGTATACTCTATTTCATTTAGTTTGCAGTGGTCGCCGTGCGACTTGACGGTATTAGTCGTGATCCGTACGGTCAAAGCACCCAGCAACCAGTATAGATTATTCTAAATAATGATTTTAAAAAATATTTCTGGCTAAATCATAAGTGTTGGAAAAAAATGTATGGGGAATAAATTATAGATAGTAACATACTCGACATTTTTTATCTATAACATTTTTGTCTTATTTCAAAAAATTAAAAAAATTACATGAGTAAACATCTGTTTCCATCTTATTGTTAGTAATTATGTTAAACAAAATTCGTTCGATACATAATGTATAAAATAATATTTCTATAGTTTATGTCTCATTCATTTTACTCTATCTTTTATTAGTTTGTCAGAAATATCCTTCACTAAAATAAAAATCACGTACACTGTTCACTGTCATTATTACGTATAAGAAAGTCCTGTGGCACACGGCAGATTATTTCTAATCAAGACAAATAAAATGAGGACTAAGCTATCATAACCACATTATTTATTTTTTATGTTTATGCGAATGTTATCAATTGATTGTGATTTCTTTTGTTTATGCGATTATTACCCATCGAAATTAAACTACCTAACTACTTATTTTTTTACGGATTTCATTGCATTTCATTTTGATTATTTTGTGACAGAAAACTGTAAACTGTTTTTAAATAAAAAATACAGATTTTATTTAAAATGTGTTTTATTAATTAGTGTAAATCGTTCGCTATAACAGGGTAAGCAAATGAGTACCTACGTAATGTTGAGATTAATAAACAAGTTTTCTTACCTTGTTATAACGAATTTTAGACCAAACTAACCTTTATATAACAAACCTCACTGTAACAAATTACTTGGTATAACGAATATTTTCCAATCCCCTTCAGTTTTGTTATATCGAGATTGCACTGTATTACGATTCGATTTGTGAAAATTTTCTATTTTCGAACCACCCTAGTGAACACCCACCACCAACAAAAATATTTATTCTAAAAAACTGTAGTGTGTGCAGACAGGAATACTTTTGTTCACCCTAAATACTTTTTTAAAAGAAAACACAACACATTTTCTAGCGGGTTAACTTCTTTATTTTAACTTATAAATATTTTATTGGAATTTCTCATTTTTTCTTGATATATTTAATATTATTTTCACATATTTTCTAGCTGGTTTATTTTCATATATAAAAAGTTATTGGTATATTGCACCTTCATTGCATTCTCTTTTATTTTTCACGCCAACAGAATTCTATTACCTAATCACATCTACCTCCAGACCGGACAAACAGATCGAGTTACCGGGAAAATCGATTTATACCAACATGATAAAATAAAATATCCATTGGGAATTTTTACGTTTGAAATAAAATGTAAGATAAAAATGTATATATCGTATTTACAAATAATGATTTCAAATAAATTTTCAATCACATCCAAGTTAAATGAGTCGTAATATGATTAAAACAAATAATTATTGAGATAAAAAAATTATATTCGTTAGTATATATAAATTAATAGGCGCCGATTTCCGGGAGGCGATGAGCCCTTATAGTGAACCTGTACAAAAATAACTTAATAATAATTTTACTAAATACTTAAATTGAAAATCCATTGTGACGAAAAAAATCGATTTTTGTAATGCATTTTTTTAAAAGTTTACATATTTAAAAATTTGTAAAAAATTAAGTTAAAATTCCGAAAATTGTATTAGTTACAGTTAATTTAGTGAGACCAGATAGCGCGGCCGTTTATGATTCTCTCAGAAAGTATGAAATGTGTTTTTCTTCAAACGACTTTTTTGACCTTGTCTCAGCACGATATTTAGATTAAAATTTGGCAAATAGAAGAGCAAAATTATAAAGTTTTGATATTTTGTCCACGAACTCTCAGAAGGGTTCGGAATAAGAGCCCGAAAAGTTCCCACCTTAATCGTGGATGGAACATTCCCTTTCACGTGAAAAAATACCCTCAGAGCAGATTTTTTTCCAGTTTTTCCCAATTTTCATCCAAACTACCGCTTGGAGAAAAAAAATATTATAGGAATTAAAGATTAAACATGAAATTCTACGTAAAAACAGATTAATGAATCGATTTTATTTAAATTTTATTTTTCGTTACTGCAGTGGCTAAGTCTATGCATAGCCGATGTTTGAAATTTTGACAGTTGAATAATATTTTTAAACCGCTTGAATGCCTTAAAAAATCAAGCGGTCGCTATTTTGTGATAAAATAGGTACACACAACCATATAGCCCAGTGCCAAAGCCTTTGAAGAGAAAAAAAATTCTCTACAGGATAACGATGGTGGGAATCGTTGCTAAAGATGATTACAAAAAGAGGGGAAAAAATGCACCTCTGCACATGTAGCGGTTTCGAAGGGGGGTGGTTTTTAAGGGTTGAAAATGGTTTTTTGCGATTTTCGGCGAAGTACGACTTTCTATCGAAAAATGGTCTACAGTAAAGTTGTAGATAAAAAATAAATCTACAATTTTGTTTCAAACCAAATTACAACATAACCTCAAATTTTCCGAGATAATGGCGAAATACCATTTTTTTTTAATTTTCGAGTTTTTTATATCAAAAAAAATTTCAAAATACTTGAAATTTTCATAAAATGTATGTTTTGAAGTCCTTTAATTTTACCGATCTGTTCGGAATTTCAAAGTTAAATATTTCCTGAAATATTAACGTTTTTCGAAAAAAATGAAATTTTTTCAATAGAAATTTTCGATTTTTTAACTTTTAGGGGGTTCAATTTTTTCGTATTGAGTCGAACTTTAAGATAGATAAAAAATTCAAATACCTTTACATTTAAAAATTTTGTGAAAAATTAAAAAAACCAAAAATAGCGATTTGTAAAAAACGCATTTTATTTTGCAATCACTATAAAAATTTTGTACTTATCATTAAATTTTTGTGCTAAAATACAAGAATAAAATATATTTAATTTTGTAAATGGATAATTTACGAAAAAAAATGTAATACAGTGTAAATTGATAGGAATAGGATGCTGTAAATAAGTAATTTTTCGGTAATAAATCGTAAAAGCATTATAAATTGATTTTTTTTACATATATTTAAAATTACTTTGTTCTAAAAAATAAAAGAAAGTTCCATTACATAGTACTTATATAATTTTCAGAAAATTAATATACTATTATTTTATTTTTAATAAAGTTATTTTATTACTATGTTAAAATTTTTCAATTAATTAATTATAGCATTCTTTTGCTATCAATTTACACCGTATTATATTTTTTTTAGTTAATTATCCTTTTATTAAATTGAATATATTTTATTTTTGTATTTTAGCACAAAAATTTAATGGTTAGTACAAAATTTTTATAGTGATTGAAAAATAAAATTGCGTTTTTTACAAATCGCTATTTTTGGTTTTTTTAATTTTTCACAAAATTTTTAAATGTAAAGGTATTTGAATTTTTTATCTATCTTAAAGTTCGACTCAATACGAAAAAATTGAGCCCCCTAAAAGTTAAAAAATCGAAAATTTCTACGATCAATTTTTCGATTGAAAAAATTTCATTTTTTTCGAAAAACGTTAATATTTCAGGAAATACTTAACTTTGAAATTCCGAACAGATCGGTAAAATTAAAGGACTTCAAAACATACATTTTATGAAAATTTCAAGTATTTTGAAATTTTGTTTGATATAAAAAACTCGAAAATTCAAAAAAACGGTATTTCGCCATTATCTCGAAAAATTTGAGGTTATGTTGTAATTTGATTTGGAACAAAATTGTAGATTTATTTTTTATCTACAACTTTACTGTAGACCATTTTTCGATAGAAAGTCGTACTTCGCCGAAAATCGCAAAAAACCATTTTCAACCCTTAAAAACCACCCCCCTTCGAAACCGCTACATGTGCAGAGGTGCATTTTTTCCCCTCTTTTTGTAATCATCTTTAGTAACGATTCCCACCATCGCTATCCCGTAGAGAATTTTTTTTCTCCTCAAAGGCTTTGGCACTGCGCTATAGTTACATTATATAGATATTAATAAAATCTTTTTCTTTTTTCGATCACCCATCCCGAAATTTTGATGGGATAATGGAGAAAAAAAAAATTTTGGTCGTCACATCAAAGCTCATAACTTTGTAAATTTTTAATATTTTTAAATAAAAATTGGCATTGAAAAAGTTCAATACATACTTATAGTCGGAAAGGTGAGCGCCAAAATTTGCAAATACATTCTAAAAGTTGATTTTTTGATATTACGTCTCATTTGTGGTGTAGATATACAGCCTGCCGTCAGTTAGCTTGTTTCGTTAGTGTTTGGCGCGGGGGTGGTTTTTTAATAATAATAATATATCTAACTCTTATACCGAATTTCATATCTTACAAAGTAATTTCACGATGTATAGATTTTTTACGAGTTACTGACGCGCCCGGTTGCAAGATTTTGATGACTGAGTATTAGTATACTGCTAACAAATAAATTTTCAGATTTTAGAAAGTAGTTGCAACTTGTATAGTTTTTTTATAAAGTTAAAACCACCCCCGCGCCAAACGCTAACGAAACTAGCTAACTGACGGCAGGCTGTATATCTACACGACAAATGTGAAGTAATATAAAAAAATCAGCTTGTAGAAAGTATTTTGGCGCTCACCTCTTGGACTATTATGTATATTTAGAGAAAAAAAATCTAATTTGAAAAACTAAAAAAACACGTTTATGTGTAGCGCATTAAAAAATTAAAAATATGATCACCTTCCACCTCCATCATATTCCATTTTGATGATACCATATTATTTTATTATCGCCAGAACTGCATTAGTTTGTAAAGTTTCAAATTTATACAACAGTTCAAAGTTGGTGAAAAGTGAGTTGTAAGATTTGCTTGCAATGCTAGTAAGTTATAGCTAAGTCATAGACCGGGAGCCAGGCTACATTCCGTTTGAAAAACCGTTAGGATTCATAAGAGTTGGTGATTTACATTCAGAAAGATGTAAAGAATGAAATTCTGAAGGTTGCCGGAAAAAAAACTCGGAACTTTTTTTGATACGAGCATTATAACGGAGTCCTTCCAGTTATAAAAAAATAGATGTTGCACCATTTTTAATTTTGATGAAAGTTTAATCAGTTGTTATCATACGTATTAGTTAGCAAAAACTGTAATTAGAAAATTTTAAATGTTCACAGGTTGGAGGTGGTGATCGTTTTACCCTCGTAAGATATGAAGATTTCATCGATTTTTAACGTTTTTTCGACTCGCTATAACATGCGTTCTAATTAAACAATTATAATAAACTTGGGGTCATTTGAAAGCCTAAAGAGTCTAGCTTCAAAATGATTTAACTCAATTTTAAGTTTAGGTTATTTTCGTTGTAGATATTCGTAATAAAGGCTTTTCAATTTCATTTATGAAATTGTCATTTTATCTTTTTTTCAAAATTTTCAGTGGCTTTCTGGTTTAACCGAGAAAGCTGTAATTATGCGTAAGTTATGTTCATATAAAGTACTCAGTACCCACAAAAAATCAGCTTGATTGATGCACATTTTCTATTAAAAAAATTAAGTTAAATACCACAAATATCACGGAAACGCCAAAAACAGCTGTTTTCGAAGCAATTAAAAGTTATGTGGGAAGCAAGATAAATTGCTGAATTTTTTTTTACAAATGCTCTTAATAATTATCTAAAAAGGGCAATTTGATTCGTTTTGTTATTTTAATTTTTTTAGCTGCCAGAAATTTAAAAATAATCGAAAAAATGCAAAAACTCCAAAATTAGCTATTTTCAAAGTAAAAAGATTCTATGAAGGGGGTGAGATTAAAATTGAATTTTTTTTCTACAGATGCTACTGCCCCTTTGGAGTGACGTAAGGTGCCGCGCGACGCCTATATGTCTTTTTTAAGTCCACGATACAGCTGCATTGGAGTTACTAAAATTGTTTATTTTTATTTTATTTTTCATTTTTAAAGCGTGATTTTTATGTTTTTCAGTCTAATTGCAGGACACTAAGTGGCTAGAAAAATTAAAAAAATCAGAAAAACACCACTTGGCTTTTGAACCTTACTACTGTAAGCATCTTTAGAAAAAAATTCAGATTTTAATCTCACCCCCTTCATAGAATCTTTTTACTTTGAAAATAGCTAATTTTGGAGTTTTTTCATTTTTTCGATTATTTTTAAATTTCTGGCAGCTAAAAAAATTAAAATAACAAAACGAATCAAATTGCCCTTTTTAGATAATTATTAAGAGCATTTGTAAAAAAAAATTCAGCAATTTATGTTGCTCCCCACATAACTTTTAATTGCTTCGAAAACAGCTGTTTTTGATGTTTCCGTGATATTTAACTTAATTTTTTTAATAGAAAATGTGCATCAATCAAGCTGATTTTTTGTGGGTACTGAGTACTTTATATGAACATAACTTACGCATAATTACAGCTTTCTCGGTTAAACCAGAAAGCCACTGAAAATTTTGAAAAAAGATAAAATGACAATTTCATAAATGAAATTGAAAAGCCTTTATTACGAATATTTACAACGAAAATAACCTAAACTTAAAATTGAGTTAAATCATTTTGAAGCTAGACTCTTTAGGCTTTCAAATGACCCCAAGTTCATTATAATTGTTTAATTAGAACGCATGCTATAGCGAGTCGAAAAAACGTTAAAAATCGATGAAATCTTCATATCTTACGAGGGTAAAACGATCACCACCTCCAACCTGTGAACATTTAAAATTTTCTAATTACAGTTTTTGCTAACTAATACGTATGATAACAACTGATTAAACTTTCATCAAAATTAAAAATGGTGCAACATCTATTTTTTTTATAACTGGAAGGACTCCGTTATAATGCTCGTATCAAAAAAAGTTCCGAGTTTTTTTTCCGGCAACCTTCAGAATTTCATTCTTTACATCTTTCTGAATGTAAATCACCAACTCTTATGAATCCTAACGGTTTTTCAAACGGAATGTAGCCTGGCTCCCGGTCTATCAAGCATTGTAAAAATAATTAGGTACGAAGTGATAGAAAAACTATTCAATTAATTAGTAAACAAGAGAAAATTCCTGCTACGTAGAATAAAACTAAATACAGTATTAAAGAAGCCCATTTAGGCGGGCTAACATATGTTTGAATCAATATAACATTCGATCGGAAAATACAAAAATAGAATTTTCATTTAATGTAATATCAACACAATTATCGTTGCCTCCTGTTTATTTTTATGACTTCATTCGCGCAATAGTGGTGTTCAATAGACGTTCATGTGGATATTCTACAGAAATATCCAACATAACTCTTGGCAAATTGAGTACTTTTAAGGTTTTATGTTTGTCTTCAAATAGCGGAGAAAATTTTCCGTATCTTATTACTAGGAATACTGGAACAAATGGACTACCTATGTATTTATTGAATAACTTAATATGAATTTCACAGGGTCGGCATCAGTCTAGGCTTCGGTATGTCGTACTAGACACTAAAAAAATTTGCGTGTGTCGAATTATCCACCAGAGATTGGAAAAGCATTTATTTTTTTTAGGGTCTGTGTACGTGGACTTATTTATGACATGCAAAACATTAACCATTATCGAAATAAATGATTTCGTCGTCAAATGTTCTTGCTGTAGGTAAAATTTAGAAAAAACGTATTAGGAAATTTTTGGCCAAGTAAATATTATTGAATTTTACAAAAACGATTTTGATAAAGACAGATTAATTAATAACAGAGACATGTTCCTTGATTTGACAACAAGAAGTAAGAAAAATATAAAAGTTGAAGGATATAGTGACTTTTTTACGTGATAACGAGGAGTGATGCATAGGATTCGTACCCGAATCGTCTTGCACAAATGAACGAAGTTTTTCAGTTCTGCGTCGAAAAATTATCTTCGTTCAACAATGATGCAAGACCGATTTAATCATATGGCTTTGATCCACATTTATTCAGAATTAGTTGACAATTTAGACATTGAAACACAAATGGACGAATTCATCGTTAAAAATAATAAGTATACCTACAACTGTTTTCGCCTTATCGCAGAATAATTAATGTAGGTACTTTGAAATAATTGAGTCAGATATTATGAATAAATAGCTAATTTAAATTTTTATTTGTAAAACTATTGATAATTAATGTTTCAGAAACCATATTTAAAAAAAAACTTCCTTTTTTATCACTTTTTTACTAGACACTAGAAATTTATTTGTTTTGCCGGCCCTGGAATTTCTTATATATACATATATGTATACTGAATACTTTTGCTTAGGAACGCATTACACAGAGGTAAAACTTGGTGGCGGCCCACTTAAGAGGAGAATCTTAAAAGAAAAGGTTAAAGACCGAGAAATAAAAAATCATAAATATACGTAAAAGTTAATATTTTAAAAGTTGACAAAATAGCATGGATTACTAAAAATTAGTTTAGTGTAAATGCTAAAGTTATTATGTTCTGTACTCAAAATCAATATAAAGCTTTTATAGACAGTAAGATTGACTTCCGTTTGAAGTAATTTTAGTAAGGTAAGATGAGCATTAAATATAATTAATATGAATGAGTCATATTATAGGTATTACATAATAGTATTTAAGTCAAACTATTAATTAAAATTTTGGGGAAGTTCAAGAAAACACTGTTTAAAATCATTTATATATAAATAACTATTTTTATATTTTCTTAACCGCTACTGTTAAAAATTATAAAAAAATATATATGAAATTACAAAATAGAGATAAAAACGTATGTATCTATCCCAACAAATTAAAATTATTCTAACCTTAAGATATGTGCATTTGATTCAAAAATCAAGTCTTCACAAATAAGAGATAAAGCGTGTTCTGGGTCTATGATTATCTTTATTTAAACACGAGTTTAAAAAAATAGATGTCCGATTGTCCGGTATTATAAACGGGCTAGCAAAATTTGTTAGCTAGCAAGCACTCATGAGGTATTAATTTTGTGATAGTATCTATGGATTTACTATGGAATTTAGAGCAGTGATACTTCAGCGTATTGTAATACAGTTGGCGACTCTGACCGTATAAAATAATTTTCATAATATCACCACTGTTTTAATATACCATTGTTGTTTACATACAACGCGTGCACGAAACTTGACAAAGTCTTCATGAAACTCCTAGAGAACTCTCAAATGAGGTTTTAATTTTGCGATAGTACCGATCTATGGATTTGCTATGGAATTTAGAGCAGTGATATTTCAACGTATTGTTACACAGTTGGTGACCGTATAAAATAATTTTCATATCACCACTGTTTTAATACCGTTGTTGGTGTTTACATACAACGCGTGCGCGAAACTTGTCAAAGTCTACATGAAACTCCAAGAGAACTGTCATATAAGTTTGATATGTACCTCATTTGAAAGTGATTGCTTGCTAGCAAATTTGCTAGGTCCTTTATGATACTAGACATTAAATTATACAAAGATCAAATTCATAGATAACAACACAATTTGATATTTTGTAGAAAGCTTTTGGTTTGGCTTTAGTAATAAATAAATTGTTTATAATATTAGACATTAGTGGTAATAACTATTATTATTACTGTTTCAAATTTTTTTGGGGCATTAAAAAAAGAGTTTCTTTCGATATATTTTACTTACAATTAGATACATAACGATGTAAATAGATAAGTATTAAAATTATCAAGGTACAAATTAAGTCAAAAAAATAATAGTGACATTGTTAGTGACTAGTGACTACCTATATAAAAGTAATTTTAAAATTTGTATTCTAGTTCCGTTTTGATAGATTTAATTGGTATTTATGTACTTTTTCGGGAATCTAGAAATTTGTTTTTTTTTATGAAGATAATTATGGTCTTAATTGTTTAAAATTTTTTATATAGAAGCCAAAAGATGTTCAAGAAAAATATAATTGAAAAATATACCTACATAATAAATATTCGAATATTTACTTTCTTTTTCAGTAAATTAAATATTTAACGAAATCTTCAGCAGGTTTAAAAAAGCGCAATAAATAATATAGTTGAAAACAACATGGTGTCTTTTGGAAACAATAAATCAAAAACTCTTTATAAAATTTTAATTTCTTTTAAAAGTTTTTCGTGGGAGTTTATCATTTTTATAACATCAAAACAGTTTGTGTGTTTAAGAAAAATAAAACTGTTAAGGTAAGTATAAATATGATTTTTTTTAAAGTGGGGGTTTCTATACTTTCAACTAATGGTAATATATAGAGGTCGTTTTACACGGTCACATATAAAATAGTTTGTAAAATCATATATTTAATTTTTAATATTTTAAGTTACTTTAAAATAAGCCATGATAAAAAAATACAGAAGAAATAAGACATATTATATAGAATAGAATATAAATTTGGTTTTAATGTTGGTTTTAATAATTATTTGCAATAAAAAAAGATGTTCGTGTGAAATAGCTCAACATTAAAACCGGACGAGATTTTTTTGATGACGAATTTTCTACCTAGCTTAATAATGATGATCCTTTAGAGCTGCTAAGAGACTTTTCGCCATTATGTTTTCTTCCGTGTGCTATTTTTCTCATGCTACGTTTCCTTAATACACTTTTCACACCACCCGTGTAATTATTCATTTTCTTTTGCTTTTTCCGAGTTTTGATCAGCTCATAAAGATATTAAAGTTTCTGTAGAACATAGTTGTTTTTTGGCCGGTGCATATTTGATGAACGGTATTATTAATAGGTGTTGGGAAGAATTTAAAATTAAGTTTCAAAAGTGATCGATAATTTGTTTTAAATATAAATTGCTTGCCTCTTTCGGTAATTAACTGAAAATATATTGTTCATACTTAAGTAACCATTAATTTTAGCTCTCGTTAAAAATATCTCGTTGAGTTCTTTCTTAATAGGAATTTCATGTCTTCCATTTAACTCATGTTTTGTTATTTCATATCCTTTTTAGTTCTTTTCATTTTTTTCAGTTCCTTGGCCACGTTGTGTTTTCGAATGTACATATTCGATGGCCTTAAGTATACAAAAACATGTCATATAAGACAATCTAAAAAATGTCGCTTTCAAAGGGACGTTACATCTTATATAGATGGAGGATTACAGTTAACTTTTTAGAGGTTAATATAGTTTTAAAAAAGACATGTGTTTGAGAATGTATGTTAATGTTCATTATTAATAAAACCATTTAAATTAATTAGAGAAAAATAACTAATTCAGAAAAAAATATTCGTTCTTACTGAATTCTTCAGTGAGTCGTCGAACAAAATTATGCTGTAAAATTATAAAAAATTGTGTTTTTTGAAACTTTCGAAAAAAAATTGTCAATGCGAGTCAAGCCTCGCGTACTGGTGTCCCGTATCATATAAGTTTTTAATTTATTTGATATCGTTAATTTAAATCGCACTTGTCAATACTAGCAAGGATACAAACCATTCAAACACACATATATATCAGTGGTTCTTAAACTAGGGTCCGTGGACACCCGGAGGTCTGCTGATTTTTTTTCAGGGGTCCATGAATCATGTTTGGCATAATTTTTTTTACATTCTATTTACCGGTGATTAATTAGTAAATGATGACCTTTGTTTTTCTGTCAGGGAGAGTCTTTGAAATGGGATCTCAAGACCACATAAGTTTAACCCTCGGAGCCTCTTATGGGTCAATTTGACCCATACACCGACTTTGATCGTGAATAGCGCTCAGGTATTTTAAATTTTTCGCGATTTTTTTAAAAATTTTTTTTATAAATTCATTTACCATGAATCAAAGTATACCTTTGAATTTCGCAGTTGCGGAATTATAGGCGATCAAAAATAAGCAGGGTCAAATTGACCCAGAGTGTACTAGTAGGTTGAAAAAATAGGTGTGTGATCCGAGGGTTAAGAACCACTGCTATATACTTATATTAATATAAATTTACTTAAATCTTTAGTAAAATATGTGTTTCATATTTATTATTACAATTTTGTTGTTAAGGCTAACAATTTACTTATAATATATTTGGAGATATAGACAAAATACTTTTTACGATATTTTTGGATTTTTAAAATCCCTTTAAAAGGTACCAAAAACATAAAATTTTATTTTTATCAATAACTCAAGTCTATTATTGGTCCACAAATCACTTTATTTATGTAAAATCTAAGCTTTTAAGTAAACGGAGAAACTGCCGTTTTTTAGTCCCTTAAACGAAAAATATATGTGTGTACAAATTAACCACAATAAAACAATGTCACTCGACCCGTGTTTCGACTTCACAAAAAGTCCTCATAAAGAGCAAATCAGTTCCAGACTCGACACAGTTTTGATTCCGTAACTGTTTCCATTGAAAAAATAAAATATTTTTTTTTCTTAAAAGGACATTAGAAAATGAATTGTATAAACCGTTGAAGGAAGTGAAAAAAGAACGAATATTATTTACAAGATAGTAATAATATTCATATAATTCATTCATAATCATTCATAAATTACACATCTCTAATGGATATGTAATATACATACATACAGACATCGATAGTGAAGTCTCATTAACATATGAGCATAGTAACAGTTTGATATCAAATTGTTGTTATGAATATTTAATTAACCTAAGGTTACATCGGTGCAACGATAATTGAAATTAAGAGTAATTATTTACAATTTGCAACACGTTTTATCAAATATCACACACAAGGTTATTTCGGGGTAAATCCAAAATCAATTTCAATCACTTAGGCGACACGAGAGTAAAAAATTAATCAGTCCGTCTCGTACACGTGATCAGACCGATATAAAAAATAGCTCAATCTCGTATGGATTTTTTTCTAATTTTTTTCCACTTATTCATAAGTTATTAAGAAATATTGAAATATGTATAACGAATTTTATAAAGGGGTACATGGGGAATAATGGGACACGTTTTTTGTTTGGTCTATAACCTGCTTAAAAATTTATATTTTTCCAAATTTTAAATATATATGTTGTAGTACGTGCTGTAATCTACTTTTAAGCTGCCGTAGTTTGTTGAAACTGTAAAAAAACTATGTTTTTCGAAAACATGGGTATTCGAAAGTAAAGGAATAGTGAGACAGGAGAAAAAATGCTAAATATAAATGTGAAATGTTCGAAATGACAAAAATTGTAATTGCGATAAAAACGAAATAAAATAAGTCGTGGGTATGACCCTTGAGGTCCACACAACCGACCATCTAGCATGGTATAGCTATCAATAATAATTGAATACTGATAATTATGTATGATTGTTCCTGTCCGTGCATCGTTTTGTTCAACTCCTAACATTATTATTGTCCAATTGTTTACTACAATTGTTCTTGATTTTTTGTCACCCAATTATAGTAATATTTACCACACATGCGTCTGCGCATTTTACTCTTCATACAAAGGTAACAATATGTAACCTACGTAATAACTATACAATAATAAAAACTGTTGTTATAACTTATAACACATGTATCTCAATTTTAAATGTATTCTGGGTAATGTCCGACCGAACATTCGGCTTCGGCTTCGGCTTCGGCCACCTTCGGCCACCTTCGGCCACCTTCGGCCACCTTCGGCCAAAATTTCACCTTCGGCTGAATAATCGGCTTCGGCAAAATTTGGGCCGAAGGTTTGGCCGAAGCCGAAGGTTGAACTATATAGTATAATATTGTACAGTAAAGACTTTTTATATGCGGTAAGTACGTTCCACAGAAAACTGTATATAAAAAATTACACAAAAAAAGACATAGCGCACATTATAAAGTTAGAGATAGATACATAAATACACTAAAATGCAAAATTAACGGATCAATAAATTTTTCAAATATTTTTAGGTGTTTTTAAATAGCTGGATCTCCGCGAAAAATGGTCGTAGAAGAGTTTAAAAAAACTATTTTAAAGCTTGAACGTTCTAGTTTTTGAATCATTTATTGAAAATTTTATTATCCTTCAGGATAACCTTCTTTTTTAAGATGAAACGCCAAAAAAAATTATTTTTTTCAAAAAATTATATTAGTTTTGAGAGGCTCTACAGGACATGCAAATTTTTTTTAGTCAAATCAAATAAAGGACTTTTGTAAATCAGACTTTTTTCTTTAATTTAATTAATATCAAAGATATTCGCAAGGACAAAATATTTTTACGATTTTTAAAATTTTTAATGACAAAACGTTTACATATTTGAATTCCTTTAACTGACAGCTTTTATTTGATACAACACTTGAATTTGGATAAAATATCGTACCGCATAAAAAGATACGCTTAAAAAGAGACTCGACTGTATACTCGTATTCTTATATAGATATTTATATTTTTAAAAAGTGAAGAGTAAAAAAAGATCATTCATTATTCATTTAAAAACAATTTGTGAAAAAAAATTATAATTAAAGACGAAAAAAAAACCTTTGGCTTCGGCTTCGGCCAAAAACTGACCTTCGGTCGGACACTAATTCTGGGCATTGATATGCGTATATTATTCGTATGCATTCTATGCGCGTGAGGAGAAAAACCTCGAAGTGGGGAATGATACAATACAACTGCATTGAAGTTTGATTTCCCCGACCGGCGAACAATGTGCTGTATATTTGTTAATCTTGAATAACCGATTCAACTCCACAAAATAATTTTTTAGATGAATAATTAAAAGATACAAAATCGATTTTCTATTTATTGGTAAATTTAATTAAAAATGGGAAATACTTTAGTTGTTATACGTAAAATTATAAAATCAAGAATTAGTTAGTGGGTTTGACTTCTGAACGGAACAGTCTGATTAGTAGTAGATTTAAGTTCATTATGATAACTTACTTAATCGAGCTTGTTAATTAAGTGTTATGTAAAGTTGCGTGACTTATCTATATTTAACAAATAAACCATTGCAATGTCATGTAGAAATATGTGTGTACTATATGTTTTTGTTACGGATGTAATTTATTTTTTCTTTCTTATACGGCCTTAATATAAATGAAATACATATATGATAGATATACATAGATAGATAAAGTTACTAATTTTTAGCCTTGTTCTTGTAATATAAGTATTGTTATGCCGATTTTTTTCGAACTTGAAATTTTAATGAAAAGACCTATTTTGATCTTACTTCCATTCTGAGTATTTTTGTTAAGATGTCTGTCTGTCTGTCGATCTATAGATTTTGGAATTTAGAACGACAGTACATAGAGTGATACTGTATATTTTTTCTTGATTTTGGTTTCGGATACAAATTTTTTTATGATTTCAGTTTCGGATTTGGATACGGTTTTTTTATTATTTATTATTTGTTTTTACCAGCAGTCCGTGTTTTTGAGTTCAGACAATGAGTAGGAAACTATTCGGGTTCATTATTTCGGATTCGGTTTCTATTTCGGAGATCAGAATTTAATAATTTCAATAATGCTGAAGACAAAAAGTTATAATATTAATAGAAAAAAAAATGTTTAAAAACTTTTACATAACGTTATTACCTATAATTTATACTTCATATTTTTTTATCTTTTATCGGTTAGCCAGAAAGATTTGTTTTATATAATTAGGCACATGTATACTCCAGTGCTGCTTATAAAAAATTCCAGTGGCAGCCATGGGATAAGAGAGCTTTCAATTATACTTTTTGCATAATTCGACCCTCTTCCTCTCAGTATGGTTTTCTTAGTTCACCTTACGTAAAGTTTTTTTTAAGGTGTTACATACAGTTAGAAGGCCAAAAAAAGTTTTTTTTCAAGAATTTTTTGAGAGAAGACTTTTATAATTTATTAATGAGAGAATTTGTACACATATTATGGTAACTTTTAATTGTATTTTAACATTTTTTATTTGTAAAAATAATAATTTCGAAAGCTGCTACAGCTGTTCTCCAGGAAGTCCTCTCAAGAAAGGTGTCTTGCGGTGACCACGATATCTCTGGACTGCATCTTTTAAAATAAAAAACCCAAACGGATTTCTTTAAAGTAATGTATAATCTTGTACCTAATTGAAGGAATAAGCAAAATACAATTTTTTGACAAAATGGCGGCTTCTGAAACAAAAATTTATATCGATTTTCGACATAAATTTTGACCTTAAATTGTTTATAACAAAATTAATATTTATCGGTGAGAAAAAACCTTCGATTAATTACTAAAAAATATTCTTAAGAAACTTGTGTTAAAATTTGAGATTGATCGGTTCAACCGTTTCCGAGGAATAGTGGTCACCGACTTTAAAAACACAGATTTGAGAAAAACGCGCTACCGCTCCGACCTCCTACATTCAAACGCTCGAAAAATCGATTTTTTGAAAATTCTAACTGTAGGTATATAACCCCTTAACTCCGGCTTCATACTTTCAAACGCTCTGAGACGTCTTTACAAATATATATGCGTGTAACTTCGAATATAATCGCCGGATTGAGTTGAAATTTTCTGCGTGTGTACTTAAATATATGTACATTACGAAAATGAAATAAAAAAAAATAAAATTTTATATACTTAATATCAACTATTTTTATTGCATTTTGTTTATTTGATAAAGTCTCAAGTACGACCCATGTTACGTACAAATTATATAGAATCTTCTATTTTGTATATCATTAATTTTTTTATAAAAAAGGTAATCACATTTTTGTAGTAAAATATTCACATCCAAAGATATATATCCTGAATTTAGCAAGAAGAAGTTTTGTACAAATACTTGGCAGTTGTTACTTATAGTTTTACACAGATAGATTTTGTAAGTTTACATAATAATGTTATACATATAGAATGTCTGTAACTATAATCTAATAATCTATTTTTCTATAGAAATGAAAGAAAATATTGAACTTGACAGTGTCTCTGCACTATCTCTATAGTTTTATAAGTTTTATATATGAATAACGAGGTTAAACTAGCCAGGATCGGATTAACTATTTTCAAAATAATTAATTGTGTTTTCGAATTTCATAAAACTAAATAATAGAAATACATTTTATCTATTGTATTATTGCATTGTTAACCGATCACAAATTAACTCGTGTTTTCATGCTCAAACGTTGTTGACCGGTCATAAATTAACTCGCGTTTTCATACCAAACGTTATTGACGAGTTAACTCGTGTTTTCATACCAAATGTTGTTGACCGGTCACGAGTTAACTCGTTTCCAAGCTTAAACGTTGTTAACCGGTCATGACTTAACTCGTATTTTCATTCCGTTGTTGACCGGTTACGAGTTAACTTGTGTTTTCATACCAAATGTTGTTGATCGCCTACGAGTTAACTCGTGTTTTCATACCAAATGTTGTTGACCAGTTACGACTTAACTCGTGTTTTCATACCAAACGTTGTTGACGAGTTAACTCGTGTTTTCAAGCCTAAACGTTGTTGAGCGGCCACGAGTTAACTCGTGTTCTCATGCCCAAACGTTGTTGATCGGTCACAAGTTAACTCGTGTTTTCATACCAAATGTTGTTGACCTGTTACGAGTTAACTCGTGTTTTCAAGCCTAAACGTTGTTGACCGGTCATGACTTAACTCGTGTTTTCATTCCGTTGCTGACCGGTTACGAATTAACTCGTGTTTGTACTTGCATTATTTATTTCAATTAATGAACCTAGAGCAGTACAGAATACGAATATAAATTATAATACGAAATAATAGCCGGTGACATGAGATATTTTCTGTGTAAAATTGCCGGTCAACAATGTATTAAGAAAATAGATACAACGGTTCTGAAATATTTTCAGATGGCATCGCTCTAATATAAATCAGAAAATTCGCCTATTAATAATATTTCTTAATAATATGATTGTCTAAGAAAACATAACGGCACTAATCTGACCATTTAGCAAAACAACAATATTTTTCATCTAAATGCAGGACTGATAAAATTATGCTATTATTACATTTCAATAATCCAGTCTAGATTATTTGAGACATTTTATACAAACAATACAACAATTATATTATTTTTATGAGTAATGTTATCGAAAGGTCTATGTCAGTGTCCTTTATCACAGAACTAATACATCACATACTGTAACAACGAATTGTAAATTGATTCTACATTTGAGGTCATTAACAGTGATGGTCGCTAACTCATGCTGGACAGCAATTAAAAAAGCGGTTTTTTGAAAATATGCAACCGATTACATGTTTTTACATGCCCCAATGTTCGTCACTCATATTTCAGCTTGTTCGGAGGGTGGTATTCCAACTATGGGTGTATTGATTGTGGGTCAGAATTGTAATTAGTATAGTTAGATACAGTACCGGCTCTAGATATTTTCTCGTAGATATTTACTTCATAATTTTTATGGGCTGCATACCTGCATATAAGATGATACGAGATTTAGACAAGTCTTATAAAAGCTACTGCATTAGGCTTACACACGTGACCAAGATCAAGAAGAAATCAAAATACAAAAAAGTTTAGTTAATTTTGCTTATGTATTATTCATTATATTTGAAGATTAATATTATTGTTGTTACTGCTACAAATTAATTTAGGTACGTTAATTTTTAATTAAATTATATTAAGAAGCATTGTTTAAATTTTTTTCACTTTTTTAAATTTTTTACTTTCAATACTCTTAATCAAATATAAAAACAAGGTTTTAGTTAAAAGTCAAAACTAAATTAAGTATTGTCTCGTCAAATTTTAGGACCGTCTCTTCGCATCGTTAAAATGCAAGTTATCTTGTCTTAACCGCGTCATGGACTTGTCTCGTCTCATCACGGTTTCGTCTCGTCTCGTCACGGCATTGTATCGGCCTTGTCTCGTTTCGCCACAGTCTTTTATCAGCTTTGTCACGTCTCGGCACGATCTTGTATCGGCCTTGTCTCTGTTTCGTCACGGCTACGTATTAATCTTATATTGGTTTCGTCACGGTCTTGTCACGATTACTTCTTGGTCTCGTCATGGCCTTGTATCGGCCTTGTCTCAGTCTCGTCACGGCTACTCACAATCTTATCTTGTTCTTGGTCTTGTAACGATCTCATATCGGTCTTGTCACGGTCTTCTCTCCGTCTCATCTTGGTAATATTTAATCCAATTTTGTTTCGAGATGAAACCATAAACAGACTACTGAATTTTTAGAAAAATATCCTAAATTATACCTACCTATATGACAAACAAAATATGGATACAATTTTCTAATATTCATTATATTCTTATTCTACTAGTGTAGACAACGTTTCATAAGATTATAAAATCTGGCATCCTTAGTAAAAATAATCTGCCGTGTGCCACAGGACTTTCTTATACGTAATAATGACAGTGAACAGTGTACGTGATTTTTATTTTAGTGAAGGATATTTCTAACAAACTAATAAAAGATAGAGTAAAATAAATGAGACATAAACTATAGAAATATTATTTTATACATTATGTATCGAACGAATTTTGTTTAACATAATTACTAACAATAAAATGGAAACGGATGTTTACTCATGTAATTTTTTTAATTTTTTGAAATAAGACAAAAATGTTTTAGATAAAAAATGTCGAGTATGTTACTATCTATAATTTATTCCCCATACATTTTTTTCCAACACTTATGATTTAGCCAGAAATATTTTTTTTAAAATCATTATTTAGAATAATCTATACTGGTTGCTGGGTGCTTTGACCGTACGGATCACGACTAATACCGTCAAGTCGCACGACGACCACTGCAAACTAAATGAATTAGAGTATACAGTGTTTATTCTCAGTATTACGTATAAGAAAGGCCCATGGTACCTATGGCAAACACGTAGTCTCTGTAATACGTATAAGAAAGTCCCATGACACTCATGGCAGATATTTCTTCTCTGTTATGAACCATTTGAAATGTACTTAAAATCGAATACTTAGTAAAAAAAAAAAAATTAAATTTGTTTTTTTCGAAAAAATGAATAGAACATAAATTATAGATAATAATATTACCTACAATTTTCAACTTGGCCATTTTTCTCTAATTCGCACTGTTTCAGTGTAATTCGAAAAATTCAAAAATCGATGTAGGTAAACATCCGTTTCCGGTTGAATGATCGTTTTCAAAAATAGGAGGTTTTCTTCCCAGGCAAAAATCAATCTTAAGTATAAAATTCCACCTTTCTACGATTTGTCGTATTTGAGTTACAGCGTCTACAGACAGACAGACCGACAGACAGACCGACAGACACACAGACATCATGGCGAAAATAGTCAGAATGGATTCAGGGAAGGTCAAAATTGATAATTCCATCAAAATCCGGATTTCGAAAAAAATCGCGATTACAATATTTACTTATACTATATGTATATTTCATATACATTGGTATAAGAAAGTAAAAACTCTCAAAAAGTTGAAAAATTCGTCTACGGAAAATCTAGGTGAGTATAATGGAAAATAATCTGCTATTAAAAAAGTTTTTACATTTATGTTTTACAAATGGTAATGTAATAATAATAAAAACAAAAACGAAAAAAACATCTAAATAATTTATATATACTAGCTGACCCGACAGACGTTGTCCTGTCTTAACTATGAATATTGAATTCGAATTGGTAATACTTTACTATAAAATTAAAATATAAAATTAAAAATTAATAGGGGTTGATCGTAGAAGGGGAAAATTAAGAGTAATATGAATTTTTTTTATTCAAAGGTCATGACAAAATAAAAATAAAAATCTTGCCAAAAAAAATTAATGTTTTTAATTAATAAAAAAAAATAGGGGTTGGTCGTAGAGGGGTGAAAATTTAGGGTTGTATGTATTTTTGTATGATGTATCATAAAAAAATAAAAACAAAAAATTTTGTCCAAAAAAATAAAAAATAAATTTAAGGGTGGACCACCCTTAACATTTAGGGGGATGAAAAATAGATGTTGTCCGATTCTCCACCCTAGCCGATATGCACGCTAAGATTCACGAAAATCAGTCGAGCCGTTTCGGAGTAGTTCAATTACGCACACCGTGACACGAGAATTTTATATATTAGATATATATTTATATTAAAATAATAATTAAAGAAAATAACTAAAACCTTGATATGTCGGTCGAGCCATATGTTAAATTCATAATAAAGTCATTATTATTAAAAATGAAATCCAAATCCATGACATTTACATTTAAAATGTAATATGTCTATCAAAATGAAAATAAACTCTTCTAATATTTTAATAATAATCAGGATTCAAATGCACTGAACTGAATACAATTTTAATTTACAGTACGTATTAATTAAAATAAAAATATAATTTTCAGTATTGACGACTCGCATTCGTTATTGAATTAAAATAAAACATAGGCATCAATTATTTACATTTTAATTAAAACTTCCAATGCAGATTAACCAAATATGTTCTGTGAGTTTGAAAGGGGTGGTTAATAGTGGCCATGGCGTAATTGAAAAGCCGAATATTAGTTCTAATTTTTAGGAAGGGAAGATATATTTGAATTTTATATAGGTTTTTTCACACGAACTTGTAAATTTAAAATAATAAATTATTGATCAATCGAATTAGATTTTTAAATAAAAAATAATTTGGATTAAAGTCCAGTAGTTTTAAAAAAATTTAAGAAAAACGATGCTACAGGACTTTCTTATATGTAGTAGCTAGTAGGTACTGACAATAAATGTATTGTCCGTGTAACTGATAAATAATAAAAAAATGATTCCAGTTATCTGCAACTTCGTTCGCGTGGAAATTAGGTGAAGTAGGAACTGCCAGAAAAGGAAATATCATTTGTCATAAAACCTATGAAGAAGAGGAAGAAGAAGAAGAAGAAAAAGAAGAAGGTTAGGTAATACAGGTTTCTGTTATGATAGTCGATAAAACAGGTTGCGCGTCAAATGTCACATCGATTTTTTTACCTAAAATACACAAAATAACCTATGTATTTCCTCAGGATGAAAGCAACCCTTCTGCCAAATTTTATCAAGATTGGTCCGGCGGTTTAGCCGTGAAAAAAGGTTGCAAACAGACAGATAGAGAGACAGACAGTTTTAGAAATTAACAAGATTAAATATGTGTTTCCGCCCGGTTGTTAAATCTTTTTCAAAAATTGTTTTTTCCCAGACGAATAGTAATCCTAAATATAAAATTTCACTGTTCTAAATTTTATTGTTCTTGTGTTACAGTTTTTACAGACCGACTCACAGACATCATTGCGAAAGTAGTCAAAATAAATACAGGGATGGGCAAAATATTTCTATTACAAAATTTACAAAAAAATGTTCACTACCATAAAGAAGCTAGTAAACAATCTCAAATAAGGAATCAAACGTATATGACAGTTCTCTTGGAGTTTCATGAAGAATTTGAAAAGCTTCACGCTCGCGTTCTATGTAAACACCAACGGTATTAAAACAGTGGTGATATTACACTCGTCGCTCTGAAGAACGTAGGCATCGGTAATTCAGAATCTCCTAACAATGTAGGCTAGAGGGGCACCCACCACCTTTAACGTTAATTGGTGAATTTAAATTACGCGCAGAAATATAGCAGTCACGGTAGTATTGTGGTAGGGATAGGGAAAGGTCGTTACATGGGGCGGTTGGCCAGTCGTTTCTCGGAGCGTACGTTAATTGGATGGTCGTTGTTTAGAGATTTGAGTGTATGGAAATTTTTTTGTACGGTCAGAGTCGCCAACTGTGTTACAATACGTTGAGTTAGATTTTACAAAATTAATACCTCATTTGTGAGTGCTTGCTTGCTTGCTTCTTTATGATACCGGACATAAATGTTTTATTAGTTCAAATTATTTTTTTTTAAATCGTAATAAAAAATATATATTCCCGTAAAAGACCAATTTTTAATAAAATATCGATTATGAAATTTTTCATGATTACTGCATTGTTCTATGTATTAGATATAGTATTTAAATTTTTAAGAAAGTAAAACAAGAAATAACATATTGTTATAAGTGAACATAAAAAGAAATACCCACAATACATTGAAATAAATGTAATACCATCAATTGCATTAACGGAATTGGATGAATATTGAAATTTCGGAAGTAACTGTATTCATTTTAACATTGAAACTATATTTAATTGGAGTAATTTGAACGTAATTGCATTTCGTAACACTTTATAATGGCAATAAAATGGTTAATAAAATCGCGATTGATAATTATATTCTTTTTACATGTTGGTACATGCTATTTAGTTCTTATGAAATATGTATATGTATTATGTTCTATGTGTTTTATAAAAAAAGTATAGATGATAAAATTAGATATTAAATAGCTGAGTTGCCCGATTTAAAAAAAAATATTTACAAAATTTCAATGTACTTAATTGTTTAGCAGTTTAAAGATATATCTTGGTGGTTCATATCAAATATTCGAATATATATTTATTTTAAAAATCTCTTCCAAATCGGTTCAGTAGTTCTTTTGCTGGAAACGAATATATGTAGATGCAGAAACATACCTATATCGTATACAGTATGTACCAATAATCTGAAAATGGTCTTAAAATCTCAAAGGGTTGAGTTTCTTTTCAATGAACCATTTTGATATAGGTATTTGACCGTTTTCAGATTATTATCGATCACAATATAATTATTGATCTATGTATATATTGTATATATATTTTTCTAAAGTAATATTGCTATTATCTAGGGCGCCGCTTCTTAAACTTATTGAAGTTGCGGCTCCCCTGCAACTCAAATCGATAACCCACAACTCCCAAAAAAAAAATTTTAACACAAGTTGGTTAAAAAAAATTTCATAATTATAATTTAAGTAAGTGCATATTCGAACAATTAAACTTATTTAACGATAATATGTATATTTATTTGCTATATTCGCGGCCCACCACTTTAAGAAGCCCTGATCACACGAGTCGAATCGATCATAAGCGATAATTTATATCTAGTACGGAACGGAGTACCTATATTGATAATAAAAACAATAAACTCCAAATCAAAATGTTTAAATATGACAACAGTAACTAAATAATTTACACAGTACATCAAGTAGGCTATAGAATTAAAGACTAACAAAAAAGTAATTTAATTCTCAAACATGCAAGTCTCTCAGTCAGGAACACCAATTAATGTAATGGCGGGCAAAAACAAGAACTCGAATCTGTCTTGAGGCGGCTGCGACGGCCATAGCCACCTGACAGACGGCTGATGCAAAATCTGATGCAACAGTGAGCATATCTACCGATATACATAGGTAACACCATTGTAGATTGCAGACATTATAAATATATGTATGTATTTCAAATCGTAATTTGTAACTCTCTCCTTATCTGACTATTTGTACTATGATGTAATGTATATAGAATATAAAAAATGTAGGATAGGTTAGAGGGTGGTCGTCTATAAAATACATCACGCAAAAATCATGTATTTTCTTCTTCTCACCCCCTTTGTCACACTGAATTATATTTTTTAATACGTCACGAAATCTAAATCCCTCCCACCAAGGAATGATTATTTTTATAATTATTTTATTCAAAAATTAAAAAAAAGGAATAAAATTCATAGCATTTCTTCCAACGTTGCGTCACGTTTGTTCGGACCCTTGCACCTCTCTTTGTTACATATCATCTCGTTATGAACTACCCCAATGAGACAATTTTTAGACGCGATTTTTTTATTTTACTTATCTTCATTTCATAACTAAAATCATATTGCTTTTTCATTTGGGCTTTTAATTTATATAGTTCAGTTTTTACAAGATACAAAAACAGATTTTTGCAATTTTTTCTCGTAGTTTTGCTTCTTCGTCATATTCACATGATCAATTTTGATTTAAAAATTTCCACTTGATTTTTCCGTTTCAGATCAAGACAACATTTTTCTTTCGTAGCTGTATTATGTCTGTGTGTCTGTCTGTCCTCCGAATCATTACCACACTCATGAATCACTGAAACGATATTAATGAAACTTGTTTTTTTTTTGGTTAAGTCTGACAAGTAAAAATCATTAATGGAATGAATGGGATGGTATCCTAAAATTGTTATTTTTTCCATTATATCTCAAAAATAACACGTGGTTTCTGAAAAATTTATAGAATTTTTTGTGTAGAGAAATAAATTTTATATACGCAATTCATTACAACTTTTGTGGTAAAATATTTCATAATGAAGATACGTTTTCCTTTAAAGAATCTTACCTCTTAAAATTCCAAATATCGTCAATTGCTTGGCATTTCTTCCAGCTAGCTGTGTGTAATTGTATAAATATGAAAATGTCGATATTTGTTAAAATTATCGATGAATAAATATCTAGTGAATTCATAACGATAATAATTTTATTATGAAAATAGATACCTACATATTCAATAAAAAATAGTCAAAATACTTAATTTTTATCTCAGGAGAGAAAATTATGGGTTTTCATAGATTAATCTAATAACATCTTTTGATCAGCAGACTTTGAACTTTTATTTCCCCAAGTTACAAAAAAATGTCAATGTTTTTTCGGGAATCTATGGCAATTTTTTTCGTAAAAACTTTCCAAACTAAGAATCCTTAATGGTTGCTCAAAATCACTAGTGTGTTGAAAATGTCTTATTTTATATTTGGAAGATTGAGTCCCACAAAAATTGGATATTTTCATATTAACCCAACTCAAAGTAAGTAGAATAGCTCTATTGCCTCATTCTATAGTTTTATACCTGTCTAAAAATCACACAATTTTTTTAGTTCTTCTTATTTTGCTTCTGTTGACGTTTGTTTTTTAGTAATACAGTCAAGTAATTTAAATCTTTAGTTAAAATTTCAAAGTTTTGAACATACTACATAATATTGTTATTAAATGTATCAAATAAGAAATATAAGGAAAATAACAATTCCTCTGTGTTTATCGTACATCTTAATGCTACTTTTATAGTAGTAAAAGAACAGGACAAGACCAGACATCGTGGCTTCCTTATTCAGTCTTAACAACGAACTTGTTTTATCAATTGAATATAACTTGAAAACTATATTAGGTCTCAGGTCTTACAATCAGCCTGTAAATATTTTTATTTAGATACTAATTAGTTGGGTTGTATTTTATAGTATTATCTTCTTTCCTGAGTGTTAACCCCTTAACACATGAATTTTTTTTACTACGAAAGAAAATTACAAAGTATACCTAGTAGGAAATATAGAAAAAAAAATTTTTTATAACTACAGTAGAAACCGGTTATAACGACATCGGTTAATACGACGCGACGTATCAGTTTTAACGACTCAAAATAAAAATCCAACTGAATCCCATACATTCTTACCGGTTATTACGACTATCCGCTTTTTACGACCAATATAAAAATATCATGAAAAAATAAAAATCATGAAAAGAGATTTTTATAATTAACTAGTGGTGTCATATATACAGGCGCGGATCCAGCCCTCAAGAAAGGTTGTGGTCACGGCCAATTTTGTTTGATGGGTGTAATATTATGGGTCATTGTTAAAAATAACTAGCACAATTTAGCACAACAGTCAAAAAATTGAAATTCAACGAAAGGAAGGCTACTGAAAAAAAATGTTTTTTGGTTTATTCTAGTGTTGTTTTTAATTTAGGAGGGTAATATTTTGAAACAATATAACACAAATATAGCACCATTTGGCAGATCTTTCAAAAATTTTAATTTCAACAAAAGGGGGGCTTACATCACACATAGGGGGGTCATTTAAAATAACTTTTTTCTAATTTTTAATAAACCTGTTCTAATAAAACGAGAGAGACTTAACAATCCAGTACATCTATCGCTTCTTATGCTTATTTCTATTACGTTGTGTTGCTAAAAGGAACGGTGTCCTCAATTAGGTTGTGGGCATGCCCACCGTGCCCATATGGGTGGATCCGCCACTGCATATATAGCACCGTATGCGGTACGGGGTTAGTTAGAATGACTAAATGTGTTTTGAAAATAGGGTGAAATATTAATTTTGTAAATAAGGTAGTTTAATTAAAAGTTGTCTACTTTTTGTTAAAATTAATTAGGTACCTATATAATTAAAATATGAAATTCATAAATTTGTAGATTTGTTAGTGTAATTAATTTTATTAATATGCAAGTGTTAATTTTATATCTATAATTAAATGAAAGATAAATATTTACATGCTCGTTTAAAAGTGTATCAAAATATTTATTATTATTTTATGCTGTTAATGATAATATTTGTACAATTAATTTTTACTTTCTTATATTGTCGTATGAATGAAATATTTCCAGTATAAGAAAGTACCTAAGTTTTTTCTTTTAATTCGAGATTTTGATGGAAATACCTATTTTGACCATCTCTGTATTCATATTATGTTTATGCCATGTCTATAGACACTGTAACTCTAAAATTAATTTTCGTCTGGGAAGAAAACCTTTTATTTTTTAAAACGATCTTACAACCGGAAACGGATAATTACTTTTGCTAATTTTTTGGGCGAATTAAAAAAAAGTTTTAGATCAGAGAATTTTTGTATCTATAATTTACGTCTCATCAAATTTTTCCATCGTTATCAGTTAGTCAAAAAGTCTTTTTGTACAGCGTATAAATTTCATAGCAGTTATTTTACGTTAAAATAAAATAATATTTTCATGATTTTTTTAGAATCATATTTCAAATCATACTATTTGAGGATCTTAATTTATTAATTAGTTAGAACAATATTCAGGAGTTAAACAATCTTTTTGAAAATATAAAAACAACTTTACGTAAATAAATATTGAAAAACATATTTCTTTTTAATCTTTATTTTTATTATATTATTATAATATATTAAAAAAGTAATGTGGTGACCACAACAACTTACTGTAAATATTTTCGATTATTATTAATTAATGATTTAATTATGTATTAGGTATCACATCATCTATTATTTTTATAGTTTAAGTCCCATGTAATCTATTAACAGATATATTTTATTCCCGCAGGAATTAAAATTAGAAAATCTACAAAAAGTGGATTTCAATGGATTAGATCAATAACAAATCGCAATTTTATCGAGAACCAAAATGTCCTTCCTTTTATTTTCACCCATCCATTGATAAAATTAGCAAAACCGATTAAGCCATCTTCTCTCTCTTTCCCCAACTGACTTACTATCAACAAAATAAATCAACAATATTCATTGCGCAGGGTCTGTGCATGCAGTAAGCAAAAAGCAGCGCCTTCTAGATCATCGTGACAGTTAAATCGTGAACACGAATGTGAAGTCAGTCACAATCCATACGCAATTAAATTGTGACAACAATTGGAAACAACGAAATGAAACTAATACTACCGCTACTGTGGTGATTTCTGTTTTATCTTTATTGTTATTTTTATTGTTGTAAACGTTGTGGATTGTTGGTTTTTATTGAAAGAGTTATCTGTGACATTTATTTCAAGTATCGATTTGTTTTTATTTTAAGACTTTTGTGATTTTTGTTATTGTTAGAGATGTCTTTTTTGAAGAATATTTGGAGATCCAATTCAAAACATAAAAGTAAGTTTTTATTTTTGTTTATTTAGATTAAGTTTATTGTTGCGGTTTATTATTGATTTAATGTTTATTTATAATTTATTTATGAAGTATTTTTGCTGCTGTATATTTATTTATTTAAATTACTGTAAGTTGCATTGTTATAAAAATATATTTGCATTATCATGCATAATCATGTTTTATACATTGCTAGTATAACGCCGTTTTTCAGTTATAGTTTAACGTTACTCATACCATTTTTTTAGAACGGTTACCGGTAACAATTATGATTTTATTTATTTTTGAAATAGTAGGTATAAAAAATATTTAAGTGATTTGCGAATATTATATTTTGAAAAAAATAAAAATAAAGAGCTGTAACGTAAAAGTTATCGATTTTTTCTTGTAGTAACATTACCTACATTGGGTTTTAACATTGTTATCTTAAATATGCTAATTTAAAGAAACTATGGTATTGTCGATTCCAAAAATTATATTTTTCGTAATATGGATTTCTTGATTGTAATTTTTATTTTTAAAATAAAAGAATACTTTTTCATATTTTTTTAAACAAATGATCCTCAAAATATTTTAAGGGTATAGATTCCACTCCAAAACCTACCCTAATCTGTACAATCAAAATTAAATGTCAAATTACATTTTTTTTTTATTTGTCATTTGATGTATTATGAGAAATATTTTTATTTCCCATTACACAATAAAAAATATTAACAAATCTAAAAATACATAACGATTTATAAAAATACAATAAAAATTGATTTAAAAAACTATTTCGAGTATAAAAAATACAGAATGATATTTTTTTATCATGGAGCAACAGGTCAAAGGTCACGCGGTATCTAAAGTTAATATTGTCTGTCGCGATGCTATTGACTGTAATTAATCGAATATGGTAATAATAGACATTGTTATTATATACTGCATAAATAAGTACGTTTATATAGACTGAAAAAATGATAACATTTATGAAAGTATAGTCAGGTATGTATTTTAATATCTATATGCTTGTATTATAGACATAATATTATTGAAAATATTTTTCTGTGTATTTTGTGACGTAGGTATAACCTTATGAAAATGACAAATATAGGAATAAGATCAAAAAGTAATAGACAAAAATATGTGGGCTCACTGGCCCCATACATCCCTGATCTAAATAATCATTGGTTGATATTGGAAATCGATAACACGTATTAGTACTAAACTGGGTATCAAATTTCATTACTGTATCACAATGAGCTCTCCTGATACGAAATAAAAACTAATTTTATGCAAAATTTTTGGCGGTCTGTACCTCCCTTACGAAGAATTTCTGGACATATGTTTCTATGATCTTTTTTGCTTGAAACATTTTTGTCTATCAACTGTTCAAGTTTGTTCCATCTGATATAACTTAGCCTGTATACTGAGAGAAGTCTTGAATGACTGACTCATCAACGCCCAGCCTAAACTGCTAGATCTAGAAACGTGAAATCCTCTTATATGACCAAAACATCCACTAAGAAAAAGTTTTTCGAAATTTTAGTAACGATTACAACGCGGGTGAAGCGCGAGCGGGTCGCTTGTATTTTTTGTTTAAATTTACTACCATTACTGTATTTTCGGAATTTAATGGTTTTTATATAATCTATTTTTATTTTCTTACACGTACATACCCTTAAACCCTTATATAAGAAATATAGTAATCATAAAAGACATTATCTAAATCTATTTCTATTAAAAAACATATGTTTACTTAACCTAGTGTATTTTTTTAATTATTTTATACGTATAAAAAATGGTGTGGTATCCTTGGTATTTTATTTTATTTTTAAAATGTAAATAAATTAAAGCATAAATATCTTCAACTATGGTTTGTTCTCGTAAGCAGACAGACGAGCTCGTATTGTTAATCATAATAGAGTTTAACATAAGTAACCATTTGCTACTCAACTGTTCGCCTACATAAATATACATACCTACTCTAGCAAACAAATTACAGTGTTGGTAGATCAAATAGGTACATTTATATAAACTGTGCAGAAGCTAAAGTAATTTACAGAAAACATATATACATAGGTATATAATAATTAGTGAAGATCGTTTAACATTTAATTTCATTACCAATTGATGAAATAATTATATTGTATCTCTCTTAAATGCGGATTTGATAGTATTGAGATCTGAAGGGATGACAAAAACGAGAGAACAGGGCCTGGTAGAAATAGAAAATATTGTTCAGATTTGCTCATCTACTGTTCCACCTAAAAATATTATAATTGTTTTCATAGTTTTCAGCATATCGACTTAGATTTGGAAAGTTTATAGATTCATAACAAGCCGCTTAGTATTATATAAATATGTTATAAACTGTACCTAATCAAAAACGATAGCATCATCTTTTATTAAATGTCAAACTTCAGTGGTAAACTATGGAAGGTTATGGCCCGGGGCGGAATTATAGGGCTCCCTTCGTGGTGCGTTTAAAAAAATTCATGAAGACCTTTTTTGCTCTTCACCATGCCAAACATAGACGTCGGCTTAAAATTTACAATTTGCTTTTCTGCTTAAAATTTAAAAATACTGATTTTGATTTGCTAGAGATGATTGTTCCCAATAGACATTTTTCTGTTTATGAATTATTATCATCGAAATACTTTTAAAAGCTATGTAAAACATTTATTATAAACTAGCCTGCCAAATTTCATCAATATTGGTTCAGTGGTTCAGCCGTAACAAACAGATAGACTTACTTTCGCATTTATAATATTGGTAGATATAGAATAATTTTTAATTCCTAACAGTTGATATTTATTATAAGATCTAAATGATACGCCATTAAGTTTACGGAGCAAATTTTTGCGAAGCACATTGGTTTCAATGTTTAGCGTGTCATGAATCCTACCTTAATAATTTAAATTAATGCAATGAAATATAATATGTATGTATAATACGTATTTACACCAGGGTTGGGCAAACTATGGCCCTCTTTTATGTGTCCCACGACAAATCCATATAGAGAAAATTATAACATATATTTGAAAAACTGTTTGTTTTTGACGAATCTAAAAAAACTTTAAATATCTATTTAAATATCTATAAATTGCCAATCTCTACCTTACACTACATTAAGAGTAAAATCCGAACGTGATACAATAATAACCTAAAACTACAAGAGTTGAAAATAAATCCAAGATACCCGTTTAAATTCCTATTTAAAAAATAAATTAAGTAAATGGTGGAGAGGCAAAGTTTCGACAGCTCTTTGATAAAAAGTTAATTAATTGTACTGAACTGTGGTTCCAAGTAAACAGGAGTTTCACGTTGGAGTTGGTTAGTCAAGAGTCGAGTTCCTTCACAGACCGGACTTCAAATACCCGGAGAAAGGGATGCGGTTGGGTCAAGCAGTGGCGTCTCAAATAACTCGACCTTTTTGTAGTTTAAGCTATCAGTTTTATTATCTTCTGGAATAAATCTCAAACGGGAGAGTAACTAGTGTGATTTATTATTATTGGGTTAAATATTGCAAACAGTATTTGATTTGGTTAGATCAGTGCTTCCAAACTGTTTTACTGTTTGAGATTCTGGTATTATCAAAACATGATTCAACTTTCAGTTGACAATTCATTATTTTCTAAGGTTTTATCAATTGTTGATCATTTCTGATATCAAAAAATATACAAATCATTTTAAGTGATAGGGTATTTGACACTATTAATAATAAATAATAAAATATTCTAAATACTGTAGTACATATTACTGTTATTTACAAACAAGTGTTCTTTTTACGTGAAATAAGTCAGTATTTTAATAATAAACCTTATTTTAAAATGTAATATTTAACCTAATTGTCACGTGATCACAAACACGTCTAGCAGAACTGGTATAACGTAGTTAATTACTAAAAACATCAGAATACTCAATCCCCATTGGTTGATTTCAGTTTGTTTTTGTAAACAGTTACGTCACGCATACCACGTGATTTTGAATGCGCGTTTCGGCGGGAATTTTTTCATTTGAATAGAAAAATATTATTTTCAGGGTTTTTTAGCATTATTTTGGAAAAAGATACTAAGAAAGTATCTATTATATATACATGCACAATTTACAATATATTTTAAAATTTAGTCAAAATTCCCGCAGTTTTATTAAAAAAAAAATTACAGTATGGTTATTTAAATTATAAATTATAATTAAACAAAAATACTGTCAAACACTATTTTCGGTTTGGTCGATGAGAGAATGAGTACGTTTACACAGCGCTATTATTCCAGTTTTACTGTAACCGATGTAGTCAGAGCCAGCCTTAGCAAGTTCGGCGCCTTGGGGAGATTTATGGCTAAGGTCGGCTCTGACTACATCGGTTACAGTAAAAATGGAATAACAGTGCTGTGTAAACGTACTCAATGATTATAGTTTTTTTCTTAAGATTTTAGTGGAAGATATAAACGCCAAATTACTTTTTCCAATAAAAAGGATTTACTGATGTAGTCAGAGCCAGCCTTAGCAAGTTCGGCGCCTTGGGGAGATTTATGGCTAAGGTCGGCTCTGACTACATCGGTTACAGTAAAACTGGAATAACAGTGCTGTGTAAACGTACTCAATGATTATAGTTTTTTTCTTAAGATTGTAGTAGAAGATATAAACGCAAAATTACTCTTTTCCAATAAAAAGGAATACAAAAAATTATAAATGCATTTTTTTGCGCACATCAAAAACATTGATATCTCGAAATATACCTTGTGTTGGTTGACACAATAGTGTATAACAGTGTTCACTCATAAATATATAGATATTAATTATATTTTATCAAGTATTTGTGTTTATTTGAACTTGATTAGATCAATGTTTTTATTTGTTTCTTACCACGCGCTAGTTTTATTCCAGTGTCACCTTTTTACGAAGAAAAACATTTATGTCTGGTATTATAAACGAGCTTACAATATTGGCAAGCTTCCAAACACTTTCAAACGGGGTATCAAACGTATATGTCAATTCTATTTGAGTTTTTAACAGATAGTTGTTTACAAAGTAAGTTGGGTTTTACCGTTTTACTCAAGGTTAGTAAATATACTTTACATACATACATTTTTTACTTCCTATGCATATTACTTTCTGTCAAAAATCCTAAGATAACTGCCATATAAGTTTGATACCTCATCTGAAAGTGCTTGCAAATTTGTAATACCGGATATTACAGTTTTTAAATTTACATAGCGATCCGGAGAAAAAAATATAAACGCAAACAAATTTCTATCTGTAAGCAAATTTTTGATTAACAGAAAAGTTTATCATTGTAAAATATAAAATAGTAGAGCGCCCACTATCTGAACTAATTGAAATAGTGGGAAATTCGAATTATCAAACGAAAAGTGTTTATGATAAACCTTACAGAAAAAAAAAACAAAATTTCATGTTTAATACAGTATATGATATTTACAATAAATTGTAGTGAATTTGTATGTATATTTCATTCTTCTTCGGAAAATAGATAAGTATATCCTAAACGCCACCGCACTGTTTTAAAGAAATGTTACAACATTATGTTAATACAGAATGCGCGGTCTATAATCTATGTCTATGATAAATCAACTGTTATGTAGTTATTTTTACAATGTGCCATAGTAAAACTTCCAGTATAATCTTAATTACTCCGTACTCTCTCCAGGTTACAATAAAGCATAGTAACTTAAAAAAATAACTTTTCTCAAGCCATAGTTTTTAGACCGCTTGAGTAGACCATTAAAAAATGTCGTATACATTACAGCAAAACTTTTATTTGTAACTTAAATTTCATAAAAACTTAATAAACTAATAGAACTCGATATGAATATTAAATTCAGAACTCTCAAGAAAATATGAAAATTAACTTTGTAAAATAAAAAAAAAAATAAAAAACTACATTGGGATTCTTCACTATTTAACGTGTATATAAAAAAGTTAGCACGCGATGCAGACTAAAAATAAACACCCCTATTTTCATTCGAAGAAACGCCATTGTGTAGCGATGTCACCGGAAATGTTACCGCTGATGGCAAGCGGTTTCCGGTAAGGTTATTTGTATTTCCCACCGCAAAAGGAATGCGGAAAAGACCATTTTTCATCCCGTACACACATACACACACACACAAAAGCAAAAAATACATTGGTGCTCTGTGTTTATAAATTTAGACGTTGTTACATTGACTTTTAGTGGATTTTGGGCTCCTAATATAAAAAATAATTTTTAATCTATATATTTGAAATATTTCAACACTTATACAGTGAGACTTCGTTAGTACGTTTCTGAAGGAACCCGAACTAATGAGAAATGGTGTCTTATGCCCGGTATTATAAAGAATTTGCTTGCAAGCAAATTTGCTAATCGCAAATTTGCTTTTTTCAAACGCTATCTACAAGGAGTCAAATTGTTCGATATTTTAAAGCAGTGGTAACAAATAGACACATAATCCACATAATAATGTAATGGATAAATGTATTCTAGTACACTATAGGAATACGAATGTATATTTCAAGTCTGTGGTGTATCTGACGTTTGAGACATAACCTAGTATACGTTATTTTAATATGTATATGTACAAAAACATTTTTGTGGTAAAAATTGGAAATTCCAACTACTGGTAAGTAGTAAATACACTTTTATTTAACACATTTATACTATAACATATAGCTCTTTAAAGCAAATGCCTGTATTTGGTATTTTTTTTACAAAACGCTCTAAGCATGATAAACATCGTTTACAATAATTGTCATAAATTTTATTTTTATATTATACTTTTATAATATATAGTATTTATCTCAACTTTCTGTATATTACAGAAACGTTTTAAAATGTCATCTGTACCATCTTTAAAATACCAATAGAACCTTCAGTACGAACCGAGGAAGAAAATTTACAAACGTCAGAAGCTGATCGAAAAGCAGCATTATGTAGTGGATGAATAAGGATTCATTTTTACTCAATTTACGTTTCATAAATAAAAGAAGATAATAGACAACAAATTAAAAAAAACACTTTATTTATAAACTAAACATTATAAATAACATAAAAATAATATATAATAAGATTCCCTTGTTTGTCTTGTACGTTTATTATTATACAAAATTTGCCAATAACTGTCAAATAATTTGTTACAATTACGCATTACAGTATTCACTTGCTCGTAATATTTTTAAAACAACTCCATGCTTTTATTGTGAAGAGGAAGGGCCTTTTTAATGATTTTGACACATAACTTTTACACAGGAACAGGTTCTGAAAATATTTTCTTGAGACATAGTTTGATTTAAACAAAGTCTGAATATCATAAACACCTTTGACGCTTCCAGAAATGGCTATAAACTAATTTCTTGGATGATGATTTGAATATTATCTTCATAATTGATGTGATCTTCAAAAATTCTCCTCGGAAACCTTTCCTGGACCCTTCATAAACAAAATTTTACCATTTTGCATTCAAATTACATGAACAGCAGTTAAATTTTTCTCCACTTTTACTGAATTTGTTAATAATAATAAACAGTAACCTATATACCATAATATTACAAAATTTTCATACGTTAAATTAGTTGTATGCACTATAGAACGATGTTTCCACTATTAGGTCACTAAAAATTCTTACAATATTCGTTCTTTTTAGAAGGAAGTCTTGAACTCTGTCTATAAAATAATGGAGCCTTGGATATCTTAGGAAGCCTTGATCGAGAGTTCATCCGACCTTGCAATAAGGAACCTTTATGAATATGGCTGATAGGAGATGAATGCCTACTGCAGAAAAAAAAGTTATATTGCGTTGTGCTGTTTTGTAAATCAATCTGAAAATAAATGTATAACATTGATTAATTTGTTTTTATTATCCACATTTTAACTATTTATAAATGATAAATAATTATAAAAAAAAAAAAACAAACGGTGCACAGCTTTCAAAAGGATTTTGTAGCTCCCTAGTTTTATTTCCAATTGTATGTAAAAAAATTGTCATAAAATCTAAATTTTTTAAATACATCTTCCGTCTTGTATAATTCCACCTATAAATTCAATTCGATTAATTTGTTTGCAAAACTTATTTTATAATAATTAATTACCTTTTCGTATCCACAAAATCTTTCTTTAAATTCCATTACGATGTTGGCCTGTCTTTGTAATATTATTTAACTCGCTAGCTATGAATTTCATTCCACATTTGATTTTTTTTATTTGTTGTCACTATATCGGTTGTCTTATTATTTTCAATACATAACATTTATCTATTTTAACTCCATGCAACTCTAATGTAACCTGCAGTCATCATCACTTTTTATATAAATAAACTTTTCATCAAATTATATAGTATTTTGATTTAGTTAACACATGTTATCAGGTTATAATAAAGAAACGTCAAACTGTCAAACTTAATTGTTTCCTTTTAGTAATTGACTAGAAGTCTATTTTTTCTGTGATTTGATTCGCTACAATCTGTGAGTGGTTGTCATTTACATTTGACTCCTAGTAGATAGCGTTTGAAAATCGCAAATTTGCGATTCGCAAATTTGCTTGCAAGCAAATTCTTTATAATACCGGGCATTAGGGAAGAAAACTGGGACCTCAAAAACGTACTATGGCGAAAAAAGTATTAAAGCAAAACGTAGTATTGAGATTCTATTGTATCAAAATATGTAGGCTCTATCTCTGTAATATAAATATTTTTTGAGACTATATCAGAGCTGCTACAAGCACTTATTATACAAGTACCAGCGACTAAATAAGTGAAAATACTTAAGTAATTTTTGCTGTTTTAAAATGTACTTAAACTAAGTTCTTTAAGTATCTCATTTATTTGTAAAAATCAGATATCACCTATATTCAATATTTTATTGGTCATCTTTCTTAAAGTGTCTATAGTTTGTTTCATTTAAATTGCAGTATAGTAGCCAGAGTTTTGACGGTACGATTTCTACCGTCAAATCCCGACAACTACTGCAAACTTACACACTATATATACAACTTAAAAATAAAATGATATATTTTTGATATCTATATGATCGAGATAGAGAAGTAGACAAGAAGTTAGATCAGTTAGAATGTCGTTTTTTAACACGCTTTTATTAGCTTATCCTATAAAATTGTAAGCAAATCTTACAACTCACATCTAAATGTCGTATCGATTTGAAACTTTACAAATGTATGCTTTTGTTGTGGCAAATACAATAATATGGTACCATTGAGCTTGTACGATGATAAGGTGACCAAACGTACTCCTTTAGGGAGTTTTGGACTCCTTTCTCGTCGACAGTAAACTGTATTCCCTTTTCGTGATTTTGTACTCTTTTCTACTTCCAAAAACATAAAAACTACAACGCATAAGAATATATCTCTCACAGCTATCCGTATAGACCAGTGGTTCCCAACCGGTGGTCCGCAAGGGATTAAATATGGTCCCCGTAAAAGATTTTAAACTTTGAATGAAGTATCGGTGACCTTTTTTTAGGTTTTTTAATCTAAAAAAAAAACATAAAAATGAAATGTGAAGACCTTTTTTTAAGTTTTTTATTTAAAATATAAAAAATAGGTTATTTTTTAACCTTGTAGTCCCTGCTAATAATAATTAAATCAAAGTGGTCCCTGGTCAAAAAAGGTTGGGAACCACTGGTATAAACGCTGGCTGCAGTTTTAACAGTTTAATTCAACATGGGGGATATTTTTCTGACATGCGTGCGCTATTGAAAGAAAATTCAGAAATATATAAACAAATACTCAACAAATATTGGTCAAGAGACTTTTCATTGGGCTCGTTTGCCTTGTATATATTTTTTTTAACTAGAATTTATTTTTACTGAAAATCAAGCGGTAATTTGCATTTATACCCTTTGAAAAAACGTTGAATACGCCTATGCATATATACACAGATAAAGTCCATGTAGATGTCAACAGAATAAGAGTCGTAAGGATTGTCTTGGATATATTTTTTTCTGTGTTAAGACGTGAGCGTATTCGTGGTGTCAAAAATATCGATGCATACATATGAGACATAAAATTTAATGAAATATGATTTTCCTTTTTTTCGTGACGCCGCGTCTCCGTTTTTCATTTTTTTTTTGTTTTGTTTTCTCGAGGTCGCGCTCGTAATAAATTCCTCAGGAATGCTGAAATCTATTTGGATTGCTTGATGCGAATATATTTTTCCTTTTTTATGGTTATAAGAAAATATGGGGTAGTGTTTTCCAATTTCTGATATGCGGTATTGATTTTTTTGTAGTAAATACATTTTATTAGGATGTATATTGAGATAAATGATCTTTTCAGTAGCCATAATATTTAACTACCTACACAAAATAGGCAGGGTTGAGATGTTAAATACAATTTTAAGAACTGTAATTTTATTTATGTTCATTAATTATTTTTTAGAACTTTTTCTTTGTCTGTTCGCTAAGACCCCCTCAGGAATGATTAAAGGTATCTAGTTGAAATTAATATCAAATCCTAAAGTTTACAGTATTTTAAAAATATATGTTTTTAACTCAATGCAATAAAATTATATGTTTTTTTTATTTTGATACTGACAAGGCATGATCCAATAAACAAGGTCTGTTCGACAGTTCATTTGTTCTATACTGTGACGTCATCACCACGAAATTTGTTTAATAAGGAATGTGTGGCAAACTGAATATAAATAAATAAACGACCAATACTGTTTACATAATAGTTTTTTTTAAATTAATTATCGATCAATTATTTGAAGTACAACACACATAAATTTCTTGTCGATGTAATACGTCATCGACACAAAATTTATACAAAATGGCGACTGTCAAAATATTAAGATAAGACCTTGTTTTAATGGATTATGCTTACAAGGTACTTATCCTTGACATAAAATTTTAAAATTTAGCACGAAAGAATGTTTCGTAGCACAAGTAAAGGAAAAAATCCAAAAATCATTGTTTTCTAATTCTATGTGAAATTATTAGTTGACAAACCTAATTTTGCGATTTCTATCATACGGTCTGTACGTAAAGACACCTTAGGAACCAGGTCTATTGTCTACGTAACTAACTATTGTCAATATATAAGATATAAAACGGTATGGAACTCTCAGGGCGCGAATTATCCTCGCATTTGTCCGTCATCAATTTTTATTGAAACGCGAGGGCGTATTTTCAAACTGACAAGATTTTTTTTTCAAATCTGTCATAATATGAATAGGAGACCGGATATTTGCATGTGCCGGAAATAACATTTAAATAAAGATTAAATAAAAATGTTATATTACTTTTTAACAAACAGGATTATAATAACTACCCCCCCCCCCAATTTTGTCAATAAATCAAAAAAATTCGAACATAATTCTTGCCTTGAAACAACCGTAATAATATAGTAAAATCAATACAATTTGAATCCAAACACGCTTATTTTATGTTAAATAAGGTTTGTTATAATTTATTCTTTGTACTTATTGAAACATTTTATACACTTTCGTTTTCACGGTAATGCAATAAACAATACTTGCGTGTTTCCTACCGATTACATACAATTATATTATTATTGCTTCGTTAATTTTTAGTAATATATCATACATTTAAGTACAGATATACCTATGGATTTGGAATTTCATTATCGCCAAGGTAAAATCGAATATGATTTTTTTTATTAATTCTATATAATTTCGAAGTATTTTTCCTTGACTTCAGGTTGTCTTTTTGACGAGTGCTTCATTACAAACTACAATTGACACTGGTAGATAATTTGTCGAACAGTTAAAAAAAAACGACAAGTGCTGGTAGAACTTGCGCCCTGAGGGTTCCGTATCGTTATGTAAAACTTAAGATCGATAATAGTTAGTTATATAGACCAGTGCTTCTTAAACATTTTGACGTCGCGGCCCCCTTGCGGCTAATATTGATAACTCACGCCCCCCCCCTATTTTTTTTGAAACCCAGGGTTAAAAAAATTGTTTTTGTTTCATTTATACAATTTAAGTATGTGTATATTTAAACATTTAAACTTATTTAACGATAGTAAATTTATTTGTTATATTAGTGGTTTTTCGCAACCCTCTTTTGGGAAGGCCACGTCCCCCTAGGATGCTGCTACCTACCACTTTAAGAAGCCCTGATATAGACAAATGGACCCGATTCCCAAGGCGTTTTTGAGTGTAGGCGTCTTTATATAGACGCTGTATGAAAGAAACTGCAAAATTAAGTTTGTCACGTTATAATTCCACATAGAAATGGAAAAGAATGATTTTCGGATTTTTTCCTTAACTTGAGCTTTGAGATCTTCCTTCGTGCTAAATTTCAAAATTCTAAGACAACAGGAAGTACCGATAAATCATCCAAATGTTTTAACAAGTTATTTATTACCTTTGTAGATCTTCTATGAAATTTACCATTAAAAATATTGGCTAATTATTATCATTATCACTATGGTCAATAATTGTAAAAAATACTATGCCAATAATTAAAAAAATGGTTAATCATTATACTTTTTTGAGACATTTTCTATTCTATACAAGTTTTCGATTCTCCTTAAACTTATAGTTGTAATACATCTACCAATAATAATGGACTAAATTATGAACATATTACTGTATTTATATTCCATTTATCACTTAAATTAAAAGAATAACGTTTGTTTCGGTCGAGTTTTTTTCTTAAGTAGCCAATAATTATACCTTTTACCCTATGTATGTACTTCATATTATTGTATTATGTTCTACTTTATTTTTCAATGCTTGCTAAACTTATATGCTCGCTTTTTTTATAAATCGCGTCAACGTCGGTTTGGCTAAATAGACGCTGTTACTATGAGAAATAAACGAATATTTTAGATTTTTTTTTTCGATTTACAGCACAGACTAGACATTTTAATACCCACTTATTTTAAATTCAAAACAATTTTTAAAATATACAAAATATAAGAAATATCAAAAGAAACTTTACAATAGTTCAAAATTAAAATAAAAATATTTATTTCTCAAGTATTCAAAAGATAAAAGTAATCTTTAGCAAAAAGCTTTTAATAGTTTAAACAGAAACGTACATTACGTTGAAACTTTTATACGAAAGAGTTAGAAAATTATAGCATCAATAAAATTTACACAGATTATTCTACATTTAAGTTAAACAAGTGTGCCAAATTGAAATTTAAAATTGCCGAAACACGAAAACTACAAAAAGTTTCGCCTCTTTGTGATTTAGGGGCCCTGTTTGAACTCTGAATTCTCTATTTTTCTTACAGAGAACTTTTTCAAAAGTTTAAAGAATACAATTTACATTTTTCGTTACAACGGTCGTAGTGGTGATTTATCTTTAACTAATGTAAATTTATTCTACGACTTGCTTATTTTCTATTCAGTATGTTTATTATTCTATTTACTTTTAGTTCAGCATCAATGGTTTTCTGGTTGTATATGATAAAAATTCTACTTGCACCTGTAGGAATAATATTTTTATGGTTATATTATTCTATTTAGTTTTTGATGTAGAACTGCGTCATCCCTGGGGTACAAGGGGGCAAATTCGAGAGCAAAATGCACAAGGAGAAAAATGTCGATTCTTTAATAAAAATTACAGTTGCCGATTTAAAATTTCAATTTTGTATCAAAAAATACTATTCAGTTTTAACATGTACTGTCAATTGAGTAACTTATAATAATCTCCATTGCAATTTTTACCGGGTGTCCCAGATAACTTTTCCAGCATGGGGAAATCAGTATCTATAAGAGATACAGGTTTGGTTAAATGAGATGAATTATATGTATGAAAGGGATGAGTATTATTACACGAAAAAATATTCATAGTTATATGTGGTTTAGGCGGTATACCCAAAAAACTGAAAATTTTGAATTTCTTTAAATGGCTATAACTTTTTTATCAAAGTAGATAGGTAATTTTTGTAGACGGTTTCTTAAAGCACTTTTTTTATGTAGAATTGATTGGTGTATTTAGATTTTTAATATCACTTTTAGTTTCCGAGATTCAAGCCCTAACTTAGTTTTTCTTATGGGCCGCTAAGTTAGCTATGGCATATTTGAACGTGTTTTTTACTCTACTTTACAACGATGTGTCACTTGCCATATTTATTATCGAAAAAAAAAATATATTTTTTTAAATAGTTCATTGTTTCAAATATTCATTTGTTATTTTGATTGTTGTTATTGTGATTTTTGTTTACAATTTTTGTTTTTCATGGCTCACTTAAAAGTTTGTAATAAAATACTTCATAAATATCACTGATATTTAGTATTTCGACTTTTTCTCGATAATAAATATGGCAAGTGAAACATCGTTGTAAAGTAGAGTTAAAAACACGTTTAAATATGCCATTGCCAACTTAGCGGCCCATAAGAAAAACTAAAGTTATGGCTTGTATCTCGGAAACTAAAAGTGATATTAAAAATCTAAATACACCAATCAATTCTACACAAAAAAGTGCTTCAAGAAACCGCAAACAAAAAATATCTATCTACTTTAACAAAAAAGTTATAGCCATTTAAAGAAATTCTGAATTTTCAGTTTTTTGGGTATACCGCCTAAACCACATAGAATTTTGAATATTTTTTGGTGTAATAATACTCACCCCTTTTATACATATAATTCATCTCACTTAACAAAACCTGTATCTCTTATAGATACTGAGATCCCCATGCTGGAAAAGTTATCTGGGCACCCGGTATAACACGTAATTTTTACTATACCGTACATGTCATTTTCATGTTTTTATTTTTCGGGCTGCTGTCCACAATTTCAGAAATACTTCAGCCAGAAAAGTTAAGTCTAAGTGGGCTCTCACACCGGAGCAATATAGCAATATAGCAACACAGCAATATAGTAACAACCAATTAGCAACTAGCAATATAGCGATACCATATTGCTTTGGTGTGAGACAATCATGTATATTGATCGATAGCAATAATATCGGTAGTTATATGTTGCTAATTGCTATATTGCTATATTGCTCCGGTGTGAGAGCCCACTTATGGACAGCGGTCACGAAAGTCTACAGAAGAAAAATTATATGATTTATTCAACTAATTATTCTTAAGTTGAATTATTTTTTAAGTATATCCTAACAAATTATTCCATTTCAGTTAAAAGACAAATAATAAATACTACAATTATGTAAAATTATTTATAATAACAGTACATTTTTTATTGCTATAACAAATTAAACTATAACCAATAATATAGATTTCAATCTTGCACGCAAAAATTACTAATTCATATTGTAATTTTAGTAACACGTGACCTAATAAGAATTACAATATTTTGGACCGTTTCAAGATTACTACGTCAAAGAGTAATTTTTCTTTAAAAATTGAGTGATTGTTATGAAATATTTTTCTCTGTGCATGGAAAATTTGTATTTCACCTTTTGAAAGCTTATATCTCCGGAACTAACATAATTTTTGTAATTCTCATAAACCTATGTTACTTATAAAACAACTACGTCTTTATTACATCAATTTAATTACCAAAATCCGCAAATATAGCATAACAAACGTTAAAAAATAAAGAGTGATAAAATTAAAAAAAATCTATATCTATAAAAGAGTTTGCCCTTAACCACTCACTCACTCACTCACTCACTCACTCACTCACTCATATATCAACGTGCAGCCCAAACCCCTGGACCTAGAAACATGAAATTTCGTAGGTGTCTTCCTTTTTTGATGTAAGCACCCACTAAGAAAGGATTTTTTGAAATTCAACCCCTACGGGGTTAAAACAGGATGTCAAAGATTATATAATTTTTTTTTTATATATTTGTTTGCATTTAATTGAAACTTATCGAATATACTCTACAATATAAATAATGAAACAAATATTTCTGCATTTCCCAAAATTTAATCCCTAAGGTGTTAGGGGGGGGGGGGTGGAAAAATTTGCAAAATATTTTTTTTTGTATTCACTGAATGAAACATGGCACAAGTAGGTACTCTACAAGACAAATATCAGTTACAAAAATTCAACCCCTATGGGAATGGAGGGGGGGGGTAAAATTTTGATATATTTATCTTCATAATTGTTCATGATTTTAAAGTAAATTCGGACAAATTAATATTCAATTAAAAATGAAAGATCGATATTCAAGCCCTAATAACATGGGACGGGGACGAGGATGGATTTAGATACCTGCTTTACTTATAAAGGTAAATTCGCGCAAAATAATCTGCAATAAAAAAATTCAATATTCAACCCCTAATGGCGAGGGTAGACAGGGGGTTAGTTTTTACAATTTTTAACTAAGATCCGAGATATTTACGTTTTTTATAGGTAATGAATAAAAATCAATTAAAACATTTATATGTCATCCTCTATCACGTATGGAGGGTTCTAATTAGTTTCGAAGTTTACGCGAGCGAAGCTACGAGATTCTGCTAGTTTACATATGAAATTACACTTTTCTTGATAATGTGCCGATCCGTGATAGTTATTTGTCCACAGTTTTTAAATAAAATTATCATCAAATAACGCTGTAAGACAGTTAAATACCTACCTAAATAGATTAATATCCAGTAATGGCAGTAATCAAATATCAACAAATATTTTTAATTCAGTACCTACTTTTAAGTTAAAACTTTGAGTGTTGTCCAAGACTGGTGCCAGTACCTTATAAGTTTATTGAATGTAAAACTCTCATATTGTAAACTCCTAGTTGAGGAACACTGATGTACATAATCGTTTTGGCAACTTAGCCGTTCATATCACGACAATATGTTGACGTGATTAATTTAACAGTATACATAATGTATAACAAACACAAAGTGTGTTTAATGATTTAATATAACATAAACACGAGAAATGTAGTAAGTTTTGGTATATGGAAGGCTGATAGACTCCTTTCTAGCGCGTCTTTGAGTTTCTAAATGTTTGAACTGACCAAGTTTGCTGTTATATAAGTTGACGCAGCGTGTTCTAATGTCCATGTCTGGTTAGCAGACCATAATTGAAAAATGTAATATCTAAGAGCAAGTAGAGTTGTAGTTTTTATTATTGTTTAAAGTTTTTACTATACAGGATGATTCAGCATTGTCGTTTTATTTACCCTAAAACAAAGTAGTAAAGTATATTTTTGTTCATTTTGTATTATATAATTATATAAAAACTAAAAACTCAGGAAAAAATTAAAGAACAACAAATATTTTACTAAAATCGATGGGCCCACTGGCTCCATACAGTCCTGGTCTTAATTATAGTTGATTAATATTGGAAATCGAAAACAGTTATTGTTACTAAGCTGAATATCAAATTTGATTATTGTATCACAAAGAGTTCTCTAGATATTAAATAAAAACTAATTTTGAGCAAAATTTTTGGAGAACTTTAATTGAATTTCAAAACACATGTTCGCAGGGCCGGATTTCAAAATTTGCTGCCCGTAGGCAGCTGCGAAAGTGCCGCTCTTGCAATTGAAAAAAAAATAGAAAAAGTGAAAAAATTTAAGCAATAAAAAATCTGAAGACCTTTTTTACTTTTTTTTAGGTATTCAAGTAAAAATTTCATCATTCTTTCTTTTATGTTAAAATTTGCCGCCCCTAAAATTTTGCCGCTATAGGCACGTGCCTACACTGCCTGCATGGTAAATCCGGACCTGCATGTTCGTATAAAGTTTTTTGCTTAAAATATTCTCAATTTACTGTTTAACTTTGGCCTGATAGTGTTTAATCATCCTGTATAACTGGGGAGTAGTCGAACAAATAGGGTCATTTTCATGGTTCTATTTTTTTTTTCAGAAATCAATACAATGTGTTTAAAATAGTATAGACAGCATATTTTAATTAAATACAATTTTGATATAATTTAAAAGCGAGCTTAGAGAAATTTTTAAATACAGTATCATATACCGTTTTAACCCTTAACTGATATCAAGGGGTCGACCAGCCCTTACATGTTATGTTTTGATGTTTTTCTAAAAATCTAAGCATCGACATTTTTAGTACATTAAAAATGGATTTTTTAAACACAATAATTCCTTACCTAAACTTTGAGCGTAGCAGGGGTAGTTTGGTAGGGGTTGAAATGGGTGAACAAGTGTTTTTTCGTAAATAATATCAAAACGACTTATTTTATTGAAAAATATTTCAATCTATGTTAGACCTTTAATTTTTTTTTTTATTTATTCCAATACAATAAATATACAACATAATTTGCGCTGCTATTGCACGGATCCATTAATTTTAAAGGATATTTATATTTTCCGCATCTAAATTTTTATTTAAATCATTATTTTGGTATCAGTAAGGTTACAAATACTAAAATTGCAAAAGTTATAACGGTTTAAAGGCAAACAAGAAACATAATATTTATGAAAAACTCACATTAAGTTTTGACAACCTTCGAGTTGAGATAAAAACAAATTATATTAATGAATCCATAGGATATGGTATGTTTTTTTATGAGATTTCCTGGAATTTAAATTGTTTATTATGTATGGTTGTGCAACTAACTTCATGCGTATGTAACAGACAAAAGCTATTATTTATAATAATAATAATATTAAATCATCAAGTTCAGATGTGTTTTTAGTGAATTTATATATACATCAAATTCCTATTTCATCAGACTTCCAATAACTGAAAATCAATATCTACATTGTAATTTTAATATTTACATATCATTAATACGTTATTTTTTGTAGCAAAAGTGATATCTACTTACATACCTCTTTCCTCTCCAAAAAGTTTATTTAAGGATCAAAAATTCACAATAGAAAATTTAAGGTATGAAGTTACTTCGATGTAACATTTTTCTTCTTCAAACTCTTGATATTTTCATTGATCTTTAATTATGCCATGAATACGGTTAATAAAATTAAAAATATCTGCCATGGGTTCCATATAACTTTCTAAAGAAGGTTGACAATACAGGGTGTGGGGCTGATTTGCGGGGAACGGTGTGGGTAAGCGTCTTTGGATAAGTATAGAGTGAAGGCATGGTGAATCTCTCTGGAGCATGCGAAGTCACATAGATGCATCTCTCTCTATTTTTCACATACATCGTTTTTTAATTAAAAAACGCGATTTCTTATTATTATGATTTACAGAATTTTTGTAAATGAATTATGAATGTATGCTCAAATTTTCATCTCTCTGTCACAACCTTTTGAAAAGTACTTTAATGTCTCGTAATTATCCAGTTCTCATAAGAATGCATGTTAATTTTTTTATTTATCTAACATCTCAAACTAATCTCCTAATGACCAGGGCTGTGGAGTCGGTACAAAAACCTACGACTCCGACTCCTTTATTTTTCTAATGTCCGACTCCGACTCCAACTCCGACTCCGACTCCTTACTGTACAAAATTTTTTTTGAAAAAAAATTCCGTTTTCGGACAAAATTTTTTTGAGTGAATTACGGTGATTCTGGTTACGGCCAGAATTGAAAATTTCAAATCATTGTACTTCAAAATTCAAAACGAACAAAAAATATTAAGTGTGTAAAGAAGTAAAAAACATTATTTAATTAAAGGAGTCGGAGTCGGTACCTTTTTATCGACTCCGACTCCGACTCCACAGCCCTGCTAATGACATTGAAATTTTGCAAGGATTTTTAGCGCAACCCACGAATTGGTAGCGCTTATATGCTCGATTTTCCGTCCGTCCGGCCGTCGGTTTTCGACAGCGAGATCTCGGCCCCCCGACCACCTAGAAATCTCGGGTTTTCGCTAAATGGAAGGTCTGTAGTTCTAGTTTAGCCCGTTCTAGGAATTTTTCCGGCCATGACCCTCCATCCGACCACAGACAAGCATAATGTCTATTTTACATACAAATTTTTTCATATATGGCTTCATGTACCTCGTTGGACTCGGAATTGATTCACGAATCGATTGGAAAGGGTATTTTTTGAGTTGTGTTAAAGTGGGTTGCGTGGCAACACCCACGTGTGGGTTTTGATAAATTTTTAAATATAAATAAATGTCTTATTATTTTCAAAGTTTCATCGAAATCTCTCTGATATTTTTCTATGATGTCAATCTCCTTAAATGTAATATTGAGAACGAACAGTGTCCCTACGTGTTTCTGGCTATGAAAGGTAAAAAAAATAAAAAATTACATTCAATTATTTTTTTTACGAGTAAAGTTTCTTCCAAACTACATTCAATAACTAATAACAAACGCACTAATCCATGTCCATAATTCCACAGCCAACTAAATAACAACAGCCAAGACATTTAATAAAAACAAAACACAATCTAAATCCACAGAAAAACTTTACTTTTCTATGGTATATTTATACAAAACGTATTGCCCGTTTCGATAAATTAACACATTCACTCCGAACTTCCAGCCACAATCCCAAAACCAAACGCGAAATGATTCCCATTTACTATTTTCAATACAGTTTGGCGATAGATAGTTATAATTGTTGACACGATACGGATGTACGATGGTGCCCCGCATTGAACGTGTTAATATAAGAGAGTTTATCTTGGTGAAACTTCTGGGGGGTTCAATCAATTCTGAACGATTTTGCGATACGACGGACGCTGGTTTGTATCCCGCGCACGCACCGGCCTATACGTGTTTGTATCGTTTACAAAAAGAATCTAGACCGATGTGAAAAGAAGACTTTCCACATGCGATTGTTTGATGGGTTGTGGGTGTGGGCCTGTATTAGTTTGCTGAGAAATGGCCTGTGGATTTTTTTGTGTTGTTGTTGTTATAATATATTGGCTGCTCAAATGTCAAAGGGCTTACACAATTTTAAGAAAATCGATCAGTATTTAGACATGCAGTAAAGAATAGTCTTATGTATTCATACATGAAGGATGGGGGGGGGTCCAAAGTGTTCCTTATGTAAGTTTCCTCTTATTTAAAGAGGTTGATACTATAGGGTGCGGGGTTGGCTTTCGGGGAATGGTGTGGGTAAGCACCTATGGATAAAATTTTTAGACCCCTTTTCTTAAAAATTTATTTCACGTACCCCGTTGAGTGGAGTGTCGTTAGAAAGGTCTCCTAAAATGCAACAAACATGTAACAGAACCTTTTAATTTTAACCCTTCAATCCCGATGTATTTTATCTCGAAAGTCATTATAAAAGCACCCCCCCCCCTTTATTTTCTAAACTATCAATTCAATCTGAAAAAATTCCAGAATGTGGATTTTAATCAGTACTTGAACTGAAAATTGTAATTGTAAATCTAAACATTGTCAAAAATATTTTTGACCCCCCTTTCATAGACTGAAAAGTGAACTCACATTTTTTTCCCACTTATTCCATTGAGTGGGGTGTCATTTGATAGGTCTTCTAAAATGCAATAAAAAATGTTAAATAACTTTTTGATTTCAATCCTCCAGTCACGATATATCTGTTTTTTAATGTCGTTGTCAGAGCGTCCCCCCCGCCCCTCTATTTTCTAAACTATCGATTCAAAAAATCTGAAAAAAATTCAGAATGTGGATTTTAATCAGTACTTGAACTGAAAATTGTAATTGTAAATGTAAACATTGTCAAAAATATTTTGGACCCCCATTTCATAGACTGAAAAGTGAACTCAATTTTTTTCCCACTTATCCCATTGAGTGGGGTGTCATTTGATAGGTCTCCTAAAATACAATATTGAAAGTAAAATGACTTCTTGAATTTAACCCCTAAGTCATGAAAATTTTGAAATAACACATTTTTTATAAATCGTAGTAAGAATGACTACGGAACCCTATCATGTGCGTGCCCAACATGCACTTGCCCGTTTTATTTCATACACTTATCATTTTTTAAATTATAAAACGCGGTTATTAACCAATCGAAAAAGTTACATAGGGAAAAAGGTATAATTATTGGCCACTGATGATTGGCCACTTTTAAGATTTTCTGTCTAAAATAAGAAATATGGTAACTTAATTAAATCGAAATACTTACTAAAATGGTAGCCTAGTTTATTGTAATTGTTTGAGAGCATATTGTTGAGTATTTGAGCTTAATATTTTCAATAATAAATACATTACTTTGATTTTAAATTTTAACGTATTGTAAAATTGACAAGACTACATAAGGATGAATGAGTGGATAAAAATAAAATTTGTGTTAGTAATATAGATAATTATTAAATGTGTTTCAGATAGTAATTGTTAATTATTTTTAAACTCTACTGGGCAGTCATTGTGTTAACAATAAGGTAAATAATCTGCCCAAAAAGCAATAATAATAAAAATAATGTTTCATTTTTTGGGTTTGTCCCGCGTCGCACTTGTTCATTGTTCGACGTTTCGACCATCTTCTCGTGGTCTTCTTCAGGTCATATATTTATAGTACAGCTATACTATAAATATATGACCTGAAGAAGACCACGAGAAGATGGTCGAAACGTCGAACAATGAACAAGTGCGACGCGGGACAAACCCAAAAAATGAAACATTTATAAAATCAAATAACCGCGAAAGTTTAAGAACAAAAATAAAAATAATGTTACTAAAAACATAAATGATGAAAACGTAAAAGAATAAGGTTTGTTTCGTTCGAGTTTTTTTTAAGTGGCCAATAATTTTATCCTATATCTTTGTAAATGAATAAAAAAATGTATGCTCAAATTTTCATCAAATTGGGGGGGGGGTGGGGGGGGGGGCGAAAAATTATAAAACTATTCTTATTTATATTTATATATATTTATTTAACGTTCTATTAACATTTAATATTTTTTGTTGGAGAATTTTTTATACTCAGCTTATTTTTAGGTTTAATTTTAACTTAAACTGTAATTTCTAATTATCGTTATAGAATACATGTCACCGTATTTAAAAATCTATAATTCCTGTACTTTCTATATAAATTTTTAATTAAAATTTTAATTAAAGAAACTTTTTTTCTTTTATAAACATACCTCTAGGCTACGTAGCTTTTTTTAGTCTGTATTCAATGTATTCATAAATTGAATCGATATTTAATAACTCATTTTTCTCGGTTTTGTTCTTTAATATTAAAGCAATTGTTTTAGTAAGTTTTACAAATTTAATTTATAAAAAACGTTCCTTAAAAGAAAAAATGTAATATAAAAATGATTTATTTTTATATTTTTTACAATATCATATCTATTTAAAATATAAAATATCTGGAACCACGAGACTTTTTTATACGTAAAACTGACAGTAAACAGTGTACGGGATTCTTATTTTCGTTTAAACATTTTTCTAACAAACTGATAAAAGATAGAATAAAATGAATGGATCAAAAACTATAGGTAATGTTTTTCTCTACATTATGTATCAAATGATTTTTTTTTAAATCCCATGTACCTATGGCAAATACACACACTATTCAATCTCTGTAATACGTATAAGAAAGTCCAGCGACATTCATGGCAGATATTTCTCCTGTTATAAACAATTTGAAATAGGTATTATTTAAAAAATATATTTTTTTAAATTTGATTTTTCGATTTTTAATCCAATCATTTTTCTCTAATTTATAGTAAACATCCATTTCCGGTTGAAAGATCGTTTTTAAAAATTGGAGATTTTCTTCCCAGACAAAAAGTAATCTTAAATATGAAATTCCACCCTTCTACGATTTATTGTATTTGAATTACAGCGCCTACAGACAGACAGACCGACAGACACACGCGAAAATAGTCAGAATAGATTCAAGGAAAGTCAAAATGGGTAATTCTGACAAAATCTGGATTTCGAAATATTCGGCTTCACTATACCTATAATAAATATTAAATGTAAATATACAGATTTCAGTCAATAAAAATCCCCAAAATAGCGAAAAGAACATGTTTACTCGCGGTCCAAATAGTAAAAAAAACAATTTCTCGTTCGCTTGAAAGACACTGTGCGTCAATACTTTCAACTTGAGTAAACCTGACCTTTCAGGCATATAATTGATAAAATTTCCTTAACATGGAAAATTGTAAATGCTGTATGTTAGATATGTTAGGATTATTACAAAAATTGTAATTAAGTACCTACTCTTATTAACATTTAAGATTTTTTATCAACCATTTTGGCAGTTTTATATTTACAATACGCAAAAAAATGAGTGTCCAAAGACTTTTGCACGGCATTGTACATGTGTTAAAGAAAGTAAAAAAGCGAATGTATGTATATGTATAAACAGTATTATGTAATATACAGGCTATTCACGGGAACCGAGTGATTTAACTTTGTTATTATTGGAGCTAGAAGATCGGTTAAATGGGAAAAGTATCAGTATTTTTCCGGGATGAATAATGGCGGTGTCAAAAAAACAATTGAATGTCGAATTTCAGAGATATATTGAAATATAACATTTTTTAAATGGAAATCCCTGTATATTATTATCGGATTTTATAGCTGAGAATGTTCTCTTTATAAAAGTGCCGTACATGTATGATGGTAAAATTGATAGAAAACAAGTTATAACAAGTATAAAATTAATAGAAAATATTGAAAAATAGTGTGCTATGTAGATTTAATAAAATACAAACAAAAGATAAAAATTTTAAAACAATAATTTCAGGTATTTGTGCCTTATTTCGCAGATTTTTAACATTTTGTGCATTATTCATAAGAAAAATAATAAATTATAATAAATATTTTTTTTATTTGTCAATTAAATTCAAAAACATGAAAAATTTGCGAACAAATGACATTAAAACCTGAAACTATTGTTTTAAATAATTTAATCATTTGTTTGCATTTTATTAAATCTGCATAGCACTCTATTTTTAGATATTTTCTATTAATTTTATAATTGTTATAACTTGTTTTCTATCAATTTTACCACCATACATGTACAACACTTTTATAAAGAGAACATTCTTAGCTATAAAATCCAATAATAATATACAGGGGTTTCCATTTAAAAAAATTATATTTCAATATATCTCTGAAATTCGACATTCAATTGTTATTTTGACACCGCCATTATTCATCCCGAAAAAAATACTGATACTTTGCCCATTTAACCGATCTTCTAGCTCCAATAATAACAAAGTTAGCAATGATCACTCGGTTCCCGCGAACACCCTGTATAAAAATATGAAAGAAAATTCTGAAAATAACTTTCCTAATATACATAAAAGCAAAAACCATAAAACAATCTCTCATTCCTTTCCCAAAGAAGACTTTGATAAGCCCCAGGATAACTTATTGACAGTTTTGATTGATTAGTCCCTTAATTTGACGTCGACTCCTCATAAATACTAAACTGTATTAACGAAATTAGTTTCCCATGAATATTGCAAAGTAACATTATTATAACTAAAACTTTTAAAACTAGGCTTTCAAAGTTGTGTTGTTAGCATCTTATATAGACATTATTAGACATCAACATTTGACACGTCCAAGAGCTTAAAAGCTTAACTGATGTCAGGATTAATGAGGAAAAAATGTTTTATAGGTAAATAAATAAATAAAATAGCATCTTTAGTATTCCGTTTAATAAAATCAGAAAAATAGAACCAACTGTGTGTCTATCTTTATTTTATTATCTTCTTTCAACTGAATCGTTTGGCAAAGAACTGGAGAAAGATTTGACATAATTATATTGTAAATAATAAACTAATAATATACCTGAAGTATAAAAAAGGCTTTTTTGTGCATTTTTGTGGAAGGTAGGTTACCAATCCGGCGAAAATGATATAAAACAAAAACTGACAAATAAAGGAATTGAATACTCAAATGGTTTATTATAAATAAAATTTTAGTTTATCAAAGGACTCCGCAAAATCCTTGGTTCTCGGTCAAACTCTTAGAAACTTTGAATTCTGATAGTTCTTGATGGGTAGATCAAAAGTCTCAATGGTCACTGAGTCATAAAAACTCAAACTTTTTAGATATAACTCTTTGAAGTTGTGAATCATGTTTGTCTTTAAACCTTAATTTTCACACAACTATTTGTATATGTTCAGAAAGATTTATATAATCAGTTGGCATCATAAGAAAGTCAATTTTTCAAATCTTTGGTAAATGGCAAGCACTTAAATCTGATTGTTACGTTTTTATTTATTATAAACCAATTCAATTGCTATAGAACCGGTAATATTAAAAAATAATAATAGCCAAGAATCTGCTCTGAAATATTATTTATCTACTGGTGAAAATGAAAACTGCACTAAAATCGGTTCAGTAGTTTTCGAGATTAGCGGTAAAAGATACAAAAAAAGCTAAACATTTTTCGCTTATCAAATTTAAACATAATGAAAAAGTTAAAAGTGCACTTTGTCATAAACTCCGAAAGTAATAGCAATCATAATCTTGAAAAAAATGAATAATAGTGATAAAGAGAACAGAGCACTTTCTGTACCTATTACGTAGTAAATATGTATTTTTTCAAAAATAATTCTACCACTTTTTTGATAATATTTAAATTACTACTTACAACTATATTTTCCATATAAATTGGTTCTTAAGTTTGTTAGAAATTTAAATTAAAGTTGTAGAATAATCGAATAAATTGTAAAACTTTCAGATACGGGACACTTATATACGAGTCTCGACTCGCACTTGACAAATTTTTAACATAGGATTTTTTTTTTAATTCTTTTTTGGCATTAAGTTACATATACAGCCGGTTAACGAGCACGGCCTGTACCTGACGCGGATTACTGTTAGGACAGGAAATTGCCCTGGGGCGATCAAGACAGGATACACTCACGAGGTCCAGGAATAATGGGTATAGGAATAAATAAATAGTAATTATAATTTTTGATAAGCATTTGTTTTAATCGGAAAGATATGTATCAATATAAGTAGATGTATGCACAAAAAATTTTACTTTCCATTAATACAACTTTCATATCGTATAGAAATAAAAGAAAATTGTTGTTGATAAAAATAAACTCTATATCCATTTATATGAGTAGGTATTGAAGCTGCTTTTTACCACATATCGTCGGCTTTCTTTCGAAACCTCCGATTTTAAAGAGCGACATATAGGTAACCATCGATATTTCCGTGAATTTATTGAAATTATAACAAATTCATTCTAAGAATAATATTGTATATAAAAAATACTAATGTACGTATAAAGGAATTTTTTCTTCATATTTTCTGTACATACAAGACGTATGTGGACGTAAGGAAATTTCATGAATTTTAAATTACACTTCTCAGTGTATAAATATTTAGATACTCAGGTTCATAGATCTTTAGTCAGTGTAGTTGAAAAAGAGAGAGACATGGTGACCAGGGCCGAATAAAGTCAATATTTAATTTTTTTACTGTTATATTTTTATCTAAATATTATCAGAATTTTTTTTTTGTATCTCTAACATGATCAAAATATAACTGCACATAGGAAGCAACTACTCAAAATGTGTGTCACAGTTGAAGGGTTTATAATAAATTATAATTATATGTTATTATAACTAACCTAACCGATTTCTACTTATATGTTATATAAAAACTTTTTATTAATATAAATTAAAATAATCTGCCGTGTGCCACAGGACTTTCTTATACATAATAATGACAGTAAACAGTGTACGTGATCAAATTATAGATAATAATATTACCTACAATTTTCAACTTGGCCATTTTTCTCTAATTCGCACTGTTTCAGTGTAATTCGAAAAATTCAAAAATCAATGTAGGTAAACATCCGTTTCCGGTTGAATGATCGTTTTCAAAAATAGGAGGTTTTCTTCCCAGGCAAAAATCAATCTTAAGTATAAAATTCCACCTTTCTACGATTTGTCGTATTTGAGTTACAGCGTCTACAGACAGACCGACAGACAGACAGACAGACAGACCGACAGACACACAGACATCATGGCGAAAATAGTCAGAATGGATTTAGGGAAGGTCAAAATTAATAATTCCATCAAAAACCGGATTTCGAAAAAAATCGCGATTACTATACTTACTTATACTATATGTATATTTCATATACATAGGTATAAGAAAGTAAAAATACCCATAACTCCTAAACGACTGATGATGGAAGGGTGTAATTTTATATTTATAATAATCTTTCATCTGGGAAGACAACCACCTTATTTTTAAAATGATCACTAAACCGGAAACGGATGGTTACTCTTGTAATTTTTTGAAATAAGACAAAAATGTTTTAGATAAAAAATGTCGAGTATGTTATTATTTATAATTTATTCTTCATACATTTTTTTCCAACACTTATGATTTAGCCAGAAATATTTTTTTTTAAAATCATTATTTAGAATAATCTATACTGGTTGCTGGGTGCTTTGACCGTACGGATCACGACTAATACCGTCAAGTCGCACGACGACCACTGCAAACTAAATGAATTAGAGTATACAGTGTTTATTCTCAGTATTACGTATAAGAAAGGCCCATGGTACCTATGGCAAACACGTACAGTCTCTGTAATACGTATAAGAAAGTCCCATGACACTCATGGCAGATATTTCTTCTCTGTTATGAACCATTTGAAATGTACTTAAAAACGAATACTTGGTAAAAAAAAAAAAAATTAAATTTGTTTTTTCGAAAAAATGAATAGAACATAAATTATAGATAATAATATTACCTACAATTTTCAACTTGGCCATTTTTCTCTAATTCGCACTGTTTCAGTGTAATTCGAAAAATTCAAAAATCGATGTAGGTAAACATCCGTTTCCGGTTGAATGATCGTTTTCAAAAATAGGAGGTTTTCTTCCCAGGCAAAAATCAATCTTAAGTATAAAATTCCACCTTTCTACGATTTGTCGTATTTGAGTTACAGCGTCTACAGACAGACAGACAGACAGACAGACCGACAGACCGACAGACACACAGACATCATGGCGAAAATAGTCAGTATGGATTCAGGGAAGGTCAAAATTGATAATTCCATCAAAATCCGGATTTCGAAAAAAATCGCGATTACTATACTTACTTATACTATATGTATATTTCATATACATAGGTATAAGAAAGTAAAAAAAAATAACAATAATGTCTAAAATTATATCGATTTTTTAATAATGGCTTTATTGGACCTTCTTCAACTCAATGAAATATAAAAAAAACTGTTTTCATTGTGAATATGAAAGATTTGAAGCCAAACTGTGTACCTATATAGTAAGACGTATATCTTAATTTTACTTATAACCTTATATTTATTAATAAGAACAAAAACTGAGAAATTCATTTTAAATTTAAAAATTTTATACTTCTCCTCCTGCACTTTTTTTTACTGAAAATCGACTGATTTTGTATTTGATAACAGTTACATAGGCACAATCTCGAGACAGTGCCGGATTTAAAGGTGTAAAGTCAACGAAAAAGTAGAGGCCCCTAATTATTTTAAACCAGGATCAAATAAACTTCATATATGCTTAAATATTTTATTTCTAAGTAGGGTTGCCATCCGTTATCTTTTCTCCGGACACTGTCGTCTTTTTAAGGGCATCCAGGGGATCTTTCAAATGTGTCCGGAGTTTTTAAGAAGTTTACTTACGAAAAAAAATTTCATCAAAATTACTAACAGTAAAATTTCAGGTTGGAAGCAACGACAGACAATAAAAAAGGTCCTCAATTTATTTTTATATTTTGAATGACATTTGAAATAAAAATTTAGTTCGAGGTACAATATACTTTTTTTTTTTTTTCAATTTGTTCTATTTTTAAAATGAATTAGTTCTCTTTTCAAACCTCGAGCTTTTGGCAACCCTATTTCTAATTGTAAGTAACAAGTTTTCATCAAGAAACATTCGGAGATTATATTGTATAAATTACAAGAAAAAGTTCAGCTCAAACTCCTGGACCTAGAAACGTGAAGTTTTATGGGTGTCTTCTTTTTATGACACCTTTAAAACATTTTTACCCCTATTTGTGCTAAAAATAATGTTTGTCTTTGTTCACTCACTGTATATAATTTTTAATTATAACCAGCAAAAGAACCCTTGGCAAATTTAAAAAATGGGGCTTTCTATGAGGTTTATCAACTCAGGGGATAAATAATTTGTAAAAAAAAATACTGGTTATCGGTCGTGGGGCCCCCTAAAGCCCGAGGTCACTGGCTTTCTGCCAGTCCAGTCACCCTATAGTTACGCTACTGAAATTAACATTATACAGAAATATTAAAGCATTTGATTTCCCCCAAAAAATTCTTCACTAACTAAATATATCGATAGTTAAAAAATATGTAACACTTGATTTCTTTGGCTTCTGAATGAGTTATATTTATATCATAGTTAAATTTACTTCACATTTTTTTTCAAATAAGACTTATATCAGGTTCAGATAGTATTTAATTAGGTCGAGAAATCCTTCAGCCCGCCCCTGTAGATAATAGTATTCTTCATATATGCAAACGGAAAATGTATTCATATACGTTTGTTACGAGCTCTTTCATCCCAAATGCTCCGAACAGTTGATTTTATTTGCTTATGCATATATATATGTTGCTCAAATTTTGAATTCCTCTGGTGCATTTTTTATTTGCATATAAAAAGGGATGTCTTTTTTTGTATTATAATGTTTAAATATATTTTATGTAATCTTGTAGATGTATCGGGAGTAAAAAGAGTAAAGAAAATAACATTTTATTCAAAACGGATGTAGATATTTATGTATCAGTTATTTTATATTTTAAACAAAGAGATATAAAAGAAAAAAAATTACATTGTGAATGTGTTCTTTACTTAAAATAAACTTTTTTAGTCACAGCATGAAATTATTTAGGCTTGTATTTAAAAGCACTTTTATTAAATCATTTTACTAAAAATTTGATAGGATGCACATTGTACACTCGAACATAAATTTTTACACTGAATGTTTTCATATTTTGAATGTGATTTTTTGATGATAATTTATTACACATTGTTGATATATTCACATATGATTTTTATGGTTTTCTATATTTTAACACAATGAAAATTAACCAACATCCTTCGCAGGAGCTTAGGACATAAACATTATTCTGAATAACTATTTATGTATATACAGGCTGTTCGCGGGAACCGAGTGATCATTGCTAACTTTGTTATTAATGGAACTAGAAGATCGGTTAAATGGGTAAAGTATTAGTATTTTTTCCGGGATGAATAATAGCGGTATCAAAAAAACAATTGAATGTCGAATTTAATAGATACATTGAAATACAACTTTTTTTAAATGGAATATCCTGTATATTATTATTGAATTTTATAGCTGAGAATGTTTTCTTTATAAAAGTGTAATACATAAGTATATATGATGGTAAAATTGATAGAAAACAAGTTATGACAAGTATAAAATTAATAGAAAATATCGAAAAGCAGTGTGCTATGAAGATTTAATTAAATTTAAACAAATGATAAAATAATTTAAAACAATTATTTCAGGTATTTCTGCCTTACGTTTTTGAGTATTATTCATAAAAAAAATATAATTAAGGTAGTTGGTCCATCATAATGTAATCACATTAAGCCATGAGTATATTTTTATAATCTTACTCGGTTCCCGCGAACACCCTGTATACGTGATTTTTGACAATTGTGACGTCATACCGGCATATTTTTCAATACGAGTTAAATTTTGTACAAATTATTAAAATTTATGTTTGAGTGTACTAAGTACATACCTACTATTCAATTTTTAGTGCAATTACCATGTATAACCCAATAATTTAATACATTATTATACTGATATAAATATCCCAAAATTAGTTTTGTCTACTAAGCACCGTTCAAAAATGATAAGAAAAATTAAAATTGACAATTAGAAAAAATCCGTTTCTGGTCTAGTGATTGCTTTCAAAAATAGGTTTACACTTTAAGTTTAAATATTTCATGTTTGTAAGTTTCATTGTTTTGGCTATACAACATTTACAAACCATTGATGAAATCAAGGATTATTAAAACGTATTATTCCGTTAAAAATCGAGCAAGATATTTTTGTCATGATTGCACAGAAAATTAGTTTATTTAAAATAAGAGAAAATTAAAGAAAATAAATTAAAGAAAAATTTATTGTTTTCACCCAACAATTAAATTATTGGATTTAGAATATAAAGTAAAAGTTATTCATTATACGAAAGATATAGTAGGTATCCAGTACTTGCCATGTCTATTTTTTGATAAAAGCATGAAAATCCAGTCTAAAAACTGTGTAAAACCTTTTAAAAATTTAATTTGAAAATCGGAATTATCATCAAAAATCCTCCGTTCAATTTCAAAAGTGGCCATGGCTTATTATCGATTATCATCTCTATATATCATATCAAAGCTTACCTTGTTTTGCAAGCTTACCAATGGAGTACCTACTTGCCTACTTAAAATTTATTTTCAATTTACAAAGTTAAGAAAAAAAATATTCTTGAAAATTGATGTGTTATTTCCAAACTTCACCCTAAACCTATGGATCATGACAATTTTTAATTCCTACTATATTTCTTATATATGAAATAAGATTATTTTATTCCAATGCAATGTGTCTTATATTAAGATACAAGTACTAAAGATTTCTTTCAAATTCGTCGCGATCATTAATTTGATCGACCACGCCTGCTTTATATAATTTATTGTAGGTATAGTACATTTGAATAAAAAATAAAAACTTACTTTCGTATTAATTCGATCAAAACACAGCGGACGCATAGTAGACTGCATAAACAGGTTGCTGGTGACAACGATTATTACAAATTAGATTCCAATTACATCGCATGCAGATTTATCCGCGTATACATAATACATATTTATCGAACGTTGCCGATACATGCAAATTATAGCTAGAAAGCGCTCTACTATGCCATAATTATAAAGATTAGAAGTACTTGTTGCACATTGATATGATCAAGTGTGCATATATGATTTAAAAAATTGTTTATATATGCACATATGATAAATTTATTACTTTGTTGAAAGTTGTGGTTCAATTAGCGGTAGAAAATGTCAACTACCCCCAAAAGCAAAAATTAAACTCTACAAAACTTTAGTAAATGTTATGACAGAGTTGCCATTTTAAGCCAAACAAAAATTATTTCTATATTATTGTTAGCGATCATAAAAGAAAATAACATAATGTAATTCTATGAAGTAAATTTAATTACATTGATTTATAAAATCAGAAAATATGGCTGTGAGTGAGCCTTGTTTCACACATACGCGGTTCCATTCGGTTCGGTTTGTTTTCGGTTTCAGCCGAAAACGAATCAAACCCTTTCACACATACACGGTTCTCATACGGTTCATATTAGGTTTTATTTTTTTCCGTAAACTCAGTAGTTATCATGGAGAGAAAGCAAGTTGTTGCCATGTTGTTTCTCTATAAAAAAAATGAAGGAGGAATACTAGAATTCATTTCGAGCACCCTATCATCACTTTACAGCAGGAATTTGGAGCATTCTACACTATTTTCCCGAAGCTAAAGAGCATGAAGACGATCCACATCAACATCTAGAAAACCGCTCATTTTATTAGAAAATCCGCGACAAAACTTAAAAAAAATAACACTCGCTATCAGGTTAAAACCGAAACTTAACCGAGTATGTGTGAACGCGTTCATTGCTTTGTGTTCTCTGGACACGAATTGAAACCTGATGAAATCTGTCCGTGTGGAGGGAGTATTCAGTTATGTACGGTTTCTATTAAGTACCGAATACAAACTGAATCATCGTTTCACACTTGTCGGCAGCGACCGAAAACGAACCGAACCGAATGAAACCGTATATGTGTGAAATAGGCATGAGGCTTGTCTACTACAATCATCGATTTGAGCTGTCAGAAATCTTACTATGAGATTCTAATCGTGCCAGTTTTTTTTTTCGAAACAGTAACACCCTGTATATTATTGTTTTGGTAAATGAAAGCATATGTACTTCAAGTAGGCCAATTTTTTTTTAAATTTACTTTTAGAAAAAATGGATTATGGTCGAAACTTCTTAATTTTTTTCGCATATCAAAAGTTATACAGGGTGGTCAACGAAAACGAAACTCGAATTCAACAAAAGTTACTAATATCCAAAACTTTAATTAATTTTTTTTTCAAAAAATAAGCCTACTTTGTTTTGAATTTTAGTTAAAGTTTGTTTTGAAAAAATAAAATAAAAAACACCTTGTTTAGAATGAAAAAACCTTTCAAGTGAGGTATTACTTGCCGTATCATGATATTTAAAATTTTAAGGGTTGTGCTCATAGCGCAGAGGGTTGAAAAGATTCTTGTAAAAATTTCATTGAAAAAGATGTTCCCCTTGAAAGCAAAATCGACCTATTCGAGCATTTTTTCAAAATCTTATTTTAACTGACCAAACGCGTGACCGTTTCGTTTTCATTGGGCCACCAAAAAAATGAAAATTTTCACATGTGCGTGAAAACATTCAATGAGATTGAAAAGTTTTATTCTTTACATCACTAATGACATGTATCGTATGGTATATAATACTTTAATACATTCGAACTACCCCCTGTCTCAATTAGTTCAGATAATCGTCTCTCTACTGTTTTCGACATTGTAATTTATTTTTTTCCATTACGTTGGGACAATTGGATACAATAGCATCACATTTTTTCTGCATGTTTTTGTCTATATATGTGTATGTACCATGACAAAGATAACTCATAGCAATTGTAGCAAATTGTAGACGCTGTTGTAACTGAATTAAACGGTGTCTCGTTCTTTAGGTCTTTCTTGTAGAAAATTTGTTCTGTCGCCGGTAAACAAACTCATAGACATTTGTCTGTGAAGATATGTGCACTCATTTGTAAGAGTTCATACCAAATATGTATGGGTATAGAACAATCCAGTGGCGGGCAAAAAGAGAAGAACAAGGGCACTTACTTCTAGTTTTTAACATTTTTAGTTTGTATTACTACACCAAAATTTTATTTATAAATGTGAGACTACATTATGTTTCGAGAAGGTACTGAATTGTGTGTGCTATCTATAGATTAGACTTTAATCGATAGAAAATAAAACACAACTATTTTTTCATTTTCAAAAATTTATGTATGTACCTACTGTAGATATAATTTTTCAGGAGACAATATTTTTTGCAATACTTGATACATTTTACATGCAATTAGATAGCAGATTTTGTAGTGTTTGGGAAGCATTATGACAGTTTTTACCGACTCTTGCAAAGCATTTTTTTTCCAAAGTTTGGCCTTATAAAGATATTCCACCGCAAAATGTCACATAATATGTTTTACACGTACAACAACGATTCATATTTTGTAACTCACCTTCTGTATTTTCTGGACCCGCCATTGGAACATTGTTACGCGTACTTCCTAGATAAAAGCGTTCTTAGAATATTTGCCGCCTACGTGCGAAATTGTTTGCAACCCCCTTTGTAGAAATTGTGTCTATGGATTTTTATTTTTTCTTCGTCTAGTAGAACAGTGGTTCCCAACCTAACGTCACTCACAAATTATATTAAGTATTCCTTTATATACCGCGTACTATGGATATTTATAACTTTTTAGCGCAACCCACGCTTATATGCTCGATTTTCCGTTCGTCCATTTGTCTTTCACCGTGATATCTCGGCCCCCTGACCACCTAGATACCTTGGATTTTCGCTAAATGGTAGTTTGTTCTAGTTTTGCCCATTTTATGAATTTTTCCGGTTATGCCCCCCCCCCCCCATCAATTTTTTTCATATATGGCTTCTTCTAAAATTTTATCAGTTTACGGGTCTAAGGGGCACTCTTAATATTTAATGCCGGGATCTAATGACTCATATTATTAGTTTAGCCCTTGTAAAATACAATCATGTACATTTCAGAATTAATTGTGTAACTACAAGGCAGCAGTAAAGCGGACTTAAAATGGTCGTATAACCGTCGCGCGACGACTTTCGTCACTCATAACAGGCAAACGACGTGTCCGATCACAAAAATTTTGCTGGATATATTTACCTGTTCATTGTCTACATCACATATGAAAATTTAAACAAAATCTGAGGTCACTGTATACCTCATTGGTGGCTCATTAATGGAATGGCCCTAAAAAATTATTTAGGGCCTAGCGTAAAGTTTGAAAATATAAAATATGACCTATCCATCGAAACAATCCAAATGCAAAAGGTTTCATTAAAATCGGTTCATAGAGGCCCGATTTAGAGGAAATAGCTAATTGTCGTGGACTATGTAATAACATAGGTTTATAAATAAAAGGACTGATTATTAACTTTTTCCAAGATTTTTTTATAATCATCATACGGACCACAAGTTGTGAAACACTGGTTTATTATAAATTTTTGGAGAATGGGCTATGAAACTAATTTTAATGAGAATTTAAAATAATATTATTTTGTTATTTACACATAGGTACAGCATTACTAATTTTATAAAGAAAGACAAAATAGAGTTTGTAACAACTTTATGAACATGACATAAAATGTAATTATAATAAGTTTTTGTTCTCCATTTAACTTTATTTTCAATGATAATATGTTATGAAACTTGGCTTATATTTTGGGTAAATATTTGTATTTAATAAAACTTTAAATGTGTATATTATGTATGTATATAGGGTTTATTCAAAGTTTAAATAAACATATGTATAGATGTTATTTTACGTATATCCATATATATCTTAAAATGTAAGTTTTTAACATTTATGTATCTACATACATACATACTAGGGTGGTCCTTATTTTTGAACTTTTGAATTTTGAACTCCGTACCCCCCAAATTTGTTCGTTATCATGAGACTTGAATTCCTGTTAAATTTGGTCATGATCAACCAACCCCTTCCCGTGCCGACTTAGGGTTGAAAAAAGTCCAAATAGGGTAGTTTTATTGTTTTTTGCGTTTAAATAAAAAAATAAAGCAATTAGCATAAATATGTATATAACATTTATTGTAGAGCGTAAAATTGTCTATTAAAAATGTTCTCATAGTATACCACGAATATCTATTATTTTCCATGAAAAATAATAAAGTTTATTTGAAAAAAGTTATTTGTTGACGGTAACGTAAATATATGATATGAATGGTAGTCCAATTAAAGAAGCATTTTGACAAGAAATTTTAAGGGACAAGCAATGTTATTGTTGATTATTATAGATTCTGGTGCGGAGAATTCGAAAAAAATAACCCGGACTAGAAAAAAGTAGTGCAACACCCTTAAAAATGGGGTTGAAGGGTGAAATCCCATTTCCATGTGTATTTTCAATTTATTTCAAAATATAAAGCGACGATAGGGTATTTTTATGGTTGACATTTGTTTAGGACACTGAGATGAATCGACTGATATCACATGTACTGAATTTGACCCAAAATTACCCCTTCTAAAATGTTTAATATAGGTAAAAATGCTTATTTTTGGTGAAAATAGTTTAAAAATTAATAACATCCGTTAAAATCATCCATATGACTCGAAATTGGTCTCAAATTGTTCCTGAAATTCCAAAGAATAATGATCAACTATAATTTAAAAAAATATTAATAGTTTAAACAATGAAAATTGTTAATATTTAAGGGTAAGTGACGTAAATTTTAGTAAAATTGTCATTTTACTAAAATTTAATTAAAAACATAAGGGTTAAATAATTTTTTTGTAAAATCAACGTGAATATCTTCGATTTGTAATTACAAACAAAATAAGACCCCCCCCCCCAAAAAAAAAAACAAAAAAAAAATTATTCACTTGAACGGATGTAATTCCACACTAAAATGCACCGCATTTTTGTTGTATACCTACAATTTAAATAAAATACATTTTTTAAATAAAACTTTAAATTATGATTAAAACATACTTTTATGTATGCTTTAACGTAAATTGCAAGTTTATGCATTAATAAAGGCTCATATGAGTGCACAATAATGTATGCGAAAGTTCATAAAAATATATTATTTCAATAAAACAAAAAAATTCGGTGAATTTTTGTGTGGAATTGTATCCGTTTAAGTGATTAAATATTTTTTGGGAGGGGCTAATTTTGTTTATATATACAAATCGAAGATATTCACGTTAATTTTACAAAAAAATATTTAACCCTTATGTTTTTAATTAAATTTTAGTAAAATGACAATTTTTCAAAAATTTACGTCACTTACCCTTAAATATTAACAATTTTCATTGTTTAAACTATTAATATTTTTTTTAATTATAGTTGATCATTATTCTTTGGAATTTCAGGAACAATTTGAGACCAATTTCGAGTCATATGGATGATTTTAACGGATGTTATTAATTTTTAAACTATTTTCACCAAAAATAAGCATTTTTACCTATATTAAACATTTTAGAAGGGGTAATTTTGGGTCAAATTCAGTACATGTGATATCAGTCGATTCATCTCAGTGTCCTAAACAAATGTCAACCATAAAAATACCCTATCGTCGCTTTATATTTTGAAATAAATTGAAAATACACATGGAAATGGGATTTCACCCTTCAACCCCATTTTTAAGGGTGTTGCACTACTTTTTTCTAGTCCGGGTTATTTTTTTCGAATTCTCCGCACCAGAATCTATAATAATCAACAATAACATTACTTGTCCCTTAAAATTTCTTGTCAAAATGCTTCTTTAACTTGACTACCATTCATATCATATATTTACGTTATCGTCAACAAATAACTTTTTTCAAATAAAATTTATTATTTTTCATGGAAAATAATAGATATTCGTGGTATACTATGAGAACATTTTTTATAGACATTTTTACGCTCTACAATAAATGTTATATACATATTTATGCTAATTGCTTTATTTTTTTAATTAAACGCAAAAAACAATAAAACTACCCTATTTGGACTTTTTTCAACCCTAAGTCGGCACGGGAAGGGGTTGGTTGATCATGACCAAATTTAACAGGAATTCAAGTCTCATGATAACGAACAAATTTGAGGGGTACGGAGTTAAAAATATCCAAAAAAAATTCCTTCACCTATAAATAAGGACCACCCTAATACATACTGTATATCATTGTAAGTATACATACCCGGGAAAAAATGTAGATCTGCATTTTGAGACAACATAATGTTTTTCACTGGTTTTTATCTGTCAAGACTTGCAAAGATCTACAACGGTCTAAAAGATCTAAAACAATCTACAAAGATCTCTGAAGATCATTGTAACGTTGAAAATTAATGATTTTTCAACGTCGAAAATTCATGAAAATCATTAATATTATTTATCGTAAATAAACACGTTTTTTTCTAGAAAAAGCAATCCTAATAATTTACAAAAAAAAACAATATATATTTTTTATATCTCCTTCAAATAACTATTACCCTACTTTAAGATTATGTAAATCGTCCCGACTGCGATTTAAACAAAACATGGTTGATTTTTCCGTGGTCTTTTATTGAGTAAGAGCGCGTATTTCGCGCACGAGTAGTTTTCAAAGGACAATAAAAAGGCAACGGCTAAGTTTCGACATTACAACAAAAGTACATTTTGGGATACATTACATTCCTCTGCAATTTAACCCAAATGGCGCTTTGTTTCAAGGGTTATTTGGGAACTGTAATTACCGAGAAGAATGCATACTAATTCTCGTACTTAATTTTTAGATTTGGAAAGGCACTTATTAAAAAACTTGTGAACAAAGTGTTGAGTGTAACAGTTATGTTTAAAGATTTTAAACGATTATTTTACGTTATTTCTTGCTGTGATTAGTTTTATTTATTATAAGGAGAGTGGGGGCACATTGATACGTTTTATTTTGGAAACTAAAAAAAAGCTCATAAAATAACAATTAAAATTAATAATGGTAGTTAGTTGTATCTGAGTAATTTTTTAGTAAGACTTTGAACTCTTGCTTGTAAAAAGAAATGTTATAACTATTTATTTTTAAAGTGGAATTTGTATCAATGTACCTCATACACGGGGTACTTTGATACATGAGTGTCAATATACCTTACATTTACAAATTATACAAGACAGATTAATATGGAAATTTAAAAGGATGTCATTCAGTTGGTGCCTTTCTTGATGATTAGTTCTGACAACTTCAACACAATATGTGGGCAGAAATCTCAAATAAAAAACCCGAAAGTGACATCTCTGATCTTTTTCCTTGAAGATATATGCGTATTTGTCAACAGAGTGTCTTCTTTTATTCTAATTTTACAATTGAAATACAATATTGATACGTAATTTTAATGTATAAAAATACTCCACAATATTTATTTAGAAATAAACATAAAATGAATAGAAAACGGTAACTACCTACTTTAAAACGCTACTTTTACTCAATTAAGAAATGAATTTACTTATCTTGTAATTTAATTCATCTTAGATTAGTAAATGAAATTTGGCACAACACATCCAATTGCAAATTAAATAATAAAATTTACTCAACATAGAGCAAAACACCTTATTTACTTGTCAACAGGGAAAGCCTTACTGTACGTAGACACAATTCTGTTGTGTGATTGACTAGTTTAAGAGTTACGTATTTATGCTTACACTGAGAAAAAAATTTATTAGATGCAAATGACTCAAATTACTTGTGTCGTATTTACTGAAAGCAAGTAAATTTTACTAAATAATTAATAAAATAGCGCCCAATAATCGAGTTATTTAAAGGAACTTATTTGAACCAAATAATCTAATTTATTAGTACAAATTAATGGAATTTCAATCAATACAATATTTTTTTGATTGAAAAGAACAAATGATTTATTACAAATAAACATATTTTTGACCAAAATATATATTAAGTTGACTCCAATATAAATTATGCGCTGCGAATAAATACTTTTTTAATATGATAAATTAAAATTATTCGATGCAACTAATTGAAGTATTAGCTCTGGATGAAAATTTCTGTTGATGCAAATAGAAATTATTTGATGCCAATAACATATTATCTTGGACCAATAAAATACATTATTTGTTATAATGACTTCAGAGCACGTAAGTTACCTCTCACTAGGGAAGTGTGTTTCTGCTTAGTATATAGGTACGTGTAAGATAGCCAAATTCTAATCGACTTGGGGAAAACCACAAATCACTCATATATAGATAGGCAACTACCATTATAATTTTCACTCCATAGTTATGGTGAGGGGGGCCTTGCACTAGAGGGGAAGCGGGAAGATTTGTTATGCGTGTTGCCTATACAGATTACCGTATTTTTTTTTATTTCAAATGCAAAAGTAAAAAACCATAAAAAAAACAACTTTAATTCAACAAAGTTATTGATATATTTATATTATTTCGAAATTTGTGCATTGTAACAGTTATTATACAATGTTTGGATTCACAGAAAGCGGTTAGTTACCGGTTACACTGACCGGCGAGTTTTGATTGGTTGGTTTATGGAATTTCTGGTAGAATGTACCAGAAATACGATAAATCAACCAATCAAAACTCGCCGGTCAGTGTAACCGGTAACTAACCGCTTTCTGTGAATCCAAACAATATATACCGTACATACTGATAAAATATGATATAGTTACGTACGTTACAATATAATAATAATATAATATAATTAGTTTTCCTCTAATATACTTTTTACTGTAGTTTATGTTGTCACACAGTTCATCCAAATATGAAAGAGTTGCTTGTTTCCTTTGCTTCCATACAGATAAACGTACAATCTGAAAAAAAATTCAATAAAAAATATCATTATTTCCAGTATCTAAGTATGATTAAGTTTAATATTTATGAGTTACTATTTTAAATTATTCATGTATAAAAATATTCTTTACCTACCAGGTACATATCCGGTACTTCACATTTGGTGGTGCATATTGATGATGTGGCAAATATTTGTTACGTTTTTGAATGCCTCAAAATTGTCATCCACACATGGTGTACGAACTTTATATTTGCGTATTAAAACCTTTGATGCACACTAAAAAAATTTGACTCAAGATGGATAGATATTTGATGTTGGCCATGTTTGGCAATTTGGAGCAAACTAAGCGAATATGACCATCTTTCTACACATTGGCTTGGTTCACAAACTTGGTTGTACAAAAATACTTGTATGATATATTTGACATTCAAAACAAAATTATATTGCCACCGTTTTCATGGTGATATACAAATTGCGCGCATTCCCCTTGCCCCTCTAGTGCATGCAGGTTGACTCAAAGCCGCCCATAAGAGCTGATTATCTATATATGTGTGATTTGTGGGGAAAACCCAGTCGTGTAAATTGGAGAGGACGGAAGTGACTCCTGCTTTCTATGAAGCTTGTCATTTCAATACCAGCTTACTCAGTTGTGACTTGTGGATATCCTCTTCATGGTTTGAAATCCGCTGTGCGGGGAGTCAAACCATACCTTTAAAAATGATAACTTAAGTATACGAGGTTTACTCGAGACGCTCCGTTTACCCCCCCCCCCTCCTCTCTCATTTGATAAATTCGAACAAATATTGAGTTGAACGAAAAAAATTATTTTTCAAATGAAATAATGGAAGACTTGGTTCAAGACTTTAATTTATTTGATGCATCTAATCGATTTATTGCTTTGATAATTCGTAATTCTATAAATAATTTTGAACTTGATTCTATTAAAGCAAAGTATTTCGATCAAATAAATATTTATTTGACCCTAATACGAGAATATTGGCTGCTGCTCAAATAATTTATTTATTTGAATCAATTAATATTTATTTGTTCACAACAATTTTTATTTCAGTGTATAAGAACGTGGTCGTGTTTTTATAGACTAATTAACAACCTCAGTATTTATGTGCCCCGTGTATCAATGTGTCTCTTTTCCTCCTACTACTCTGATTAACTAAAAAGTGGAAATTGCGATTTTTTAAAATTACTTTAAAAGTTTGAGTTTTATTTTACATTTTACTATACAAAAATAAATTTATAGATAGTTTATATGTAGTTATATGAGAAACATCCATTTCGCATCTTTAGTTATGATTTATTGCAGTTAGGGCGCTTTTGATATGTTCAAACTATTCGTCTTGTTTCAAGTAATCTGAAACCGTTAGAATGATGTTGTTTGTTTGCATTTTAAAATCGTTGAATTTCCGTATTACTGTTCTAAAATCATATACATCAAAACCAAACCACGATGGCAGTAATGACGGTTTAATTACACGAAAAAAAAATAAACTTGAAGTTTTTTCCTGTACCTACATCCCGGATAGTAAGCGACAACCTATCATTATAAAATATTTTATCCACGACTTATATATAAAACATACATTACATACGTAGTTTTTACTATATAATGCGATATATTAATCCCAGAGGGAACTATGACGAACGAGAAATTTTCTGATTGGTGCATTAGAGGGCAATAATGGTCATTATTGACCTCTAATGCATCAATCAGAAAATTCCTCAAATTAAATAATAACATGGAAACTAAATACAAAAACTTTGTGTTTGTGTATTTGTATTGAGATGGATAAAAATTCTAAAAGTTGTTGATAGTACAAAACTTGTTCAGTTTATTAACTGTAATATTACTAATTGCACACCCCAAGCAGGCTCTGCTTGGAAGTGTGTTACTACTCTCGTCCTAAAAATTTTTTTCGTATATAAATTGATAAAATGAGTATTATATCTTAAATTTCTTCAGTATCTCACTTACATTTTTACATTTTCTGATAGAAAACATTACAGTCTCCATTTTTGCTTAGTTTAATATCGATCGGTTTTAATTTTCTGTTATAAAAATATAAATAAAGTTCAATTTGTCGATTTAACCCGCTTTTTTGATAGAAACGCCGAACTACAGGCTTCAATTCGAAATAAATTTGCACCAATCCTTTTGAATTCACTTCATCTATTATCAGAATAGAACCCTATTAAAACTCAACAAAATTGGATAACTAGAAGTAACGAAATTTGCAGTTTATTTAAACAAATATTCATATTTTGACATGAAATTTTTTTACAAATAGAGTAGTTGCTATTTATAATTTATTAATAGTAGTAGGCGCTATTTCTTCATATGTCACTTCAAATTCCATAATTATTATATTGTGTTAATTATTATATATAAATACATGTACATTGTACATCGATACGTGCTGTATTTTTATTCAAAGCCAATCAATCTTTTTAATCAAGATAAAATCTGGTAAGTTTGCATTTTTAAAACAAATATATTATATACGTCATATAACCTATAAACGTTACATTGTTGTTTCATTTTAAATGCTAGACATCAGGTGAACACAGCTGTTATCGCTGCAATATGTGGATGTATTTATCTTTTTAATTATTATTAGATATTAATTAATTTATTTACTTTATACATTTTACAAAAAAAATATGTTATATAAAAATTGTAAATTAAAATGATTGTTGTTTTATTACAATACATCCTAAATTTAAATAAAAAAAGGTAATAATCGATTGATATCAAGATTCATTGTTGATTTTCTAAAAAATCTTAATGAGTGATAAACTTCATATTATATATTTATATAATATTAATTACCTCCAATCTTTTTTTCAAACATCCTTTTAAGTTTCACCAATTATATTGTACCTGTACCGTATTTATTTGATATTATAAGTTAATACATTTTTTTATGTTTAAGGGGTGTGCATTTTATGGCCTAGCCATAGTATTTTAATATTTTTGGACACCACAGAGTTTGTGTATTTTGTTTCCATGGTATTGTTTAATTTATATTAATTTGAAATTATATCAAAAATGCTTGTGTTTTGTGTTTGCATTTCTTGTATTCAGTTGTGTTTTATTAAAGTAATTAAAATAGTCGTAGATAAAGTACAGTATACTACTCGCAATAATGGCTATTATAACCTCGGAATTTTTTTCTCCCTCGCCGCTACGCGGCTCGGTTCGAAAATGATTCCTCGGTAATAATAGCTATCATTATTGACTCGTGGTATAATATACTATTTGAAAGTCTGAATTTGTAATAATTAATATAAATTGATGGATAAACTGCAAACATTAAAGCCTAAAATTATATTATTACAGCTTCCAAGAGTAAAAAAATATTTTATAATAGGTTGTCGTTTACTATTCGGGATGTCCAGGGAAAACAGTAATTCTTCAGGTTTCTTTTTTCCGTGTACCTAATCATCGCAATTATCTTTGAATTTTCTTTCTTTTATATTAAAAAAAATTATTGAAAAATATTGATTCTATTTTTTTTTAATTCGAGCCTGCCCTAATCCAAGTTGTTAAGCCTTGGAATAGTAAATGTTGCATAAAATTCGATTCAATAGATTTTGTGGCAATATTATTATTATAAAATATCAGTTATCATTTTTTCTTATGTTAGCATAAATTAAATTATTTAACCTAAAATTTTAAATAGTCAATGTCCCATCAAAATCGGTTCGGTAGTTTTTATTCAAGTTGGAACAAGCACACAGAAATATCTGCCATTTTTGAAACTGGGCATACATCTGAAATCAATATAATAATAAGTTACTACAATATAAAACTTGCAGCAAGTGTTTCAATATAAATAGTATTATTATTGTTTAGTCTAATATATTTGCAAATAATTATTCATTAAATTTTCAAGGTAAAAAAACAATGACGTTGTAAAATTTAATATTGCAATCAAAATATTTAAAAATTTGACGTCAATACTTATCATTTACGGACTTTATCCTAAAACGTATATTTATGCACATTTATTTTCCATGTTTTTTTTTATTATGTTTATATAAATGTTTGGAATAGTTAATCAGTCAAGGACTGCAAAGTTCAATGTATTTATGACAGTTTACAATGATGAATATATATATTTAAATTTTAATGCATATATTATTTCAATGTCATAATATATAATAATAAAATAAGCATACTGTTGAATATTTTATCGAGGTAAATTTATAATTTAATGCTTACTAATATTTGATCAATATACAGGGCACAGGGTGATTCAGCACTGTCGTGCCAAACTTGAACAGTAGATTTAGAAAAATATTTTAAGCAAAAAACTTCCAATAAACATGTGTCCGGAAATTTTTCCTTAGGGAACTACAGGCTTCCAAAGATTTTACTAAAAATGAGTTTTAATTTAATATCTAGAGAACCCTTTGTGATAGAATTATGAAATTTAGTATTTGGTTTAATAATAATATGTGTTATCGATTACTAATATTAACCAATTGTATTTTAGGCCAGGGCTGTATGGGGCCAGTGGGCCCATCGATTTTGATCTTGTAATTGTTTGTTCCTTAATTTTTTCCTGAGTTGGTACTTTTATAAGATTATATGACACACAATACACAAAAACATACTTTGCTTGTTTATCATAGGATAACCATTTTTGAAAAATATCGATGGAAAAGAAAGCATGCAGAATTTAACTAAATAATAATGTTTGAAATTACAAAAAATAAATTTATATTCTTTTTCTATGATTAAAGGTAAGAGTAAAGTTCATTTAAATAAACCTCCTAATATGAATCCTGTAAGATCTATAGCCAGTTCTTTTACTGCTACATGAACTTTATTAACATGACTAAAAAAACAAACTAAAAATGGCTATTTGTTGATATGGATGCATTTTCGGAGGTATATTTATATTAAATTTTTGTCTTATTTGTTATCATGAAATGAGAATATACATAAATTTATTTTTTATAATTTCATGCATCCGTATTATGGTTAATTCTGCATGCTTTCTTTTCCATCGATATTTCTCAAAAACGGTTTATCCTATGATAAAACAAGCAAATTATGTTTTTGTGTATTTTGTGTCATATAATCTTATAAAAGTACCAACTCAGGAAAAAAATTAAGGAACAAACAATTACTAGATAAAAATTGATGGGCCCACTGGCCCCATACTGCCCTGGCCTAAAATATAATTGGTTAATATTAGTAATCGATAACACATATTATTACTAAATCAAATACTAAATTTCATAATTCTATCACAAAGGGTTCTCTAGATATTAAATTAAAACTCATTTTTAGTCAAATCTTTGGAGGCCTGTAGTTCCCTAAGGAAAAATTTCCGGACACATGTTTATTAAAAGTTTTTTGCTTAAAATATTATTCTCAATCTACTGTTCAAGTTTGGCACGACAGTGCTGAATCACCCGTATATGTAGGTACATTATACAAAATGTGTAGAAATAAAAAATAAAAAAAATAAAATAATATCGACTCATAAAAACAACCAAAGGCACTGTAAATTAAATTAACTTTAATATTTTTCTAATTGTAAGTCAGTTTATTTTTTTTCTTACAGTTTTTTATTGGCTTGGTACCTACTTTAAAAACTGTTGAATTTATTTATTATTTATGTAATTTTCTGTGGTTTTTTAGTCGGTTTTATTTTTTCTATTTTAAGTGGCATGTCTAAGAAGGCCAATGGTTAGATTCTGATAGAATTTCTATGTGACCACCCCAAATTATACTCTTTCAAACAATTTTTTTTACTGAATAGGTGCATATTTGTCGGAGTTATGCTCAGAAATAAAAAAAAACATTTATACAGCAAAATTGACTCTCACCCCCTTAAAAATAAATTTGAAAAAAAGTGGAATTAAACAGTTATTATCTGCATTTTCTTTCTGAAAGTTTTTGATTTTTTCCTTATCAAAAAATATAAATGTAGCAGCCAGTAAACCATTATAAATTAAGATGCTTCTATTAGTGTTGAAGCCTCTGAAGATTATTCAAACATTCCATAAGAAAATACCACTGTAATAAATATAATAAATCCAAAAGCCTATAATTAGTTACCGACAACCGCGGAAGACTTTCATGTAAAAATCATAACATATCCTTATATACTATAATACCTATATTTAAATACAGGTCTTGTAGAACGTACATAATCACACTATGTAGGTAAAACAGTGCACTGCCTCTCACAGCAGTCCTGTTACAATTACTGTACCACACAAAAACCTGATCGTCTCTTCCACGAAGCGTGGCTACATGTGGGACAACGTCGTAGTGCAGATAGTGCAAGAACGATGCAATAATCGTGCAGACAACGAAAAAACATTAGTAAAAACTAGACACACAAAAACGTACCTATTTGTATGTATGATTGTTGAGAAATATATGAAAAAATACTTTTGAAGCGTTTATGGTGATTTGTAATTGGATTTTGGTTTCTAGATGTAAGTTGTGTCTTGTTGTCCTGTCGTCTGGGAATTTCGTGGGGAGTGGTGCTAGGAAAAAATGCCGGAGTACTTTTTTTTTCGAGAAATTGGTAGATTATGTACATTATAAAACGAAGTTATATTTTTCTTCATGTTCCAAGTAAACATGAAAACTACTGCACCGATTTTAATGCGGTTTTCACCAACAGTTAGATAATTTTTCATTAATGATCTTAGCTATTACTATTTTATGAAAAGCTATGATTTAACATAAAGAGACTAAAAAAAAATTATATAAAAAAAATACTTAGTAGCAATAGAATAAAGAATTCTATAATTTACAGTTTCAATATTTTATTAATTTAGGTGCATAATTTGCGGATATTATTCTGGGTAACACCAAATCCAATGCGCTCATATTTATTATACAAAGAATTTTTTAAGTACCCTTAATACATTATTTTACCAGAAACTATTTTTGAATTAATTGTAATGATTAAAATTATTATTAAGAATTATAATACATTCGTTGTAAATCAATCGTATATGGCAATTAAATTATAAATAATAATAAAAAATAATTATTTATACTATTTTGAACTATTTTTGTGCTACATTTCAATTTGAGGGAAATGATAATTGTCTTACATATACATATAGGGAAATTTTAAATTTCAGCAGATAAGATTTTTTACAAAAATATGTCAAAATCGTAGTACCTAATTTATAAAAATAAATCAATAAGATTCTAAAAATATAGCGGATTTAGTTTCATTAATTGACTTATAAGAATGATACATTTTTGTAGTGTTCGATATTTAAAAAAAATTATAAAAAATCGATAATAATAAAATCAAGTATTTGGATCATGTTCATGTTGTTAAAAATTTCTAAAATCCATAAATAAAATTAAAATAAAAAATAAAATAACACAGCTATCAACCGCACAGGAAAAAAAAACAAGAAAGGTTGTGGTGTAGTTTTAGTCGAGATTTTTTTTTACTAAATCGTTTATTAAGTGTATATACATTATACATACGAGTTAAAGTAAACGTAAAATATCTTATAAATTATTATTAAATCGACTGAAACACTTCTACACTATTTCATCATAGTATCAATTACCTATTGATTATAACCTATGATTGTAAAAAAGTGAAAATAGTATTAAAAACCAAAAAAATCGCGTTGAAAGTTGCGCGCAAATTACTTGCATGTAGAACTAATTGATTATCAATATGAACCCGTAGGCATTGTACATAGATTTATTGCATAAAATAATAGGTTTGAGTAACCTTTTATACTAAACGATCTATAGATCTATTGCAATTATATTTTATATTAACTGGGTCATATTTAAATAGAAATATATTTAGGTAGCGCCAGTTATTGATATTGCGTCTCAAAATTGTTAGGTTTGTATTTCTATAATTATAGGTAATTATTTAACTATTATACTTTCTTATATGGCGTTTTTTTAATGAAATTATCAATTTTTACATTCTCTAAATCAATTTTATTTTCGTAATGACGAAATTTTATTTTGATCCATTTTTGTCTGGGAAGAAAAGATTGTATTTATAAAAAATCTGATAACCGGAAACTGATATTTACTCTTGAATTTGTCTAACAATAAGATAAATGTTATATCAGGTCAGTCCATAAGTTCGTGCGTATTATTATTTAAAAATTTACCAAAAAATACGCACGAACTTATGGACTGACCTAATAGATAAAATTATTATCTAATTATTATCTAATTTATGTTCAAATCATTAAAAAGTAAGGAAATAATCAATTTAAAAAATACATATTTCAAATGTTTCTTAACTCTCAGCCACGAAAATGTTTACTGAGAGCTAGTTAATAATTTTTTTTATTTGAAAAAAAAAATAATACTCTTATAAGCTGTGTTGATAGAAAAAAGAAGAAATTTAGGAAATATCCAATATTAAGATATGAAAAAAATGGCAGATATTAAAAAACGCAGAAAAGTTAGTAGGTATAGTTTCCCCTACAATATATTTAATTTTTGTTAGTTTAGTTTTTGCTAGATAAATTTTCATGTCAGTAACTTGGTCCCATCACCCATCCAAGCCCAAATTAAAATAATCTGCCGTGTGCCACAGGACTTTCTTATACATAATAATGACAGTAAACAGTGTACGTGATAAAATTATAGATAATAATATTACCTACAATTTTCAACTTGGCCATTTTTCTCTAATTCGCACTGTTTCAATGTAATTCGAAAAATTCAAAACGATGACTAAATGAAATAGAGTATACAGTGTTTATTCTCAGTATTACGTATAAGAAAGACCCATGGTACCTATGGCAAACACGTACAGTCTCTGTAATACGTATAAGAAAGTCCCATGACACTCATGGCAGATATTTCTTCTCTATTATGGACCATTTGAAATGTACTTAAAAACAAATACTTGGTAAAAAAAAAAAAAATTAAATTTGTTTTTTCGAAAAAAATGAATAGAACATAAATTATAGATAATAATATTACCTACAATTTTTAACTTGGCCATTTTTCTCTAATTCGCACTGTTTCAGTGTAATTCGAAAAATTCAAAAATCGATGTAGGTAAACATCCGTTTCCGGTTGAATGATTGTTTTCAAAAATAGGAGGTTTTCTTCCCAGGCAAAAATCAATCTTAAGTATAAAATTCCACCTTTCTACGATTTGTCGTATTTGAGTTACAGCGTCTACAGACAGACCGACCGACAGACACACAGACATCATGGCGAAAATAGTCAGAATGGATTCAGGGAAGGTCAAAATTGATAATTCCATCAAAAACCGGATTTCGAAAAAAATCGCGTTTACTATACTTACTTATACTATATGTATATTTCATATACATTGGTATAAGAAAGTAAAAAATATTTTTTGGATTCATAGTACCTAAGGTTATTCCTTCCATAATAGGTTAAAGTGGTACCTATAGTATGATAGGCATTCATGATTTTTATATAGCCTATCCTAATTGAAAGAATGCTATACAATATAAAACAAGTGTAGTCCATGATCTCGGAATGTCATTTATCCATACAAAGCAACATAGTTTCGGTATTCATCAAAAACAATATGATTATATTTGAGTCGTCCAGATGCAAAACCTGCTATCCACATATTTTAAGATTTTGAGGTTTTTGTATTTTTGGATTCTACTCGTCTTAGGCTACAAGTATTATAATAAATTGGGATGCAAACCCGGCAAAAATCTCTTAAAATTAAATTTGAAAGATTATGTCGGTTGCAGAAATTACTATATTTTTGGTGAACTAACATAAAAATTATTTTAATTAAAAATAATAAATTTTGTATCGAAATTGAGACAAGCAAAAAAACATAACAGGTTTTGCATCCAGACTCATGAAAAAGGCATAAGGATGTTTTACCTAGACGCTGCAAAAACAGTTTATTTAATTTTGCTAGAAATCTGTTCAAACACACATAGCAGGTTTTGCATATACTCATTTGATCTATAACATTATATTTACCTACCAATTCTTGCAATCTAATATAATTTTCCAATAATTTATCTTTAAATACCATTCAATCAAATATATAAATCTGTCTGTCAAAAAATGACATTTATCAAAATATAGCTGGATTACTTTTGAAAAGGAAAGATATTGCGCTCATTACACGTTACCCGCTACCTATCAATGTTACCATTGTTTGCAAAATTGTGCTCCAACGAATCATTCGGATATTTCAATAAATATCAGTTGTTTGAAATTATAAAATTAATAAATAATAAATGTTTTATAAATTTTCAACCAAATCTTATGGGAAGCACAGTATAAACATTGAAAATTACAAAAATGTTATTTCACTAAAAATGGCTGTCAAAAAATGTTAGTAACAATTTCGTATTATGGTCTAGGTAACTTCTTATGCGCCCATAAATTTTCCTAATCCAATAGATTACTCGACATATCCAAAGAAACTATACATTATTAACTTCCCAATAGGGAGTTATTGTAATTGGTCCGAAAATCGAAATCAAAAATTTTAACATATTTTCATGTTTCAAGGGCATTAGAGTATATTGACACTATTTTTAGAAAAATGTCTGTGTGTGTGTGTGTGTGTGTGTATGTACGTACGTACGTACGTACGTGTCATTTTTTTCCGGGACGAAATCTCGCGAACAAAAAATGCTATTGACTTCGTTGGGGTGCTAATCGAAGCGTCTTGACGTGAATATGATCTGAAAGAAAGGATTTTTCGAAATTCAACCCCTACAGGGGTAAAAAGGGTGTTTTTTTTCATTTTTATTTTTTTTCTTGGTCGAATTTAGTCGGAACTTAGAATAAATACTATACAATACAAATAATGAAACGTGTATTTAGTATTTATTTTTTATATGGGTCCAAACAGCCATTAAATGGATGAAAACCACCATCAAAATTTGAATTTCATACTAATAAATACATCTAATAATTCATGTTGCCTTGGAAACAACACAATTCAAAATTCAAACATTCAAACTGTCAGATTAGTTTTTCTAAAAATGTGCATTATATTATTGACATTATTAGGATATTAGAAAACTAATATTCATAATACAAAGGGTGAGTTTTATTTCTGATAAATTCCATTAAAATTTTTCATATACATATTAAAAAAAAAAAATTACAAACTATAACATAGTAATATTAATTATGGAAACAATAAGTAATCTGTATTCAAGTATTGTAAGTCATACCATGTTGGGAAGTTGATTGTGTGGACCTAAAGGATCGCACCCCACAGTTTACGTTATATAGTTTAATTTTATATCCCCGGGTAAAATTGGATCCGACAGCTAGTTTTAATTTTACTTTATATATGACACTGCACGAATTATAGTTAAAAAAATTACCCTCGAGTTTTATCACATTAACGGGAATAAAAACAATTAGTCTATATGTCGATCCCTAATCTCGACTATATTTTTAGAAAAGGATTAGTAGTTTTTGCATGACTAACTCTTTTTTGCTTGAAACTGAGTTTTATAATATAAGTAGTTATGCAGATAAACACGTATTAAAATAAAAATGAGACTAACACTCCTTCCTGTAGGGGTAGAATTTTGGAAACACATTCTTAGTAGGTGCTTTCATCAAAAAATAGACTCCCATAAAATTTCTTGATTCTAGGTTTAGAGTTATGAGCTGTGCGTTGATTTATTATGGAGATTTACACTCCTTTCTACGCAACTGTTAATTTTATTTCTATTTGATCTAAATTTTCATGATTTATAGTTGAGTAAATATGCGTAAATTTAAAAATTAAACATTCGTATGTGTTTGTTTATATTTGTAATTGTTAAAGTATTTAGATTTTTAAGTAGAGGACAAATTCTTTCATATTTTTAGATTAGAGGTACTATACATATGGAACTTGCTAAAATTTGAATACACGTATTTTGTTTTGAAACATATTTAAAACTCTAACCAAATACGGACCTGCATTGACACATACATACATACGTACATCTGTGGCCTGGAGGTGTTGTCTGCAATACTTTTCTTGTCCTGGACACGTAATTGATTCGTAAAACAAGACGCGGCAGCTCCGGGCGCATTCATTCTCCGTGTCACCGCCAGAGTGCACCACCTTGACGAAAACATATTTCAAAAGTAATTCCATTTTGTTACTCTGTGCATACACACAGGTAGCATCTTGTTTGTGTGTGTGTGTGTGAGTATATATGTGTGTGTGTCGTGTTGCTTTTGTTCTGAAAATAGATTGTAGAGAGATGTAGAATAACGGTTTTATAAGTTATTGTTTTTTTTAGTTGCTTAGAAGGTAAAGTGGATAACTCTATTCTTTGTTGTTTTTACAATTATGATATCTGAATATTCAACTCAAGGTTCTTTTGTAAAAAAATCAATGAGGTTAGTTACAGTCTTTAATAAACGAGCGGTAAGAGGGGCTCGCTTATGATAAAGCATCCAGTTCAAATAAGAAATGAAGTATAAATTGATGTAAGATAAGGGTAGAAAACTTGCACAGTCTTCATGAGTCTTCATGAGCGCTCCGCGCTTTTATTGGTTTTAGTCATAAAAACATGAAATTTTTGTGAAAGCTGAAAAATATTTTTCTACTTTTTAGTGCATTTTTAATAAAAGCTTGTATTAAATTTGTTTTATATAGTTTTATTAGTTTTTACTTTTTTTCTTTAAAAAAACGTCTTCTACTTAAAATTACGTCGATATACAATAAAAATAAGTGCTACATCATATAAATTAATACAAAAATACGAAACCTTATGTAAGAAAGAGGAGGGAGGGGCCAAAATCTTATGAGCCCTTTCAACTGAGAGTAGATGGCCGAAAATTTTAAAAATCATCCCTACATAGTTAATGGACGTTCCTATATATAGAACTTACATAGAAAGGCAAAATTAATCCTAAAAAGAAAAAAAACTTTTACTTGGAAACAATTTCATTGAATGTTTTTTTTTCAATCTAATTTCAAGGAAAGTCTGTTTGATTATGAACTTGAAAGACTTTCCTCCAGAGCCACCTACGCAGTGCAAATTCAATTGTGTACAAGTAAGTCATCAACGCAGGTTTGCGCAAATGTATTGTTCACCTTCCAAGAATAATTTGTTGTGATGTATCTTGTTACATTTAATAAAATATCTCTCTCGAGTGTAGGCTTTCTTAAAGTGTGTTTTGAAAGTATTCTATTCAAGGATTAAATGTCAGTTGTATTTATTTATAGATTTTTAAAAGTATTTTATTTTTAACCATTCTGAAAATTAACATTCAATTTGTTGAAAATAAAGAAACATATATAAAAAGAGACAAACGTGTGTCGCAAATTAATGACGTAAAATTACGTATATTTTTTTATGCTTGATATTGTAATTAATTGTAAGTGTTGAAACATGGAGGGTTAAAATTTTGAACTATACATGCGTTTTTCTCTATCTCGGCTCCTATATGAGATAGACGGTAAATTTTTTCTCCTAGAATCGATATACTCCTGAAGGATTTTTTAAGAGACGAAAATATTGAAAGTCGCGTCGTACTAAGTCCTATGAAAATTAGTTAATGTTTTGTATGTTAATGTATTTAAGAGTTAAAACTCATTTTATTTAAATGGATTATGGTATAATAATTATTTATTGGCGTGTTATTTTTTGCTCTAAGATTATTAGTTATAAGCTTTCAAAAGGTGACATATTTCCATTGCATTCGTGCTCCCAAAGTTACCTTCTCGTACCATCGGAGAAGATATAGGTAAATGTTAAAATGGATAATGTATTTTAAGAAAAAATTCAAAATTTTGGTTTCTTTTATACAAATCCTACCCCTACAAAATATGTAAGATTTACTCCACAAGAACTTTTTTTAATTATTAATAATTAATTATGTGGTTTCATCGCGGAAGAAGAGAGGTATATCACTTTTTGGTGTGTTTTTTTTAATTGATATACCGGGTGTCCCAGATAACTTTTCCAGCATGGAGATCTCAGTATCTATAAGAGATACAGGTTTGGTTAAATGAGATGAATTATTTGTAAGAAAGGGGTGAGTATTACTACACAAAAAAATATTCATAATTCTATGTGGTTTAGGCGGTGTATCCAAAAAACTGAAAATTCGGAATTTCTTTAAATGGCTATAACTTTTTTATCAAAGTAGATAGGTACTTTTTGTAGACGGTTTCTCAAAGATAGATCTCTTGTATAGAATCGATTGATGTATTTAGATTTTTTATATCACTGTTAGTTTCCGAGTTATGAGCCCTAACTTTAGTTTTTCTTATGGGCCACTGAGTTGGCTATGGCATATTTGAACGTGTTTTTACTCTACTTTACAACGATATGCCGCATGCCATACTTATTGTCAAAAAAAATTATAATGTATTTTTTTTAAAAGTTAATTGTATTCAAATAGTCATTTGTTATTTTGATTGTTGTTATTATGATTTTTGTTTACAATTTTTGTTTTTCATGGCTCACTTAAATGTTTGTAATAAAATACTTAATAAATATCAATGGTATTTATAGTACATCGACTTATTTTCGATAATAAGTATGGCATGTGACATATCGTTGTAAAGTAGAGTAAAAAACACGTTTAAATATGCCATAACCAACTTAGTGGCCCATAAGAAAAACGAAAATTAGGGCTCATAACTCGGAAACTAACAGTGATATAAAAAATCTAAATACATCAATCGATTCTATACAAAAAAGTGCTTTGAGAAACCGTCTACAAAAAGTACCTATCTACTTTGATAAAAAAGTTATAGCCATTTAAAGAAATTCCGAATTTTCAGTTTTTTGAGTATACCGCTTAAACCACATAGAATTATGAATATTTTTTTTGTAGTAATACTCACCCCTTTCTTACAAATAATTCATCTCATTTAACCAAACCTGTATCTTTTATAGATACTGAGATCCCCATGCTGGAAAAGTTATCTGGGACACCCGGTATATCGGAAAAATATAAATATTAAAACAAAAAATACCAGTAAATTTTCAATTTCTGTTTTTACCAAATATCATTTAATTTTCTATTAGTCAGCAAACTTTAATTTTTCTCTCATTACGTATCTTCTTAAAAGGATATGCTCTAGTTTAAATGAAACGATACCTTCGAATGACGCCAAAAGACTTTGTCTAATTAATTTTTTAAACTCTTTTACGTAGATAATAAAAAATTATAGTTTAAAAAAACACACGATTTTCAACAATCTTAAATTTTATGGGATTTTTATTAGCCATTAAGTAGTCCCTATGATCATCTCCATTATCATACAAGCTCAATAGTACCATAATATTGTATTGTCATCAGAATTGTATAAGTTTGCAAAATTTCAAATCGATACGACAATTAGAAGTAGTTGTAAAATTTGCCTACATTGTGACTGATCAAACTAATAAAAGCGCGTTAAAAACTAGATATACCTATGTATGCACCATTTTTCTTGCTTTATTATCCTACAGCGACTGAATTTCAATTCACGCAGTACCATTTTTACTGCAATTATAGAGTTTTGAATAAAGCATATTATTATATTTTCCTAGAAATATGTTCATCCTACATTTATTATGAGGAATTTAATTACCAACAGTTAAAGACAATATTATCGAGTACAGTGTTCACGTAAAATACACGTATTACAAAGTTTATCGTAAGTATGTATTTTGAACACAAAAACCCACCAGCCGAATACTTCAAATTGTTAAACTTTAATATTAAACAAAAAGTTGTATGTTTCAACTACAATGGCTCTGCTTTTTTACTTTGATATTATTATTTTATGAGCTGTAACTGAATTTATGTACTTATACTCGCATTCGACAGGGGAGAAGATCGTTTATGTGTAAACAAAATTATATATGTTGATAATCAATAACAATTGAATAGATACCAAACTGCGTGAGTTAATATTTTGTAAATTTAAAACAAAAACTATAAAAATAATAAATGAAAAATTTTAAATTAGCATTACTGTGGTATCGTAGTTACATTAGAGCCCCTGGTTATTTTTTTTAATGTGGAGTCCTATAATAAAAAAGGTTAGCAGCTGGATACCTGTCGCGACTCCCTAAAACTCTTGTAAACATTAAATATGACATACATACAATTTTGTGTAATTTTGTTCAGGGTGGCCAGTATTTCTCTGGAACAAATTTCCCTGACTTCCCGGTTTTGCAGGAGAATTTTTACGTTTTTCCCTGTTTTTTATTTAAAATTTAGATAAAAAAACTAAAAAATGTCACGTTTGTTTTTTAAATTTTAATAGATAACTGTTTAGATATTTGCGAGAATTTGTGTGGTTTTTGTATTTTTATTATAAAAATTCCCTGACTTTTCCCGGTTTTCAAGAAACTGGCCACCCTGTTTTTTTTTATAAATGGCACAAACTTTTGGTCCACTGTGCGCTGATCCTTTAATTACGAGTATATTTTTCACTGGCTCTCCAAATAAATAAATAATAAAGAAAATAAATAAATAACTGAAGAAAAAATAACAGTGGAGCCAACACTGCCACGTAGTTGCCCGATATTAATCTGAATGAAAGAAAACATATTTGTGATAAATATACTTCCGTTGAGGCAACTATGAGAACAACATTTGGTTCCATTGAGCTAACTACGCCCACATAGTTGTACTAAATACAATAAATACTTGAATAAACGAAATAATCGTTGATTCTATACAAATTACGCTGTACGAAATATTTTGTACAATTGAATTAAAAGTTCTCAATATATTGGTCTAAACAACACTGAATTGAATTAAAGGAAAAACTTATTTGAAGAGTGTTGTAAGTTAACTCTCACTAACATCGTATTTTCACATTGTAATGGTATATAAACACCAAGTTGGGTATAATTACATAGTAAGTAAGTTTATGTATATGTATTACACACACATAATGTATCTCTTTATCTATCCATTGTTACTTTACCAGATGGCGCTAAATGAACAAGGTACCCCCCCCCCCAAGTGTTTAATAAAATTATGTGTTTAGTTGAGGGTTTATAATATATGTTTGTTGGTTTGTTAGTTAAATTAAACAATGAAATATCGCGCGACATATTTGGAGGGGGGTGGTACCCCCCCTGGGCTACTGAAGCGGGATCGTTTATTCAAATATAAGAATGAATTGATACAAAATCCATAGCCCATTGAACTAAACAAAGAAAACTGTAAATCCAATTATATTACATAGTTAATTTAAATATATTTTCTTATAGTACAGGCAATGAATGGAATAATTGCCCTGTTCTTGGAACAAATTAGGAGTGCGATGAAATTTGGTACCAATGTAGTATACATTAAAGTACGTCTGTACACAAAAGTCCCCATCTATAGGCCTTGTGGAAAAATTTTTAGGGCCGTTTGAAGTTTTTTTTTGTTATTCTTGAATAACTTCAAGACAAATAAAGATACGGAGGCGTGCCGTGTATCAAAATTTTCAAAAATGTTTGCATTTCAACAATATTTCAAAATTTATTCCGATGTGTGCACCTAATTTGCTGAAAAGTTGCCGTGAATCCAAAAATGAGGCGCGTTTAATAAAAAAAATATGTTTAAATGGATTTTTGAGCTCCTAAAACTGATAATAGAAATAAATGACCTGTATGAAAGTTATAGAGAATAAAATTTTACATATTTTTATGTAAACTGCAATATTCAAAGTGTGAATATTTATTAGATATTTCTTTTTTTAGGTAGTCGAAAAAACAAAATTAATTTAAAAAATCATATAAATAGTATGCTATGAAAATTAGTATTACATTGAAAATAACACGATATTATAGAAAATTAGTGAAAATAAAGGTAAATTATAATTCCAATACTTCCATAAGACTTTAAATAACATATTATGATTACAATGTACTGAGTACTACTGAGGTGTACATTGTAGCCCCTCGATTGAATATTATTGTATGATTTAATAGTTTTAAATATGAATCTTCAAGATATTTGATTTTATCTTTAAAATACGGATATTAGAGTAGAACAAAATCAGAGTGCCGTAAAAATGTGCATATATGTAGTACTTATATTACTTTACATGTGTGAAAGTCCTCACGAATTAGTTATGTCGAAAAAAAATTATAGCGATTTTAATGACGATTTGTTAAATTACAATATATCATAATGTAACTTATTATTACCCGTTTTTTATCTGAATATTTACATATTATGTATCTCTGTATAACATACACATTATGAACACTTAATTATGATTATTTAGATATAAATTTTTCTTTTTTAAATCAAACGATTTTCAAGAAATACATTTATTTGTTTAATTCGATTGTATAAAAATATATCATATCATGTATTTTGTACCTGTTTGTAGATATGCTTATAACTTTTCTTTCCGGGTATCAATAATTGGGGACTTTCATACAGACGTGGGAGATACATTAGTGAGTGCAACTGAAAAAGTTCTCAAACATTGGAGCCATATGAAAAAAGTTACAGTAGTTTTATAACTACATTGTGGTAAATTATGATCTATATAACTTATTTACAGTAAATTTATTTAGATATAGGACATAGGTGATTCTACCAAAAAACTGGGACTAAATTTGATTTCTATTTGACTAATGTATCGTTCATATTGAATGCAGTAATCATTTTTTTTCTATCGTGACTCTCCATAAAACATTCTTTAGTTAAAAAATATATAAATAAATAAATATATTTCATATAGATAGAAGTGACCAATTCCAAAAAATTCTCATCGAGAATCCATACAATATGCTATTCATTCTTAATTATGTTTATGATACTTTCGAATATTTAAAAAAGGAATAGGTATATTATACCTCTTATGTATAAAAGTCTCAAAATTCTGAACAAACAGTAAAATAATTTATTTTTAAAAACTAAAGAATGTTTTATGGAGAGTCCCGATGGAAATTAAAAAAAAAGATTTGTTCTTTCAATATGAACGATACAATAGTCAAATAGGAATAAAAATCAGTTCTATTTTTTTGGTAGAATCACCTATATAAATAAATTTACTGTAAATAAGTCATATAGATCATAATTTACCACAATGTAGTTATAAAACAACTGTAACATTTTTCCTATGGCTCCAATGTTTGAGGACTTTTTCAGATGCACTCACTAATGTATCTCCCATGTCTGTATGAAAGTCCCCATTTATTGATACCCCGAAAGAAAAGTTATAAGCATATCTACAAACAGGTACAAAATACATGATATGATATATTTTTATATAATCGAATTAAACAAATAAATGTATTTCTTGAAAATCGTTTGATTTAAAAAAAAAAATTTATATCTAAATAATCATAATTTAAGTGTTCATAATGTGTATGTTATACAGAGATACATAGTATGTAAATATTCAGATAAAAAACGGGTAATAATAAGTTACATTATGATATATTGTAATTTAACAAATCGTCATTAAAATCGCTATAATTTTTTTTCCACATACCCAATTCGTGAGGACTTTCACACATGTAAAGTAATATAAGTACTACATATATGCACATTTTTACGGCACTCTGATTTTGTTCTACTCTAATATCCGTATTTTAAAGATAAAATCAAATATCTTGAAGATTCATATTTAAAACTATTAAATCATACAATAATATTCAATCGAGGGGCTACAATGTACACCTCAGTAGTACTCAGTACATTGTAATCATAATATGTTATTTAAAGTCTTATGGAAGTATTGGAATTATAATTTACCTTTATTTTCACTAATTTTCTATAATATCGTGTTATTTTCAATGTAATACTAATTTTCATAGCATACTATTTATACGATTTTTAAAATTAATTTTGTTTTTTCGACTACCTAAAAATATCTAATAAATATTCACACTTTGAATATTGCAGTTTACATAAAAATATGTAAAATTTTATTCTCTATAACTTTCATACAGGTCATTTATTTCTATTATCAGTTTTAGGAGCTCAAAAATCCATTTAAACATATTTTTTTTATTAAACGCGCCTCATTTTTGGATTCACGGCAACTTTTCAGCAATTTAGGTGCACACATCGGAATAAATTTTGAAATATTGTTGAAATGCAAACATTTTTGAAAATTTTGATACACGGCACGCCTCCGTATCTTTATTTGTCTTGAAGTTATTCAAGAATAACAAAAAAAAACTTCAAACGGCTCTAAAAATTTTTCCACACGGCCTATAGATGGGGACTTTTGTGTACAGACGTACTTTAATGTATACTACATTGGTACCAAATTTCATCGCACTCCTAATTTGTTCTTTTTCATTCCATTCATTGCCTGTACTATTAATACAACAATATATATTGTTTGTTCAACCGACAAATAATTTCAACCATAAATATCAGTTACTTAGACTAAATGAACATTATTTACTTCAACTACATATTGTAGTTGCCTGAACGAATTTTTTCAACGGCGCAGCGTTGTTGACGCAACAACGGCGCGTCACTCGCCGCATCCACAAACGTACCGTTGTTGACTCAACTACGTTTTCTTTAGGTGTACTATACTTTTTTTTCAGTGTATAGATAGAGCATATATTACTATGTTAGGTATTAAAAAGAATTTACTTTAGAGTCAAAATTAATCTAATGCTATTTGCGAGCTATCAAATTGTTAATAATTTGCTTGGGATTTTAGAGCAGTTGTAGTAAATGATTAATAATATAAATGGTATGTATTTTATGAGGTACACACATTACCACTGCTATCAGATCATTCATTCTATTTAACAAGCATGTGCCAAGGTCATTTATACCGGGTGTCCCAGATAACTTTTCCAGCATGGGGATCTCAGTATCTATAAGAGATACAGGTTTGGTTAAATGAGATGAATTATTTGTATGAAAAGGGTGAGTATTATTACACAAAAAAATATTTATAATTCTATGTGGTTTAGGCGGTACACCCAAAAAACTGAAAACTCGGAATTTATTTAAATGGCTATAACTTTTTTGTTAAAATAGATAGGTACTTTTTGTTTGCGGTTTCTTAAGGCACTTTTTTGTGTAGAATTGATTGGTGTATTTAGAATTTTTATATCACTTTAAGTTTCCGAGTTACAAGCTCTAACTTTAGTTTTTCTTATGGGCCACTTAGTTGAATATATCATATTTGAACGTGTTTTTTACTCTACTTTACAACGATATGTCACTTGCCATATTTATTATCGAAAAAAAGTCGAAATACTAAATATCAGTGATATTTATGAAGTATTTTATTATAAACTTTTAAGTGAGCTATGAAAAACAAAAATTGTAAACAAAAATCACAATAACAACAATCAAAATAACAAATGAATATTTGAAACAATGAACTATTTGAAAAAATATATTATAATTTTTTTTTCGATAATAAATATGGCAAGTGACACATCGTTGTAAAATAAAGTAAAAAACACGTTCAAATATGCCATAGCCAACTTAGCGGCCCATAAGAAAAACTGAAGTTAGGGCTTGTATCTCGGAAACTAAAAGTGATATAAAAATTCTAAATACACCAATCAATTCTACACAAAAAAGTGCTTTAAGAAACCGCAAACAAAAAGTACCTATCGATTTTAACAAAAAAGTTATAGCCATTTAAAGAAATTCCGAATTTTGAGTTTTTTGGCTATACCGCCTAAACCACATAGAATTATGAATATTTTTTTATGTAATAATACTCACCCCTTTCATACAAATAATTCATCTCATTTAACCAAACCTGTATCTCTTATAGATACTGAGATCCCCATGCTGGAAAAGTTATCTGGGACACCCGGTATAATTCATACCATTGATTAGAACTATCAGTGGGTCGTCATTTTTATATAATACCCCGCAGATAGCGTTAGCTTACCTTTTGCTCTAAAAGAATCTTTGTAATACCTGACATTAAAATCGCTTATTGACGACACTATAGGTTAGATATGATTGACTTCTTCATGAAGTCCTCAAGCTATAATAAATATAAAATGAATATTACGCGGGCGAAGCCGCGGTCAGGTTACATAAAATTCAGTTATCATTCAAAGACAGAACGTAATTATTTTATGAATGCTAAAATTCAATCTTTATCTGTTATCATAAAAAAAACTAGTAACGAGGCCTGATTTAGACGCATTATTCTAACATTTAGACGATAACCTTTATGGGGTTAATGTGTGACCGATTTCTAACAGTTTCTATTTCTGTACATCGGTTCATATGTTAATATAAACATAAATATTAGGGTTTTTTGTGAATATTGCAAGAACTTTCAATGTTTATATTATAGTTATTAGCTTATGAAATATTTGTTTATATTTACATCATTAGTGAAATTAATAAGTACATAAATGCCAGAAATTATCTACAGGTTATAAATACCATGCATATCATATTGTTAATAAGTTTTAGAAATTAAAAGTATCACGTTTGATATGCTTTTTCTTATTTTTTTTTTTTGAGGAGGGGGTGTATGTAGATCATAAGTCCCATTTTTTTGTATCAATTGATGTTTTGATGATCCATATGACCCCCCCAAATTTATTGTATTATTTAATTTGCTTTAATTTTATTTAAAAAATTAAATTGAGGGGGGGGACGAATATTTCCAAAACTCCTTATTCGATTAGCACCAAAATCAATAGATCTGGAGTACTCTCTGAGACAAATTTTTTTTTAAATAACTCAAGTCGGTGCATTTTTACAGCTGTTATCGTGAACAAAAAAAAAATCTACATCCAGACACACACACACACAGCCTTACGCACAGCCGCCATGCAGAAAATAACTTTTCTTTACGTTTTGTAGTTACCTAGTATAATCAGAATCTGTTATTATCTCGGACACCATTTTTCGACGATATTATAATACTTCCATTTCTTCGAACATGGAAGTAAAACATATCCAATCCATACTAATATTATAAACGCGAAAGTGTGTTTATCTTTCTCTCTCTCTCTCTGTTTGTCTGCTTGTATCCCGAAAAATTTATTTATTTGTTTATTTTCAAAAAAAAAAATTTAATTTATACATAAACTAATATTATTAAGAGAAAAAGTTTTGGAGTTTGTTTGTTAATATTCAAAAGAGCTGAACCGATTTGTATGAAACACAACCGTGTTCCTAATTATCTCTATATAAAACATCATACCGTCATGTCGTAGGAGTAAGCAGTAAAAAAATGTGACATGTCAGTCAAATTTTTCTTCAGATTACATACAAAGAAAATATAAGAAATCTATCAAAGCTGTGTATAGAAGAAGAGATAAAACAAGACTTCTTTCACAGTACTTAAACCAATTTGAGTAGAGCATAAGTAAAATCGACAGAATAATCGACTTGCATTCCACAAAAGTTAGTTCCTCGTTTAAAACTTGACACGAGGTCATGCAAATGAAGATATCTGCAAGTCCCAAGAGTTACAAGAAACACGGGGACCAATTATCTCACCTAACCTTCGCCATACATCACCTCTGTTCGTACCAAAAACTGATGATCTAAGTCACTTGGTGATGAAGTAGCGAACGCAGCCAACTAGAAACGAAATAATTTGTTAAATGTGCAAGAAAATCCCGTGGGGCATATTCTCAGCAAAGATAAAATCGAATAGACATAAATGTAGTTATTGGTAGTATACGAATCTCTGTGTAATCGGTTTCAGATAATTTCTTTAATGTCTAGTCTAACTTAATTGTTAATATATTTTTACTTTTTTTATTGCTATTAAATATATGATATACATGTAGAATATAAATAATACATAAATAATAATAGTCCATTCTGATTATTTTCGTCATGATGTATGTGTATCGGTCTGTAGATGCTGTTACTCAAAAACGACAAATCCTAAAGGAGTGACATTTTATATATATGATTAATTTTTCTTTAAGAAAAACATATTACAACCAGAAAATGATGTTTACTCTTGTCAAAATTTGAATTTTTCGAATTATTTTTGAAATAGTGTGAATTAGAAAATATGCTTTATGTAAAAACTGTATCGAATATTAGTATGCGTTACTCAGATTTTTTTTAAAATATCGTAAATGAGTGGTACCATTGGCAGCTTCTTTTTTTTTGAAACTTGATCTTTTACTATTGGTTTTAAAATTCGTTTTCGAGTTTAACCATAAATAAAAGTTCGTACAAAATTATTAACAATATGAGAAAATATGAAACTTAAATGTTTTACAACTTTATTTTCATTTTGACATTTGATTATTTTTAATATCTATAACTAAATATTGAACTTTAAAAAATTAACAATGATTTCTTGGAGTAGAAAAATTGTAAATTATCAAAAATTAATGTCACAAATCATTAATTATAATTTTCTGTCTAATACACGAAATACAGGGTTGATCAGACATTCCGTTCATTATATATGTTACGGTCAATGTAAATAATTTGGCATTATTTATAATACCCGGGCAGTTTAAAAAGTGCCCAAAGGGATGTGACTAAATGATAAATTATACAGAAAATATTACATTGCCCGGGCATTATGAATAATGCTGGATGTCGAGTGGGCAACTTGCGAATATTTTTATTCATATTTCTTTACATAGGTGCATTGATTCGCACGTTCTACGGAGCCCTGACTTTGAGAGTGTCCGGGCTTCCCATGTACCATCTTTAACTCGGACCACATGCTACATATTCGTAGTTCGTTAATAGTATTGTTAACAAATTCTTTCCCATTATCACTTTGTAAAATAGTGGGCACACCAAAAATGGTAAAAATATCCAAAAGCACTTCTTCTGCTCTTTTGCTTTTAAGAGGTCGAAGTTGAATAAATTTTGTTAAATGATCTTGGTATACAAGTATGAATTTATATTGATCATCAGCTTGCGACTGCATGTCATCTTGAGTTCATATTTTTACTTAGTATCGGTCTAACAACTAAACCTTTCTTTGGTACACTGTGTTTTTTTCGCAGGTCATATATAAATTTAGATAGGTTACAATCATTTCTCTTGTGATGTTTTTATACTTTGAATTTATCTCTTTTTCCATACGGTTTCGACCACCGTGCCCAATTGCAACATGTGCATCATGTAAAAGTTGAAATATCTCCTCCCGATGTATGTAAGATCTAATCTGCCCTTTACCTTCCTCTACAGGAACTATCAACTTTTCCTTCTCTCCAATAGTCATTACGTCAAACCTGCGTAAACGCTGATAATCATCGTGTTTTTTATTTACCACTTTGATTTTTGATGTTAATAGAAAAGGTTAAACCTTTTCTATTAACTCCAAGTATTGTGGTTTTGTGCGAATTTGTGTATTCTGGCCTTTTGATAAACATAATTCATTCAGCCGTTCGTTGAAACAATGCTTCATATCACTTATATCAGTTAACAACTGTTCATGCATTTTATTTTTTAGAAAAAGCACTGACACTTAGTAAACAAAAACCCAAAAATCGCCCGTAATCTATGATACGTTAATGTATGCTGATTGGTCAGTGAGAATCACACCATAATTGTTGTCAATTAATTAAAGTCACCAGAGAAATAATAGCAGTATTTATAATGACCGGGCAATGTAATAAATTATCCTAGATTGTCGTAGACAAATACAAAATTATTAAATTGCCCAATTTCATTGGACATTATTTATAAAGACCAAGCATTATGAAAAATGCCCTGAATAATCAAATTGACCGTAACATATGTTATATGTTTACAAAATCTTTATTTGACGGGATACCTTATCTAAGAGAAACACTCTTATATCATAGAAATTATCTAATTCTTTATATCCCAATTAACAAAAAAAATGCAGATTGCTATAATGTAGACATTTTTGTCATCGCTTCTAAATGGTATGGATGAAGTTTAAAAAAAATGTATTTTGCAGTTCTTCGTATTATTGTTAAGACCTAAAAGCAAATATTTGTAGATTTCCGAATTAATATTGAAATCTCTGTAGTATTTAAATTATTATAAACCCTGTATATAATAAATACATGAATGGTTTAGTGTTTATAAATAATTAATATAAATAAACAAACATGAATGATTGTAAACATAAATCACATAAGTTTATTTATGTAGGTACATTATACAATTATACATACATATATAAATACATACATACATACATTCATAATATTTGCAAACTTCTTGTACATAAGTAAATAATTATCAATTTCTAAACAGATGTTCCGGTATTGCACATTGTGTTCTACTCTCGGCCGATTTTTTTAAATATAATAAATGTTCATTGATAAAATGAGCATTATTTCTCAAATTTCTTTTAAAAACTCATTAAAAAGTATACATTTTCTAAAAGATCACATAACAATCTCCATATTTACTTAATTTCATATCGATAAGTGTATTTTTTCTGTTATAAAAATATAAACAAAATTCATTTTATTGATTGTTTTTGGTCGATGGAACCCATTACAGGTTGGAATAATAATTCGATAAATATTATTTTTAATTACTCTATTATCAATATAGACTCCTATTTAAACTCAGTCAAATTGTTTAACTAGAAGTAGAAAAATTTACAGTTTATTTTAAAAAATTTGTCGAACTTTACAAAATGATAAATTGATAATTAGTGGCGACTTTTTAAAATTTCCAATGAATGCAACGATATAAGACATTTGTTGTATTATTGTCAACTTTATTACAAAAATATGATTTTTTTCAATTTACAAATATTAAAATATTTATGTAGATCTTTAATTAAGATAAAATTATATAACCGATTTTAACCAACTTTTATGTTTACTTTATCTATGTTAATTTGTAAGTATTGCAATTTGTATTTTTTATACTAAGTACCGTACTTAAGTGGTATTAAGTTGGCAATCTTATTATTCGTAAATGGGGTGTGCATTTTATGACCTAGCAGTGCTTAGACTATAAAAACAATTGTTTCTATACAAAATTTTAACTTGTTTTTTTTTTTTGCCATTTATCAACAATCAACAGCTTTTAAATAACAAAACACAAACACGATGTTTTGACAAAATGGTGACACATGTTTTTGATTTCATTAATGATATTATTTGTAAATTTTTTCAACAATAACTCATGAGAAAGCTTATTTTTCTGAAGAAACATATATATTAAAGGTTATCTCTAACGATAAAAATCTAGCACTAGATATAGAAATAATTAGCGATGCACGAATGCATCTTGAGTATGCAATTAACACGTGTGTGCATTGCTTTGTTCCAGTATTTAGTTTCTGAAGCGCAGAACTTAACCAGTTATCTTTTTACAAAGCTTTTATTAACATGACCTGTAACTAACATTGTAAGAAAATTTTACAACTTAGGTACTTTTCACCAACTTCTAACTGTCGTAACGATTTGAAATTTTGTACAAGTGTATTGTACAATATTATATCTAATATTGTTCTAAATTTCTAAATCCAATATGGTGGACGCACCAAATGGCGGATAACCTTTTTCGTCTGTTACCATTTTTATTGCACGAGGGTGAAATCATTCTTGAATATTAGAATATTTTTTTGTTTTTATTTTATTATTCTAAGAAAATCTAATATTAAAAATCACCCCACTAATTTGGTACTCCCAACAAGTCAGTTTAGTTATTAAAATAAGCTATAAAAAACACAAAAAACATTTTATGTGCATACATTTTATTTTAATTGATACCTTACACAGTTATAAATATGTAAATATTTTAAATCTTCAAATATAACAAGTGTCCCAAAAGTCACTACAAGTTTGTTAAAATATATTTTATTTCAAATAAATGATCGAATAACTTCTATATTGTTATTATATATGTATAATATAAAATTTGTAAATTAACAAGAGTGCAGAAATACTCGTATGATGTGATAAAAAAGATTTTTTAGTAAATAATGGGAAATAACCACACTTTGAATCGGGTAAAAAGAAGACTTTTTTGGTAGTATCAAAATATTAAAACATATGAACATCTTCTTTTTCTAGTTTATCTAGAAAGGTAAAAGTATAACAAGTCGTTAAAATTTTATTAAAAATAAAAAAAGATATATTTTTTTGAAAAAATATATAATCACAAATTCTGTCTAATACACGAAATACAGGGTTGATCAGACATTCCGTTCATTATATATGTTACGGTCAATGTAAATAATTTGGCATTATTTATAATACCCGGGCAGTTTAAAAAGTGCCCAAAGGGATGTGACTAAATGATAAATTATACAGAAAATATTACATTGCCCGGGCATTATGAATAATGCTGGATGTCGAGTGGGCAACTTGCGAATATTTTTATTCATATTTCTTTACATAGGTGCATTGATTCGCACGTTCTACGGAGCCCTGACTTTGAGAGTGTCCGGGCTTCCCATGTACCATCTTTAACTCGGACCACATGCTACATATTCGTAGTTCGTTAATAGTATTGTTAACAAATTCTTTCCCATTATCACTTTGTAAAATAGTGGGCACACCAAAAATGGTAAAAATATCCAAAAGCACTTCTTCTGCTCTTTTGCTTTTAAGAGGTCGAAGTTGAATAAATTTTGTTAAATGATCTTGGTATACAAGTATGAATTTATATTGATCATCAGCTTGCGACTGCATGTCATCTTGAGTTCATATTTTTACTTAGTATCGGTCTAACAACTAAACCTTTCTTTGGTACACTGTGTTTTTTTCGCAGGTCATATATAAATTTAGATAGGTTACAATCATTTCTCTTGTGATGTTTTTATACTTTGAATTTATCTCTTTTTCCATACGGTTTCGACCACCGTGCCCAATTGCAACATGTGCATCATGTAAAAGTTGAAATATCTCCTCCCGATGTATGTAAGATCTAATCTGCCCTTTACCTTCCTCTACAGGAACTATCAACTTTTCCTTCTCTCCAATAGTCATTACGTCAAACCTGCGTAAACGCTGATAATCATCGTGTTTTTTATTTACCACTTTGATTTTTGATGTTAATAGAAAAGGTTAAACCTTTTCTATTAACTCCAAGTATTGTGGTTTTGTGCGAATTTGTGTATTCTGGCCTTTTGATAAACATAATTCATTCAGCCGTTCGTTGAAACAATGCTTCATATCACTTATATCAGTTAACAACTGTTCATGCATTTTATTTTTTAGAAAAAGCACTGACACTTAGTAAACAAAAACCCAAAAATCGCCCGTAATCTATGATACGTTAATGTATGCTGATTGGTCAGTGAGAATCACACCATAATTGTGTATACTTTTCACCAACTTCTAACTGTCGTAACGATTTGAAATTTTGTACAAGTGTATTGTACAATATTATATCTAATATTGTTCTAAATTTCTAAATCCAATATGGTGGACGCACCAAATGGCGGATAACCTTTTTCGTCTGTTACCATTTTTATTGCACGAGGGTGAAATCATTCTTGAATATTAGAATATTTTTTTGTTTTTATTTTATTATTCTAAGAAAATCTAATATTAAAAATCACCCCACTAATTTGGTACTCCCAACAAGTCAGTTTAGTTATTAAAATAAGCTATAAAAAACACAAAAAACATTTTATGTGCATACATTTTATTTTAATTGATACCTTACACAGTTATAAATATGTAAATATTTTAAATCTTCAAATATAACAAGTGTCCCAAAAGTCACTACAAGTTTGTTAAAATATATTTTATTTCAAATAAATGATCGAATAACTTCTATATTGTTATTATATATGTATAATATAAAATTTGTAAATTAACAAGAGTGCAGAAATACTCGTATGATGTGATAAAAAAGATTTTTTAGTAAATAATGGGAAATAACCACACTTTGAATCGGGTAAAAAGAAGACTTTTTTGGTAGTATCAAAATATTAAAACATATGAACATCTTCTTTTTCTAGTTTATCTAGAAAGGTAAAAGTATAACAAGTCGTTAAAATTTTATTAAAAATAAAAAAAGATATATTTTTTTGAAAAAATATATAATCACAAATATGTCGCCGATATACATAAATATATTTATCTAGTTAATTTCAACAATAACATTTGTCTACGTATAAATATCAGTTTAATAACAATAATATATAAAATAAATAACATTATAATAACAATAATATATAGTATATATTTACTATTACAACGGAATAATTATGACATCGATGGAATCGAAAGTAAATATTATGATATTACGTATTATTAATATACACATACATATGTATACAGACGTTCCCCAAAAAAATAGAACACAAAATTATTCAATAAAAAAAAATCTGGATGGACATATATTTTTATAAAATGTTTTTCATATGAACGGCATTTTGTTTTGTCAGTCTTAGACATTCGACTCCAGTTTGTAGTCCATGTTTCTTTTACGAAAAATTTCGGGGTACATGTTCAAGTAATGTTTTTTCTCAATTTACTGCTAAGGTTTGGCCCGCCAGTTCTGAATCACTCTGTATTGCGTATAATCTATACAGTGGTGCCTTGCATAACGAATGCTGCGCACAACGAACTTTCTGTTCGTTCATTACGCGACTCGCACAATGAACCTCGCTTCGCACAACGAACTGCATCATGTTTAATTTTACCGCCCGAACGCTCCTACGTATCACAAAGTCGCCCGAACTTCCAAGGTCGCACCCAGTCGATGCTCAAACTTGCATGAACACAGAGCTGTGCAGTACTCGATTACAAGTGCTCGAGTACAAGTACTTAAGTACTTTTTTTGAGTAATTGTACTTGTACTTAAGTACTTTTTCTAACGAAAGTAATTGTACTTGTACTTAAGTACTTTTTCTAACGAAAGTAATTGTACTTGTACTTAAATACTTTTTTGGAAAAAGTACTTTGTACTTGTACTTAAATTTGTTTATTTAAAAGTAATTGTACTTGTGTACTTGAAAATGTACTTAAGTACATACAAATGTACTTAAGTACTTTTACATTATACAAGTACTTTTTCAGTAGTTACAAATATAGAAAAAGAAGCATTGTTTTTAGTTAAAAAAGTGCAAAAGATGTTCTCCTTGTCTAAATATGTTCTCAATATATAAATATTTGTTCTCTATGAGTGCAATTTGAATGATGTTAAAAAAATTCAAACAATCGTTTCATTTAAAATTTAATTGTTTACAAATAATACTAACCGTTGTATTTTGTTACTTTAGATATATATTATTTTTGCCTCAGATTGTACGTCTATAACATCGTTAAATTTAGTTGTTTGGAATTCCTGATATACATACATAAGTATGTAGCGATATTTATCGATTTATCTCCTACCCAAAAGATCTTAAAAATATCCAGGGCGCGGAAATAGACATTACTGCTCTGAAGTATTTTTTAAAACAGTAAAGAAAAAATATATAACAAATGTAATTGTAATTGAAATTAAAAAAATTTAAGTACAATTACAAAAAGTAATTGTGTTTGTACTTAAGTACATTTTTGGGATAATGTACTTGTACTTGTACTTAAGTACTTTTTTTTTGCAATGTACTTGTACTTGTAATTAAGTACTTTTTTTTTGCAATGTACTTGTACTTGTACTTAAGTACATTATTTTGTAAAGTAATTGTACTTGTACTTAAGTACTTTTTTTTTGTACTTGTGCACAGCTCTGCATGAACATGCATCAACGCGCGTCAGTCGTTCTTTTCTGTGCTTAACTCACACACCTGTTTGTTTTAATAAATGTATTTGTTTAATAAATGTGTCTGTGTCTATATTTTGAGTTCTAAAAAACAGGAAGGTGATTTCTGTTGAAATGAAACAAGAAATAATTAGAAAGAGGATTTGACCCTGCATGCCTCGGTAGACTCTCCTAAATCTGATTCTGACTAAAAAATAAAAAACGTGTGTACAATCTTTTTTATGAAAACGCGTTTCACATAACGAACTTTTCGCTTAACGAACTTGCTCTCGGAACGAATTAAGTTCGTTATGCGAGGCACCACTGTATTTTATTCCAAGTCATTTCATAATAAACATTTGTTGTGGGTGAAACATTAATTTTCAGACGCGTTTCTTTTTTAAATTGCATATTATTATTATTATTCAAAATTGATGTGTTTAATGTATATAATTTATTATAATGTAGTCAATATTACAAAATCATGTATTCAATTAATTCAATAATACAAAATAATAATAATTCGATGTTTAAAAATGACTGGAGTTTGAAAATTACAAAATTGCCAACTGTGCATAATTTAATTATTTAGTGGATGATATTACGGTCAATTTAAGATCAATAGGTACTGTTTTTTTGTTTTTAATTAGAATTCATTTTTCTCCTTCTTCAAACCATCGTATTCTATGAATGAAAATAAAGAACTTTTATTGAAAGAATTTTTAATTGTAGATAATATTTCAAATTTCAAAGATTTCTTTGTTATGTTTTATCTCATTAACTTATCCCCTGAAATTGAAAATAAATTCAAAGTACAAATTTCATGAAAACAAATTGTTTCTATATATTTAAGTCCAATAAAAAATGTTCCAAAGAATTTTGTTATTATAGAATAATATGATTTAATTAAAAAATATAGGTTCCTACCTTTAATTTCTTGTAATCTTTCAGCAAACCTATAATAAATGATGTTATTATATTTTTTCCTCGAAACATAATAGTAACATTAATTTATTTTATTTTCTAAAATGTGTAGCTCTCTAAATTTATTATTATGTTAATTTAAAATTAAATTATTATGTTAATTTAAAATTAAATTAACATAATAATATAGAATAATATAATGTGATTAAAAAATATAGGTTCCCACCTTTTCTTGTAATCTTTCAGCAAATCTATAATAAATTATGCTATTTTATACCTTCCTCGAACCATAATTGTTACATTATTTTATTTTATTTTCTAAAATGCAGAGTTCTCGAAATTTTTCATTATGTTAATTTTAAATTAACACCCTGTATTAGAATATACGTATTAAATCAAAGATTACAAACATCCATTATCAAAAATCTCAATACCAACTTCGTAATAAAAAGAGCGACTATCATTATTCTAAATAGATAAGTCGCGTGCGTTTTTTTTTCACAAGAGCGAAGGTTGAGACGCTACTACGTAGTGTTTAATCTACCCAGGAAAACAAAGCTGTGTGTGTGCAATATGCATGTGTATGAGGCGAAAGTTTTAGATGTAATCCGATTTGCATCATGAGCGAGGGTCATTTCAGATAAAAGTTTGTTTTATTTACTATAATGATTCAGTATGTTTTCACTGCGATATATTACAAATTAGAACATAAAGTAAGAAATATCAATATTATTATATTATTATGATATCCTTTGTAATTATTTTTATAGGTGGGTAAAATAAACATTTGAACGTGGGTTGAATGTAGATATTATTACGACATATAATAAGATTTTTTTATAAGAATTAAAACACTTTAACGGTTTTTGCAATTATTTTGATACATATCATTTCAATGAATTTTTTTGCTATAGTCTGTTTCATTTAAGTTTGCAGTGGTTGTCGGGAGATTTGACGGTACAATACGCGAGTTGTACCGTCAAATCACCTGGCAACCAAATGAAACAAAATATAGACTAAAAATGTAGAAAAGACAATTTAACATGAAAATTTGTTTTTGTAATTTATATGTCGTGTTTACACCAAAAAGACAAAACACGTTGTTTTTATAACACTTTGTATTTAAAACAGTACCTACCTATATTTTTTGTTACCGTTTTTCTGTTTTTTAGGAGAGGGAGGGGGGGGTAGACACGTCATTAAGCATTTATCTTAATATATATATAAATTACGTGTCACATGTTTGTCCGCGATGGACTCCTAAACTACTTAACCGATTTTAATCAAATTTGTACACCGTGTGCAGTTTGATCCAACTTGAAAGATAGGATAGCTTACATCTCAATTGATGATCGCAATATTATTTTATTACAAATTATTTGTCTTTATCTGTTAGCTCCAAACGATTCTAACAGATGGTGACATCTGTTGACTGAATTGAGTAAGTATTCAATAGATGGCGCTATGTCAAACTTCCAAACGTTTCATATAACCTACAATTTAATAGCATAACCACCACATGTTGCTAAAGTATAGGTTAACCACAGCAACGCGTGGCCGGGTCAGCTAGTAAAATATATGTTTCTGTATAAAATCAAGGCTTGACTAACCGATCGTTAAAACCATAGACATAGAGCATGGACCGCAATTTTTTTTTGTATTAACATTATGGTGTAATATTTTTCGAAATTGTAAGAGATGGGGCAGCGTTTAGGATATATCTATCTTATTTTCTAAGAAGTATGAAATACACTTCTGTTGAAATAAGGACAAATATCAGAAATGGAATTTCAAAACGTCTCTGTCCATTTTTTTCGGTTTAACTATTTATGGCAACTATAAGGCTCCTTGTGACTATTAATAAAGATTTTTTCGTTCAATATAATATACTAAAAACTATAAAAATAGTTTGGAAATCTAATAAAATTTCAAAACATCTCTATTTAGAATACAGCAACATTTTGATGAGTTTCCAAACATTTTGTAAAATGGACAAGAGACGTTTTGAATTTCCACTTCTCGTATATCCTAAACTATATTCCATCTCTTTCTTTTAACACTCTGTTTTCATGTCAGATGTGCTTTATATCTATGGTTAAACTTATAAAACAGTGCAAAATTTTGTACTAAAATAGGGAATGACTAATTTTTTAAATACCTTATAATATTTTTACTTGATACCGGCTCAAATTACCACACAAGATATTTGAAATATGTAGAGTCCCAACGGATCAATTTTAATTAAGTTATAAGTACACATATTATAAAACACATATTAAATTGTCAAAGCCCCGTACAGTGAAAATACTAAATTACCATCCACATACCATAAAAAGTGAAAACCGATTTAAGGACAAATAAATCCTTATTTTCCTCACGCACCTGCAGACCTCCTGGCGCGCTCCGCTCTTACGCGCTCAGGGCTTATGGAGAAAATACTCTCATGGCTGTGTTGGGCCACATTCACACGTATACCTTATTATATATTCATCCGAGATTAAATTACAAAAAAAATTACACACTAAACAAATTTCGTATTTCTTGCTGATTTTTTAATATAGAATTTTTTTGGTTCATGTAAAAATACTTATGTTCCCATTTTATCGTTTTTTTATTAAAAAATTTAAATTAATATTTTTTTTCTAAACTTAAGTACATCTTTGTTATAATGTACTTAAGTAATATAACTCCGACATTAAAAATACAATTGAAAGTCGTAATATTAAGCCTGGTTTACATGCTACGATAAATCGTAACAATTTATCGTAACGATCGAATTGTTAAGATTTATCGTTGTATGTAAATAGGACATTGTTGCGATTTATTGGAATTGGATTGGATGGTTGATGCCGGCCGGCATCAATTTCTGAGAATCGTTACGACAAAGGCTGGCTTACACGCTACGATAAATCGTAACAATTCGATCGTTACGATAAATCGAAAGAGTGTGTACTGTTTACATGCAATGATTTCTTGTCCAATATTCATTGTAGACCGCGGTACACTCAGTTAGCTTTTGCCATGGAGGAAGTACTATTGTGGTCGTTATATATCGTTTGTTTAGCAAGAAAAGTGAAAAGTCACGAAGACCAATAAGAAAGTGGAACCGTCAGTAGTTGTCGAAGAAAAGAGTATTTTCTCATATAAAATTATTGAAAGAATTGCGAAATGAACCCAATGACTGGCAGAATTATTTAAGAATGGATGAAGAGACTTACGTTGAGTTGTTAAGGTTAGTTTCTAATGCAAACTGAGCCAAATTGTAGCAATGAATGGCTGCTACTTGTTTACACGTTCCAACTTGTCGTTACGATTCGCAGAAATTGATGCCAGCCGGCATCAACCATCCAATCTAATTCCAATTCCAATAAATCGTTACAATGTCTTGTTTACATGCAACGATAAATCGTAACAATTTATCGTAACGATCGAATTGTTACGATTTATCGTAGCGTGTAAACCAGGCTTTATACATATATTCAGGGTCTCCTGAGTACTGGGTTAATAAGGTTACAGCCGTCACTTTCCCTTTACAAATACATTTTTTTTGTTTTTAAGATTTGCAATTTCTTACGTTTAACTCAATATTAATTTTTATTGTACAAAAAATTAAAATTGATTAATATGAAAATAGGGGGCTTGATATTGTTAACTTAGGGTGTTTAAATGCCTTGGAACGGCCCTGGATGTACTTAAATTTATACATACGTAATTAACAATTGTTTTTGAGATTTTTTTTTGTAGGGGAACTAAAATTCTATATATTTTTTCATATTTATAATATTAATTAACAAATGTTTTATTTTTCCCTTCATTATATTTTTACACATTTTTATGGTACGTCGTACAATAATTTTACATATGATTAATTTTATTTCTGTATATTTTAATGTAGCAGGAAAAATAATAAAAATAAAAACAAAAAAACCTGCTCTAAGATTTATAAATTGAGTCCTAACCTATAAAGTCAAGAATTTTGACTATTTTATGAACAGACATTTATTATTTTACAAAAGAATATGCTTAATTTTTGTATGCTTATATTTTCATATTTGTAGAAGAACATTACCTAAATAAAAAAAAATATTTAAAAATGACGTAAAAAATTACATTCCGACAATGAAAATGTAAGATTTTCCTAAAATAGAAAACTGCACATACTCCACATCTTTATAACTCCTCATCCGATAAAATATGAAGTGATTTACTTCCATACATAACCATTTACAAAAGTACAAATACATAAAAAAATATATATTCAAACATATGCACATAGTTGCATATGCTAATACGTATATCCGTGTATGTGGAACGTATAAGAAGAAATGAATATTTCACCCGGCAGTGGAAATTACGAATGAACGTTTCGCGGAGTTCCAAATCCAGTTAGGTAAACGCAGTAACAGGCCCCGAGTCGCGCGTAAACATACCAACATACATCTACCTCCCCCTTCTTCTCTAACCCCATGCACTGTCAGTGGTTCTAAATAAGTGGAATACACACATGTGAGATATTCAGATACTAAAATATTATTATATCTAACCCCCCTTTCTTCCATATACTGTCAGTGTTTTCAAACAGGTGGATCTGGTTATATGATTCCATTATATCGTACCTTAAGCATCGATTCCATTAAGGCGGTAAACCACCCTAGAATTTTTTGAAAATCGAATTTTTTTTTGGCTTAAAGAGTTCTTTAATATATCAAAAATTTCCTGGAAAAGTTTCAACTGTGGGTTCAGTCTCTAAGTGCCCGAATTTTGAATGTAGCGCGGGCCTCATAATCCGTGTGCGTGCTGCTCAGACGCCCCACCGCGTGCTACTGGTAATAAGAACGCTTTTTAACTTAAAGTCGGGCGGTAAGTTAACTCGCACAATTTTCATCCGATCGACTTCAAATTTTAACTGTATATTCCTGACTGCTTTCTCTACAGAAAAACCTGGGGTTTTTGTAATATATTAATTTTTTCAAAAGTTATTAACAATTTTTTAGTGAATTTTTAGTAGTTTTTTCATATTTTCTGTTCAAATGGTACTTCTGTAGCTATTCATATATATTTTCGAAATTTTTGTGTCTCATGTTCATATCTTTAAAATTGCAGGTAAAACGCTACCTCCCCCGAAGCTAAAAAAAAGACGTCTCAGGGAAAATGCTGCGAAGCCGCCATTTTGTTTTTTACAGCCAATATAAATATTGAAAAACATTGTTCAAATGTTGTATAAACAAGAACTTTTTACCGAATTTTAATATCTAGTATAGTTTTTTTAATAACCTATCCCGAAATTTGATCAATTTTTCGGTCTCTAGGGTGGTTTACCGCCTTAAGTAAGTTTACAAGCTACAAGCCAGCGAGCTTAGAAGCGGGCAAGTCAGCTAGTGCGATAGTGATGTTGACACACAAAACTTTCCACTCGCTCAGTAGCAACTAGCTAGCGAGTAAACCATCTCAGGAATCACCGAGATACTTGCAGCTAGTTCACTAGTAACTATGATGACACACGGTTAGTTTACTAGCTAACAAGCCTACACGCCAGCGAGTAGCGAGTAAAGTAGCCCGGCTTTCAACTTTTGTCGCAGATTGTTTACAATCTGCTTGTTAGGTAGTGAACATGATTACACTGGGCGAGTTTACTAGTAGCTTCTAAACTCGCTGGCTTGTAGCTTGTAAACTCGCTTAATGTTATCGACGCTTTAAACGATCGATTACATTGAGCGAGTTTACTAGCTACTAGTCGGCGAATTCAATAGCTGCTAGTAAACTCACCCAGTGTTAATATGAAAACTAGATTGTAAACAATTTGCTACAAAAATTGAAAGCCGGGCAACTTAACTCGCTACTCGCTGGCGTGTAGGTTTGTTAACTAGTAAACTAGTCGTGTGTCAATATACATAGTTGCTAGTGAACTAGCTACGAGTATCTCGGTGGTTCCTATTCACAACACGTGGTTTAAATTCGCTAGCGAGTTGGCTACTGAGTGAGTGGAATGTTTTATTTGTCATCATCACTATCGTACTAGCTGACTCGCCCGCTTCTAAACTCGCCGGTTTGTAGCTAGTAAACTCGCTCAGTGTAATCGACCCTTTAACTACATATAAATCATCCTTACATCCTATTATAAAAGGCAACGTCTATCTGTCTGTCTGCCCGTTAGTTAGCTTATCATCGCTTATGAGCCTCTTTTGTAATACGCCACCTAAACCGTTAAATACTAAACAATATAATGTAGTAAAAAACTGTGTAGAAAAAAACTTTATTTTTCAAAAATCCTAAACAATTATTCCGTAGTCCACGCGAGCGAAACCGACGGCATAGCTGGTACTACATATATAAAGTTTGTCATAATACACATATATGCAAATTTTAGAGATATTTATACATTAAAATAATAATAATTTAAAAAAGTTAAAATAATTACCTATTTAATAATATTTTTTAAATTATGACTTTCAAACCGTATTAGTTAAATATTTTGTTATTAGTTCAGTTTTAATTTACAGTTCAGAAAAAAAGTACTGGTTTGATTCAGTCATATCTTCAATATATGTAGTTATTTTTAACACTAAGCGAAGAAAAGCATACTGTTTTTCCAATTTTAAGGACTGCTGATATACGACCCACCTTCCTCTTTGCACTCAAACTCTTAGAATCGTCTCAGTCAACTCTTCCTCGTCTTAAATTATGGGGAGACTTGAGCCTGAACTAAAACCTGAATTATTTATGTACTATGTATGTGTGTGTGTGTGTACGTACACATTTTGTGTAAGTGTACATATACATATATTAGAGAAACACTAACATATTCAAGATTTACTAAAATAACTTTCTCCCGTTTTTGACAGCTTTTAGAAAAATAGTTTCATCAATTTTAATAAAATACTGTATGGATAGAAAACTTATCGACAATTTAAAGAAATAAGCATTTTTTAGTTTATACAAGCTTTTAGACTTCCGCGGTGATCATAATATGGGTTTTGTCTTCTGAGTATAAGCCGTGACGATTTGGTTATTCTATCGTTTCGTCTCATATAGCACTGGACATCTTTCTCTTGAAAAATAACCCTGAAAATGTTCATTGGTTTTAATCAATGCGAGCAGTATGTATTTAAAGCACGAATTTATGTTAGTTCGCATCAGTAATTTGACTTCTCGATGTATAGTTTTAGATTCTAAAACTATAATAGTCTAATAATACGTGTACTGTTTTTAAAAAATACATTATTTTTATATTTTCATTTTCAATTTTAGTTCTTAGTATCCGAAGAGCTACGTTTAGCTCGCGGATTATAGTTTACTTCTGATCGATATTAAACGGTTTATTTAGATATCAAATTTAAATGACAGTTGTATGGTATTTATTAATGATTCAAATTGGTGTACATTACTGTACATTGGACACCATACGGAAGATTGAAGCTTTACATTGTTATAAATTTATTACAACAGCTCTAAAATTCAAACTGAATTTATAACGATTCAGCATTATGTGGAAAGCAATTGGTTAGGTTTTGGCTTAGATCAGACATATGGCTCATTTGCTACAACATTGACATATAATTCAAAATTGTGATTTTTCATTAGACATGTTCAAAGTTTTGAATTGGTATAACTTTTTAGGCTTCCGTATAGTTTTCAAATATATTGGTGCTCTCTCTAGAAACTCAGATTATTTCATTTTTGACGTAAAGTACATGTACATGTTATACGTTATAGCAAATGAGCGATATTCTAATTGTGTTTCATTTTATGAAAATTTTTACTGAAATTAAATATTTTCGATATATTAGTCCTATGAACTAATAAAAAATAATAGGATGCATAGAAAAATTAAAATAACTTCTTAATTTTTAGTTTTCATGATTCTTGTCATTTATTTAATAAATAGATTTTACATCGAGAACCACCTCATATTCCCCACATACGGTTCAACCAAATATACATATTGATAATGTTAATGCACACAAATTATCCAGTCGAATAATTTGTTTAATATTTAATTGCGTCAATTATTGGAAATTGCTGCATGGCATTGCAATCGGCTTCGATAGTTTTGTTACATAATTACATCCCATACTTCATTATCAGGGCTGACAACTGTATATTGTATTGTAGATGAATACAACCAATTTATGTTTGATGAGATAGTAATCTCACACACTGATCAGTTATCATGAATCAGTAATACCAACTACAGTACTAAATAATAATCATTTTCCCGTGTTATTTAAATGGTAAACGGGACCTCTCCCTTTTAAAATTGAACTACAGTGCAATCCTTCGGCGAGGATTAATTTTAGGTAAAAAAACTAACGTATTTCGTAACGAGAGCAAAATTTTTTTTGAGACACCCTACCGTATACATCAAAAACAATTAAGGGATATAAAAAATATCTGCATGTATACCAACCTCCGAAGAATCTCTTCAAAAATAGTCTGAATGACTTTTTCACTTCTAAATCACTGGATTTCTTTGAACGTTGCTCGAAAAACTGCTAGAACGTTGGGGGTCAATCGTAAATACCAGAGAATATATTATTATCAATCAGTTTGGTTTATTTTATTTTTAAAGAGATTTCCAAAGTTAGTTTAGCTGATTATTTTTAGCGTAACCCACGAAGTGGTAGCGCTTATTTGCTCGATTTTCCGTCCATCCGTCCGTCTGTCTTCCACCCTGAGATCTTGGCCCTCTGACCACCTAGAGACCTCGGGTTTCTAGTTTAGTCCATTTTAGGAATTTTTCTAAGGCATAAATGTCCATTTTTCATACAAAATTGTTTAAATACCTATGGCTTCATGTACTTTGATTGGAAATGTTATTTTTTGAATTACGTCAAAGTGGGTTGCGCGGTAACACTCACGTGTAAGTTTTGATAATTTTTTAAATATTATTTTTAAAATGGCGCAGAACCTCTCGGTGTTCGGGCATAGTATACATATACAAATCGATGCTAGTTACGTCCTATTGCGATCAGTTTAATTTTCGATATTTTCTACCCCTGTTCCATTACGGGATCTCTATCAACATTGGATAGAATTAACCTAACTAATTTAATTACTATGAACTAACACATACATTTGTATTTGCACTGAAAAACTATATCAATTAATATGTACACATTGTTCTGTGGGCCCCCCATTTGTTTTAATTAACACATGATTTTCGGGATCACGTCACAATATGGTTTTTATCAATGTTGTATTATGTGATTTAGTTGGAAGGTATTTACAGCAGTGATTATAAACAGTTGTGTTGTGGTAGATTGATATTTTAAAAATTTTGTGGCTGTATATTAAAAATGTTGGCAGGCATGAGTCTAGTCCATTAATTCCTAACCAAACTAAAATCGAAAAGTTTGTGATTTTATTTGTTTGTTGACACTTACCTTAGAAGTACTAAACCAAATTACATATGAGGAGCTGGGGAATAAAACTGGATATATCCATTTTCGCAAATTTTACAGATGAGGTCAAATTGCCTTCATGTACTAGCGTCTTTGAACATGCTGTAAGATGAATAACTTAAAAAATTAGATTTCCGATTCAAAGTGGATTTATCAAGTTTTGTTCTACAGCTTCTCGTATAAGAAAGGTAAGCTGTAAAAAAATAGACGCAATATTATGAAAAAATGAGTAAATATTTATGAAAACTGAATAATAGAATTAACAAAACATGTATTATACGTACCATAAAAGAAGACCGGTGTGGCAGGGGAAGGAAATCCGAAAAGACGTCAGTCCATAGGCGTAGTCAAATACAAATACATTTATAGAATATTTGAATTTTAGATTGCCATAAAAAATTAAGAATATAATTAAAAATCATTATTGAATTATCTACCATAATTAACTACCAATATAAGCATTATTGATGTTTTTCAAAATCATTCGAATGCATAATTTTCATGATCGTATAATAACTTCCCACTTAAGTAAGTAGGTACATATTATGTGTATGTGGATTGCAGATGTTTATGTATTTACGTACAGTAAGTGGTATTAACTTCAGAATGGAGCTATTTCAATATTTTAATAGGTAGTTTTAGATTTACATATTTTAAGTACAGATAAAGTTATGTTAGTTATAAAATTAAATATGGTATTCCCAAGAGAGCAATAAGAGGTTTAAAAATCCATAAAAGATGAAGCTATATGCAAGGAAATTGCCATCGATTGATGCAAATAAGATCTGGGATACGAGAAACTCTAATGCATTTATTGCACAAATGAGAATTCTGACGTACCAACCAGTTTATACCAGCGGTACTTCAACAAATCTATTTAAATTTGTGTAGGATATTATTTCTTATTACAAAAATAGTTAACTTAAGGAGACATTCAGGTTCTTAATTTAAACTGGTAAAAAAAAATCATACCAAATTTTAAACTTCAAATTCGAATCTTTTTAAACCAAAAATAACTACAATTGTTGTATTTATTAATAAACACAACTTCAGATGATTTAACCAATTTGGCATCTGTATTATGCATACGATATAGAGCCTCACATGAGACGAGAGAAGAATTAGGTCTTTTCATTTTCATCATCAGAAAAAGATGAGCAAAATAACTGTATCACAATGGGGTCTCCAGATATTAAATAACAACTAATTTTAGGCAAAATCTTTGGAGGTCGGTAGCTCCTTTACGTAGAGTTTCCGGACACATGTTTATATGAACTTTTTTGCTTGAAATATTTTTCTTAATTAACTGTTCAATTTTGTTTTACTCATCCTGTATATAGGACGTCATGTATATTTGGGTTAAATAATGACTTGAGCAAAACAAATTAAATTCAAAATTATCTTAATAATTAATTTCAACTAAAATAAAATTCGAGTCTGACGATTTTTTAAAATAAAGTTTTGATATGGTCTCGATCCTGTTACTTCAAAATTTAAACATGACTCTTGTGAAGCCTCAATTATGTGTGTTTTGTTTTCTAATCTTTTTTATTAGGTAATTCTGCATCAAAATTATAAATCCAATAAAGTAAAATGGTATTTGGCTAGCACACATCCTATGTTATGTATATTTACGATCATCCTGTGAAATAAAACAAAGGCACTCGTGTAGCAAATGATAGCATCTATAACGAACAGGGATCACTATTTTCTTGTTTTGCCTCCACATTCGTTTTGTCGGAGAGCGAGGGCTTTTTATTCACTTTTACACAGACGACATGAAAAGCTTCAAAGCCAAAAGCTTTCAAGTGCTTGTAACTTCTTTATTTTTGGTACTTCGATACTGTCGTAGTATCATTGTTATATTAATTTGAATTATAATTCCGTTTTAATGAAAAAGTCTTGTTCGTTTAACGGAGTGTCAACAAAATGTCATTGAATTTATTTTAAAATCTATCATATTGAGCGTTAGAAAAATATGTTTGCTGTTTCTCAAAAATCTGAATAGATGATTATAATCATCTATTCCAAATCCGTTGCTCAAATTGCTCTATTATGTCAGATTTTGAGAGATATTCTAAGTTAAAGGTGTCGAAAATGGCGGTTTTGGCCATAATAAAGAATATAAGTACAGTAGAAAACGGTTATAACGACATCGGTTAATACGACGTAACGGTTTTAACGACTTAAAATAAAAGTCCAACTGAATGCCATATAATTGCATTTTTACCGGTAATTACGACTATCCGTCTTTTACGACCAATATGACCGGTCCCTTCGATGTCGTTATAACCGGTTTCTACTGTATTACCAACAAGCAATTTTTTTTAAGTTTTCGTTCATGACTACAAATAGTTATTTATTTTTCCTTAAAATAAATGTTTAATCTATATCTATAAAAGTGTTTGTCCATAACCACTCACTCACTCACTCATATATCAACGTACAGCTCAAACCTCTGGATCTAGAAACGTGAAATTTCGTAGGTGTCTTCCTTTTATGATGCAAGCACCCACTAAGAAGGGATTTCTCGAAATTCAACCCCTAAGAGGATAAACGGGGGTGTAAGAGTTTTGTATCGGAAAATTTTTTCAACCACTAAGGGATTGCAAGGGGATGGAAAAGTTTTTATGGGAAAAAATATTTTCGGTTGTATTCACGTATGGAGGGTTTTATTAGTTTTTATTTGATCCGGCATAAAAAATACCACGGTGGAAAACAACCCCTATCTCGCATAGGAGCCGAGATATTTACGATTTTGTATAAGGAATAAAAAGCAAAACAATAGACAAATTTAATATTTCACCCCATGTCACTTATGGTGGGTTGTAATTATTTTCGAAATCCACGCGAGTGAAGCCGCGGGAATAAGCTAGTTTGTGTATATAATCTGTTTCATTTAAGTTTGGAGTTGTTACCGGGGATTTGACGGTACGAATCGTGAATCGTACTGTCAAGTCTCCGTCAATCACAGCAAACTCAAATGAAATAGACTATAGTAAACATCCATTTCTGGTTACTAATGCTCTTCAAAAATAGGAGGTAAAATTTTACTGTAAAGTTTTAAAACTGAATGTGTAAGTTTCACCATTTTGGCTATAGAGCGTTCACCGAGTGACAGACAGACAGACAGACATACACAGAACCGGCCTTTGCAATCACGAATTTTTCATTGCCGCCCTCCCCAACAAAAAAACTGATGACCTTTTTTTTTATTCTTACCACTTTCGCGCGCCGTCCCTGCTGGTTTGGCGCTCCGGGCGGTTGTTCTGGTTTGCCCCCTCCTAAAGCCGGTACTGGACATACAGGTGTCATTGAAATAATTACTGTACACGATTCATGAATCTTCAAAACATGCAATACCGTTGAAATCTCTAGTTCGAATTTTTTCATGATTACTATACTTTATTATACAATACATTTAATGTACTTACCCTTTGTTTTATCAAATTCTGTCAATGATACCAGCCATTAGATTTTCAAATAGACCAATCAGAACCAGAGCCTAGTATTTGCTATTTAACAGATATGTACCAAGTTGTCAATACAAATAAACTGGTAACATACATAGATAGAAGAAATCAGGCATTGATATACTTTGAAACATATTTTCGTATTATGTTACCAGTGAACACTTTGTTTAAAACCCTTACTTTAGTACAAACAAATAATAATTCACCATGAATATCTAACCCAAAGAAACTTTGAGTTATCCTACAAAAACCTACAAAAATACCTATGCATATAAATTATATTGACATTCTTTCAATACCAGAACTTTGTTGAACAAAAACTATAACGTGCTGCTAGTACAATACCCAGAGTTCTTTTCAGTTTGCACAGAACTAGGGCACCCACTGTCTGTCGTTAATGTATTGCATTGTTTAAGCTAGGATGTCAGTGTATCAACTTTATAACACAATGTGTTTCTGTGTTTGCAGCTACCTTTTTGTTAACTTCGTTTGTTCAAAACTTTTGCAAAGATTCCTATCATATTTTTGTTTTGGAGGGGCATTGTTTTATTTGTGAATTATTTATTCTATACAAATTGGAAAGCTTTGAAATATTTTTAAGTATTTATGTATATGAAATACATATATGTATATATGAGATTTGATATAATATAAAACATTACAATTATTATATATGTATTAACATTTAAAATGTTTATTTGTGATTTAATATTTTATACATTATAGTCTGGGGGCCAGGTGGCATATGGCACAATTGAATAATATCCTTTAATAACTTCTTGTGTGGCTTAATTATCCTTAGTCTATCACTTTTTTCCTCTGCGAAAATTTTTGTTATCGCGAATTTCCCTCTCTATTTTTTCCGAAACACATGCATTTGGTGCAAAAGTCTTTGAACACTTACATATTATTTTAAGGGTAAATATACAGATTTCAGTTAGTAAAAAGTCCTCAAAATAGTGAAAAGAATATTTTTACTCGCATTCAAAATAGTAAAAAACAATTTCTCGTTAGCTTGAAAGACACTGCGTCAATACTTTTAACTTGAGTAAATTTGACCTTTCCTTTTAGGCATATAATAAAAAAATTTTCCTTAACGTGGAAAATTGTAAATGCTGTATTTTAGATATGCTAGTATTATTACAAAAGTTGTAATAAGTACTCTTATCGACATTTAAGATTTTTTATCAACCATTTTTGTAGTTTTGTATTTATAATGCGCAAAAAATGTTCAAAGACTTTTACACGTCAATGTAATAGTATTTTTTCAAACTGTAGGAGTAAGATAATTTGATAAATGTGCGAAAAAAAATTTGTTGGAAAGTTTAGGGTGTCTGTCTACCACCTTGAACGTGTCAAATTAATGACTTCTGAAAATGTATTGTTTAATCAGCCAATTTTTTCAGGATTGTTTAATGAAAATGTCTAAAACCCAATAGTTACTTTGTCGGACAAAATTTATTTTCCGATTTTCCAGTCCGACGCGTGGAAATCGTCATCACAATCTCTGACAATATAACATCGCTGAGAGAGAGAAATTCGCGATTACAGAAATTTTTGTAGAGGAAAAATTGGTGGATTAGGCATATAGTCAAGCTTCACAAGAAGTTATAAAGGGATATTATTCAATTGCGTCATGTGTTGCCTGACCCCCAGACTATTATTTTTCATTTTGTTAATTTTTACAATAGAATTTTCTCTACGTGGCTTCGCCTACATGGACGTCGAATTTATATAAGCACCAGCGTATTGGACAGGTGTTACCCGGGGATATAAATTTAATGTATTATAAACCTATTAAACATTGTTAACATTTATCGCTAACTATTTACGAAGCGCACGCGAAGATGCCTCTCCGACGATTATTTTTTCTGAATTCCTGAAATTTACACAAACTATCCGCAAATTATACATCTATTAGTGACAGCTGGAATAAAATCCATTCAAATGTTGCTGTGAAAATCTTCCAAATTTTTGTATATTTTCTATTTTTTACTTGATTACGAAAATATACAAAATATATTTGGATGCAGTTGATTTCTTTGACTAATTAATGGCTCAAATATTAATAAGATTTAAAAATATTATTAAAGAAATTTTCATTTTATATATAATTAATTCTAAATTAGAATTCTTACAATAGCAATTTGAAGAAACGAAATGCTCTTCTAAATGACAAATACATAAATTAAAACGTTTGTAATAAAAGGAGCTTCAACATCTTCTATCTTTCTTTTATGTCAATATGTATTCTACAATTCATTACAATCAAAGACCAAATATTTTAATAAAGGATGTACATATAAACTACGTCACAATTTCGTAAACACTCCTTAGAACTGCGAGCGTAGTTAATTTTTGCTCATGACCACGAACAGAATATTTTTAGTTACGCTCGTTTAGGTACCTACTCACGGTTACAGGAAAAAAATCACGATCACGCACGCTCTCGATTCTAGATTTAAAAAAAATTGGTCACGTAAACGTCATGACCTGAAAAATTCACGTTCCATGCCCCAATCTCCCTTTTCCTAATACTACGCCATAATTTTCTTTTGTTGCTATTTTTGATTTGAAAAATTCGCTGAAGCGAACTGTCATTTGAATGTGACGTCACATATTATCTGCCCCCCCCCCCCCCCCCTCCTACCTTGACTAAGTAATGGTCAACACCAAAATAAGAAAAATAATGTAAAACAGCGATTCTTCTACTAGGATCCGCTGAACTTTAGCCGGGGTTCGTGGAACATGTTTGGCATAAATTAAAGTAAGTGCCTACTATTACATTTCTGTTTACCAATGATAAATTAATATCTAACGACGTTCTTTGTTTTTCTGTCAAGGGGGGGGGGGAGGTTCCCTGAAAAATTATTGTTCAAAAGGGGGTCCCTAGACCATATTAATTTATGAACCGCTGATCTAAAACATTTAAAAAACATATATTTTAACAACAATCAAAGTAAATTTTTCAACAATTAAAATTTAAATTTTAGTTATTGTTAAAAAAATCTTTTGAAAGTACTATTTTAATTTGTAGCAACAAATCATTCTTTAGTTGATAATGCAAGTAAATATGTAAATAACATAACAACATGAACCTTAAAATATTAAACCACTACCACTTTTAATAAAAACTTTCAGCATACAATTTTGCAAGTTCTGTAATTAAAAATTGAACATCCTTTGAGTTATTTGAGTACTAACATTTCATACAAACATTTAATTGTCCTTTTAATCATATTATCAATATTCTACGTACTCGACCCTAATTAAAACTGTTTTACTGTCGGTAATGCAGTATACAATAGTACCGGTAAAAGTAGGCAAGTTGTTTGACAACGGTCCTCTACAACGGTATTTCTGTTTTGAACAAGGGGGGGTCTAGCATAAATTGTAAGGGGTCTTTCATTTTTTTTGTTCATTTAAGGAGGTTGACACTAAAGGTTGTTGGGATGATGATGCGGGGCACGGTGCGGGGAAAGCGCTTGTGGATAAGCATAGAGTGAAGACAAGATGAGCATGAAAAAACACATAGATGCGTCTCTCTCTCTTTTTTTCACACACTTTTTTAATTAAAAAACGCGATTTCTGATCATTCTGAAAATTTAAAGTTATCTTTGCAAATGAATAAAGAATGTATGTTCAAATTTTGATCAAATTCTCTTTGTCACATCCACATCACTTTGAAAAGTTCTGCCATGTCTCGAAATTATGCAGTTCTCATAAGAATACATGTTGATTTGTTTATTTAATATACCTCGGTTATGTTCGTTAGTCTGCGAAATTCCTTTATGGATTTCAAAATGGCGGCCGTTCAAAACCGAAAAAAATCATATTTCGGGTATTAAATATCGCATTGATAATATCAAATATGTTTTGGAATTCTCTCAATAAAACAAAATTATTGTATCTCTTGTGATTTTTCGATTTAAAGTACCGTTTGGTTGATATTTTAAAAACAAAAAAATTATAGTAGAGATTGTAAACTAAGAATCCCGAGTTCGAGTCCCGATGTGAAACTTTTTTTTTAATTTTATTTTTTGTTTACTATGTAGAGTAAAAAAAATTAAAAATTTCAACGCCAACTTTTTTTACACATTTAATTATTTTTTTTTATCAAATAAAATTTGCTTACCGCGGTAGTTGCGCGGACAGGATATTTTAAAAGTTTCATTCAATTGAGAATTAATTAAATGTATATGTGTAGGTAAAACATTTTCATTTTTTTGAATTACGTAATTGAATTTTTATAAAGCGGGTAAGAGTTTGTTAAAAAAGGTGATGATAAAAATGGATACGGATCTCGACTTCTGGGTGCAAGTCGCGTCAATTTTTGTTCGCCAACGTTTCGTCACACATTGCAGTGAACATATTCAAGGCTTTTTTTAATGTACCAATAACACGACCAATTTGAAGCAGCTTACACCAAGAATCCAAAATCCATATGTGACGGTAGAAACTTCAATAGTAAAATAGGTATTTGTCTATTATATCCCCGGCATTTGCAGATGTGCAAGTCTCATGTAGGTATTATAAGATAATCAGCGCCAATGTAAGTTAATTGTGTACTATAAATTTGAATATTTATTATTGCATATTAACCTTACAAAACTAATCAACCTGATTTCACCCCAATAGATTGCCCTAACCAAGGACAGTTCGATTAAATCTTCGCATTATGCACAATTGAATTATCATATTGCAATTAAAAAAAAAAAAACGAATATACAATAATTTAAAAATATTATATAAGTTAATAGTACTACTTTACACACATTGGCGCTGATTAAATCATATACTACATGACACTTGCTATCTGCAAATATAATAGACAAGTACCATAAAAAATCTTCGAGTTTAAGTAAATTTAAATTATATTAAAATATAATTAAACATCCCATTTAATGGTTAATTACCTTAATTGCCCCCATTTTAGACCGCCAATGACAGAAGGTCCCTTAATGGAGCGTTTCTACTGAAAGTAACTCAATCAATATATACCCCGATGTCAATATTTGCTGTTAATATTTACTCAGGGTATAGATAAGTTCTTCAGTCAGTGGTATTTATTCTAGGGAGGTTCGTTTTTGTCAAAAATACAATATATACTTGAACAATATAGGTATGAGTATCTAATTCAAAAGCTAAAATAACTAAGGGTTAAGTGTATATAGAAAAAAGAAATTTATATGGTTGTCTGAAAAGGAATTACAGATAGTAATTATTGAAAAGTGGAGTTATTCGGGTTGACTTCTGAATGGTTTATTTGTATTTATTTTATATAAATACGAGAGAAAGTGAGATTTATGTATGCATGTCGCAGACTTATTATTATTTAATTTGTGTCTAAAATTACATATTTACATAAAATTTAAATTTTGTCATTTGATACAACTGGAATTTTAATTAATTCAAGTTTAAAATTTTAATAATTTCGAAATACATTAATGTTATTAAAGTACAAAGTGTGCTTTAAGTGGTTCGTAAAATAATTTCATTAAATTATGTTAGTACCAACATAATACCTTAAAGAAAATATGTATAGACATTTTTTTTAGTTTCATGGTGTACTGCTCTAATAAAAAACACTGTGGCATCTTTCGTTACTCATGCCAATTTTAAGATAATAAACATTAACTAATGAAAATTCTTGACTATAGAATGCACGGCCTATTTTTGTGTGCATTTAAACTGCAAATTTCATTAATCAAATACTTACCCTTTTTTCTATATTTTTAAGTCCCTAGCATGACCTGTAACTTCCTAACATTGCATAGAAAGCAAATCTTACATCTCACTTTTCACCCATTTCTAATTGTCGCATATATCGACTTGAAAATTTGTAAACTCATGCAATTTTGGTGACAATGTAATAATATAGTACTATTGAGCTCCAGAGTCTGGAACTGTTAGGTTCCTGATGAAGACTTCTTGGGGAATCGAAACACGTATCGAGTGACATTGATTAAGGTGTACATTTTTTTAGTTAAAGTGACTTAGAAACTACAGTTTCTCCGTTTTTGTTGTAGTAATATAAACATGCTGCAATATATAATTACCAACATTGTGCTCTAAATAGAAAAAAACTAGTTAGGGTTTGTAACTTAAAAAATAAAAAGTGATATCAAAAATTCTAAAAAAAAACGCCATTAAATATAAAATATGTATAAGGTGCATGCTCATAAAATATAGTCAATTATTAAAATTCGTTTTTTTATGTACCACCTAACTTCTGAGATCCCCATGCTGGAAAAAAAATTATCTGCAACACCTAGTTTAAGATTATATAACAAAAAATAAAATCTTTACCTAAAACCAATCTAATTCCTAATCACTTCTCTTGTTTCAGAACTGTACGAAGAATGGGCGCTCACGAACATAATCAACAAAGATTCGATGGTCGAGGAGTCACTGGACAGTTCCAGTTTCATTGTCAAGTACTTGGGTAGCCACACAGTGAGTTCTGGGGCTGCCGGGGGCGGCGAAGCGGCCGCCACCTCTGAGGCAATCAAGACAATCCTTCGTACGGCACGTACTGGCTCCAAGCGGCCCCAGAGGGTAGCCGTGTGCGTCTCGCAGAGAGGGATCACGGTCACCGATGTACTTACCGGGGAGGAGCTTATGGATGTTAGCATTTATAGGTCAGTTTTGGTTGTTGTCTTGAATAAATTATACTAGTTTACCAGGTTTTATACCTAAATGATCAAAGGGTACATTTAAAAAATATTTCAAGTAGGTTTTTTGAGCTATAAACGTGAACATGAACGATTTTACAAATCTTGGATCTTGAACGTTCGTGATATTGAGTTAAATAAACAAACGTGCGTTATTATACAGGGTGAGCACTACCGTGCCAAACTTGAACAGTAGATTGAGAAAAATATCTTAAGCAAAAAACTTCCAATAAACATGTGTCCGGAAATTTTTCCTTAGGGAACTACAGGCCTTCAAAGATTTTACTAAAAATGAGTTTTAATTTAATATCTAGAAAACCCTTTGTGATAGAATTATGAAATTTAGTACTTGGTTTAGAAATAATATCTGTTATCGATTTCTAATATTAACCAATTATATTTTAGACCAGGGCTGTATGGGGCCAGTGGGCCCATCGATTTTTATCTAGTATTTGTTATATCTATACAGTCGAAATCGGACCAGTCATATTAAGTCGTAAAAGCCGACAGTCGTAAAAACCGGTAATTACCCGGTAAAAGGCAATTACACTCATTTCGCAATTTAATGATTTTCGATTTAACGACGGGCTAAACGTGCGATTTAGTGACCTTCCCCTATTCCCACCATAATACTACCGTCTATACCGAGATTGCTATTTTTTTCCGCGCAAAATTTAAATTCACCAATTAACGTTGAGGTCGGTACGGTGGTGGGTGTCTCTCTCGACGTCGATAAATCAAGCGGTTGAATTACCATCAACGTAATTAAATCGAGCGATGAGTGTATATGGAATTCAGACGAGACTTTTATTAAAATCGATATGTTGTATTAAACGATATCGTTGTAACCGATTTATAACTTTTTTTTAAACACATATAATAATCTATCAGAAAACAACAAAAAATATAATAGAAGTTCAAGGAAGAAGCACTGTCAATGTTACCAACTCGAAATCTTAAATTCCTCTGCAAGCGAAAAAACATCTAGTTTTAAAAATATTCTTCTAATTTCTTTTTTTTTGTTTTATTTTCAATTACATGCACGAAAATATACATAGTTTTAAAGAATTAGGTAATATCACATATTATACGATAAAAAAAAACATTATTTTCATCATTACAAAAGGGATAATTCGGATCCAAGGACGTAATAATTAATATATTACATCGTGTCACGATTGTGACCTGCCTTGAGTGTGAAAAAATACAATAAAATACTGATTTTTTCCTGTAATTAAAAGTGAGCGGGCGTGATGAAAAAATATGTAATATATGACCAAAAATTACTCACGTTCCTAAATCTAAGCCAGTTGCATGAACATTCACTGATTTAAAGCCAAAGCTTAAAAAGTTTATAGAAATATTTGAAAAAATGAATATCCTTTGTAAATAGATTAATATTTTAACATCAAAATAACGAAATTGACAGAAATATAAATTTAATCAATTTGTCTTCTGAATAAATTAACCGATAATAATTTTTAAGAACATAGCAAAAAAGAAATGAACATAACTAGTGCAAACTAAAATAAATCTATGGAGTGAAGTTCATCAAAATAAAAAAATCTTCTAATCCATTGATTCTAGACGTCTTAAAATACAATATTTATGTATAATATAGGAATATTTGCATATTTCCTTGTATAATTTTTGCCTGAAACTTTTTATAGAGTCTTTTAAAATGCGGAAAAGTTATTTTAACTTATTCCATATAACACTAAAAAACTTTTAACGACTTGAAAGTAATGTATCATATTTTATACTTTCCCCTTGCAGTAATAGAAAAAAAAATACTACACATTCGCTTCATTTCAGCGTCTCAATATTTTACAAACTTTATTAAAACTTCGAACTTGACATTATTATGTTACAATTGAACTGCAAATATGAAATAAGAGTTATTTTTCACCAGTTTGGATTTCTGACAATACAAAATTATATACATACTTATCGGGTTTTACCGTAAACATAAAAAGAAGTAATATCGGGTGTCCCATTTTAATCTTTGTTTATCTATCAAGTAAATCAAAAATGTTTAAAATAAAAGTTGTTTAATTTTGAGGAGGAATCATAACGGCGTTTTGTTGATTTTTGATTTAGTGGACATCTTCAAGGTTAAATAGGGACAACATTGTTTTTCAAATGGAAACAATTTTTTTACGGTACATATCTTACGACTTCATTTTTTGACATCTAACAAAATATGAGATTTTAGATTTTCATGAATATTTTACTTGGAAACTGATAAAGTGAAAAAAAAAACAAAAAAATGTTTATTTTGGCCCGATAAAACTAAGAAAATGATTTCAGATTTTTATTCGTTACCTGCCACTTTGGTGTGAAGTTTTTCAACTTCAATGAAAGCTGTTTAAATTTTACAAGGTTTTCAATTTTTAAAATATATTTTTATATCTATACAAGAGCTTGTCCTTAACCACTCACTCATATATTAACGTACACTCCAAACCCCTGAACCTAGAAACGTGAAATTTCGAAGGTGCCTCCCTTTTATGATGTAGGCAACCACTAAGAAAGGATTTTTTGAAATTCAACTCCTACGGGGTTAAAACAGGGTGTCAAAATTTATATAAAAAATATTTTTTTTTGTTCGCATTTAATTGAAACTTATCGAACATACTCTACAATATAAATAATGAAACAATTAATTCTGCATTTCTAAAAATTTAACTCCTAAGGCGTTAGGGGAGTGGAAAAATTTATAAAATTTTTTTTTCGTATTAACCGAATAAAACATGGCACCAGTAGGTACTCTACAATACAAATATCAGTTACATTTTTTTATAGGTAATGAAGAAAAATCAATATAAAAAAATGTAATATGTCATCCCCTATCACGTATGGAGGGTTCTAATTAGTTTCGAAGTTTACGCGAGCGAAGCTGCGGGATTCCGCTAGTATTCTTTTAAATAATCGATTGAAGTGCATTCCGTATCGTTCAAAGATGATTTATTGATTTTATTGAATTAAAATATTCAATATCTTACGAGTAGTTGGCATTTTAGTGTCTGGAGTGCGAGGTGACCCCAATGTGGCAGAATGTTGTTCTGGAGAAATGGAGCAGCTGAGGGTTAAAATCCTTTGTTTTACCTTTTTGGTGTAGACATCTTGTATGCAAATGCGAAACTAGAAACCTATTTTATCGACTATCATAACAGGAATCTATATTACACTGGTCTGCAAAAAAATGGTTCCATCACGTCAGGTTTTTGAGATATCCGAACCTAAAAGTCCCAAAAATGACAATTTTGGCAATGTTGGGGAATTTATTACTAAGTAGGTAATTTTTTTCTAAAGTTTTCTTTCATGATTACAAATAGTACTATCTTTCCTCTTTAAAATGATTTTTTATATTTTACTGTACGATTTTTCTTCATCGAAATACCACTTTGAAGATGTATTCTAACATAGATGTATTCTATGTAAAGTCTATTGTGTTTACCATACTACACTCTATTAACAAAAATATCATATATTTAAACTAGTACATCACGGCGAAAAAAATCGTACTGTAAAAAATTAAAACTCATTTTAAAGAGGAAAGATGATACTATTTGTTACCGTGACCGAAAACTTTAGAAAAAAATAACCTACTTTGTAATAAATTCTTAAACATTGTCAATATCTTCATTTTTTTCATTCAATATCTCAAAAATCTGACATGATGAAACCAATTGGGCAACGAATTTGGTTTCCGCATGCTAAAAGCCTCCTAAATCACCTATTCAGACCTCAAGGACATTATTAAAAGAGTATTTTTTTACAGACCATTGTTATTTATCTAACCTTATATTATGGTGTTGTTTTCATTAACCTAAACTCCGCGCGAAATGTATGTAAAATATATTATTTCATGAAAATAATAAGAAATTGTAAAAAGTTCACCACCATTCTAATAAAAACAAAATTATAAAAATATACCATAAATTTATATTGAATATATCCGTTATATGGACCTTCTACTGTAAACATACAGATGTAAAATTATTATAAAATGAAAATGTCTCGATATTTTTCCTGAAATACGGGCATATTCGAAGGTACATGTACAAGAAATAAGTCACATAGATATTTTTGGCAAATACATATTTTTATCAGTTCCGGTTTACCCATTTGTGAATTTTTATGATGATATAGCGCCATCTATTCATAAATCTTTGAAGTTTTCGTTTCGAATATATAATATATGATACTGAAACTTCACGTATTGGGAAAATGCCAAATCGTTATTTATTTTCCACGAAGGATATCTCGTTCTATCTCAGATTAGATTCCTCTGCATTAGAATGTACTTTTCAAACTGTATTTTTGCTAAATGACTATGATTTATGAATAAATATGAAGGATCTAGATTCTATAACACTTTACTACTAGACATTCTACAATTGCAAATTTTCATTGCCGTAAGACATATACAGGGTGGGGAATTTAAAGTGTTACAGAATTTTATCTCAGAGCCATCGCATATTTGAAAAAAATGTTGTCACCAAAAAATGTTTGGTTGTTAGGAGGTAATCAAATATTATTAATAAATGTTAATTTAGTATGGCCTTCAAGGGTATTTGAAGGTCAACATCATTTTTTATTTAATAATCTTATTCTACGTGAACAAAGACGAATTTTTCATTGAAAAATTTTGATATCTAACAAAATAAATTTGTGATTTTGAACTAAAATATCGGACTAAAATAAAAAAAATGTTTGCTTTGTTCTTATAAATCTTTCAAAATTGTTTTAAAATTTTTAAAACTTTTTTTATTTACTTTATTTCAGCAAAAAAAAAATACGAAATGTTAAAAAAAAATTATAAAAAAAATTTTATTAGAACGAAACAAATATTTTTTGTATATTTTTTTCTAAAGTTGATGATTTTTGAATAAAAAAATCTTGAATTTTCAAAATCTCGAAATTATTTTGTTAGATATCATGTAAAGCTTAAGTTGTTCAGAAAAAAAATCTAATGAAAGATGCGTGTTTTTTCACGTAGAATGAGATTATTAAATAAAAACTATAGGTTCCTATTTAAAAAATGATGTTGACCTTCAAATACCCTTGAAGGCCATACTAAAATAAAAAAATATTATTAATATTCGATTACCCCTTATCTGAGATAAAATTCTGTGACACTTTAAATGCCCCACCCTGTATATATTTATCGAACATCGACTTTATATATTTTATATCGGTTTGCAATGAAAACATCGTAAAATGTTTTGAACAAACTTTAACTGTTCAGAACGTACCAACATAATAAAGTTTAAATATATCAATTACTTCTAAGAGTAATTTCCCTCCCGTTTGGTAATCCATGTCTGGTGATAGTTGGTTTTGTTTACTGGTTGTATTTATATTTATAGAAGCCGCAAAAGCAGGAAAAAATCAGTTACTGGGATAATTACTCCGCCATATCTATTAACCATTTTAATTGTAAATATGTAGTTTAAAAAAATGAATCCTCCAACTTTTTGTGATACACAAATTTGAAAAATCCTTGTCGTGTTAATAAGGTTGTCTACCGAAACCATAATTGAGTGAAACTTGATTAAGTGGGAAACTTCTATAACTAGAATTCATACTGAGGTCCCGTCACATCTTCATTTGCACTTATATAACTGGGTAAATGGGACACCTCTTTAAGTGGTTTAAAATAACTGGTCCCTTGAATTTCCAGCTATCCAGGTTTCACTGCATTTAAGTTGATATCTTTATGCACGACTAGCGGACCCTCCCCGGCTTCGCATAGAAGTTAATATTTCATCCCTTTTCACGTATGAAGGGTTGTAATTAGTTTCATTAGATCCGGTCGAAAAAAATACCAAGAGGATGGTGGTTCTAAGGGAAAAATAACCCCCTATTTCACATAGGAGCCGAGATATTTATGATTTTTTCCGACTTATTTTACTATTATCGTCACTGATTATTCCTTATGTTAGCTAACGTTACAAAACATAGAGAACACATCTATGTATTAAAAAAACACGTAAATCGGATAAGTGGTTTCCAGTGATAAGCACACTAACGAACAGGCAGACAGACGTTGCGTTTTATAATAAACATTTTATAATAATAAATTCTAATGAGAATTCGTGAAATTTTTGTATTTTGATAGTATTTGGATGGGAAGCATCGAGTTTTCAGAAAGGTAAATACATTTTGATAAATAGTATGTAAATTTGATCTACCAGACAAAAATAAATACGTAACATAACAAAATAAAATTTATAAGTGATTCGTGGGTGCACGACAAAAAAGGACCAAACAATTTTATAATAGTAACATTCCATTTTCTATGAAAGGCGATATCTTTTTCAGTACTCCATTTTTCCCCGAAGACTTGAAATGTGTCGTTACACCTTCTATTATAAAATACTCGGAATTTGTCCTTACGCCACTGACAAAGGTACTTATCTGAATGCCGACCACTCGGCCAGGGTTCAAACCTTTTCGTGTCGACTTTCCAACATGCATTATATCTGATTTCAGACATAGAGCACGTAACGTTATTGTCGTTTTAACTATGTTACTCGAGAACTCTTTTTATGAAGATATACACCCCTATATTAACCAGGGTTGGCGCAAAATAACTGAAAGCTTAGCGCTATTACATAAATAAATTTTAGTGGTCGTGTTCTTCATGTTTTTAGAATTTAATTTCTATTTGTCCCAGACAAATTTTCCAGCATGGAGAGCTAACAATAAGTATTAATAAAGTCTTCAGGCTAAGCTATTAATTTAGTCGAGTAATTTAGTTAAACCATTTAATCGAGTCAATCCACTTCTATTTTTTTGGTCGAGTAGCGACCCCACTAAATACTAGGTAAATAAGCTACTAGACAAATGTGAACACGATATATTTAGTTAAGTTCATTTGTTGTCGCAAAAATTAGAACTCTCCGTCATTCTTAATGTTAGAAATACTCTTTGGGATATCCTTATACTAGTTCCTTGAGAAGGACATTTGTAGTTCCTAGTTTATCCACTTATTGTTCTATGTCTTATCCTCATTTTATTTCCTCTCGTTAATTTCTTACTCGTCTAAAATACTCGCCAAATCTAAACTGGTTTAGGCTGCATACCCATTTAAATAAAAAATCAGAATTTCTTATAAAAAAACATCTTTGTCAAAGTAAATAGTAATTGTTTTGCAGAATTTATTGAAATTGTTAGATTTTTTATTTCACTGTTTGTTTTCAAGTTTCAAGCCTTAAGTTTAGTTTTTCATAAGGGGCAGCAATTTGCAATTTTGTATAGATTTTGGCTATTAACTAAATAAAACACGTTTGCATTTAAGGTTTCGCCATTTTTGACAAAATAGCGACCAGATAACTAAAAAATAAGAAAATACCGATTTTTTAATGTTTTAAAAACAAAAATCATGGGAGGAATAATTTTTTTACTAATAAGTTTTTTTTAAAAGGATACTTTCAGCTTTCTAATGATATCTAGTCGATTATTGTGCACAGTTCTTGATTAAAAAACTAGAAAGTACAAGCTTTTGAATGAGCTTTAGATCATGCAAATCCAACCATTTTCCACGGAGATATAAATTTGTAAAAAATAGCTTTTTTAAAATTATCTTTTAATTTTTTCCTCGATCTCATACATTGAAGCTTTTTATGTGGGACAGTTCCACGCATATAAAGGATAGCAAAATTAACTATAAAATATGATATTGTGTTTTTCTTATTTTGGCGCCCCCTAACACATAACGCCCGGGGACAATAGCCCCTAAGTTACGCCACAGTGATATCCAACGAAAACCTCTAAAGTCATCATAAGTAATCGAAATTGCAATTTTCTCCGAATTACCTGAAAGTGAGATACCACTTTTTGCTTAGCAGAGCAGTACATAGTATATCTAGGTATATTTTAAATGCAGTTTTCTTATAAGTAAACATAATAAAAATAAATTAGTTTAAATACATTTTTCAATTATAAGGTAGACAACAGTATTCCTAATAATTTTTAAGCCGGGCCTGTTACCCATCCCAGATACATTCACACAAAACCTTGTGCTGCCCCCTAACAAAAATTTATCGTCAAATAAATTAAAAATTTTATGCGTACCACAAACATTTGAATATTTTTAATAATTCATTATAAGTTTTCCGGTGAAGTATTTGTAAATAATATAATGATATTGTGTAAGAGATGACTTTTTTGCGAATAATGGAGATTTATTACGCTCGAGTGTTGCAGTTAAATTTAATTATATGCGTGGCTTGTTGTCGAGACCCGGGTTCTAGAATGACCGAAACTAAGTCGACGTAATCTAATGATTTATTTATATTTTGGTTTATATTTTTTTATATGCATTGTGGAAATGTGAGAGAGGTATTGTTTGAAAGTTTGTGAAACTTGGTAAGATTTATTTTTACTTCCATGTTTTAAGAAGGAAATGGAAGTATTTGTAATACCGTTGGAAAATTGTGTCTGCATTTAGTTAAAATAAACAAATTCGTTTAGTTGAAAATATTTGGTGCAAAATGCTAAATATGGGTTGAAAGAAACGTTAGATACATAAATAAATAATCATTGGTTATTTAAACAACTACAGTAGAAACTGCTTATAACGACCTCGAATGGACTGGTCAAATTAGGTCTTAAAAGCCAATAGTCGTAATAACCGGCGAAAATACAATTATATGGGATTCAGTTGGACTTTTATTATAAGTCGTTAAAACCAACTATTCCACCTCAATTTTTTTATGTGATCCTCTTCAAATTGCCCTACTGATAATATAAATGCATGTTGCCATGGGGCAACCCCGGGCCATATTGTTTAAACCGAAATTGTTTAAACAATTGCAAGGAATTGTTATTTTTCAACCGGACAAATTTTTTTTATATTCTTTATTGAAATACAAAAAAATTTGTCAAGACATACACTAGTGTATGCCATAAGGGTTCCGAAGTATATACTACGTGGACTGTTTAGAGCCATTTACAGGTGCATATTTGAGTTAAAAATAAATATAAAAAATAGGATCATATTCTATTAATTCAGATCTACATTTTGACACCCCACAAGCCTAGATATGAAAATAAAAAAAATTCCATGACACCCCTTCCTATTTTTCAAAATTTGAAATGATATTGTTGATTTTAGTATTTGTCGTTATTAGTATTATAAAAACCCCATTACCAATTTTTTTTCAGATTTTTTGAGTCAGTATTTACCGAGCTAGAGAGGGGTGGACAAATTTTTGTTTACTTGAAGCCCCCTGTAGGCGCCATTTTTGATTTATAAAAAAAATAAAAAATACTGTCATATTCTACTCACTGAGATCTACATTTCGACACCCCACATGCCCAGATAAAAAAATAAAAATAAAAAAATGTATGACACCCCTCCCCTTTTCTCCAAAATTTGAAATGATATTGGTAACTTTAGTATTTGTCGTTGGTAGTCTCACCAAAGCCTCGTTACCTAATTTTTTTCAGATTTTTCGAGCCAGTAGTTACCGAGTTAGAGGGGGGGGACAGACAAAATTTTTGCTTGGAGCCCCGTGTAGGCGCCATTTTTGATTTATAAAAAAAATAAAAAATAGCGTCATATTCTACTCACTGAGATCTACATTTCGACACCCCATATGCCCAGTAAAAAAAATAAAAATAAAAAAATGTATGACACCCCTCCCCTTTTCTCCAAAATTTGAAATGATATTGGTGACTTTAGTATTTGTCGTTGGTAGTCTCACCAAAGCCCCATTACTTAATTTTTTTCAGATTTTTCGAGCCAGTAGTTACCGAGTTAGAGGGGGGGGGGGCAGACAAAATTTTTGCTTGGAGCCCCCTGTAGGCGCCATTTTTTATTTATAAAAAAAATAAAAATAGTGTCATATTCTACTAACTGAGATCTACATTTCGACACCCCACATGCCCAGATAAAAAAATAAAAATAAAAAAATGTATGACACCCCTCCCCTTTTCTCCAAAATTTGAAATGATATTGGTGACTTTAGTATTTGTCGTTGGTAGTCTCACCAAAGCCTCATTATCTAATTTTTTTCAGATTTTTCGAGCCAGTAGTTACAGAGTTAGAGGGGGGGGACAGACAAAATTATTGCTTGGAGCCCCCTGTAGGCGCCATTTTTAATTTAGAAAAAAAATAAAAAATAGTGTCATATTCTTCTCACTGAGATCTACATTTTGACATCCCACACGACTTGGAATACATTTTTTTTGTTTTTTTGAATTTGCTTTAAAGCCCCCTGTAGGCGCCATTTTTGATTTATAAAAAAATATGTATAAGGATCAAATTACACTAGCTTGGTTACACATTTTGATGTGCCACTTGCCTTGGTATAAAAAAAAATATTTTTTTTGCCTGTCTTTAGCTTCTTAGCACCCCCCCTAAAAAAATATTTTTCCAAAATTTTTGCACATATTTTACTAGAGGGTGTCATTTTACATATTCTGTCAAAATTTCAAGGTTCTAGCTTATATAGTTTACGAGCTATTGAGCTTTGAGTGAAAAGGACGGACGGACGGACGGACGACAAAGTGAGATTAATAGGGTTTCTTCGGAACCCTAAAAAAAGGCCCTTTGACTTTTTACGATAAAGTTAATATTTTTAAAGATATGAATTTTTAAAGGTTCGAAAAATCTCAAATTTGGGACTTTCGACCCATGAAAAATATATTAAAAAAAAAATAAAATATAAATAATATTTTTTTCTTAATTCTTCATACAATAGTTAATAATATTGTAAATAGAGATCTTAAAAAATTTCATTGTTTATACCTGTTTTTTAATTTTTAATTTCGCGTACTCACAAGTGATTTCGTGTAGTATTAACATTTTTAGATGAACAAATTTTTAGTTTCTGTGATTTTTCGTTACAATAAATGTGAGTGTAATGTCGTTTTTAGTTGTTCCCAAGAAAAGAAAATTTTCTGATGATACCTTACCATGTATTTTTTGTGAAATTACAAACAATGTAGTGAAAAATCCGAAGCCTGATACATATATAACTGTACAAAGTGCAGCTTATCGACGAAAAGATAAGGCCGCTATCCGGTTTGAAAATTTGTTTAATTCTTCTCTTGACAAACAAACATTTTCGTGGCACATAACATGTTATGCAAGTTATACAAGTGAAGAAAAAATTAGGCGAAAAGAAATACAACTTCACAAACAAGATGAAAATCTTCAGGAAGTCCAGTCAACAGAACCCTCAACTTCAAGTACAATTTATACTCCTCGTCGGTCCACCAGAAATCCAGAAAACGACAGTGATTCGTGCATAATATGCGGCCAGTTAAAAAAAAAAATGTAAAAGCGACGTATGTACTATCTGATCGTGATGCAGCTGAAAATTTCTTAACTGTTGCACGCCTAAAAATGGATGATGTTTTTAAAAAAATATGTACATTCGATTCGGTTGACAGTCTTCTCGCTCAGCAAGTTAAGTATGCACATCAGATGCCTTGCAATTGCATGCACTAAGAGCTTCGGCTCAAACATACATTTGGAAAAATGCATTGAATCCCCAATATGAAATATTAGATTTTACAAATTTCGGATACAAGTTAGAGAATGGTACTTTACTACCGTTATTTATGAACAAAAGCCCATTTCCAACTAATCTTAAAAACCGTGTAATTGTAAAAAAGCTTGTAAAACCAAAGCTTGTTATTGTTAAAAAAATAACATTAGTTGCATACTTCTATGTGGTTGTGATTCAGAAGACTGTAAGAATATAATATATAAAAATGACGTTGATGATAAATAAATACTTATTTTTAGATCTTGTTTCATTATTTCATAATTCACCATCTATAACCTTCGTTTAAAGAAATTATTTAATGTAATTATTTTCCGTTTTAACATAAAAAAATAACATAAACTTATAAAAAAGTAATTTTAATTACATGTTCCGATTTATGCTTAAATAACTTTTGAAAAATTGATTTCAGAAAAAAATTTATACGAAACAAATTGTAGAAAATTTAATTATTAATAACATTGCTCTCTTTAACAATCTTGATAAAGTTGATAGTTTTTAAGATAAATGATAAATAATGATTCAAGACACAGAGAGGCCGATGCAGCGCATGAGTCAGAGAGAGACGGCGATACTTAAAGGTAAGCGACGCATACTTGTGAGTGCGCGAAATTAAAAATTAAAAAACAGGTATAAACAATGAATTTTTTTAAGATCTCTATTTACAATATTATTAACTATTGTATGAAGAATTAAGAAAAAAATATTATTTATATATTTTTTTTTTTTAATATATTTTTCATGGGTCGAAAGTACCCAAATTTGAGATTTTTCGAACCTTTAAAAATTCATATCTTTAAAAATATTAACTTTATCGTAAAAAGTCAATGGGCCTTTTTTATTTGTATTTCAATAAAGAATATAAAAAAAAATTGTCCGGTTGAAAAATAACAATTCCTTGCAATTGTTTAAACAATTTCGGTTTAAACAATATGGCCCGGGGTTGCCCCATGGCAACATGCATTTATATTATCAGTAGGGCAATTTGAAGAGGATCACATAAAAAAATTGAGGTGGAATAGTTTTCGGTACTCATGCGCCGATTCCTCCTGGACTAAATATAATTATGTAGATAAATGTATATAACAATATTTTTTACAACCCTTATCTAAGTATTTGATAAAAAAGTACCAACTTTTTTTATCGTTCACAAGTTTTTTTTTTCAATTTGTCCATGTATTTTAAAATTAAATTTGAGACTATAACATCGTAATAGAAAAGTATGTACCTTTTGAAGATGTGATACTATAATTATAATAGAATAAAAAAAATCGCGTTTACTATACTTACTTATACTATATGTATATTTCATATACATTGGTATAAGAAAGTAAAAACGATAAACATATTGTTAATTTATAACTCACTATATACTATATTTTTTACACATATGCATGTGTTAAAAACTGAAAAACGAAAAACTGATTTAGCAAATATTTTTATTTATTAATTTAAACAATAAAATGACTAGTACGTCTGGTACATAAAAAACTCTCTACATACTTTTTTATTGGAGTGTGCTACTTTCTGTGGTTTGATTTTGATATAAGGTCAAAAGAAAGATTTTCAGATAGGAAGCCACATTGAAATCGAATCTCTCTAAATCTTAAGGATTCTCCACAATTTTCTTACGAACTTAATGTTTATATAATATTTTTATCGTGTCCAACATTATTGTTTTACCTCATATAAAAAAGAAATATATTTTTTTCAGCGTTCGTAAAATCGATTATAACCTTAAAAACTTTTTTGGGAGGAAACGAAGAGAACATAAGTTTCATAGAATGAAAATGTTTAAAAAACAAATAATAACTGATTTTCTATAATTTGTTTCCATTCATTTTTAATTTTTTTAAAGTTCATAATTGAATAAAATGTTTAGAACAAAATTTGTGGAGAACTTTACTATCTATAGTTTATACTCTATTAAAGTAAAACCTAATTATTTATTTAAAAAAAATATTAATTGAAATAATGTATATTTCTCTCTCTTTTCAGTATATCGCATTGCTCAGCCGATGCATCACACCAGCGCGTATTCTCATTCATAGCCGCCTCATCTCCACTCCCTCCAGCCTCTTCCGGTACTACTAAACCAACATTCAAAATAAACCACGATGACGACATAAAACTAGAATGCCACGCGTTCTTGTGTTCCAAACGTCGCGTGACTCACGCGCTTACACTCACGCTAGCGCAAGCGTTTAACGCTGCGTATGAGGCGTGGAGGAAACATGAAAGAAAGTTGGGATTGCTATACGATGCAGAGGATGCGAGTTGCTCGAAGAAGCCACCCAGGTCGCCGTTGTTGAAGACACCCAGGCCTGTTACTGAGAAGGCACCGTTTTATCTAAGAGATGAGAATTATAGTGAAAAGGCGGCATTGATTGATATTGATGGTGAAAATGATAGGCTTAACAAACCATGGGTAAGTTTGATGTTAGACTAATACACAACGTGAACAATAATCAAAACCTCTCTTCTTAGGATTTAAAATAATAAATAATAATTAAAATAATGAAAATCTCTCTGTTGTTTTTCTATGGTGTTAATCTCCTTAATTAAGTATTAAACAACAATGGAAATTGTTTATATTGCATTTTGTTCAAGATTAAAACTCTTTTTCATTAGATTGTTATTTTTTTATAAAAAAACAAACAAAACAAAATAAGTGCATAAAGTATAAAATATACAGTGTGCCTTCCAAAAGATACAATGGGATCACCAAATCTATTATTTAACCAGAAAACATCCACCGGCATATTCCCGGGGAGCGGAGGGAGGGGGGAGCCAAGAAATCTTAAATAGCACATGGAGTTGAATGACGGCTTATTCGAAAGGGCTTACCGAGACAAAAACAAAGTAAGGATTGCGTTTATACGATTTTTTGTCAAAAAGTTATGATCAATTGAGATTAGGTTAAATGTATTTTCAAAAATGTTATAAAGTAAAAAAAAAGACAGATTCAGTTGAAGAACTGACGTTAATCAGTAAGTCGTGTCAAAAAATACCACTCTTCTGGTTTTTTTCATCTTGAATTTTTGACACAATAACTTGTTAAACATTAGTTTTTCAGCTGGATTAGTAGCCCAATGCCAAAGCCTTTTTGGGAAAAAAATTCTCTACAGGCTGGCGATAGTGGGAATCGTAACTAAAAATGATTACAAAAAAAAGGAAAAAAAAGCACCCCTGCACATGAAGTAGTTTCGAAGGGGGGTGGTTTTTAGGGGTTGAAAATGTTTTTTTGCGATTTCCGGCGAAGTATGACTTCCTATCGAAAAATGGTTTGCAGTAAAGTTGTAAATAATAAATAAATCTACAACTTTGTTTCAAACCAATTTACAACATAACCTAAAATTTTCCGAAATAATAACGAAAAACAGTTTTTTTTTTAATTTTTCAGTTTTTTATGTCGAAAATTTTTTCAGAATACTTGAAATTTTCATGAAATGAATGTTTTGAAGTCCTTTAATTTTACCGATCTGTCCGGAATTTCATAGTTAAATATTTCCTGAAATATTAACGTTTTTCGAAAAAAATGAAATTTTTTCAATCGAAAAATTGATCGTAGAAATTTTTGATTTTTTTAACTTTTAGGGGGCTCATGTAGGAAATATTTAACTTTGAAATTCCGGACAGATTGGTAAAATTAAAGGACTTCAAAACATACATTTCATGAAAATTTCAAGTATTTTGACAAAATTTTCGGCATAAAAAACTCTAAAATTCAAAAAAACGGATTTTTTCTATTATCTTGGAAAATTTAAGGTTATGTTGTAAATTGGTTTGAAACAAAATTGTAGATTTATTTATTATCTACAACTTTATCGCAGACCATTTTTCGATAGGAAGTCATACTTCGCTGGAAATCGCAACCCTTAAAAAACCACCCCCCTTCGAAACCGCTTCATGTGCAAGGGTGCATTTATTTATGTAATCATTTTTAGCAACGATTACCAATATCGCCAGCCTGTAGAGAATTTTCTTGTTTTTAGCCTCAAAAAGTCGGATTGGCACTGGGCTATAGTTTTTATCATAAATTTTTAATTATAACATTTTTGAAAATGCATTTAAATCTCAATAGAAATGTTCAAATTATCACAACTCTTCGACAAAAAATAGTAGAGACCTCGGCAACCCCGCGTTGTTTTTGTCTCGGTAAGCCCTTTCGAACGAGCTTTCACTCAATCCCACGAGCCATTTAAGATTTCTTTGCTCCCCTTTCCATCTGCCTTCCGATGATATGCAGGTGGGTTCTTTTATGGTTAAATAATAGATTTGTTGATTCCATTGCACCTCTATAAATTTCAATCTTATATTTGAAATCATTCAAAAGTTATTTAGGTGGCCCCAAACTTTAGGAAGGCACTGTACATAATTCTAAATTTCAAGTCTATGTTATAAAATCTCCCCCATCTAAGGTATTTTCATATTTTAAAGAAATACAACATAAAAATATAAAACAAGTTTATAAGAAGCTCTTGTGTTAAAAGTTTTGTAAGTTCATTAGAGATTTTTATTGCTGCTAGAAAAAGATTAAGTTTACTAAAAGTAAAAAAAATTATCTCGCGTTTATATTCTAGTGAGTGCTGTTGTCGGGGTGGAAAATAGAAATATTACAGTGCATTATTTTGTTAAATTTAGTTATATAAGTACCTTAAGGGCCCTACACAAAAGCAATGAATTTTGCATTTAAGTTGAATTTTTTTTATGGACGTAATTTACGAAAATCAGCTTTTTGTGATAGTGTGGGGGGGGGATGACAGTATTAAATCTCATATAGTTATATTTTTCATTATGAAAATTATCAGTACAAAAATTGGTTACATTCTTTATTGTATTTATTCATTATACAGGATGATTCATCACTGTCGTGCCAAACTTGAACAGTAGATTGAGAAAAATATTTTAAGCAAAAAACTTCCAATAAACATGTGTCCGGAAATTTATCCTTAGGGAACTACAGGCTTCCAAAGATTTTACTAAAAATTAGTTTTAATTTAATATCTAGAGAACCCTTTGTGATAAAATTATGAAATTTAGTATTTGGTTTAGTAATGATATGTGTTATCGATTTCTAATATTAACCAATTATATTTTAGGCCAGGGCTGTATGGGGCCAGTGGGCCCATCGATTTTGATCTTGTAATTGTTTGTTCCTTAATTTTTTTCCTGAGTTGGTACTTTTATAAGATTATATGACACAAAATACACAAAAACATACTTTGCTAATTTATCATAGGGTAAACCGTTTACGAGAAATATCGATGGACAAGAAAGCATGCAGAATTAACCTTAATACGGATGCTTGAAATTATAAAAAATAAATGTATATTCTTATTTCATGATAACAAATAAGACAAAAAGTTAATATAAATATACCTCCGAAAATGCATCCATATCAACAAATAGCCATTTTTAGTTTGTTTTTTATACATGTTAATAAAGTTCATGTAACAGTAAAAGAACTGGCTATAGATCTTACAGGGTTCATATTAGGAGGTTTATTTAAATGAACTTTATTCTTACCTTTAATCATAGAAGAAGAATATAAATTTATTTTTTGTAATTTCAAACATCCGTATTAAGTTAAATTCTGCATGCTTTCTGTTCCATCGATATTTCTCGAAAACGGTTTATCCTATGATAAACAAGCAAAGTATGTTTTTGTGTATTTTGTGTCATATAATCTTATAAAAGTATTAACTCAGGAAAAAAATTAAGGAACAAACAATTAATTACAAGATCAAAATCGATGGGCCCACTGGCCCCATACAGCCCTGGCCTAAAATATAATTGGTTAATATTAGAAATCGATAACACATATCATTACTAAACCAAATACTAAATTTCATAATTATATCACAAAGGGTTCTCTAGATATTAAATTAAAACTAATTTTTAGTAAAATCTTTGCCTGTAGTTCCCTAAGGAAAAATTTCCGGACACATGTTTATTGGAAGTTTTTTGCTTAAAATATTTTTCTCAATCTACTGTTCAAGTTTGGCACGACAGTGCTGAATCATCCTGTATATAAAAATGCTCGTATAGGTACATATTAAAATCATCTTATAATTTTCATAGACTCATGGGGGGGGGGGGGGATTGATGCCACTGACTAAAATCAATCATTTCCGCTTCAGGCAGAGGATACCAACACATTTCATGTTTATTTTTATTTTTATCTCCTTTGATCAACTTTTAGATAATTTCATAGACATTGCTTAACACGTTCAGGACAGACCCGAAGACGCCCGACCTTGGGGCTCGTCCAATCTGTCTTACATATAAGACGTCCGTCCTGAATGTGTTAAAATTAGCCAACTAGTTATAATAATATTTTTTGGGTGTTCTAAGTAATTTGTTCTTTTTACAAACTTTTCGAAAAGTTGATCCATGAAAATATAAAAATAAAAACAAGCTTAAATGTTTCGGTGTCCCCTAAAGTGAAAATCATAGATTTTCGTAGGTTGCGCCTATACTATTTCTGATCATTACACTTTAAACTATAATTTCCCCAAGTAACTAAAAATGTAAAAGCAATTATTTTGTGCAGGTCCTTTAAAAACTTGATTGCCAAAATAAAAATTGGAAAAATATAAGTTATATTCTCGTATGAATTCCCGTTTGAATTTATTATTTAACTTATAATTTGTATTTTTGTTGTTCTCTTTTCTACTTTAATAAAGAATTCAGATATCAATTTTATTCTTTAAAGTTCACAAGAAAGAATTCTAAAGCCATTACTTGAATAAACAACAGTGTTCTTTTTATTGTTTATTATGTTCCAACAACCACTTATAAGATGATTGCCGATACGAGATATTGATTTAATTTTTTTCATTATTAATATTTTATTCAATATGAAAAATTAATATCAAAAAAAAGTTTAAGAGATTTTCCTTAATTTTGACTTTCTTATACCGAAAATTTAAATTTTAATAATAATTTTTACTTAAAAAAATCAAGGTATATAAAGAAGAAAATAATGAAAAATTTTTGCAAATAAAAATTAAAATATCTAAATCGAGATTCGAACCTGCGTACACCGCTAGCACTTTAACGGCTCAATAACAAAATAATTAGTCTGGGGACCAGGTGGCATATGACGTCATTGAATAATATTCCTCTATAACTTCTTGTCTGGCTTTATTATGCTTAGTCTACCACTTTTTTTCTCTGTGGAAATTTTATAATCGCAGATTTACCTCTCTCAGCGATGTTATTTTGCCAGAGAGTTGACGACGATTTAAACACGTCGGACTGGAAAATGGGAAAATATATTTTGTACGACAAAGTAACTATTGGGCTTAAGACATTTTCATTAAACAATTCTGAAAAAATCAGCTGATTATTATCAATACGTTTTCAGAAGTTATTATTTTGACAAATATAAGGTGGTAAGCACCCTAAACTTTCCAAAAATTGTAGTGGAGAAATTTTTTCTCCCACATTTATCAAATTATTTTACTCCTAGAGTTTGAAAAAATACTACTATATCTATAAATTTTCTATGCAACATTAAATGCACGTGTTTCGGAAAAAGAAAGGGAAGATGAAGAAATTTTTCACAAAGGAAAAAAGTGGTAAACTAAGCATAGTTAAACCACACAAGAGGTCATAGAGGGATATTATTCAATGGCTTCATATGCCCCCCCCCCTGGCTTATTACAGTATGTAGGAAATATAACAATTTTCAAATTTAAATATATTTATTAATAATGCCCATGAGATTGAATGCTTGTGTATTTTTATTTTTACTCTATTTTTACCTCCCAAAAGCTGACTGAAATCCCTCATTTCTCGCAATGTCCCCTTATTAGAATTATTCAGTAGAAGTTGACCTATGCCATTATTTATTGTATTTACAACAGGTATAATTTTTTTCATTAGTCTTCTTACTTACAGGTATGTTTTGATGATAACGATGAGTTGTTCAACAACAAAAATCAGCCTAAACATCCGTGGGCAGAGAAACAGCCGCTAGATTTACTCTGTTCGTAGCTTTTGCAGTGAGTGACATTTATTTTTGTAAATATCAGCAACAAGACAAACCATTAACAAAAAGACATTCTGTTTTGTGTTGTAATTAGATGTTACAAAAAAAAAGTATTTTGGATTATTGATGCCCGGTATTATAAATAATTTGCTTGAGTGCAAAAGCAAATTATCTTCCAGAGAATGCTATTTGCTAAGTGTCAAATTGTTATTAGATTGCTCGAGATTTTTAAGCAATGGTAATAAATGTATAGTAATGTAAATACTATACATTTTATGATGTTCACTTATTTTAAGTCTCTGATTTTTACTTAACGCGCATGCGTCAAGGTTATCATATGTACGATTTCATTTGCTACATCTGTGAGTGGTTGTCATTTACATTTAATACCTAACAGATAACGTAAACTGGAAGCTAATTTGCTTTTGCACTGAAGCAAGTTATTTATAATACCGGGCATAAGTGTAAGTAAAATTGATTTTATAGGCTGTTATTTAAAGAAATTTAATACAAAATTACTTTTTACAGTTTCAATACTGAAAATTGTTAAAAATGTAAGTGTTTAGTCATTAAGATATAATTTAACTATTTTAATCAAAACTTATCAATTCTAAAAGATGTTTTTAGAATTTTAGAGTAAGAAAAAAAATTTATTTACGTACTTATTAATTTTGTGTACATCTTATTTATGTTATTTAAATAAAGTTTAATTGATTATTTTAGAAGGGGTGTAACCTCATTTTTAATTCTAATCTACTTACTTTCCCAGTAAAAATTCAGCAAGAAACATTATTTACATAATAAAAAAAAATCCCATTTTACAGGTTTTTGTAAATAGGATTCATACAAAATCTCCACTATACTCGGGGGCCCCGGGGCATTGCCCTGGCTGCCCCGGTGGTATTTACGGCGCTGAATGATAAGTATATAAGTTATTGATTCTATCATGTTCAGAATTCGATTAAATATACCTATATCAAAAATACATCTTTTTTTGATTCATACCGTTCTATACAGAAATTATTTAAAATACGCCTTATCAATACAGATTTGGACAGAATGCATAACTCAATTCCCACCATAAGAAATGGGTCGTGTGTTTTTGAAATTCAATCCTTCAGGTTAAAATATTCTTACTAGTATACTCACCAGTTTTTGTATTAAAATTTGCTTTTTCGTTGCGATATATTAGTTTTACTTTTGAATGTAAAAAATAAAATACAAAATTTACCACCCAATTTCCCCCAGTTCAAAAATTTATAAATAAATACCACCCAACTACCCTTACACCCATTTCCCCCCACTTACCCTATCTAATATGATATGGATAATACAAAAATCTAATTATAAGTAATATCTACTTATTAAAAAAAATGTAACATTATCGTACATTCACTCCGAAAATAAAGAAGGGGGTGATATTGATTCAAACATAGATAAAATAACATTTTGCTGATATTTACAAAAACAGTAATCTATGTCTATAGCCTGCCTGTATAATATACTCATTCCCTTTGAGTATACAGTGATATAAAACATTATTGAATGCATTACTTTTCATAAAAATACAATTCCATGGACAGTTTTCACATTGTTTATAATCAGTTCAGCTGGATGTATTTTAGGTAATGGTTATATATATATAAAATTGTCGTATAGGAATGGTTTTTATTTATTTTTATATGGATAATAGAAGATTGGGTTATTTGTGTTTGTAATAAATTTTTAATAATGTTCAGTTTTATTACTTTGAAATATTTTCCTACAGATTTTTTTATATTGAAATTCGTTAATTAATTCCATAATTTTTTTATTATTGTATTATCCACCATTTTCTTTTAATGTTTCTGTAGACAGAAGAACAATTTTAATTTATTTTATTTTAAAAAATTTATTGCAAATTCAATAGTTTGAAGAGGGTAGACTCATTATATTATATATTAAAAAATTGCTGTATATATTTTTATTAATATATTTCATATAATATTGAATAAAATAATTTTAGACAGTGGCGTAGCTAGGTTTGCATATATTTTTTTTCAAAACATTCAAATGTTAGGTGATAATATAATTGTTTTAACCAGAGCTGTGGAGTCGGTATAAAAACCTACGACTCCGACTCCTTTATTTTTCTAATGTTCGACTCCGACCCTTTACTGTATACACATTTTTTTGAAAAAAAAAAAAACCGTTTTCGGGCAAAATTTTTTAGTGAAATCCAGTAATTCTGGTTCCGGCCAGAATTAAAAATTTCAAATCATTGTACTTTAAAATTCAAAACGAACAACAAATATTAAGTGTGTAAAGAAGTAAAAACCATTATTTAATTGAATCGGTGAGTGAAAGAACAATACAAGTGCCAAAAATGGCAATTTTAACTGAGATAGGCAAAATGTTTAAAATTCATAGCTCTATCACATAGCAAAATAATAATACATCGACCAACATCGTACGTGCGACGGGGGGTAGTTCAATTTTTTTTACAATTACTTTTACCTTACTTTTCTGACGAAATCCTCGAATTTTACTACCATATAATTTCTTGGAAAGTCAAAAATGAAGATTCTGAGTAAAAATTACAAATATTTTTTTTTGTAAAATAATAAAAAATAAAATAATAAAGCCGAAAATAAAGCAATAAAAAAAAATTTGCAATTTTTTTTTAATTGAGTGAAAGAACAGTATAACTGCCGGTCATTTTTTTTCAAATATCTTTTTTTGCAATTTTTTTTAATTTATTTATGTACGTATTATTATCGGTTAACATAAGTTCTATAATGTCACAATACATAATTAGACCAAATAACCTATGTTCTCCTTTAAAACAGTTTTTTTCGTTTTTCTCAAAATGGTCATTTTGGAGATATATCGTTCTTTCACTCACCGATTCAATTAAAGGAGTCGGTGTCGGTACCTTTTTACCGACTCCGACTCCACCTAAAATTACTAAAACTTCGACTCCACATCCCTGGTTTTAACTGCGAGCAAAGTGAATAGATGTATGAAAATATTACAATTATGTAAAGGCTCAAATAGACGATCAATATTTATTTTCAATAAGTAAAAAACAAATGTTATGCAAATTCTTTCTGGCAAGGATTACTAGTGTGATGAATATGTGCCCTGGGATAATCAGGGTAGGTGACGTAAAAGAAAAGGAGATATCGAAACCATTGTAAAGTATTTGAGCTGATATTGTCAATGAGGCTTTCAATGTATTGATTATTGATAAATAATAAATAAATATCGATCGTCTGTGTAAGTACTTATCCTTCATACTTATTGTTATGTTTTTATGTCTAGTTATGTTAGTACTTATATCTCTTTATATATATTTATTTAATATAAAAATATATGTCCGTATACAATACATAGATTTTATATTATTATTATACTTAAAATGTTGTGCCTATCAATCATATTTAATCAATAATAATAATTATATTATATATTAGTAAATGTTATTAATTATTGTGTTTTAATTTAAGTATATTCTTAATTGTTTTATGTTAGTTAATATATAAAAAAATATTATTTGTAAATAAATATTATTTGTTTTTATCTTTGATAAATAAATTTATACAAATTGTGCATTTTTTATATTTTTCAATTTATTTTTCCATTAGAATATTTGTAGCATTTTAAAACATATTTCCCCACATCTTTTTTAAATGCAGGAAAAATAAATAACAAACATAAAATTTCATCCACGCGCAAGAACAACTAAATATAAAAACAAAAGACATGTAAGAAGTTTTAAAAAATGAAACAACATAAATATGTCTCGATATTTGCCTTCACCAAAACCACGAACTTGAAAATATAAATTGTTAGAAATAGTCACCTATTGTGTGTTCCAAACCTCAAATCCATGGACCTCGGCCTTACTGTTTGTAGAACCTACCCTGAGCGGCTCACTGGTGTAATCACATTTCCATCTTGTGTCCATGTGTTTAAATATTAACTGGCTAAATCAGCAATGAAAGGCCAAAACAAAAACATATTTCCACCTTTGAATCTGATCTCTATACTGGCCTCGTTAGACATAGAGTTGTATTACATCATCTATAAGTTCGTTAGAAATAGTTAAATCTATATCTATAAAAGAGTTTGACCTTAACCACTCACTCACTCATTCACTCACTCACTCACTCACTCATATATCATCGTACAGCCCAAACCCCTGGACCTAGAAACGTGAAATTTCGTAGGTGCCTTCCTTTTATGATGTAAGCACCCACTAAGCAAGGATTTTTCGAAATTCAACCCCTACGGGGTTAAAACAGGGTGTCAAATTTTATATAAAAAAATAATTTTTTTGTTCGAATTTAATTGAAACTTATCGAACATACTTTACAATATAAATAATTAAATAATTATTTCAGCATTTTCCAAAAGGTAAGCCCTAAGGTGTTAGGGGGGTGGAAAAATTAAAATTAGTTAAATAATTTTTTTTTGTAGATCACCGAATGAAACATGGTACAAGTAGGTACTATACAAGACAAATATCAGCTACGAAAATTCAACCCCTATGGGTATTAAGGGGGGGGGGTAAAATTTTGATATATTTGTCTTCATAATTGTTGATGATTTTAAAGTAAATTCGGACAAATTAACATTCAATTAAAATGAAAGTTCGATATTCAAGCCCTGTAATATGGGACGGGGACGAGGATGAATTTAGATATGTTTGTCTGTATACTTGCTATACTTATAAAGGAAAATTCAGGCAAAATAGTCATCTATTAAAATAAAAATTTCGACATTCAACCCCTAATGGCGGGGGTTGACAGGGTCTGTGTTTTTGATATGTTTATCTGTTTAGCTGCTTACGTTATAATGGTGGAGTCGGGTAAAATAATCTGTAATAAAAAAACTCGATATTCAACCCCTAATGGCGAGGGTTAGTTTTTACAATTTTTAACTAAAATCCGAGATATTTACGTTTTTTTATAGTAATTAATAAAAATCAATATAAAAAATATGCCATCCCCTATCACGTGTGGAGGGTTCTAATTAGTTTCGAAGTTTACGCGAGCGAAGCCGCGGGATTCCGCTAGTACAATTATAAACAGCCAGTTTATGTTGTATTGTAATAAGGTCCAGGAGGGGAATGAAAAGTCCCACATATTATCAACCTGATAATGTATCCCTTAAAAAAAAACTCCCCGTGAATATAAGGGTCTTATAAGTGTCACCTGCCCTGATTACCCCAGGGCACATTCCATTTCTTCATGTCATCTACGTCGGGAGAAGGGTGTGTTCATCTGGTTATAACTGGCTGCATCTAATTATTATAGGAAAGCCAAAAAAGAAAAATAACATATCAGTCAAAAAAGTTAATTTGAATGGCTTTTTAATGGTTTATAATAATATGTACATAGTTATTCACGAACAACACCCCTTGGCCATATTTCGCACATCCGTAAGCGTAACTAGACTGCCGTATAAGGGCTTCTTAATGCGGTGGGCCGCGGCCCCCTAGGGGGGCCTGATCTTCCCACAAGTATATCCGTGAAGAACCACGGATATACCAAATAAATGTGTTATCGTTAAATAAGTTTAATTGCGTTTAAATACGCACTTGCTTAAATTATATAAATGAAACAATTTTTAACCAATCGGGGTTCCAAAAAAAAATGGGGGCCGGGGGTTATCCATTTGAGTTGCAAGGGAGCCGAGACTTTAAAAAGTTTAAGAAGCACTGCCATATATCATAAAACGTCAAATTGAGATAGTGTACTTTGAAGTTTTGACTAAAAATATTTCGTATATTAACATTATTCAATATATTAAAGTTTTAAAGCATGTTACAGTTATTTAATATTTAATGTATTAATATTAAATATATTTTGTTAAACCGCACATAAAAATTATATTTGACTTTTAATACTTATTTTTTGATCTGTTGTTAAAAAGATTTAAGTTGGTATATTCTTTATTAAACATTATTTTGATACTTTACTGCGTATTCTTTCAAACATACATATAGTATCAAACCTAGTACTCATGTCAATACACCCGTTTTTTGACATACGGCAGTCTAGTTACGGGTTGAGATTTTATAGGTCCAATAATGTTTTACTTCTATGGTCTGAAAGAAAAGGAAATTGAAGTATAAATGTATGTTGACAGTGTCAAAATCGTCTCCGAAAACTTTTTCCACATTACATACATTGAAACCCTGGTGTACAAACAAAATTAAGATCAAGTAAAGAAAAATATTGTACAAACAAAATCAGTAGATATTTAAACTCCTAATCTTTGACACTATATGACTAAAAAACTAACCATTTTCGTACCTTATCTCCATGGGAATTTTTAATTTCAGCCAATTTAACTGTATCCTAATTAGTCCAATCAAATTAAATTTTTAAATAGAATTAATATTCGCCAGGATGATTGTGGTGATGATCGATAGCAAATGATACCCTTAATAAAATATTAAAAATACAAGTATGTATGTAGGTCCCCGGGAAATACACGCAAAAAAATAAAAACAAAAAAAGTGAGTACCATTTATGCTTAAATCGTCGATACAACGAAAACGATGTAAGATATAGCAAAAATGAACAGGAACAATTTTAAAATTGATAAAATTTCCTATAAGAAACCTACATGGGTAAATATCTAAAACTAATAGTTATGGTGTTAGAGTCGTTCAAAACTACAAGATCAATTTGTCGTTTTTTGAAAATGTTGCAATTTCCCTCTGTTATCTATAAAATGTAAAATCGGTATTGAGCAGTTAATAAAAATTTAAAAAAAATCACAGTTAAACTAGACACTATTAGGAAGCTTTTTGTGAAATCAAAAATCGTTTTTATTTTAAATTATGATTATAGGGGCTATACTAAAAAATTATTTATTTTATTGCCTGTTTTGTATGTTAAATTATTTATAAACAATAACCACAGATTGAAACACCAATATCTGTTTTAAAGGAAATTTTATCAATTTTATCAAAATTTTAACGGAATTCATAATTCGATTGGACTAAATTTACATTGAATTTGCACGGAGAGCTTTCACTGAATTTGGCATGTTAAAAATAATTATTTTAAATAAATAACTATAGTTGGTAGCTTTGGAGAAGTTTCACAGTATAGAACAAAATTCCAATCTACTTCATTTAACAATAAGTTAAATAATTATTAATTAACCATTTTCGTACCAACTTTCTCCTACCAACTGAAAGTTCTTGCATACATTTACCCTACACACAAATCACTTTTATAGCTGTTACTTATCGCCATTAAAATTTACACAACATTGCCTATTTTACATCAAGCCTGCCGAAAATATAAAAGATTTAGTCGATGGCTTAAATTGCAGCCATTATAGTGAGAGAGATGGGACATTAACTCAGACCTTCATCATGCGATTCCCGAAATGGCCTCTAAACTTCAACATCACCTGTCCATTCAATGTTATATGGTGAATTAATATAACATTTTAACGAAACTTTCAAATAAAAGTTGGTTTTATTATTTCCTTGATTTTGTTGTGATTTAATGGATTATAAAAGTGGGTTACCTTCTGGAAAAATAAATTAATTGGCTGTTTTCTTATTTGGAAAACTTCAGAAGCAAAAGCAGGTATTGTAGATATTATTATTGATCCTTTTGTAAAAATTAAATTTGAATTTTTTTTAATGCAAAAAATAAAATCAGTTTTGAGTTCAACAAGGACTTAAAATGATCGTCTTATATGATGATTTGAAAAAAAACCTTATTTAATGATAATAATTCTGTTTAAGCCTGTATCCGTGACACGAGAACTTGGTCCGAGATCTCGGATAGAATTTTCGTCATTAGATGTTTGTACTCCAATGAATGTAGTTCATGTAACAGTTAACTATACTGATTGTTAAAAAAGCATGGAAATAGTCAAATATCTCAAAAACGGAACGTTTCCGAGAAAAATATTCCGGACAAAAGTTGTGGGGTTTAACATTTTTATTCAATGATCATATTCATTGGACCTTGAGTGGAGGGGTCAAGTCAAGGTCATATCCCATTTTTTATCACACAATATTAAAGATGACAGTGAGACGTTTTCAAAACACTACTTGATGACCTATTTTTGGAATTGTCTGAGTTATGAGCTTTAGAATTTACGTTGTCGCCAGTATTAGTATATTATCCAGGATGTACCAAAAATTTGCCAAAACCTATAAAATACTACAAAACAATTTTGACTGGGGTTGAACATTTTGTAGTACTAGTATCATATATGGTCAAAATTCGACAAATATTTTACTTGCTCTAATGGCAACATACACACGTAATTTTTTTGTACACAACTATGACAAAGTACACAGTTTTATAATAAATAATACAAACAAAAGTACGACAATTCTCATTGTTCACATATTAATATATAAGTATCTCCCCAAAAAAACATGTTGACGATTTTTTGGATCATTTTTGGTACATTCTGGATAATACTAATGCTGGAGGCACTGTAAATTCTAAAGTTCGTAACTCAGACAATTCTCAACAAAAATATGTAATCAACTAGAGTTTTAGAAATGTCTCGTTATCATCTTTAACATTGTGTCACAAAAATGGAGTATTCTATTTAAAAAAATCATATTAGCTTTGACCTCACTGTAACCCCTCTATTCAAACCCAAACGGATATAATACAGTGAAACCTGGATAACTGGAATCTCAAGGGACCGGTTATTTTATCCTATTAAAGAGGTGTCCCATTTACTCAGTTATAAAGGTACAAATGTAGAAGTGACAGGACCTCAGTATGAATTCTAGTTATAGAAGTTTCTCACTTAACGAAGTCCCACTCAATCAAGTTTCACTGTAATTGAATAGAACATTTAACAACCTACAACTTTAGTCTGAAAATGTTTCGTTTTCGAGATATTTGACCGTTTCCAGATTTTTCTAGCACCTTGTATATTCAATTTGATATTGTTTCATAGTTTCGTATAATGAGCTAAATGGATTATTATGCATCCATAAACTTTCCTAATCTAATGTCCGGTATTATAAAGGACCTAGAAAATTTGCAAGCTAGCAAGCACTCTCAAATGAGGTATCAAACTTATACGACAGTTCTCTTTGAGTTTTTAACAGATAGTTGCAGGCACAGTAAGTTGGTTTTTATCATTTTTTACGCAAGGTTAGTAAATATACTTTATATACCTTTTTTTTACTTCCTATGTATGAAACTATTTGTCAAAAACTTCAAGAGAACTGTCATATAAGTGTGATACCCCATTTGAGAGTGCTTGCAAGCTTGCAAATTTGCTAGGTTCTTTATAATACCGGACATAAGGATTTTACATAGAAATAATCAATTCGTGAGGAAACTGAAATTTTCAAATATTTGGTAAGGTTCGGTAAAAGTATCAGAACCATGGCCTTTATTTATAAGATCTTCAACTTAATTAATTTTCAATCGAAGCTTGGAAATTCTATATACCATATCTAGTAACAAAACCCAAACCTGGCTATAATTTTAAACATTAAAAAGCACCACAATATCAAATTAAAAAATAACAAATAGCCAACCTTACAATCCCAAGTAACTTTCACATAAATCATTTAGAAACAACACACAACGCACACTCATCGGGAACAAAAGGTCTGAACGAATGGGAGAGAGTTTGTGCTGAATTATCTCCTCGCCTGTCAGGGCGGGATTTACAAACATTACAACTGGGCTAACGGGATTACCCAGCATTCACACGTTTAGACATTCGTAATTAATTTAAAATAATCCCTTAGACTGATCGCAAGATATTGGACGTGTTAATTGAGCATTGTTTTTTTTTCGTCTGTATAAAGTTTAGGTTTACGTGTATTGATTATGTAATCAATACTAATTATATATAAATCCGTTGGATCTGTATGCAAAATGTAAATATATATTTTTAGTATATACGTTGTTTTACCTACATACATGCAATACGTCTGTCTGTTTGTTTTTTCCGATTTGACATGAAACCCTCTGAACTAAATTAGATGGATTTTCATTGTAAGAAAACCTAACACCATTGAATTCGCATATTAGTTGATTCACAATAGGGCCGCATTAAGGAAAATTTATTATTGATATTTTATAATAAAAACTAGCGGATTCCTGCGGCTTCGCTCGCGTAAATTTTGAATTTTTATTCATAACCTATAAAAAATTGTAAATACATATCTCGGATCTTAGTTAAAAATAACAAAAACCCACCCCCTGCCTACCCCCGCCATTAGGTGTTGAATATCTATTTTTTTTCATTGCAGATTATCTTGCCCGACTCCAACATTATAACTTAAGCAGCTATGCAGATAAACATATCAAAAATACACACCCTGTCTACCCCCGCCAGTATGAGTGGAATGTCGAAATTTTATTTTAATAGATGACTATTTTGCTCGAATTTATTTTTATAACTAAAGCAGGTATACAGATAAACATATCTAAATCCATCCTCGTCCCCGTCCAATGCCGTTAGGGGTTGAATGTCAAGCTTTCATTTTTTAATTGAATATTAATTTGTCCAAATTTACCTTAAAATCATAAACAGTTATGAATATATAAATATATCAAAAATTTCCCCCTCCCCCATTCCCATAGGGGTTGCATTTTCGTAAATGCTATTTGTCTTATGTCATGTTTCATTCGGTAAATACAAAAAAATTATCTCACAAATTTTTCCACCCCCCTAACACTTTAGGGGTAAAATTTTGGGAAGTGCTGAAAAACCTGTTTCATTATTTGTATTATAGAGTATTTATGAAAACTTTTTTTTATACAAATTTTGACACCACATTTTAACCCCGTAGGGGTTGAATTTCGAAAAATCCTTTCTTAATGGGTGCTTACATCATAAATGGAAGGCACCTACGAAATTTCACGTTTCTAGGTCCAGGGGTTTGGGCTGTACGTTGATATATGAGTGAGTGAGTGAGTGAATGAGTGAGTGGTTAAGGACAAACTCTTTTATAAATATAGATATACAGACATACACTACCGTTCAAAAGTTTGAAGCAGGTATATATTTTGAAGAATCCGTACCTCAAAATCAATTTGGGACTCTTATAGGATCATTTTGGTGTCTGTTTTTCAAGACTCTTTTCTCAAGAACCAAGAGTGGTAGCGCTTATATGCTCGATTTTCCGTCCGTCCGTCTGTCTACCACCGCGAGATCTCGGCTCCCTGACCACCTAGAGACCTCGGGGTTTCATTAAATTGAAGGTTTGTAGTTCTAGTTTAGTCTATTTTAGGAATTTTTCCGGTAATGACTCTCCATCCGACCACGGACAGGCATGATAATGTCCATTTTTCTTATATATGGTTTCATGTACCTCTTTGGACTCGAGATTAATTCACAAATCGATTGGCAATAGTATTTTTTGAGTTGTGTCCATCAAGTGGATTGTACGGCAACACTCACATATGGGTTTTGATAATTTTTTTGTAATAAAAACTTGTTTTAAATAAGATATTTTTATTATGTTGAATAATACTGCATTCATAACTAAACAAATATTATTTTACTGGTTTCATACATTAGTGCATAACAATGTCTCAATCATGCATATCTACTAGTTGGATTAATTAATTATTTGTAGATCATTTTATCCATACAAATGTGAGATTATTTTCCTGTAGTACAATTTTTTAAATTAAAACGCGTGCAACGCCATCTATTAAGCAATTGAAATAAAGTATGCGATTACACGGGTTAATACCTAACAGTTCAGCTGGTATTAAATAATTAGGTCAGCACGTATTAAAATTGATAATTGAAATCTTATAAAAATGAAAAGTTGTGATATTGATTTAATGACTGAATAAACAATTTCTACTAAGCTAGCTGTACCCGAGGTTTCGCTCGCATGGACTACGGAAATATTGTTTATGATTTTTGAAAAATATAGTTGAAAAAATATAGATCTTTTTATTCTACAGAATTATGTACTACATTATATTGTTCAATATTTAACGGTTTAGGCAGCATACTGCAAAAGATTGCGCTATAGCGGCAAACTTATTTCTGACTTGATTTACTATTATTGACACATGCTTTTTCCTTTTGTTACCTAACGTAACAAAATATATACAAAAACCTGGACAAAGTACATATTTATAAAAAAACACATAAATCAGATAAGTGGTTCTCGAGTGATAAACGCACTAACAGACAGTCAGACAGACAGAAATATATGTATAGATATACAGTAGAAACCGGTTATAACGACGTTGAAGGGAGCAGTCATATTGGTTGTAAAAAGCGGATATAGTCGTAATAACCGGAAAAAATGCAATTATATGGGATTCAGTTGGACTTTTATTTTGAGTCGTTAAAACCGATACGTCGTATTAACCGGTTTCTACTGTATATCTATATAATAGGTGAACATCGAACATTGTCATACTTATTTGTATTTATTACAAAAGGAGGGGGATGAAACTTATATCATTTGAAAGGTAATGTGCCATAGATGTGCATACAAAAAAATCATGTGTGTATGTTGCTGTTAAGGCAGGTAAAATATTGGTTGAATTTTGACCATAGCCGATGCTAGTATAGATAACTATAGCAGGCAAATATAAAGAAAAATATAGTTGAGTATTGATATTTATTAACAAAAATGTAAAAGTATTGTTTTCAAGTTACCCACTTTTACGTTTCTAAATATCAAAACTAAAATACTACATAGAATCAAGCATCGCAATAATACAATCGTACTAGCGCAAGCAATACTGACGTTTTACGCGCCCAATCTCCAGAGACCGTGTGTTTGGGTCAAGATAGGGGTGTACAGTGATTTATTTACTACAAACCGCGGGTGTGTGCGGGTCGGTGGGTGTGTGTGTGCTGTGATTGTCGAGGGACCTCGCTGTTAGTTAAGTAAAGCTACGATCTTGTGTATCTGCATATATGTTTGTAAACATATGTATGGTGTACATTGTACATATGTATGTTATTAATTTGTAAAGGGTGATTCAGTTCTTCTTATATGTACAGCTTATCGAAAATATAGGCTATTAATTAGCACTTTCATAGTTTTTGAAGAATTATAGTCGATGCAATGTATATACATCATTTACTGTTCTCTTTAATAATATAATCGAATAATTGATTGATTGTTTTAAGGGTAAATCAGAAATTTTTTTCCGTTGTTTTACTTTCAGCGTTCTATATTAAATTGCTTACTTTATACCTGAAATATACACAATAATTCAAAAACGTTACGAATTTTTCAAATAAAGTTTCTTGTGCGCCAAATATATGTGAGTTATGTAAACTTAAATATTTTTGTTTATAAAATAATATTTGGGAGTGAAATATAAGTTTCGTTTTTTAACTAACAATGTCACTTAATATTAATTTGAAGACTAAGGAAATGAAATATCAATATTTTTTAATTATTATATGTATAAGTAAAAAAATTGCTTACATTAGACAATTTGTAGTTAAATTTACCTAAGAACTATTATAATTCCCGATATTATAAAGAATTTGCTAGAGTTCATAGGCAAATTAGCTTTCAGTTAACGTTTTATGCAAGGTATTAAATTAAATATTGTTATATATTCTGACGTCATCGCCAAGAAATTTTTCTAATAAGGAATTTGTGACAAACGGAATGTAAGTAAATTAACGCCAGTAATAGTTTTTTTTATTTTTTTTTATTTGATTTAATTATCGATCAATTATTTTGAAGCACAACACACATTTTCTTGTCGATATAATACGTCATCGATAAGAAATTTATATGAAATGGCAAATGTCAATATATCCCCAGCAGATCTTTTATTATTTAATCATGCTATTAAAGTTGACAATTTTTTTTTAATATCAGAAATATTTTACCTATATCTTCTTAAATTGATAAATATGACACTTAAAGATTTGTATCGTATAGATTATTGATTTCAAAACTAGAGCCAACAGAATTTTCAGGACCCACGGATAGTTATAAGTTTCGAAAATACATATTCAAACTAATACATTTTATGGAATATCGTCTACTAAGCCTTCTGGCTTACGAAGTTTCAAAATCAATGATATATCATTTTCTTCTAGATGTTACTCGCATCGTTTCGTTCATTAACTTCGCCAATTACAATAAACATCCACAGCCCTCTTCAAAAAGTTTTCAATAAGTCCGAAATTTGTGTTGTAGCAAACTTTATGTTTATCCTGTACATATATGTGCAAGATCTTTTATCTATGGTTCAACAGTTGACTCGAAATGTAGTTGGTTAAGTTTAATTTATAGCTTGTATTATATGATGCTCGCTGTGTTTAGATGACAATATATGCGTGTGTGTATGTAATATATAGCAAGAGAGCACAAACTTTATGGCGTACAAGCTAATTCAACAACTTTGATTTACATGTGCTCCACATCTACTGAAATATAGTGATTACCTAGTCTTCATAGGAATTTATGGAGGGATCTCCATTTATCGGCTCTAAAATCAAAACAAATAGTATGAATAGACCAGTGGTCTTCAAACTTAAAGGTAGGTGTGGTGAAATTGTACGTCTCAGATGTTTATGAGTATTTGTACTTTATAGCTGTGCTTCTCAAAAGGGCTATTCATTTATCGGATTTAAAATATTAAAAAATTGACAATTCGTAAATAAGGTGACCAGGTTTCAGGTTTTTACCCGGAGTCTCAGGGTTCGTATACAGTTTCACCAGGCTTCGGGTTTCGTTACCATTTCTTCAGGTTTGGTAAAAATGATGAGAATTAAAAAAAAGATAATCAAAGGGCGCGACAGTAAAAATAAAAAATATTTGCGAAAATAAGGTATTCATTTTCATCTCGCAAAACCAAAAATTTGAAATAGGAATATTATTTTTTTCTTCTCAGGGTTTGTCAAGGTTGACGTAATCTAAAATCCGAGTTCACATAGGCTGAAATCTGGTCACCCTATTCGTAAAAATCCCAGTTTTTGCATTAAAATTAGAAATTAATAATTTTCGGGTTTATTTTATTTGTGCTATGAGACTTTTCGTACCAAATTTTAAGATTTTAGGTTTTAAATGAGTTTTTGTAGAGTCAGTCAAAATACGTCGTATGTTTTTAATGCATTGAGTTAGAAATTTAATTTTTTTACAAGACTATGAGAATGTAGACTGTAGTATTTGATATTAATTTTAACTTATTATTTCTATATTTTTAGTGTTACCTACGTGAAAACGAAACACTTTCAAAATCACTTCAGTGTCCGTCCGTCCGTTTACCACAGACGATTTTCTCTGAAACTATTTGACGTAAAAATTTTTAGTTTAGCATATATGAACGTTTAGTGTACAAAGTTGAATTTTGATTCTGAGGGTAATTTCAGGGGGTAAATTGAGAAATAGAAAAAAATACCAGAAACAACTTTTGTATCTACACATTTTTCAATTTTTTTAATAATTTTAGTGGGGGGGGGGGGTGTAATGGCACGGAACACGAACTGTGCAAGTACGCTTGCACTTGACTGACATTTTTATTTTAAGGTGTGGAAATCTAAAAAGTAGAAGCCCTGTCAAACGCCAAAACAACATTTACCAAAACCAGGATAAAAATCAACGTCTTGTTAAAATTTAACCCGACATCGTCTCTGATTCAAAGACCACACAAAACCGATAAAAGTCTTGTCTCGCCGTTAAACATCTACTTGAAAATCACAGAATGCAATCAATAGTGAAGCAACATTGAACACCTTATGACAATTAATTACTAACAAAGACACTCCGCGACACCAGATATATCACACGACAATGCAGTGTGTTATTTCACGTGTTTTTATTGTACAATGAAACCGGCCTGTTCACATAAACAATACGCACAGATTGCACCCGAGCTTGTGTGCTTTTGGTAAACGTTTCATTATATATCAGGACTCTCTGTAGTAGCGTATGAACTTTGGGCTGGATTTATATTTGTTTTAATGTTGATGTATGTTCCTTTATGAGTGTGGTATGTATCAGAGTGCGCAAATACATTATTTTTATTTTATTGTGTATTTCGATATACCGGGTGAATAGAAAAGTATCCATAGTACTTTGCTACTCTAAATAACACACATTTCCGAATAGTTCTAAAATAATTGTTATATGGGATAATTCAGAACCAGCGTGTCAAACTTTAATGGTTGACGGAGTATGTTATTATAAGCAAAAAAAAACCTTATTTATGAACATGTGTGTCGGAAACTCTCCGTAAGGCAGCTTTCTAAAGATTATGCCAGAACTATACATACATACATGTACCATTAAAATACATTTTTGTATAAAGTATTTGTACTTAATTAAGTAGGTAACATATTTTTGTCAGTAAATTTTTGTATTCTTGTATTGTGTACAGCTCTGGATTATGCCCAACACGAAATGGGACATTTCAGCGCCAGGACAATTTAACGCCGGCCGTTTCAGCGCCAGAACCAGTAAATTAAATGAATGTAAAGATGTTCATCGGCGGTTACTGTATATTTCTACTATTTATACTAGTACTGTAGGTACACAAAAAAAAGTTTAGATTTAGACCACGAGTGTATAGAGCCAGTGATCAAATGATATAAAATACACAAAAAAATAATTACAGTACCTTGCCATATTATTAGACCCAACCTAAAAAATTTTTTTTTCACAACTATTACACGCAAGCACGAACTTTTCTACTTGGCTGTTTTATCATTACCAAGATCTATTTTTTTTAATATTTTTTACTCAACTACGCGAAATTCCTAAAATTTCAGCTATTTGATATTGCGTCATGTTTTTAGCTTTCATTTTCCGACAATTTGACTAACTTTAATTGGCGACAAATCATTCGTTTTTTTATTCTGAAAATTATATCTTAGTCACAAATCTCAATATTTTTTTAATATATAAATAAATCGAAAAATGTCAAACTGTCAACAAAGAACTTATATACCTCACGCGATTTGAATGCACTAAACTTGTTTAACTCGTCAAACTATTGTTTTGCATAAGTGTCTGTTGCATTAATGCGCAGTGATATAAAAACAACAAAAGTATCTATAAAATTGAAAACACAAGTACAAACAACTTACAATAAATTAATAGTCATAAGAAAAAAATGTGAAAATTTTAATTTTTCAGCTTGGGTCTAATAATATGGCAAGGTACTGTAGATAATTTGTCATATGTCATAGATTGAACCGTTTAAGAGTAATATCTTTACAAAAGAAAGCACTGCATAAGTTTACCTAATACTGATGCTTCAAATTACACGAAATACACTTAATATCTCGTTCAATGATTAAATATTATTATTTATTAGGTTCCAATCTGCGAGGAAGTATATACCGTCCGTCGGAAGATGATTGACGATAGTCTGCCCTTCTAAGCATTCTCTGGCCTGTTTTAGTACAATACTTGGGTTTTTACTCACGACTATAACATACACTGTCGGACGTCTTGACAACTTTGATACAATACCAACTCCGAAATAGAGACTGACGAACTTCAAACTGCTGAAACACAGACTAAACGAGCCCGCTTTTTTATAGGGGTCAATTAAATCCAATCTCCTTAACATGTTGGTGGTTCATTATTTGCGTTAAAAAATGTTATTTGTCTTTTAACTTGCTATTTACTTTGATTTATTAAATGTCAATTTTCTCGTAAAAATACGCCTGAAGAAAAATTTCTAACATATATTTTTTAGTAAAATTCTATAAAAATTAAAAGATTAACCAATGACGGGCTATTTATCTGAACAAATCGGTTTTTATTTAAATTGTTCAATAATTAACTACCTTTGGTGAATCAAATCGAAGAAGCACTGTGCATTTACTTGGCAGAAAGATGTATTTTTTAAGCCGCAGAAATGTTTGCACTTTAAATAGTTTGATTGTAAGTTTAAATTAAAAAGATTTTGTTAATTTTAAACTTTTATTTTGCATCAAAATGTTGTCACCGGCCAAGCTTAATTACTCAGGACTGTTGATAATTATTCGTTACCTGTATTTGCAGTTATAATATGTAATCAGCGTTTTTTCCGAATTTGCGGCAGAGTCGTCACCGATATAATTAACTCGCAGTGTTTCCGTGAGGCGGCAGCACATTAGCGCAACAATTAGTCCGTGTCCCGACGGCGTTCCCGTTGATCCCTAGAATAAATCACGTGACCCCCGTCATTCCCACCCCTCGTCACAGCCGCTATCTCACCACAGACAAGCCGACCGTCACTCTCTCTCGTCAATTAGTAACACGTTTACAGACATACATGTGTCATGTGATTGGTGTGGTAGTATGTTTTGAGATTTTAGAAGGCAAAACTAAAGTAGAATTGACCCCGATGTACTATGGGCCAGGAGACCTTGTTCTGTGGCCAAAAGTCTAGAAGTTATCTGATTTAATAAAAAAAAATTTATGAGGGTTTCTTGAGACGCTAATTTCATTTTTTTTTAAATAAAAATTCACAAGTTCAGAATGATGGATCCAATATGGTGACCAATATATTTCAAAAGTTATCCGATTTAAATAAAATTAATTTTGTACGGGTTTTTTGGGGCACTGATTAATTTTTTTTATATATTAATCTTGCAGGTTTAGAAGACGTTCACAGTTAAGCAAATGAAAACGAGAAAAAAGGCTGATCTGACAGCAGGTGCTTTGCTGAAAAATCCTGTTTTTATATGAACTTACTAACAGTGTGGTTTTACTTAAGTAAAACTGAAAATAACGATTCCATGTAATATTTAAAACTATTTTTGAACTTTAACGAACTAAATAATCTGAATATACGGCTTGGAACTTGCAAATTTACAATAAATATTGCATTTTACAAACGACAGTAACATTAAATATTATGATATATTTTGTGCGCCACTGTCATTTGAACATACTGTCATTTCAAATTGATTATAATCAACATGTAATTGTCATCATAATTACTTCAAATAATGCTGAATGCAGTGGTCTAATTCATTTTCTCAAACTCGAAAATAGACTTTCTTCCACAGAATGGGGGTAATCTGGCCCATAGTGCGACGAAATAAGCAAAAACATCTGATTTTTTTTTCGAAATCATTCGATTTAGAACGAATAAAATTAACAATTTCATCGTTAAGAAACGTTGAAATTAAACTTTCTATGCTTTATTTTAATTAAAAATATGTTTTTCATTTTTAGCATACGCGTTCGAATAACCATTCCAGACTTCAGGGTTTCGCGGTGATCTAGATATGAATAGTTACACTTAACATATTCAGGCCTCTATGGAAAGTGCATAAAGAGTTTTATAGAGCCCTGAAGATGACTACTATAATTTACGATGAAACGTTGACCGAAAAAATGTCAAAATCGACGCGGTTTATACTTAAAAGCCAAGATCTGGCTTTCTTTATTATATTGCAATACAGTAAGACCTCGATTATCCGAGGTAATGTGGGGTGGTACCTCGGATAAACGAAAACTCAGAAAACATGGAAGAAATAATAAATTCGAAAATTTTAACCATTTTTTACGTACATACATTAAATGAAACGTTAGAATGAAATTTAATAACAAAAGTTTTTTCCTTTTTTGAGACATGGCAATTGACAATGTTCTTCTTCTCGCAACAGAAGAGCACACAAAACCTGTTGTAACAAGTTTATGCGTGTATGTACATAAACTCGGATAACATGGAATAAATAAATAAGTCCGTTGTCTCGGATAACGCGGAGTCTCGGTTGATCGAAGGCCAGATAAACGAGATCTTACTGTATTTCGATCTTACCGAACATATCAAAATTCAGTTAAATCAAGTATTATACAAGATTTAACCCTCAGCCGGCAACTTTTCGTCTGATGTGTTTAGGTTTAAATCAGTTAGATGTTGTCGAGTGACTATGTACAACTGAATTCATTTTTAACTTGTTACATGTATACAGGATGTTTGGTTCGACGATACGAATATTTTGAAGGAAGGTAGAATGAGTCATTTGGAAGTGATTTGGGTAAATATACCTATATACCTTTGGGGCATGACGGGACTGGAAGTGTCCCACCTCGAAAAATTAAAATTTCTATTGGAACTGAGGTTTAAATTTAGTCCCACCTCTTAAAACTAGTTAACATGTGTCTCACTGGTATTTGCTTGATTGATTGACCGTTAAACTTGTCAGTACAGGCTCGCCAGCCGTTGAAAGTGACTTAATGACTTTTTGTTTATTTTTTTTAGTTATTGTATTTTTTACTAATTAAAATAAACCAAATTTGTTAAAAAATAAAAAAAAAAATTTCTGTGCAACATGGATTTTTTTATTTGCTAAAATTCTGTGCCTGAAAGGGATATACAAAGTGCTACAGTTTTTTTATATCGGCCTTTTTAGTAAATTAAAAAAAAAAAACCAGATTTATACATGTTAATGGCAAAAGTTCGAGAGTTAAAGATTCCATATTTTTCAAACATGATTTTTATATTACTTAAATGTATATATGCTACACTTTCAGATCGAAAAAAAAATTACTAGAAAGGTCGATATAAAAAACTGTAGCACTTTGTATATAGGTATATTTGCTCAAATCACTTCCAAATGACTCATTCTACCTTCCTTCAAAATATTCGTCTCGCCGAACCAAACCCCCTGTATACATTATTATTCTAAATATTAAATATTTAACATATCATGACATCGTCTATGAGACTGCTTCGTACATACATTTTTGGTATTTTCAAATAAAACCTCTAATTCTGACCGTACTAATATACCGGGTGTCCCAGATAACTTTTCCAGCATGGGGATCTCAGTATCTATAAGAGATACAGGTTCGGTTAATGAGATGAATTATATGTATGAAAGGGGTGAGTATTATTACACCAAAAAATATTCATAATTCTATGTGGTTTAGGCGGTATACCAAAAAACTGAAAATTCGGAATTTCTTTAAATGGCTATAATTTTTTTGTTAAAGTAGATAGGTACTTTTTGTTTGCGGTTTCTTTAAGCACTTTTTTGTGTAAAATTGATTGGTGTATTTAGATTTTTTATATCACTTTTAGTTTCCGAGTTACAAGCCCTAACTTCAGTTTTTCTTATGGGCCGCTAAGTTGGCTATGGCATATTTGAACGTGTTTTTTATTCGACCTTACAACGATGTGTCACATGCCATATTTATTATCGAAAAAAAAATTATAATATATTTTTTCAAATAGTTCATTGTTTCAAATATTCATTTGTTATTTTGATTGTTGTTATTGTGATTTTTGTTTACAATTTTATTTTTTCATGGCTCACTTAAAAGTTAGTAATAAAATACTTCATAAATATCACTGATATTTAGTATTTCGACTTTTTTTCGATAATAAATATGGCAAGTGACATATCGTTGTAAAGTAAAGTAAAAAATACGTTCAAATATATGCTATAGCCAACTTAGCGACCCATAAGAAAAACTAAAGTTAGAGCTTGTAACTCGGAAACTAAAAGTGATGTCAAAATTCTAAATACACCAATCAATTCTCCACAAAAAAGTGCTTTAAGAAACCGCAAACAAAAAGTACCTGTCTACTTTAACAAAAAAGTTATAGCTATTTAAAGAAATTCCAAATTTTCAGTTTTTTGGGTATACCGTCTAAACCAAATATAATTATGAATATTTTTTTTGTGTAATAATACTCACCCCTTTCATACAAATAATTCATCTCATTTAACCAAACCTGTATCTCTTATAGATACTGAGATCCCCATGCTGGAAAAGTTATCTGGGACACCCGGTATGTATTTATTAAGGAACCCAAACACCTTTACAAAACTTGCGACAAATGTGTTAATAAATATCCCATCACTTCGCTTCCGACACCTAACATTTCCGCCCGTACGCCATTACCCCCTCCTCAATCCCCTCCACAAACACATCACGGGTGACCGGAAGCCGCAAACTGACCGCTCGGTTGATTCATTACTTCAGTCATTTGCTCGGTCATTGATATATTATTTTTATTTAATCCCCAAATGTCCCCAGTGTATATATTTTTTTCAATGCTGTTTTTTTTCGTCTCGATACCGTTAATTTCGGAGTACTTTATCATCGTCATTATGCCGTTGGTGTGTCACAGTCGTGTTGGATTCATTAGTTAGTGTTATCTGGTATGAAAGTGAGCCCTTTTGAAAGCTTGTGTGTCCATATTTTCGTCGTTTGTGTACTTTGTAAATTGTAAATACCTATATATATGTATGTTGCTCATAATGCGACAAATATTGTACACACAAAAATGTTTGAACGCGACATATCTAACAAAAACAATATTATCTTAAAAAGCTTATTGTTTGTTAATATAATCTTAATCAACTGTTTCATTGTTTTTTCTTTTAACCCATTACTTCCCGACTTTTTATTTCTTCGAATTTTTCGATCAAATTCTCGATTCGTGTTGAAAATATTACAAAAAAGATAAATTCAGTACAATACATAATAATTATCAGTCGCAGACTAGATTATTATCATGAGAACCCAATGTCATATTTATAGGCCAACACTTTTTTTTAACGACGATAGTCTGTACCTGGATTTATTTTTGAAATTATTGATATTGTTATGCTTTATTTACACTTTCATACGTAATATTATATAGATATAGTTTCGCTAATTTAAAAACTAATTGAAAAAAAAAATAACTATAAATGTCGGCTAGCTGGAACAATTACACTGTTACTTTAAAAGTGTTGTAATTTGTCATTGAATGAACTCTAGAGTTCATTTTAAAAATTCTTATAAGTAAAGAGACATAACAAACATATTATAGTAATGTAAACCCGGGAAAAAATGATAAGATATAACAAGATATTATAAGATATGTTCGCGTCTCGTTATATATGGTAATATCTTAATTTTTGAGCCTAAAATATATTAATTTATATAGATATATCTGATAATATATAGTAATATCTTAATATATATTGGCCCTAAGATCCGAAAATATATTGTTATATATTTTGATATATAGTAACATCTTTATATGTATTAGCCCTCAGATCCGAGAATATATTGTTATATATATTTATATATTTATATATCTGCTAATATATTATGATATCTTAAAAATATTATTTTGAAAAGAGTTCACTTAGCTTAGAATATATTGTAATATATTATTATATATAGATATATCTGCTAATGTATTATTATATCTTAATAAATTTTATTTTTTGAGTTATCATAGCCAAGAATATATTGTAATATATATTAATATATGGACATATCTGATAATATATAATCATATCTTAATATATATCAGCCCTCAGATGCGAAAATATATTGTTATATATATTTATATATTGTTATATCTGCTAATATATTATCATATCTTAAAAAAATATACTTTTTATGTATTAGGTAAACGCCCGGTGGTAAAGTATTTGTAAATAAAGTGGCTGTTACTTTTTTAAATTAATAAATTTATTAAATGATTAACATTTGTTATAACAAAATATTACATTTGACCAATATCAATGGTGATAGGAATCCGGCAGTAAAAATTTGAGGATTGTAGCAGTTTGTATTAATTTTTTACTTATTAAATGTAGATGGTATTGACGCACAAACAACAGCATCGTAAGCGAAGAACCGCGTGTTTTTGAGAACATTAGTGATGCTACTGATGGAAGACATCTTGTCAAAAGAGCAAAATTAAAAAAATTACCAATAAAAATAAAATGTTCATATTCATCTTGCAATAAATCGGATAGCAAAAATTTTTTTTTGCACTTTTTTAGATTTATTTTAGTTAGTTTTTCTTTCTAATTTATTTCTTAATTTTTAGTTGGATTATTTCAAAAAAATCTTAGTTTCTCAAAAATAATACCTACCTACATAATATCAATTGGGCAAAAAAATTAATATAAAATCATCAAAATTCCCAAAAACTAGCTTTTTGTGGTGTATAAAATACACCACGTGAGTAACTGTGTTACGGTATTTCACACGAGTAATTAAGGGTTAAGAACAAATAAATACTGAATAAAAATCAAAAGGCCGCTGGCCCTACACTTCTTTAGTCTAAATAATCATTACTTGATACTGTAAATCGATAGCACGTATTTATACTAAAACGATTATCAAATTTTATATTTATATCGCAATGAATTCTGAAGAAATGGAATAAAATTTTTTTAAATACCCTGAAACGGTAAAATCAGATTAAAGAGAAAAAATTTTGACTAGAATATAAGCCAAATTTTTCTCCATGTAACTGTCCATTGCTCCTTCTGAACTGGCATCCCGGGCGGTAGCCCAGTCTCCCTCCCTGATGTTGGCATTGCTATTATACATTAACAAAATAAGCAACGAATTTTAATAATATTAAATTAATAATAATAAATATAAAAAATTCAAATATCAACCATTCATTTTTCTAATGTTCACTTGACTTGAATTTAATATTGCACTCGCGTTATTTGTATATGTAGTTTTGTATATATATTCTGATTTCACGAAATAAGTAAATTTTATTTAGAATTGCCCATATAATCAGGAATGATAAAGTTATAAGTAACAATTATTTTTGTTTTAAAAATTCACAGTTGACATATCACCCAAATTTTCAATATAATTTTATAAATTAAGAACAAAAATATTTAAACAAAATTTTGGACAATGAAATATTTTTTAAAATAAATTTTATGCATTTCTCTACAAAATTAATATCTTTTAGTTTTACTCTATTTTTAATAGTTTTTGAGATATTTTGTTTTCAAAAAAGTACATTCATCATAGGTAGTGGATATTTTTGGTGAAACGTTTTTTTGAAAATGATGTTCCCACGCATTTATCTAAAAATTCTACAACTTGTGTTGACAATTTTTATACAAACATTGATGAATACATTTTTGAAATTATAATCACTGAATTCTATGATCACACCAGTCAGGTGTGATAATTTCTCAAAAAATACAATTTTTAGTGATATTAATAGACCGAAATTTAACTTGTAAGAGAAATATAAACTCCGTTACAGCCAAAATCTCAAAATTCGTGCACGCACTTAGAGTGTTAAGCAACAAGGTTGTGCAAAATGTTTTGTTACATGTGTATTAGCTTATATACATTTAATTATTAGATATGGAATTTTTTTGTGCTTCTCTTCTTATACCTATAACATACTCAAAATACAAAATAAATTGCTTCGTATTATGGCCAGATATGACCCAGGGAACACTGCCGTCCACTGCTTATATAATACAAATTTTTAAATATAATCGATAGGTATTAATTTATTAGAAATTGAGTTATTCACAAAAAAAAAACTGATTTATGTAATATAAATGACCATAATTACAACATAGAAACAAACACAATATGAAATCTATTCAAACACGTAAACAAATTGTCAATAGAAATGTAGTTAACAATACAATTAAAATTTTCAATAAAATTCCTAAATCTATAATAGATCCGTCTGTTGAAGAACTGAAAATTACTTTAAAAGAATATTTAATAAGCAAATGTCACATGGTTTTCTTCATTTATTTACTACATACATATATTTCGGATTTCTTTAATAGTCACAATATTTCTATACAGTTTTTGTATATATATATTTATTTTATTAATACGGGCCTCAAATATTACTTAATACGCATATGGATTATTTTTTTTAATTGATTAAATAATATTCGAGTATGTTGTATATATGTAATAGCTATACATACTATGTTCGTAAAAGTTGGTGTAACTTGCCTCTCACTAGCAGTGTGATTTCACTTTGAATCAGTATATAAGCAACCAACGAACTCTAATGTTTACATAGGTGCATTCAAGTAAGTTAATACGGACGTAAGTAAATGAAGCTGCTTATATGTTTATTTAATTATATAATATATGTGACATTTGATTATAGATTCAGTACGAGTTTTCCCTGGTTGGACGATTCTGTAGTATTGGGATAGATAATAGAATGATACCCCCCCCTCTATGCATATATTATAAGATATTATAATATATTTTTAGATATGCCAAGATATACAAATATATTAACAGATATGCTAATATATTGTTATATATGTCGAGATATACTTGTATATTAACATATATACTAATGTATGCTAATATATTGTAATATATGTCAAGATATGCTTGGAGCCTGAATTTGGCACGATCCAAGAAGGCATTAGTATATATTATAATATATAACTATATCTTGCAATATATTACAATATATTATAATGCGTTCTTGGATCGTGCCAAAATCAGGATCCAAGCATATCTCATCATATCTGACCAATTGGATCTTGTAATATATGCTAATATCTTATCATTTTTTCCCGGGAATCAAATCAACAACGTTATTGTGTCAGAGAAAAAAATAAAAAATATAATGTCCTATAAATAGGACACTAGGAAGTAATGGGTTAAACACAAATATGAAACTGTTGCCAAAACTTTTTATCAAATGCCATTTTCAATAAAAAAAATTAATTATAATTCAAATGGTTCATAACAAAGAAGAGATATCTACCATGAGTGTCATAAGACTTTCTTATACGTATTACAGAGATTGAACAATGTGCGCTTTATTATAGGTACCATGAAATTTTCTTATACGTAATACTGAGAGTGAACAGTGTAGGTATAGAGTATAGGTGACTAAATAATTATTTTAAAAAAAATCTTTCTAGCTAAATCATAAATGTTGGAAAAAAATGTATGGAGAATACATTATAGATAATAACATACTAGACATTTTTTATCTAAAACATTTTTTCTTATTTCAAAAAATTCTAAAATTCAAAGATTAACATAAGTAAACATCCGTTTCCGTTTAATAATTACGTTCAAAAAAATTCATTTGATACATGAAGTTGTTCGAACAAATTTCCATTCGAACAAAATTCCTTCGAACAAAGTTCATTCGAACAAATTACCGGGTACGCAGAATATTATTATCTATAGTTTATATCCCAGTCATTTTATTCTATCTTTTATTAGTTTGTCAGAAATGTTTTAATAAAATAAGAATTACGTATACATTGTTCACTGACGATATTACGTATAATAAAGTCCCGTGACTCCCATGGCAGATAATTTATTAATGCCAACGTTATAAATATCATCAAAATACATTCGTTTTGTAAATTTAAATCTTAAATTAATTTGAATAATTAATTAATTTTTAATTTATATTTTTATATAATACTATTTTTAATGAAAATGTCTAAAACAGACCCAGAAGTAAGTACACTATTATTAAAATTTGATAGAACTCCTGGAAAAATGATGTATACATTTTTCATACCTCATATTTTGAATAAAAAGTTTTGAAGAAATGTTTTTTTTTTACATAAAGAATAATTCAGAGCGAGTAAAGAACGACATATTTTCATTTTTAGAAAAATGACTCCAAACTGAATGAAGAAATAAAAAAGTGCGTGTGCAAATTAAATTAATTTATTTAAGTTATACAACATTTTCATACCTACCATCTCGACATTCGGTTTTTATGGTTTCTGACAGGTAATATTCAACACAAAACTTCTGTGAAAAAATACAGAACATTTTACAAAATTATTTGTTTTATTTTATACCGAGTGTTCAAAATGAAACGTTAAGAATTTTTGTCATTTCATATTTAAACTCTTTGCAGACAAAACAAAACATTGAAATTTTTTAATTAACAATACATAAATAAATGCTTTTTGCATTTTTTTGTAAAATAAAAATGAATTATACTATTTTATTTTGAACAATGGCGTGTGACTCAAAAGATTAAAAATCTCAAAGTGGTAGATTTTCTAGCAAAAATCTTACATAAAATTGTTTTAGAGTTTAATTTTTTTTAATGATGATATTTATTTGACCTTTGAATGACCTTCAAATATCTTGACAATTTGGATTCTTATTTTCCGTAAAAAGGTACAGCTTTTGTCGGAATTTATTTGTCCGACATTTAGATATTTTTGTACTTTCAATAAATTTTTACTTAAAAACTATCATTTTTCCTAAATAAATTGAATAGCAAAAATAAAAATATATCTAAAATAATTTTTAAGCTTTATTAGATCAAAATAAACATTTTTATGAACTGTTTCTCTCAATTTAGTGGTTACCAATGATTTCACAATTAAAAAATATACGTTCCTTTAGGATACCTTCCAAGTTATTCCAAGATCAAATAAATTAACATTAATAACATTTTTAAACTTTGTTTTCCGTTATTATAAAGGAGCTACCAACAAATATCAAGCTTACTAGCACTTTCGAATGGGGTATTAATTATGTGATAGTATCTACGGATAAGTTATGGAATTTAGAGCAGTGATACATTACTAAATTGGCGACTCTGACTGTACAAAAAAATTTTCATAATATTACCACTGTTTTAATACCATTTGTGTTTACCTACCACGCGTGCGCAAAACTTGTCAAACACTTTATGAAACTTCAAGGGAACTGTCAAATAGGTTCGAATTGATGCCCAATTTGAAAGTGCTTGCAAGCTTGCAAATTTTGTTAGTTCGTTTAGGGTCGATCCAGACTATCGAACCGGTGCCACTCCAATCAAATATAAATAAATAATAAACAATGAAGTCTTCATACTATAGGTATCGCTCAGGTCTCGATCCAATCACGCTATATTACTATACTAAATATTTGACTGGAGCGAGGCCGTATCGAGACCAGCTCGATTTTTAGCTTTTACTAAAAACTTACCCCTTTTAGACATTTGATCGTACCGGAACTTTTTGAACAGTCGATATATGTAGTTGAAATATTTACAAATGCGTTTAATTACGACATTTTTTAGCTCGTTTATAATACCGGAAACGAAACATTTTTACTAGAAATTTATATGTTGTTGAGATTTTTTCATAAGCATTTAACTAATGTAAGACATTTTTCAAAACATAATATATTGTATATAGGTACAACATGACATATTATTATTTCCTAACCCCGACCCTGCATTTGTCCCAGTGCTGTAATATTATGAACAAGTTCTAGTTGCCCGGTCATGTGTGCTCTCTACTGATGTGGTTAGCTTTACAGCGAAAAGCCAACAGCAAATTTATGTACGATTCTACAGAATGATAAATACTGCCAATGTTACCAATACCGTATATGTTTGTAATAACAAGTATAAACTTCATATGGTTTAGGTATGTTTATTTTTTGTGAAATTCAATTCTATATTTGTAATCATCTAATGCTATATATTAATATAGGGTGGTCCATTTGGACACAATATTTATTTTGCTGCTCCCTCCTGAATTTTTGTTAGCACATGGCAGAAGAAAATCGAAGAGCGATCGCAAAAATTCAATTTTAAAATTTGTCCACCATCATGAGGTATTTTGACGAAGATGTAAGTCTTCTCCAGTATAATTTCATAAGCTTGAACGCAGCAATTTTATGTCACACTTTGAAAGCTTATATCTCTGGAACTAATTATCACAGAACAATAAATAAAACGCCAATAGATTGCTTTTATAATCCACTTTATAAACTAGTTAGTTTAACAGGGCCGTAACTACCAACGGGGCAACCGAGGAAGTGCCCTGGAGCCCCCGAGTATAGGGGCTTCCGCAGCAGCGTAAAAAAGAAAAGGTTATTACAATAAAAAAACAATTAATTAAAAAAAGTAGCTACGAAAAAAAGGCCTTCCGTTTTTATTTTACATATACTCTCATCACTACACAACGACGGCATCGGTAATTCAACCCTTCTACCGAACGACGGCTAGAGGGGCACATACTACCGTGCTGAATTTAACGTTAATTGGTGAATTTAAATTTCGCGCAGAAATATAGCAGTCACGGTAGTATTATAGTGGGATTGGGGGGGAGGTCGTTGCGTAAAACGGTCCGCAGTCGTTGTATGGAGCGGTCATTCAGTAGAAGGTCGTTTTTATAGAGTGTTGAATGTAGTGGGGGATTCCTCGGTTACTTGCTACCCAGGCACCCCCGAGCTTCTAGTTACGGCCGTGTAGTTTTGTCGCATTTTTATAATTATTACTCATATTTGATGTAACTGAGTTCAACTTTAAAATATTGTTTAATGAATTAAATTATCTAACAATAAGAAAGATTACAACATTTTAGTTAGGTGTATTTTATTATTTTATTATTATACTACTGTTGTGTTGACGTTTGTATACCTGTACTGGTCTGTGTCAAATAAATTATTATTATTATTATTTGAATCTGTAGCTGAGATTGTTAACAAATTAAAATCCACAAAAGTCACATTTACTTAAAAAAATTTTAACTGAATCGTTTGATCTACATATTTCACACTAGAATTATTTTAAAGAAGTTAATAAGGGAGTATTCAAGATCGCTTTTACATAATATATGAAAATATTTAAATTATCCTTCTTTCCCCTACAAAACATCCAATAACTATTTCTGTTTTGATTTTCTCAACCGCTAATTCTGTTGAAATACGAGTAGTTTTGACTTTTCAACGTCTCAAAAGTTGGCCTTGTCTTACTGTGGTGAGAGACAAATCTAGTAGGTGGTGGTAACATTCTGTTGTTTTGTTTGGATGTTTCCAGAACCACCTACTCGTACTTACGCATTCTCATTATGTAAATGTATTGCGTGTAATGATAATGACTTTTGTTGTGGAAACGTAAAATTAATATTTTCATGTTGTATGTATTACATAATATTTTAATACGATTTTTTCGGGAGAAAAAAGGGTGGATTTTGAATTCATGAGTTACACGGGTGTTGACAGAAGAGGCAATTAATTGATTTTGAACCTGCTTCCTATATAAACTATACAGGATGTGAATTTTCAGTTGACACAATGAAATATTTCAAGAGCTATGAATTTTAGAGAAAAATATTACTGGTAAAAACTGTTTGCTTTTAAGGTAGGAATAAAACGACATTAATTATTTTTGATTAGGTCTATGATGTCAAGGTCAATTGAAAGGTAATTTTATTTAAATAATTTTTATATTAACAAAAAAATACTGAAAAAAATCGTTAAAAAACGACTAATAAAATAAGTACTAAAATTGAAATATTTCTCAATTCATGGAAATTCGACAAAATCTATTTTCATAGTATCGTCCAAAATTCTGGTAAAAACTTAGACAAAGATAAATATAAAACTAATAATACATTACCTAGCGTTGTTACCACATCGCTCCACAAAAAAATCGCTCTTCGAGTAATTGGCGGATCATTCGGATTTTAAAACAAATATTAATTGTTTTGAATTATAAAATAAACAAGCAGAATCCCGCCGCTTCGCTCGCGTAAACTTCGAAACTAATTACAACCATCCATACGTGATAAGGGATGACATACTACATTTTTTATATTGATTTTTATTCATTAACTATAAAAAATGTAAATATCTCGGATTTTAGTTAAAATTAAAAATAGTACTGCCCTCGCCATTAGGAGTTGAACATCGAATTTTTTTATTGCAGATTATTTTGCCTGACTCCACAATAATAATGTAAGCAGCTATGCAGATAAACATATCAAAAACACAGACCCTGTCTACCTCCGCCATTAGAGGTTGAATGTCGAAATTTTTATTTTAATATATTACTATTTTGCTCGAATTTACCTTTATATGTAAAGCAGGTAAGCTGATAAACATATCTAAATCCATCCTCATCACCGTCCCATGTTATTAGGGCTTGAATATCGAACTTTCATTTTTAATTGAATATTAATTTGTCCGAATTTACTTTAATATCTTGAACAATTATGAAGATAAATATATCAAAATTTTACCCCCCCCCCCCTATTCCCCTAGGAGTTGAATTTTCGTAACTGATATTTGTCTTGTAGAGTACCTACTTGTGCCATGTTTCATTCGGTAAATACAAAAAAAATATTTTAAAAAATTGTCCACCCCCTAACACCTTAGGGGTTAAATGTTGGGAAATTCTGAAATAATTGTTTCATTATTTATATTGTAAAGTATGTTCGATAAGTTTCAATTAAATGCGAACAAAAAAAGATTTTTTTATACAGGGTGACCCATTTTAAGTGCACACCTCTAATAACTTTTTATGGTGAATTGTTATCAAAAAACTTTTCAGATAAAAGATACACGGTTTGGAGGGGGACATAGACGTACTCGGATGAAATTTTTTTAGGTGGTGTTTTCAGGGTGATATGAAGGTCAACATCATTTTTTTAAATAGGAACCTATAGTTTTAATTAAGTTATTTTATTTTACGTGAAAAAACACGAATCTTTCATTGAAAACTTTTTTTGAAAAACTTAAACCTTTCCAAGATATCTAACAAAATAATTCGAGATTTTGAACTTTCAATATTTTTTTACCAAGAAACCATCAACTTTAGAGAAAAAGTACCAAATACAAAAAATGTTTATTTTGATCTAATAAGACTTATTAAAAAATTTATTTTAAAATTTTAAAACTTTTTCAATTCATTTTATTTAAGCAAAAAAAATTGTTAAAAAAAAATTAGAATAATTTTTTAAATTTTATTAGACCAAAATGAACACTTTTTGTATTTTATACTTTTTCCCTAAACCTGATGGTTTGGGAGTAAAAAAATATTGAAAGTTCAAAATCTCGAATTATTTTGTTAGATATCTTGAAAAGGTTTAAGTTTTTCAAAAAAAGTTTTCAATGAAAGATACGTGTTTTTTCACGTAAAATAAAACTACTTGATTAAAACTATAGGTTCCTATTTAAAAAAATGATGTTGACCTTCATATCAACCTGAAAACACCACCTAAAAAAATTTCATCCGAGTACGTCTATGTCCCCCTCCAAACCGTGTAACTTTTATCTGAAAAGTTTTTTGATAACATTTCACCATAAAAAGTTATTAGAGGTGTGCACTTAAAATGGGTCATCCTGTATAAACTTTGACATCCTGTTTTAACCTCGTAGTGGTTGAATTTCAAAAAATCCTTTCTTAGTGGGTGCTTACATCATAAAAGGAAGGCACCTACGAAATTTCACGTTTATAGGTCCAGGCGTTTGGACTGTACGTTGATATATGAGTGAGTGAGTGGTTAAGGACAAACACTTTTATAGATCTAGATTAATAATAAATGTTTTATATTGCCTTTTAAAGTATTTCAGTGATAATTTATTCACAGAGAAAAGTCTATTTGGAACTATCATTTCTTATGCATACCTACTAAATTCAATTGTAATTCAAAGCATATTTTTAATATATTATACATTTCCAACTAATGCCTCTAGGATATATCCATATATGACGAAAGTGACTATTAATTAAACTAAAGATGGCCACCATAATGTTTTGGTAAAACTTTCATATACGGACTAGCATTGGTTGTTATGTATCCATAGTCTTTCTTAATCTAAGCAATTGATATCGAAATCGTTTACTAAATCACATTTTTCTTCGCCCTCAAGCTATATTATCAATATCATAATAATGATATTTGATGCCAACTTAAAATTTACATCCTGTATAACCAAAATGTTATTTTTTAATTCACAAACAAAAACTATTAATTAATAGGGATATCTAGGTACCCAACTAATACGAGATATAATAATATTTCCTACTTTCACGTATCGTTGAATATTATAGATATGTACAATTGTACATATTCCTGAAATAACAAGAAATAATTTCCTAATTTGGTTTTGAAAATTGTTCGAACGTAACTGCAGAAATTATTGAAATGGAGATAACTTTCATATTAATTAATTAACGAATTCTTGGAATGCTCACGAGATATAAATAAACATTAAATTAAAATCAGAATCATATGAATTGTAGTCTTCAATAATTATAATTATAATAATTAATATTTGTATTAGATTTAACATGATATTCATTTCATACTTTATTGTTAATGAAACTTCCAGACAATTTATTAACTATACATTGTACATATACAAATAATGATTACAGATAAGGCAAAGAATTGTCCTAGGATGGTTAGGAAGAAAACATAAAATATTTTATTACGATATCAAAAAATGGGATTAAAGAGAAGACAAAGAATTTTCAGGGTTGTAAGGAAAAAAATTACATTCTAAATGCACTAATATAAAAATAAATTCTATGCCCTATATTTTTAATGAGCAAAAAATAAAACTTAAAAAAAATAAAACAAAACAGTTTATCTTGAATAACTACAATAAAAATACATGAAGCGGTTATAAAAGGTGGGGATTAAACCATTATAAGGGTCGAGAAAAGATTAAAAATAATTAACAAAAAGGTTTTTCCGGAAGTATGCCCTTTAAGGGTTGTGTTTCACTTTAAAATGTAATTAGTACTCCACATTAATTATTCCTTTTTTTGAATAAAGTTAAATGCGGTTTGTCTGAGTTTTATTAAATATTTATAATATAAGTTAAATTTGTTTATATAATTAAATATATTTGTATACAGGTACGTCTGCAGAAAATTGTTGTATTTGCTTGGTACTGTAACGGTTTTGGGTTCTAATTTCTTCCAATATTCTATTTATCCTTTTATCGGCTAGGCAGAATAACCTATAGGTGACTAGAAACGTACACTTCTACAGTTAATAAAATAAATTTAATTATATCCATAACTCATAACAATGATTTGACAATGGCTTACACTATTTTATCACAAAGATTCAAGATATTATAAATTTCTTGTTAAAAACAAATAACAAAATTAATATTACCCATAGAATATATCTGAAACATCTACGTTAATATTTAAATATCATTCAAATCATTTAAAACACGTTACTTAAACACTTTTAATGGCGAACACTTTTAATAACAATTTAAACACTATATTATAATAATCAAACACTATTTAATATTACTTATTTCTAGTTGACACTTAAATTTTAACTTTATGAGTCGCTACCACAAAGCCACACTTTTCTCCTTGGTGTGAATTACAGCACTAAGGAGGATTTGTGCTATTTTACTGATTTGACTATATAACACTGAACACTTTTCATCTTATGGTGGTACTCTAGGCTCTCTGTACTGACTAGATTTTATTTTACTATTTCTTATTTTCGACGAGTATTACGTAACGTCCCTTTTTCCAAAATTGTTATCAATAAAACATAAGCAAGGGATTACACAATACTAATTGCTATCGACTACGATTATTTAAAACAAGTGTTATGAATAACGCTACAGTACTGATTTCAAAAACTGATAAAATTAATTTTTAGGTGTAATTGTTTTCAGGGTTTTTTAAGTCGTTTCTTTAAGTTTTTTATTTTTACCTTTTGAGTGGCATATTTTCGAAGTCTCTGGTCAGATTCTGATAAAATTTATATGGGACCACTTCGAGAGTATACTCTTTAAAAAAACGTGCATATTTATCAAAGTTATGGCCGAACATACTATAAATAAAAATTATATATTGAGTGATTTGAGAGTTACCTCTTAAAAGTTCCGGGCCACCTTATAATGGTTTGGAATATAGGTTTGGTATTTATAAAAATACAATGGGATCACAAAGTTAACCACAAAAACATTCACCTGCATACTCCGGGAAGGAGGGTAAGACGGAGCCAAGAAATCTTAAATGGCACGTGGGTGGTTGAGTAAGGGCTCGTTCGAAAGGGCTCGCACGTTCCGAAGTAAAAACCTTCATTGATTCGACTACTAACCTAATCTCAACCCTTCGAAAAAAATCGTATAGATTTCGGTGACTCCGCGTTGTTTTCGTCTCGAAAAGCTCTTTCGAACGAGCTCTCTCTGAACCCCACGTGCTATTTAAGATTTCTTGGCTCCATCCTCCACCGCCCCTCTAGTTTGTGCAGGTGGGTGTTTTTGTGGTTAAATAATAGACTTTGTGATCTCATTTTATCTCTATAAATTTCAATCTTATATTCCAAACCATTCAAAAGTTATTTAGGTGGCTCGGAACTTTTGTAAGGCACTGTATATAATAGTACTTACTTAACCCATTACTTCCTGACTTTTTTTTCTTCGAATTTTTTGATCAAGTTATCAATTCTTGTTGAAAATTTTACCAAAAAGATAAATTCAATACAAAACATAATAATTATCAAACTAGATTATTATCATGAGAACCCAATGTCATAGTTATAGGACAGCACTTTTTTTTAATGACGATAGTCTGTACCTAGATTTATTTTTGAAATTGTTATGTATTATTTACACTATCATAAGTAATATTATATATGTATAGTTTTGTCAATTTAAAAACGCTTTACTGAAAAACGTAACTATAAATGTCGGCTAACTGGAATAATTACACGGTTATTTTAAAAGTGTTATAATTTGTCATTGAATTAACTCTAGAGTTCATTTTAAAAATAATTGTAAGTAGAGAGACTTAAAAACATATTAGTAATATAAATCAAATTAACAATGTTATTATGTCAAAGAAAAAAAAATAGAAAATATGATGTCCTATAAATAGGACACTAGGAAGTAATAGGTAAATATAATTACGACATTTTAACGGAACTACAACTAGTGAATCAAATACAACTATACTATTTACTGATGCTCTTCAAACAAAATGGAAATACTTATTTACACATACCTATTTTCTTTAAATATTTACTCTTTAATATTATTTTTAAAACGGTTAATTATTAAAAGAGCGTTTAAATATTTTTCCAGCATTGCAAACCATTTTCTTGTTATTCTGAATAATAGTGAATAGCAGAAGTCGCAGCGTTGTTTAAATTAAAATGAGAAATAAACACACTTTATATTTTATATGTGGTTATTTTTGTTATAACAAACTTTGCTCATTACATTTCAAATGTAAGAATAGGTATGTATGTTGAATAATTTAATATATGCAGTAGTAGATAAAAATAATGTACTGGTATATCATATTAAAGCTGTTATATGTAATGTACTACACTACATTATGAGTTTATAAACGTTTAAATAAACATGCTTTTGCTAGAATTGTATAAAATCCATTGTGGTTTGTAGCAGAAATGTTTTGAAATAATAATATGTATGCTGGAATATACACAACAATATGTAGATATATGTATGAGTGCTATGTAATAGATATTCATTTATTTCAGTATTGTATTTATCATGTAAATACAATATTTTTGTAATGAAAAACTATTATTTAATCTTATTGTTAGTACAAAGAACAATATTATTCAATAGGGTTGTTAGGAATATGACACATGGGTAACAGATACAAATGGGAATATAAGGGTTCCATAGAAAACTAGAAGGTCTATCCATCTGTTAGTCTGTCTGTCTGTCACAGCCCTTTCATTCCATAATTTGATTGATGAGCCAAAAACAGAAATGATGAGATTTTTTAATTTTGGTGGTATTTTTTAATATTTTTAAATCAAACTTCATAGATTTATTTGAGATTATAAGAAGTAAATTTTCTCTTATTATCATCAAAACAATCCTGTTTGTTGTAAAGAAATTAAGAAAAAAAGGAAAATTCGTTAAGTGCAGTTAGTCGTCTTTTTTGTGGTTAGAAATTAGGTAATAGTGAAAATATTATTTTTAAAACTTTATAAATCTTCATTAAACTCATTTTAAAGAATTAAAAGATTATCAAAAATTATTTCTTCCAGCTGATTTTTAAAATATCTTACCATAACTAATATTGACCAATCTATCGTTAAAATTAAGACTCAGAACGAGACCATATTTTATGGTGACCAGAATTATAAAAATAAAAAAAAGAGAACAAAATTTCAAAAGAGAGACACCCTCCCAACCATTCAGAAAAGTCGTCGGAAAAAAGGTAACTTTATTTTTAGATCTCGAAAATTTTATAATTTATCTTTAAAATGTAAATAATGTAATAATTCATCGTTGTCAACTAAATAATTCAACTGCTATTTTTACCAAATAACAAAAATAGAGGACAGAAGTTTCGAAAACTAAAAATTTTGGACTGTCCTCTTTAAAAGAGGACGGATGGTTACCTTACATATTTAGTTACAAATACCCGGACAATATGAGACGAGAGTTAATCTTGTCTGCAAAATTAATGTCCGATATCAAGGAGCTAGTAAAGCTGCTAAATAACAAGCACTCTCAAATGCGGTATCAAACTAATATGGCAGTTCTCTTGGAGTTTCATGAAGACTGGTAAGTTTTGAACATGCGTTGTATGTAAACACCAATGGTATTAAAACAGTGGTGATATTATGAAAATTATTTTATACGGTCAGAGTCGACAACTGTATTACAAAATGTTGAAATATCACTGCACTAAATTCCATAGCAAATGCATAGATAATATCACAAAATTAATATTTCATTTGAGAAAGCATGCTAGCTAGCAAATTTTTCTAGCCTCTTTATGATATCAGAAATAATTCGTACACTATTTGGTACTTGTCTATTATATCCTCCGTGGTTTGAAAAAACTAAAATCACTAGGAACAACATATACTCAGGTCTGTAGATAGGCAAGTGTCATGTATTATTTGATGAAATCAGCGCCAATGTGAGTAAAGTTTGTACTATTAATTTCAATATTTAAAAAAAAGGTAATCAAGCATTAAGGTAATTATTATACATTATATATGTATTCTGTTGCTAATTACATTATGAAAAGGTGAAGATTTAATCGTTTTGAGTTATTAGAATGCATTATAAGTATTATTTATACATTAATAAACAACAAGAATTTTAAATGAAACGTATTTATTAATTTATATACCACCAAGAGCAGAAAGTGATCGGTAAATATATTTCAGAACTGAAATTAATATTTCACCTCCTAACTTTACGAAAACTAACCAACTCAAAACAAAACTCGATGTCGCCCAATAGATTTCCCTAACCAAGGACCTTAGACAAGGAATGATAAAGGACTCATCACACCATACCTAATGTTGTTACCATATCACTCCACAAAAAATCGTTCCACGAATCATTGGTGTATCATTCAGATTTTAAAATAAATATCAATTGTTGTGAATTATAAATTAAATTAATAATAAATGTTTTATATTGTCTTTAAAGGTATTTCAGTGATAATTGATTAACAAAGAAACGTCTATTTGGAACTATCATCTCTCATAACATACCAAATTCAATTGTAATTTAAAGTATATAATTTGTATATTATAAATTTTCAACTGACGCCTCTGGGATATATCTATGGAAATAACAAATTTGACAATCAAATTAAGATGGCCGCCGTAAAATTTTGGTAACACTTTTATATACGGATTAGCATTGGTTGTTATGTATTCATAGTCTTTCATAATCTAAGCCAAGGGCAGTTTGATGTTATCATTAAAAAATAATAAAAAAATGTAAGAATATTGAATTTAATAGTACAAACTTTACTCATATTGGCGCTGATTTTATCAAATAATACATGACACTTGCCTATCTGTAGACCTGATTATGTTATGTTCCTACTGATTTTAGTTTCTTCAAACCGCGGGGGATATAATAGACAAGTACCATCTATTTATCTCAATATAATTGAACCATCCCAATTTCTGTTTTATTTAAAAAAGTAACTTCTTCAAACTTCAATAACATTTCTTAAAGATTTTAAAATTCAAGAAAATCTTATAAGAGTATAATATATAAACATATTGTTTACATCTAAAACAGTTCTATTTTTATTCACTCCCTTTATTTTATTTACCACCCGTAGGCACACGTGTCAACGCAAACACGTTCACATACCCCTCCCATCTCTTCGTATTCCTTCTTCTATCCCCACCATCACTCAATCAGCGTGCGAATCATCCAGTTTCCCGGGTGTAAGTACAAATTCGTGACACACAACAGGATTACGCGCGTCTGTATGTATGTATGTTTGTGTGTGTGTGAGAGAGGATATCCGGCGTTTCCTCCGCACAATCGCATATAACGTAAAATCGAATCCGCTTACAGGGCGGAGGAGACGACCGTAACGGTGGCGCGCGCTAACAATTGGATTACGGCGGTATTCCGAAAGCGACAGCGGTCGAATGCCCACGTTCATGGACACTTACATACGGGCAGGTTTTTTTTTTTTTTTTTTGGGGGGGGGGGGGAGTCTATGTTTATGCAATTTCTTAATTTTCATATCAGCATATACCGGGTGGACCATTTTAACGTTTAATGGAGAATAACTCGACCGGTAAGTGAAATAATAAAAATGTTTTCAGATAAAAGTTGTACGGTTTAGAGGGGGACATAGACGTACTTGGATGAATTTTTTTTAGGTGGTGTTTTCAAGGTGGTATGAAGGTCAACATCATTTTTTTAAATAGGAACCTATATAATAATTTATCAAGTAATTTTATTTAACGTGAATAGACACGAATCTTTCATTGATAACTTTTTTTTAACAACTTAACCTTTCCAAGATATCTAACAAAATAATTTGAGATTTTGAACATTCAATATTTTTTTACTCAAAAACCATCAAGTTTAGAGAAAAAGCATAAAATACAAAAAATGTTTATTTTGGTATAATAAAACTTGAAGAATTATTTTTAAAATTATTCTAAAAATTTTTAACATTGTTTTTTTTTTTTTGCTTAGATAAAATAAATTAAAGAAGTTTTAAAATTAAAAAAAAAATTCCTTAGTTTTATTATATCAAAATAAACATTTTTTGTTTCTTGTACTTTTTCTCTAAAATTTATGGTTTCTGATTAAAAAAAATATTGAAAGTTCAAAATTTCGAATTATTTTGTTTGATATCTTGGAAAGGTTAATTTGTTTAAAAAAAAGTTTTCAATGAAAGATTCGTGTCTATTCACGTTAAATAAAATTACTTGATAAAAACTATAGGTTCCTATTTAAAAAAATGATGTTGACCTTCATACCACCTTGAAAACACCACCTAAAAAAAATTCATCCAAGTACGTCTATGTCCCTCTCCAAACCGTACAACTTTTATCTGAAAACTTTTTTATTATTTTACTTACCGGTCGAGTTATTCTCCATTAAACGTTAAAATGGTCCACCCGGTATAATATTATCATGTAAATGTTTTTTTAGAAATAAAAGACAGTATTCCAAATTTCAAATTACGTAAAATCTCATGTGACAGATGGACACCAAAATGATCCATATGTTTTCCGTTTGGCACAAAAATAAATGAAACGGCACTTATTTAAATACTGAATATTTTTTCTATTTATTTATAATAGATAATAATCAATCAGGTCATTCTTCATTGCCTCCAATTTTCACAGTGGTTAATAATTTTTTTTTAAAATAACGTTAAATAGATCTTTATTGGGCCGTTTCAGCGCATATTCTGAGTATATGGAAAAATGCACTGGTTTTAATAATAAAACACGATTTATTTGTATGAAATGCATTGACTGAATGGTTGAACACATAATATTATTTAAATAATTTCGTTTATATTTTAAATTTTAGGTTATGAAAATTCTCAATAAATATTTGAAAACCTAATGTTATTGTTTTTTAACAGCACAGTTCATAGTCCAGTGCCAATCCGACTTTTTGAGGTTAAAAAACAGGAAAATTCTCTACAGGCTGGCGATAGTGGGAATCGTTGCTAAAAATGATTACAAAAAGAGGAACAAAAATGCACCCCTGCACATGAAGCGGTTTCGAGGGGGGGTGGTTTTTAAGGGTTGAAAATGTTTTTTTGCGATTTCCGGCGAAGTATGACTTCCTATCGAAAAATGGTCTACAGTAAAGTTGTAGATAATAAATAAATTTACAATTTTGTTTCAAACCAATTTACAACATAACCTCAAATTTTCTGAGATAATAGCAAAAAACCGGCTTTTTGAATTTTCGAGTTTTTTATGTCGAAAAATTGTTCAAAATACTTGAAATTTTCATGAAATGTATGTTTTGAAGTCCTTTAATTTTACCGATCTGTCCGGAATTTCAAAGTTAAATATTTCCTGAAATATTAACGTTTTCCGAAAAAAATGAAATTTTTTCAATCGAAAAATTGATCGTAGAAATTTTCGATTTTTGAACTTTTAGGTGGCTCATTTTTTTCGCATTGAGTCAAACTTTAAGATATATAAAAAATTAAAATACCTTTACATTTAAAAATTCTGTGAAAAATTAGAAAAACCAAACATGGCTATTTGTGAAAAACGCAATTTTATTTTTCAATCACTCGAAAAATTTTGTACTAATCATGAAATTTTTCTGCTAAAATACAAGAATAAAATATATTCAGTTTGATAAAAGGATAATTTAGTAAAAAAAATTTAATACGGTGTAAATTGATAGGAATAGAATGCTGTAATTAATTAATTGAAAAATTTTAACATAATAATAAAAAAACTTTATTAAAAAAATAATAAGTACTATATTAATTTTATGTAAAATTAATATAAATACTATGTAATGGAACTTTCAATTATTTTTTAGAACAAAGTAGTTTTAAATATATGTAAAAAAATTTCAATTTATAAAGCTTTTACGATTTATTACCGAAAAATTACTTATTTACAGCATCCTATTCCTATCAATTTACACCGTATTAAATTTTTTTTACTAAATTATCCTTTTATCAAAGTGAATATATTTTATTCTTGTATTTTAGCAGAAAAATTTCATGATTAGTACAAAATTTTTCGAGTGATTGAAAAATAAAATTGCGTTTTTCACAAATAGCCATGTTTGGTTTTTCTAATTTTTCACAGAATTTTTAAATGTAAAGGTATTTTAATTTTTATATATCTTAAAGTTTGACTCAATGCGAAAAAAATGAGCCACCTAAAAGTTAAAAAATCGAAAATTTCTACGATCAATTTTTCGATTGAAAAAATTTAATTTTTTTCGGAAAACGTTAATATTTCAGGAAATATTTAACTTTGAAATTCCGGACAAATCGGTAAAATTAAAGGACTTCAAAACATACATTTTATGAAAATTTCAAGTATTTTGAACAATTTTTCGACATAAAAAACTCGAAAATTCAAAAAACCGGTTTTTTGCTATTATCTCAGAAAATTTGAAGTTATGTTGTAAATTGGTTTGGAACAAAATTGTAAATTTATTTTTTATCTACAACTTTACTGTAGACCATTTTTCGATAGGAAGTCATACTTCGCCGGAAATCGCAAAAAAACATTTTCAACCCTTAAAAACCACCCCCCTTCGAAACCGCTACATGTGCAGAGGTGCATTTTTTTCCCTCTTTTTGTAATCATCTTTAGCAACGATTCCCACCATCGCTATCCTGTAGAGATTTTTTTTTCTCCTCAAAGGCTTTGGCACTGGACTATCATGTAGTTAAAAAAGCATGAATTTGATATGATTTTTTTTAGGTTAATAATATGGCTGATAAAATTATTGTATTTCAGGGAATTGTTCCATATGAAATGAAGTATTGAATATGCAAATATCATACATTTCAGATCAATATTGACAAAACTACATCATGTTAAAGAAATGGTATCCGAAATATGGGTACTTTCCTCTACTATTCTAAATAATTATCGAATAATTTTTTACCCTGATTTATATTATTCTTTATTATTATATTTTAAATAATATTTTCTGTAATTTTGTTTTCTATTCTTTTATTAATTCAGAATAACACATTCTAAGACAACACTGGTTAATTAAAAACATGTTTGTCGCCTATAAATATTTAAAATTTTAGTGTTTTGCAATATTTATAACATAAATATACATAATACATTATACAGGATGTACTTAATAATTAAAATAATTATTTTTTTTCCAAATAATTAATTTTTGTTTTATTGATAAATTCAGGCCAATTTAATACATTTTTTCTCTCTTTCCTTCTCTAATATATTCACAAATTATTATAAAATATCCTTGAAACATCTTTACAAGTGCTTAGTTATATAAAACGAAAAAAAAATTATACGAGAATCGTTAATTTTCTTAAATTGTCATTTATTTAATTCTTCTTGTAATGAACGAAATTCATTAAAAAATAATTTTAAATTGTCTGCTCTTAAATATTTATCATATAAATTTTTCACATGAGAAAAGCCGTTTACGAGATATTTGAGGAAGAACGCAAGTTTTACCGCGCATAAAAATTTTCTCATAATTTAAACCCCCATTTAAATGGGAACAGTGACCTCTAATCGTTAAATTTATAATAACAATTTTTGTTTATAATTTAATATACATTATTATTGATCTCCTCTATTTTTTTGTACGAATAACCATTTGCGAGATAAATAAGAAAAACTAAACCCGAGGAGACATTTTTGCCCCTAAAATGGGAACCACACGCGTTTTTGAAATGTCGCCGTTTCTAGTTTTGTAGAGGAAGGTTTAATATACAACCATACCAAATTTCATGCTTCTATCAAAAAGTGCAGAGGAAAAATTCTTAACGTCCGGACTATAAGTTTGTAATTTTCTAAATAAAATAAAATGCCTCTGTGAAACAACCCATAGAGTGGTCTTTATCTAATGATGTAGATTCCTGGACAAGTTTGCCATCATTGCTATTATTATTATTATTGAACACATATGCCAGCTGTTGTAATGCCTCCTGTAATTCTGCGGCGCTAAATTGAATCTAATATCTGACAAGTCAATACTGTTGGTATTTTCATTAAGAGGAATATTTTATCAGCTGGAACAGATCGAATGCGATTAAGAGATTTATGAAAAAAAGTATTTATTTATTGAATGGAATGTTATTTTTTTACGAAAGAGTAGGGATATTAAATTCTTAACACACGAATAATTTTTTATTGAAAATAGTAAATTAGAATTAATTGACTCGCAATATAATTATCCTGCCTAGTCATCCACACCAGAGCCGGGCAAACTAGGATTATTCGGATCCAAAGAGATCCTGTGAGAGAAAGTGAGACGCTGTCATTTTTAGGGTTCCGAAGAAACCCTGTCAATATCACTTTGTCGTCCGTCCGTCCGTACGTCCTTTTCACTCAAAGTGCAATAGCTCGTAAACTACATATATAAGCTAGAACTTTGAAATTTTTACTGAACATGTAAAATAACGCCCTCTATACCTTTTCAACTTCAAATTGAGATTAATCAATTTCAAATTGGGAATAATCAATTTCAAATTGAAACTAAACAATTTCAAATTGGGAATTGTAAATTCCACATTTGAGATGAAAATAAGTAAATGCCATATTTAAGCAAATAGAAAGTATTATTGCAAAATAATAATATTAATATTAATTAATTTAGAAAATATAAGTTAAAGATTTTTTATTTTATTTAAAATCGTGATGTTTTTTAGCCGTTGCAATCGAAACTCAGTTTGAGTCATATTTACTGTCTTCACCACTCAATATGTGATATTTCAATTCCTAAATCAATTTTAATGCAAGTTTTTAAATTTCACCAATATAAAATTGGTAATTCCCAATTTGTAATTGATTATTCCCAATTTGAAATTGTTTAGTCTCAATTTAAAATTGATTATTCCCAATTTGAAATTGTTTAGTCTCAATTTGAAGTTGAGATAATCACACATTTTTTGACAAAGTATTTTTTCAGGGGAAGGGGGGGTGTGTGCAAAGGAGCTAAAGCTATGAAAATTAAAAAAAATGTTATAACAAGACATGTGGCACATTAAAATGTGTAACCAAACCAGTGTAGTTTGACCCTGGTTCTTATTTTTTTTCTAACTCAAAAATAGCGCCTGTATGGGGCTCCAAGCAAAAATTTAAATATAAAAATGCATTTGTAAGTGGCTCCAAATAGTCCAAGTAGTACATACTTCGGAACCATTATGGCATACACTCGTGTATGTCTTGAGAGATTTTTTTCTGATTCACGTTGTTTCAAAAATGATTTGGAAGATTAAAAAATTGACAAGAGTAAACATCCATTTCCGGTTTTAAGATCGTTTTAAAAAATATTCTTCCCAAACAAAAATTAAATCTAAATCTGAAAATATCACCTTTCAGTTACAGCGTGTAGGTACAGACCGATAGAATTAATTTCAAAAGGTCAAAATGTAGATTTCAATGTGAAATTCGAAAGAAATCTGTTTAACAGTTACTGGATCTTATAATAAAAGTAGATATTATTTGATTGTCGTTAAATGAAAATGTTTATATTTACATTTATCTAATCTAGGAATACCAAAATTAATGCCTCCTACGATTTTTTTATAAAAAGCCTCCAAAAAATGTTGGTAATAATTTTTTTTGAAATATATTGGAATTTTAAAATGTTTTTTGATAGAGAGATTTTTCTTAAGAGACTTACTTAAAATCTTTAATAATTTTCGATTTTTTGTTCTTTATACCAATTAAAACTACTATCGACATGTGTTATCAAAGGATCTTCTCCAGTTGACAAAAATATCATGGAGAAGAAGAAGTAAATAAATAAACATACACTCAGCACTCTATAATACGACGGCATCGGTAATGTAATCGTTCTATCAATCGACGACTAGAGGGGCACCCATCACTGTGCGGACTTAACGTTAATTGGTGAATTTAAATTTCGCGCAGAAATATAGCAGTCACGATAGTATTGTGGTGGGGATGCAGGATGGTCGATAGATAGAACTGTCGGCCAGTCCTCGGATGGAGCGGTCGTTCAGTAGAGAGTCGTTTTATAGAGTGCTGAGTGTAATACATAAAATCATGATCCTTTCAAAATTAAGAAAAAATCGAATGACATCATGACATAATGTTATTTTGACTTACAATGATATTAATTTTACAAGTTTTATTTATTATTGTAACAAATAACAAACAAACCCAATTATTTCAAAATACAGAGATCAAAAATGCACTTTCCATCCCAATTATGCAAATACGCATAATAATCATAATAACATAGTGGCGAGCATGGCAACATTTGCATACCAAAGGTGAGTAAATAAATGTTTCATTAGGTAACTTCATTATTCCACAAAGTGACTGCAGAATCACGCCTCCCAAATGTCGCCATCCATTAACTATCAGTGCCAGCGTCTACTGATCGGTAAGTTAGGTCACGCGTCCACGCACGTATTTATATGTGTGTATGGGTAGATACAGTAGATACTCTAGAATGAGATATTTCTAGGATATATTTTGTTATTGATAATTGTATTAAGTTGTCTGATCAAAACTCAATCGAATGTAGTTTTTTTTCACCGACACACAGTGGGTTAAATTAAAATCACACATTTATGCTTCTTCTGTTAATATTTAGAGAAAATTCAATTAAATATTAATATTACAAGGAATAATATACATCTAAACTTAAAATATATAGTATGGCCTCGAAACACTATCAACAGGGCAAGTTGATAGTGGGTATCTTGATACGCCCCTGAACAAAATAGATATTATTTTGTAAAGAATGGATTTTTGTACGTAAATACCACAAAATAAACATACAACATCGATGCGGTCAAAGACGATGGGCGACCCTTGGCGAAAAATCTCAAGGGTTTTATGACATCCAGATGGCCACATCGGTCATGGACACACTTGCACGGGAACGTAAGGCGCCTGCAGTAACATACACATATTCATACCTACCCCGCTGCACACCGCACCTTCAAAACAATATTAGTGTGTGGAATATTTTTTAACTGCGGTAGGCCGAGTTCCTAGAAGTAAGCTGTTACGTCACGGGCCCAAGACTATCGTCCTACCTCTACACGCCGCACACTCCTGAGATACCTTGTAAAATTGGTATAAGAACTGGACGAAAAATGAAGAAAAGGCAGAACTCCCTCGGGAGGTCTCGACGACATATCGCTGTCATATTCGTTAAACTTTCCTGGTGGGTTTCCGACACCAGGCTACGCCGCCGACGGAAGTCACCACCAGGTTAACCATCACCGTCTCCTACGACGCCGACGCTCGCGCGGCCGCCCACGGACGCCAACTCCAAGTCCGCCCTCGGACGTTGCATCCAGAGCCCGCTCACGACGTCGCCCACAACGCCGACACCCTCGCTGTCGCAACCGCCGCCCAGGCTTTCGCGGTCACCACCCACGTGACCCCACCACATGACGCCCGCCGTCGCCATTTCACTGAGGCTCCACGGTCACCCGTTCCGACGCCGCCAAACAACACGCAAGTCTGCATCCCTCCAAACTCAAGATGCAGACAACCCTTTAACTACGCTACATCTATATACAATATACACACTATATTATTGTATACACATATTTTATTATTGTTGAAAATAAATAAAATACAAAACCACATCATCATTCTATCTCTCTCACACATCAACAACACCCGATTTCGTATCAATCTCTTCGATATCCACCCTTTTTGGTTTAATCGATTTTTCATATATAACGGTATGAAAGGGTAATTAAAAAGATGAATTGACTATTCTTGGGGTAATTTTCAGAAACTACAACTATTTACCTTCCTAATGCGACTGACTACATTAAAATTGGTATAAAATCGGCATGAAGCGAAGCTTTGCGCAAAAACATGTGATTTTAACCCGCTGAGCGTCGTAATCTACAGAATGAACCATTGCCCTAATTCACAGTATAATAAAAAACACACTTTCCGTAGGGCATCACATTTCAATGACAGTTTTAATGTAATTTTGACATTTAAGCGTTCACTGATTATGGCATAAGATGTAAACAAATAGTGGTTCACTGTTGACCAGGTAATCCTATTAATTATGAATAATTAATTGCATTTGCGCTAATCGAAGATACTAATCAGTGTTTTAAAAATAATGGCGAATGGACAGTAGCTTTACATTATTACACATTTATTATAACTGCTCTAAAATCCGAACTATTAAAATATTTGGTTTAGTAACACTAGAAATTGCATCGTTATTTCTGGCATTAAAATATACCATTTAATATTAATCCCTTCGATTTCTAGAAGTTCCACTATACACACATATACACATATGGTCTAGTTTGCCCGAAACAGCTTCGGCTTAGAGGTATGCATTACCGTGAAACTTTAGTGATATAATAGTATTAACAAGTATTTCCCCGGTTATGTTGCTGGGGCCTAATCCATTTTAAGCGCTAGATGTAACACGGATGATATCCATAGATTAAATGTTAATAACTTGGTTTGTATATTATTAGAGTTTAGATAAATATAAGTGTAAGCAGGAGTCTTAGATTAAGAATAGTTATAGATACATAACAACCCATCCTAGTTCGTATACGAAACTGTCACCAAAACTTGATGGCGGCCATCTTTTATTAAATACCATTTTCAGTTAATATATCCCATAGGCGTCAGCTGACAATTTATAATATACAAATATGCTTTAAAATATAATTGAATTTAATTTGAAGGCTAAGGCAAATTGACATTATAGTATTTTTAAAAGGCCTGTGACTACGATACGAGAACATGGATTGAGATCTAATTTTTTTTTTTAGATATTATGTTTGTAGGGGAGACCGGGGGAATGGCGCCATACGGGGTTATGCCGCCATCCTATGTAAACAGCAAACTATAGGTGGTAGGAAGGTCGCAATAAGTGCTGCACTCTAGTGAGCAACAGGAAAAACCATCTCAGTATCGTCATAGTTCTTACTAAAAGTGTGTGTTTTTTATTGCCTAAAATATTGTTTTTTAGTGTTTCGATCTAATTTCTGATCTATATGTATATAAATCGATGTAATTATATTTCTTTGTTAATTTATAGCCGTAATTAGTGTGTGTACGCATTCAACTAATATTCAGCTACATTTCTGTGTCATATCTTTATGTGTAAGCGTCTTCACTAATCGTGAATAAGGATCATCCCGAATTACCCCGGTTCCAGGGTAATCACGCGATTGTATATATTTTTTGAAAACTTATTTTTAAATAACTTAAAACCCTATTTAAACTATGTTAACGTATTTGTGCAATGCGTAAGAAACAGTTAAACTAAATATTCCCATTTTTCATGTGTTATGTTACTTTACATTATAGAAAAAATAATTTTTCCTTAAGGTGACGCGATTCCCCCATCTCCCCTACTCCGATGACGTAGGTAGAGATCTAGTCAACTATTTCATGTTGGACTTAAAATTTTAGCCAAACACCAATATCTATATATTCAGAGGTAATGGACTTTGAAGTTTTAACTAAAAATATTTCGTATGAGCATATTTAACATTATTCAAGATACTAATGCATTCTACTTTTAAAGCATGTGTTATACTTTTATTTAATGTATTAATATTTAATATAATTAATTAAACTCCATATAATAATTATATTTGACTTTTAATACTTACACGTTGACTTTGAAAAACCAGCGGCTAAAAAGATTTAAGTTGCTGTATTCTATACTGTGACGTCATCACCAATAAATTTTTCTTAAAATGAATTTGTGACAAACTGAATAAAAATAAATAAACGATCAATACTGTAATAGTTTTTTCTTTATTTTATTCTTTGATTTAATTATCGCGCAAGTATTTGAAGCACAACACAAATAAAATTCTTGTCGATGTAATACGTCATCGAGACGAAATTTATATAAAATGGCGGCTGTCAAAATATCCACAGCAGATCTTATTTTATTGGATCATAGGTACCGTGTGTATTTTTCGTTCGTATTTTTTATCCGTGATTTCCACCCAAAATCACCGTATCGACGATCAAATTTCGTAATAACTTTTTTCTTAGCTATATCATGGACCGAATTCTCGGATTATGGACACAAGCCTTAACTCTATGTTCTGTAGATTTTGGAGTTATATAAAGCCTGAAAATTTTTTGTAGAATGTTACTATAAAGCAGAATTTATTAACATTTTTTATATATAAATCTATTTATCTTTCTATAACAATTTTAAGAAATATAATTTTATTTAATTTTTTGAATCTCTTCTAAATACTTACATTTTCAAATAAACCTAAAGTAAGAATATTTACAGACGGCACTGTACATATTATTCTATATAATATGTTAGTTTGTGCAAATGTTTATGAATAATTTGAATAGCCTGATCCCTAACAAAGTTTCTGATACAGTGTTAGCGGAAGTCACTTGTAAGATTGTAAACGGATAAGAGACTCGCGCGCGTTTGTGTGAACAGAGTTTATGAGATTTTTCTCAGCTAATCCTGCTTATAAGATACCCATTTGGAAGATATTAAGATTCGAGGCACAAGGCGACAATGTAAGCAAAGTTTACTTTATTATCGTTTGCTGAATATTATTACATACTTATGTACATAATTTATATAATACTTTATTTCAATAAGATAGTAAGTTGTACTTACATAATAATATGAACGTTGAATTACATTTTTTTCAATTAATATTTTTTTATTGTCAAACAATAAAGTTGTTTTGAGAAGAGGAAAAATTCAAATGATGTCTCACTTAGGTAATATTACTGATCATTTAGCTACACGACATATATTTCAAAACAAATAACATATAGCTTTAATCATCGAGAAAATTAATGATAAGCTAATAAAAAGTGGCATGCATTGTTATGGAATAATATAAGTTACTCTTATTGATGATCAGTGCGCCGGATTTACCTATACAAGCAAAATAAGCAATTGCTTAGGGCATCTGATCCCGGAGGGCACCATCAGAACGATAGAAGGGGCCCCCGCGTTGCGAAGAAATAAAAAAAAGAACGGGTAAATGAAAAAAAAGGTTTTCAGAATATAAAGGTGAATGACTGAAAAAAAAGTCTCCAAAATAAAAAAGGGCACTTCACATAATTAGTGCTTAGGGCATCACATAGTCTAAATCCGGCATTGCTGATGATATGGCAAGTAAAGAAGCAAATGTCTAGACCTAGAGTATTAGAAATTTAATTTAAAGAAAATACTAAACAAAAAATAACAAATGGAATGCGTCTATAGTCTAAACCAAAAAATTCAACAAACTCTATTAATATTAGGTCGCCAACCACTGCTGTTAGATATGAATAAAACTGAATTATATTTATTTCTTTTGACTTAACGAATCAATTCATCCGCTTATTGAATTGCCTATACATCCAATCAGGGATAACAAAACAACGATACGAATTCAGTACAATTGACACCTAACAACACATATACATTCACACACACAAGCATACACACACATACACATATAAGCATACATTCCTATACATACACCCAGTTACATACATAAAGGGTGGATCAAAGAGAGGGTTAATGATTTTGTAATGAAACCTGAAAACATTGAAACTACCCCCTTCTTTCTAAAACATACATGTTATATTATACAATGCAACCTCCTTCCTATTTCTACAGAAATAAATTTTAATCGTATTTTACCACAAAAATATAATTTAAGAAATATCAGAATATAAATTAGTAATCTTCCATACCGAATATTTTTCGAAAAAAATAAAATAAAATCCTCTCTTGAAAATTTTTAAAAGGATTATTCCCTCCCCTTGAATATAATGATGACATAAATACATACCAATGCAATCCCACTACCACTCACTGCACATCTACAGGATGAATGAAAAGTATGGAAATTAATTACACATCCAAAAATATTAACGTATGAAAATAATTTTGTTTTCTACAACAATTATTTCTTAAAATAGTAAAAATATTTTTTATAATGTGAAATGAACAAAAACATTCCTTCATCAATGAAAATTGACACAGATGGAATTTTAGACCTACCCTTTAACCCTGGACGGGTAGACGTTTGTAATAATTACGACTACATCTACACAACGCCCTCTAAAGGGAAATCAAGACGGGGTGGGGAGTCGAGCGGGAAGATATGCCTCGTTTAATAGTTCGTCTTCAACCACTGCCAAGAACAGGTGTCAGTGTTTGCTATTTTTCTAGAGGGAGCCATAGATCGACAAGTCACATCGTATCTTTCACGAAGGTCTACTCTCTTACGTAAATTTTAGTCGTAATATGTACGTAAAAGGATATGCTGTGAATGTGAAAAAGATCTCAATCGTCTCAATGCTCGATCCAATGATACTTTCTTTCGTTTGTCGATTCGCTGTAAACTTATATTACTAAGCTTATATTTTAATCTTTCGTATTTCGGTATTTTTGTAAATACATGAATCAAAAGATTTTAAAAGCAAAACTTTTTTTGCCATAAATTTATTAGAAAACCAAAAATTATATAGTAGTAGTCAATTTTACGAATGTCTACTCTTGCCCGCTTAAGTTTGACGTCTACCCATCCAGGGTTAAGGTAGTTGTCGTGTAAAACATCACTTTAAAAAAATCACAGAATAAAAAAACAATGATATCTAACCGAACGTGAAATTTGAAAGATATCGATCGTTTTAAAATTTTGGTTTCGAAATACAACGGAAAGTATTAAGCTTTTAACAAATAAATAATCGACATGTCAATGAATAGAGTAGAAGCATTTTGGCAACACTGTGCACAGAAGAGAGCGTTTGTCTTGATTTGTTGTAATAGCATCCGTTTGAAGGTGCGCGTGGCTGGTGACTCTATGTGTCGATGTGTTTGTCATTTGGGACAATATTTTATAGCACACTCATCTTACGATTTAACGACCGCTTGATTTAGTGACGGGCCAAACCATAACACCACCGACTGCTAAATTTCCACGCGAAATTTAAATTCGCCAATTAACGTTGAGGTCGGCACGGTGATGGAGGCCCCTCTCGACGTTGTTAAATCAAGCGTCGTTAAATCGAATGATGAGTGTATATAGTTTTAAAACTATTTTTTTCAATACTTGAAATCGCTACTTTCCATTGTTGATTACATTAATTAAGACTTGCACACCCCCTATCGATGAATATAGAAAACTATTATTTTTTGTAATTTAAAAAAAGTGTTATTGACGATATTTGTGAATTTTCAAATTAATATCACAACTTATAGTAGAACTACACTACTTTGAAAAGTGTCCCACTAGCTTTGGCTACCGGCATACTATGTACTGTAACCCCCCCATTTACGCAGTTAATTGGTTCCATGAAAACAGCGTGTAAAAAAAACACGTAAATGAAGCAATAAAAATTGCTTCATTATGTTGTGTTTTTAAAGTTTTTTACCTTTTTTTAATCTTTTTCAACCTCCTAAAAGTGAATCCGCGTAAGTGGAGAGATTACTGTACTTTATATAGTGTATAAAGCAACTATGTGGCGGACTAGATATTATTTTTGAAATGTTCTCACTGTATTCTATACTACACTTTATTGATTTATCATATACAAAGTTGAGGGATATCCATTATACCCCCAAAAAAGAGGTACCCTATTTTTATTCTTTTACAACTTGTGTATACACAAGCTACTTTTTCAAGCGTTTTACAAACAGTTTACACTTTTTAAATTATACACTCAACAAATTAATTAAGGGGACACCTAAAAAATAGCATGTTTTCAAATGCTTGTAACTTGGTCAAAAATTAACTTTTTTCAAAACTTTTTTATTATTAAATTGAGCAAATTTACTCTACTTTATGATGGTCTAATTCGTTCCTCAACATCTTTTCATTTTTTAACTTTTTTATGTAATTATATAAATTAAAAAAAAAAAACTGCATATTTTGACACTTGATGTAGAGTGCATTTATGTAGAAAATGAAATTTTGAAATAACCTTTTTGTAGGGAATTTTAATACCTTCAAATTTATATTCGTGAGGAAAAAATGTGATGAAAATTCGCAAAGTTATTACAGTTTTAGTGAAAATCAGGAAAAAATAATTCAAATGAATATAGCCGGAGTAATTTTGGTGGTACAGAAAATAAATAAAAATGAAGCTCAAAGTATCACCTTTCAGATTATGCAATGTAATGAAAGATTTTTTTATGAATTACAAAAAATATTCAAACTTTAAACAGAATAGAAAATATGAGTAATGAGACAGTAAAATTAAAACAAAGAATACATACCCTAAACATTACATTTTAGGTGGCCCGAGCTAGAGGTCTCATTAACAATACATGTTCTTTATAATTCATTTTTATTTTTTTAAATAGGACCATATTACGCTTACGATATTCAACTCTGATGTCTCAACATCAGAAAACCCAAAAAAATTACAAATTGGAATTTATTGAAATTTTTCTCGAAATAAAGCAGCTTATGAAAAAAATATTATCAAAAAATGCATTATTTTACTGACATAATAACCCAAAATGATCCATATGGTTTTAAAATTGTACCTAAATATGTGTGCTTACTGTATACATGCATTTGTGCATGTAAAAATAAATATTTAGTAAAAATAAGTATTTTTTGACTTCTTAAACATTCCATGACCTGCTTTATTTTACGAAAAAAATTTAACAATTTGCAATTTGTAATTTTTTTGGGTTTTCTGATGTTGAGACATCAAAGTTGAATATCTTCGCGTAATATGGTCCTACTTAAAAAAATAAAAATGAATTATAAAGAACATGTATTGTTAATGAGACCTCTAGCTCGGGCCACCTAAAATGTAATGTTTAGGGTATGTATTCTTTGTTTTAATTTTACTGTCTAATTACTCATATTTTCTATTCTGTTTAAAGTTTGAATATTTTTTGTAATTCATAAAAAAATGTCCATGATTTGAGCATACTTAAAAGATATTATTATTTTCATTAAATTCCGTGGTAACGATAAAAAAATATTTTAATGATAATTAAATTAAAAATTTTCCAGCAGGCTTTGTGCCATCATACCGTTTTTACTTTGTTTGTATGTTCGTGTCAATAATTCTTCTAAATCCGCATAACTACACATTAACTGTTACGAGATTACGGAATATTTTATTTCACATACAAAAAATCTCCGAGGTATCCATTTTGGATGTGATACGAAGTGTCATTTTGTTAGTGTGACGTTTTCTTCAAATTACATCAAACGTCATACAAAAAAGACACGAATGACAATGTTTACCGCACAACATCAAAATCAGGTATTTTATTAATATTATTTAAGTATGAATCAAGTAATGTATAAGGTAGTCTCATTACTCGGTACGAGAGAGGAAAATACGTCATCTGGGGTACCCAAATGAGAAGAGGGGGAATGATATGTTCAATCATAACAAATGTAGTCTCGTAACACGTCATCTGGGGTACCAGGGCTAATTGGTCAAAAGCTAATGAGATAACCTGTGTATTTACTAACCTTGAGTATGAATAATGTAGATTTTTTTTAGATTTAACATATTATTTCCCAACTAATTAAAAATAAAATAAAATAAACATTTCTATTAACCAAAACATTGAAGCTGGAAAATCGTTAAAAATTTGGAACCCTTAAGGCCGCTATAGACCACCTAATTCGGCATCCATTCTGCAGAGACAATTTGTAAGGGTCCCTGCAAATTCTAAATACGAGTATTAATTTATAAATTGTTGCGTTAAAGTGTCAAAGTCAATACAAAAAGATTTATTTTCTCAAATGTTATATTAATTAATTTAATATTAAATTTATTTTCTCAAAATGTAAAATTAATTATGAAAAAAATCACTTGACGCGCGACGTCTGGAATGTTACTGATTTCAAATAATATGGTATAACAAACATTTAAAAAAATCTTTAAAATCGGTGCTATTCTGAAGGTTCCGAAGAAAAACCTTTGGTTTAACTACGTTGAGATTTTGCATCTATAAATAACGCCATATCATTAAAACAGGTATAAAATAATTAATTTTTGTTACAGATAATTATCCACACACCACAAATTACTGTAGTCTGGACACCAAAACAAAGGGTACATTTATACAAGAAATCTTTGAGAACGAACAGTTGTGATGGAAAAATTGAAGTTATTTGTCCTGAAAGTTTTTATGAAGCAACAAAAAATGTTTCCGACAATTTCTATGTGAAAAATATTAATACAAAACTATTAGATGAAATCACAAAACGTTCTAGCAAATTAAAGAAAATATATTATTCCAGTTATTTATCGAGTGATTATTTTTTTGAAAACAAATATGGGTTCTGTGAAATTGATTTTGATTCAAAACAGAAGGTATACATTCAGTAAAACTAGATAATATGGGGTTTGGTAACACAAAAAATAAAATAAATGCCAGTATATTAATATAGTTACACAAACCTCCCACATTATGTTTTAGATACAGTCTACATTTTTATCGAATCATAAAATAAATATTCCAAGAAGTATTTTTACGATGTTTAGTACAAATATACGTTCAAAAAACCGGGTTTCATTTAATGTACAAATAAGAGGATTCAAAACATACCGGAATGTCGTAGCTGAACAGTCTCGAAACCCTACCATGCTCAATAAGTTAAAACAGCTTATTAGTAAGTAATGGTGATACTTTAGCAATGAAAATGAAAACTATCCTTTATTATTTTAAATAAATTACAGTATCCGAACAGAGTGGAAGACATTCTCCTGAAAGAGGTTTGATGAAGCCGTTGATGACGGAGAAGCTGGAGATGGTACCCGAAGAAACAGACGTCAGCATATTTGAAACTGAACGGCAGAGACTGAAGGTTGCATTCTTTGAAGGTTATATTGCCGTAGCTGGCCGTTTGAGAACTAACACATATGATCTGGCCGCTATCTTAGAGTCGTGCAGCAGTTGTTGACTATTATTATATTTGTTGTTATCGTTGTTAATTTTGGTTAGCAATTTATATTTAATCAAAGTCATATAGTAGTAGATTCTACTACAAATTAAGTTGTACCGAGAAGTGGTTTATCAATCAAAATTGGTTTAATAACGTCCGCATCTAGTGATCATATTTAAGAGGTGCTTCGACAAGTGAGTTGTGTTCTTTTGAATGTGTTTTTAAATTTAATTTTCACTTTATCCTCACTCTCACCCGTTTAGTTTCTGCATCGATATGTTCTACTGTAGACGGGTCCAATTGTTCCGACTCTGGTCGACCGTCATACATTGTTCTAACAAGGGAACCTTTTCAAGTCGAAAATTCGTATCGAGTTTAAACTTTGTATATAGTTAGAGAAGGTCAAGATAAGTAAGAAAAAAATTATCTTAGCTGCGGTAAAACGGTTTGAGGGAGTGAAACATCCTTATGAAATGTGCAAAATAATATTTTTTCAAATAACTCTGAAACTAATGAAAATTTTAAAAAAATTATAATTCAAAATTTTCATGATTTTTTATGCTCTTTCGAATGGCGATAGTCAAAATTCGAAAAAATTAAACCTATGAAATGTGGGTGGGAGGTGTGGATTAACGGTTTAATTTTGTCGAATTTTATCTATCGCCATTCGAAAGAGCATAAAAAATCATGAATATTTTGTATTGTAGATTTTTTTAAATTTTCATTAGTTTTAGAGTTATTTGAAAAAATACGATTATTTTGCACATTTTCATAGGGGTGTTTCACCCCCTTAAACCGTTTTACCGCATCTGTGATAATTTTTTTCTTACTAACCTTGACCTCATCTAACTATAAACAAAGTTTAAACCCGATACGAATTTTCGACTTGAAAAGGTTCCCTTGTAAGTCCTACACGCTCTCTCATGCCCCAATCTGACCATTTATGCAGCAATGGACGTTGCTTGTTTAAGATCACTACTAGGTTTCGAAGTTACTTTATCTGGACCAAAAATCAACTCTTCTGCTACCCGATCTCCCATCATCGTGTCTAGTGTAGCTAACAGGTGAGACTTAAGGTAGCTACAGACGTAACTACATGCTTGACAACACCGCTTGATCAATCCGTTTGATCAAGCACGCACAATTTCGCTGCGCCACCACACGCACAAGCATATGCTTGTACAAGCGGCAGTTTGTTATCACATGTACAGCTGCACACAACAACGTTTGCTTGTACAAACATACACGTTCTTGGTACACACGTTGAGACCGCTTGTGCAATCGCGGATTGTACAAGCGGTATGATTAAAATTCAATCAATCATCAAGCGGATTGTGCAATCATAATGCTTGAGCAAAATTACCATACACACGCTACAATATGCTTGATCAAACGGATTGATCAAGCGGTGTTGTCAAGCATGTAGTTACGTCTGTAGCCACCTTTAGTCACTCACGTGGTAAGTATTTTTATCCGTTATGTATGCCATGTGCCCCAAACTAGGCCCTCACGGAATTATTGTTACTTTATGTAATGAATCCATTACGTAAAGCGATGATCATTTCGGGAGGGCCTAGTTTGGGGCACACGGCAAAAAATTCAGAGATCAAATCTAAAATCAGCATTTTAAAGATGAAACTCTATGCTTTCGAATGCAATAAATATATCTTCTGTAAAAATATTTTTTTAACACCAAGCACAAACATTACAAAAAGTGCGTACATTACAATCTCATAACTTTGCAGGAAAAATTGAAATATCATACTTTAAAATGCTTGTTTTTCGATTTATCTAGGGTCATTTTTACCTCAATCATAAAGCTCTGAAAATTACACTTTCTTTTTCGAAAAATGTATTTGTGTGTGATTTATTTTTGAAATTCATCCAAATTACATACCTATTCGCAGCGTGCGCGATGACAGCGCCAACTAAATGGGTGGACTTTAGTAGCAACTTGGGTGGACTTTGACGTACTAACAAACAAATAATTTCAATAAAATATCGTAATATACACATTTTAGACGATTATATATGACTATTGGCTATGTGCACGAAGTCTATTAGCGCCGCTAGCGGGTAATAGAGAAGGATTGAATGGATTGAACTCTATTTTTATCATTGTTTAATACCGTGAAATTTTTTATTAAACAAATATCATTTAATTTAGCTGTTTGCATATAATATAAATAGTATAGCATAAAAGGTACGTGAAAATTATTTATTTTGGGTATCTTTTTCTCTTTAATTATGACGTATAATAGAGAAATAATTAATTCGTTTACATTGACAGCATAACCTCAAATTTTGGCGCCGATAATTTTACAATATTGCTCACCACGAACACTCGCATCGATATTATTTCTAACTCCACCCCCTTGCACATAGTCTAAGATGGGCTTAATTATGTTGACCTTTCTATTTTCAGTTAAAAACGAGTCTATTAAAAATGACAGTTAGTCCACCCAAAGTGTTATTTTTTGCCACGTTGTGCGCTGTGATCGATTTCGTTTCCCCCACTACCTACTTTGCACCCAGCGAATACTGAGATTTTAATATACAGGATCATCGAAAAATATCGGACCCCCCTGATATCTTGAGTTAGAATGCATTTTGGAGAAAATGCCCAATAACAAAGTTGTATGGTTTCAAGCGGGGAGTAAGATGATGAACTTTACTTTGACCTTGACCATGTCCCTCAAGGTCATTTTAAGGTCAACTTTATTTTTTTAAATGGAACCCTATACATTTTATTGCATATTCTTATAACTTAACTTAACGGCTTTCCAAAACAATATAATAAAACGTTTTTTCATTAAGTACTTTTTGAGTTATAAAGGTTTGAAGTTAACAATTTTTTGATACAAATATAAAATATTTTGTCAAATATTATTAAGTTTTCAGTAATCATAACCTTAAATATGGATGGAATTTATTTCCAACATGATGGATCTCCACCTCATTAAATTTCATCCATATTTAAGGTCATTTTTGACAAGATATTTTATATTTGTATAAAAAAAATGTTAACTTCAAACCTTTATAACTCAAAAAGTACTTAATAAAAAAATATTTTATTATAGTGCTTTGAAAGGTTCTCAAGATAAGCTATAAGAATATGTAATAAAATGTATAGGGTTCCATTTAAAAAAATAAAGTTTACCTTGAAATGACCTTGAGGGACATGGTCAAGGTCAAAGTCATCGTCTTACTATCCGCTTGAAACCATACAACTTTGTTATTGGACATTTTCTCCAAAATGCATTCTAACTCAAGATATCACGGAGGGTCCGATACTTTTCGATGATCCTGTATATATACATACTTAAATATTGAACTACTAGTTCTAGGTTCTGATAGGGCGAAAAATATATTAAAAACAAATTCAAAAGAAGACGAAGCAATTGCCAAAGCACTTCTTAAATATGAAACACTATATGCGGACGTATTAAAGTAATTTTGACTGATAAGCCCCTCTTCGGTAAAACTTAATTTGTAGTAGAATCTACTACTATAATATTGCTTAGATGAAATATAAATTGCTAATGTAATAAATTTTTTAAATGTTATCAAAAAAGGATTGTTTTTCATTCATTATGTTAACACATAAATTTATTGAGTTCAAAATAGATTGTTCGTGTACTAATTATTGTTTTAAATACTTTATAATCAACACATAAATAATAAAAATTTATAAATAAATAATGTTGCCATTTCATTATTTAATTGTAATGAAAAATTATATACGTAGACATTTTTTATAATGATGTTAATAATTTATGGAAATAATAAATCAATCAGTATTTTTTTGGATTTTTTACCCCTATGCAATAGAAGTGTTATTTTTCAGCTGTTACAAAAATATGATTAGAAAAAAGAGGTAGGGTGACTTTTTTACATTTTGTTCTGACAATTTTTGTAGAGATGCTTTGTAGGTAGTTCTCCTGCAAAACATAATTCGGATAGAATTAAAAAAAAATTGCGAGATAAAAAAAACAATGGTATCTATCTGAACATGATTTTTAAAGAGCTCGACCGTTTTAAATTCGAGATAATTGTCATTAAAGTTTGTGACTTTTGTACGTATCCACTTTACCAAGTACCTACGTATTAAGGCCGTTTATTTTTATTTTCATCACTACACGCTTCGATAGATTTTGATAAAAAAAAAACTACCAAACAATACAGGGTCATTATTTTGTTATATGTATGAGAAAAAATTCGAAATGATTGAATTTTTTATCACATATCAGATGTTGCTGTTTGGTAGTAAAATTAAGGATACTTTCTTTTCTATCGATATTTCTTATAAACTGTTTGTCTTATGATATTTTTGTGTATTTTGTGTCATATCTATATCTATAAAAGAGTTTGTCCTTAACCACTCACTCACTTACTCACTCATATATCAACGTACAGCCCAAACCCCTGGACCATGATCCAATAATACAAGGTCTGTTTGACAGTTCATTTATTCTTACTGTGACGTCATCGTCACTAAATTTTTCTTTGTGAAAAACGAAATGTAAATAAATAAACGATAAAAACTGTTTACATAATAGTTTTTTTTAATTTTTTTAGTAAGTATGTACTATGTATTTTGAAGCACAACACACATATGTAAATTTCTAGTTGATGTAATACGGCGGTATTATGTAAAATGGCAGCTGTCAAAATAATCACAACATACCTTGTGTTATTGGATCATGCCCCTGGACCTAGAAACGTGTTTTGTAGGTACCTTCCCTTTATGATGTAAGCCAGCGATTCTCAACCGGTGGGGCGCGAGCATATCAAGAAAAAAATTAGAAAACATATTATTAAAAAATGTATTTAAAAAAAGCAATAAATTACATCTGACCTAATAAAAAATGAAAAATAAAATACACGTTTGCATTTACACTTATAAATAGGAATGTATCAGTACCTACTGCACAATGTATTTAACTCAAGCCCTAATAGCATGGGACGGGGACGAGGTAGAGCTGGGCGCTGGCCGTGATTTCTTCGGGTCACGCCGGGTCACGGCCGTGACCCGCGTGAGCGTGAGCGATTTTCAAATATTGGATCGTGAGCGTGCGTGATCGTGAGTAACAATAAAACAATCGTGCGTGACCGTGCGTGAGTAAATTTTTGTCGTGCGTGAGTCCGTGAGTCGTGACTATGCATATTTTGAGAATGATACGTTTGGATTCGTTTCACATATTTAATTGTTAATACGAAAAGCTACAATTGACTACAATGAGAATTTCAAAGAAGAAGCACTGTAAAATTCAATAGTCAGCGTTGCCAACTTGAAATAAATTTAAAATCCCTCTGTCGACACGTTAATAATCCCCCAGATTTTAAAATGTATTGGTTGTTACTATTACATACTATGTTTTATTTCCATTTTATCCATTTTTTTGTTATTATATGCACTAAAAATGTAGTTTAAAAGAAATAATACAAATATAAAGTATACACATATTATATTGCACGAAAAAAAAATTAATTAAAAATTTTATTTATTTCATATTATTAAATCGTGTCACGACCGTGACCCGCCGTGCGTGATCGGGCGTGAGTAAAAAAATACAATTCGTGAGCGTGCGTGATCGTGATTTTTATTTCTGAGACCGTGAGTGAGCGGGCGTGACTAAAAAAAAATTGCTCGTGAGCGTTCGTAATCGTGAGCAAAATTTACTCACGCGCCCAGCTCTAGGACGAGGATGGATTTAGATATGTTTATCTGCATACTTGCTTTACTTATAAAGGTAAATTTGGACAAAATAGTAATCAATTAAAAAAAAAAATTTTACATTCAAATTCAAAACCTAATGGCGAGGGTAGACAGGGGGTTAGTTTTTACAATTTTTAACTAAGATCCGAGATATTTACGTTTTTTTATAGGTAATTAATAAAAATCAATATACAAAAATGTAATATGTCATCCCCTATCACGTATGGAGGGTTCTAATTAGTTTCGAAGTTTACGCGAGCGGAACCGCGGAATCCCGCTAGTAATCTTATATAAGAGCTCAACCCAAGAAAAAAAATTGATAAACAAAAAAAATACTATATAACAATTGAAGGTTCCACTGACCCCATACATCGCTGGTCTAAATTATATAAAAATTGTATCACAATGCGTTCTCAAAATACTAAATAAAAACTTATATTGAGTAAATTCTCCGAAGGGCTGTAGCTCCCTGACGAAAAATTTCCGGACACATGTTTATATCAAGTTTGTTGCTTATAATATTTTTCTCAATTTACTGTTCAAGTTTGGCACGATAGTTTTGATTCATCCTGTATATTCACACACACATACATACACGTGCATAGTGAAAACGGCAAACATCAATTGGACCACAGACACCGACGGCGAAGCAGCCGCCCGTAACGTAAATGCAATTTAAAGTTTCGCCATCCATCTGCCGCTGATCTGGCCCGGATAATCCGTGTGAAATGCAAATTCCACGTTTACACCAAATAGTTTACGATCATTTTTGTAATTGTTTTCTGTGTACCTTTAACCTGGGGGGAGTTTTCACAATTGTTTACTATTGTATTACATGTCTTATAATAGAATGTTATAAGGTACTGGCACCAGTCTTGGATCATACCCAATGTTGGAATCTTGTTTAATTAGAAATATTTATTGATATTTGGTTACTGTCATTACTGAATCATAACCTAGAGACACTTAACTTTAAATTACTTTAAAACCTGAAACATATAATAAGAAGGGTGAACTATGTATCTCTGTAATACAATTTTTTTCAGGGTGGTCTCTCGTGCTCGAACCGTTGCGCAGTAGTTGACTGCGCAATCGTATAGTTGTGTGTGTACCGCAATGTACAAATAAGTACAAACTAACAGAGCGATGACTGCGCACAAAGTAAATTTCTTACAGAACTTCTGCTATATATTGTTTAAAATTTATCGATTCTTTATTTTAAACTTTTGGGTCGTAGTACCTACCATTTTGTAATCATTTGCAAGTTTCCATAACTGTGTGTTCATTACTGGTTTTACTTTATCTATTACTGGAGAAGTAACATAAACAAAATAAAAACCAAAGGCTTTAATAAAAAAAAAACATTATTTTTGCGGACTTCGGTTATTAAATTGATTTAATAAAGACTTACTTGTTTTATTAGTAATATAAGCAGGTCCGGATTTAGAAATTTGCCGCTCATAGGCAGTTGCGAAAATTGCCGCCCTCTTTTTCAAAATTAATATTTTAGTTGAACAAAAATAAAAAAGTATAATATGTCGGATAAGATTTTAGATACCGGTAACCTTTTTTTTGCCGCGCTTTAATTTTTGCCGCTCTAGGTACGTGCCTACACTGCCTGCATGGTAAATCCGGGCCTGAATAAAAGTTTATGAGGATAACAAAAAACAGGATCCAAGACTGATGCCAGTACCTTACACTAACTGAGTTTTTGGTGATTATACCATAATATAAAATAAGAAAAGTCGTCCTTATATCATAGAAACCTATAAAGCTTACTTACCTTGAAGAGGATATTAGAAAACTAATATTTATAATGCAAAGGTAAGTTTTATTTCTGACAAACTTCATTAAAAAAATGTCATATGATAATTTATATGTACATATTAAAAAAATAGATATTCGCATAAAGTATATGGAAACAATAAATAAAATCAATATTAAAATACTAACAGTTGCAAAGTTGTCTGTGTGAACATAAAGGGTCACACCCCATTGCTTCTTATTATAAATGTTTTTCATCAATAAATATCAACAAATAAACATTTTGTTTTACTCCGTTCCACCACCACTGATTTAAGATCGTATGTAAAATATATTTTCTATAGATTAATGTTGACGCATGTTATTCTGAGATTTCGGCTTAAAGGAAAGTGTAAGTGTATGTATGTAAGTAATAGCTTCTTGTCGACACTTAAGAAACATTTTTATTTTTTCAGTTCTGTAGGTTTACAACTACAACGCTATTAATCTCACTTTGTCGTCTGTCTGTCACCATAGCAAACTATCTAGTAAACTACCTATACAAGCTGGAAACTTGAGAATTTAATGAAATCTTCAACATTGTGACCTCTAGACATGGAGGTAAATTTTTGGGAAAATTCCAGGGGAGCGGGACATAGAGCTATGTTAATCTAAAACTTTTTTTAATACCTATGAATGTGGGGTATAAAAATGCAAATCAATCAGAAGAACATGACATTAGATTTCCGGGCTGTTGTCTACGTTGTATTTTTTCACAGAGCCTTCTGTAGGAGTGCTTCTGAAACACTCCATGAGAGTCAAAACATCAAGTGAAAGAATATGACAACGTAAACAACAGCTCGGAAACCTAGTTCATACGAACTTGACCCTATTTTTTTAACATCAAAATAATGCCAGCTTGAAGCTAGAAATAGTTATTCCATGTGTCCGCTTTTCAGGCTTGGTAAATATTGGCTAAAACAATCTTAATTATACATGGTAGTATGGCTTTGGTGCCATTATTTACAACAAATTACTAAAGTCAACAATATAATTAAAAATTTCGAAGAAATAGAAAAAATACAACTTTTTAAATAAGTATAAAAAAGCGAAAAAGTATATAAAAGATCCCTTGAAGTTTGAAAAGTTTCGATCAAGCGCGGTATTTTAAATACTAGAGATAACAACTGTGTTATAATAAATTGAAGTATCACTGCTCTAAATTCCAAATTAAACCTATTAGACCGGGAGCCAGGCTACATTCCGTTTGAAAAACCGTTAGGATTCATAAGAGTTGGTGATTTACGTTCAGAAAAATGTAAAGAATGAAATTCTGAAGGTTGCCGGAAAAAAAACTCGGAACTTTTTTTGATACGAGCATTATAACGGAGTCCTTCCAGTTATAAAAAAAATAGATGTTGCACCATTTTTAATTTTGATGAAAGTTTACTCAGTTGTTATTATACGTATTAGTTAGCAAAAACTGTAATTAGAAAATTTTAAATGTTCACAGGTTGGAGGTGGTGATCGTTTTACCCTCGTAAGATATGAATATTTCATCGATTTTTAACGTGTTTTCGACTCGCTATAGCATGCGTTCTAATTAAACAATTATAATGAACTTGGGGTCATTTGAAAGCGTAAAGAGTCTAGCTTCAAAATGATTTAACTCAATTTTAAGTTTAGGTTATTTTCATTGTAGATATACGTAATAAAGGCTTTTCAATTTCATTTATGAAATTGTCATTTTATCTTTTTTTCAAAATTTTCAGTGGCTTTCTGGTTTAACCTAGAAAGCTGTAATTATGCGTAAGTTATGTTCACATATAGTACTCAATACCCACAAAAAATCAGCTTGATTGATGCACATTTTCTATTAAAAAAATTAAGTTAAATATCACAAATATCACGGAAACACCAAAAACAGCTGTTTTCGAAGCAAATAAAAGTTATGTGGGGGGCAAGATAAATTGCTGATTTTTTTTTTACAAATGCTCTTAATAATTATCTAAGAAGGGCAATTTGATTCGTTTTGTTATTTTAATTTTTTTAGCTGCCAGAAATTAAAAAATAATCAAAAAAATGCAAAAACTCCAAAATTAGCTATTTTCAAAGTAAAAAAAATCTATGAAGGGGGTGAGATTAAAATGGAAATTTTTTTCTACAGATGCTACTGCCCCTTTTGAGTGACGTAAGTTGCCGCGCGATGCCTATATGACTTTTTTAAGTCCACGATACAGCTGCATTGGAGTTACTAAAATTGTTTATTTTTATTTTATTTTTCATTTTTAATGCGCGATTTTGATGTTTTTCAGTCTAATTGCAGGACACTAAGTGGCTAGAAAAATTAAAAAAATCAGAAAAACACTACTTGGCCTTTGAACCTTACTACTGTAAGCATCTTTAGAAAAAAATTCAGATTTTAATCTCACCCCCTTCACAGATTTTTTTTTACTTTGAAAATAGCTAATTTTGGAGTTTTTGCATATTTTTGATTATTTTTTAATTTCTGGCAGCTAAAAAAATTAAAATAACAAAACGAATCAAATTGCCCTTCTTAGATAATTATTAAGAGCATTTGTAAAAAAAAAATCAGCAATTTATCTTGCCCCCCACATAACTTTTATTTGCTTCGAAAACAGCTGTTTTTGGTGTTTCCGTGATATTTGTGATATTTAACTTAATTTTTTTAATAGAAAATGTACATCAATCAAGCTGATTTTTTGTGGGTATTGAGTACTATATGTGAACATAACTTACGCATAATTACAGCTTTCTCGGTTAAACCAGAAAGCCACTGAAAATTTTGAAAAAAAGATAAAATGACAATTTCATAAATGAAATTGAAAAGCCTTTATTACTCATATCTACAATGAAAATAACCTAAACTTAAAATTGAGTTAAATCATTTTGAAGCTAGACTCTTTACGCTTTCAAATGACCCCAAGTTCATTATAATTGTTTAATTAGAACGCATGCTATAGCGAGTCGAAAACACGTTAAAAATCGATGAAATATTCATATCTTACGAGGGTAAAACGATCACCACCTCCAACCTGTGAACATTTAAAATTTTCTAATTACAGTTTTTGCTAACTAATACGTATAATAACAACTGAGTAAACTTTCATCAAAATTAAAAATGGTGCAACATCTATTTTTTTTATAACTGGAAGGACTCCGTTATAATGCTCGTATCAAAAAAAGTTCCGAGTTTTTTTTCCGGCAACCTTCAGAATTTCATTCTTTACATCTTTCTGAATGTAAATCACCAACTCTTATGAATCCTAACGGTTTTTCAAACGGAATGTAGCCTGGCTCCCGGTCTATATAATTGGTAAACTTACCATATGCCTATCAATTGCACTTAGCACATAATACAGTATTCAACATGAGGATCTTCATATTTTACATTGCAATAATAAAAATAGTTTTTTTTTTTTTATAAACATCTTCGTTTTTTATTTATTTACTTGGTTCTTATAATCAGTCTTCTTTACATAATTGATTATTAACTTTTTTGAGTTTTAGTTTAAATATTTCCATAAAGTATTTCATTGGTATTTTTTTACAACGTTCAGAACCGCCTCATTAATTCGTTCGTTATTGTCTTACGAGCTTAAAATTTTTTTTTTTGAGGTTATGATAGTATAATAAACAATACGGGTGACATCAAATACTGTTTAATTGGGCATAACATAATTTAATAGCTTGTACTTAAATTCAATAAAAACAAATAATTTGCACTGAAAAAATAATACTTTGCACTTTGCTCTTGACCTAAATTTGAACCTGTCAGATTTAAAAGTTACATATCTCTGATTTATTTACTGTGATTTTTGTAATTTCCTATATTTTTACCTAACCTTCCTTTGGCCCAAATACAGTATCATTTAAAGTCGGATATCTTAGCAATAAATCGACATAGAGTAAATTGTAAAAAAGCAAATTAAAGCTAAATGAAGATGCTAACTGATTAATGCATTGGTTAACTGAATGTGAATCATTTTCCCAAAAAATGGACCCAAAAATTTTTAGTCTTATGACTGCGCAATAACCGTAACCGACAAAAAAAATGCCAAAATATTTCAAAACTAAAACTTCAAAATAATTTTTTTAAATCTCCATACTATTTTTCATTGAGTTAAAACCTTTCATAAATTTAGGAATTTTTTTTGTTTCTTAAATTTTTTCCAATAGTGTTATATTTGATATTTTTAATGTGATTTTTGTGATTTTCTATATTTATCCTGAACTGAGTACAAAGTATAAAATTTTAGGTCCACGTGTACATTTATATTTGTTGCATGGCTTTTATTTTAATTAAAAAATAGATGAAATATGAAATAAAAATGGAACCAATTTTAATTAACGGTCCGATACTGTAGGCTCAACTGTCGGTAAGTGTACCAAGTGAAAACATTAACTTTCCTCTTCTAACACTGAAACGACTGATGTGCGATTACCCCACTCTTCCATAATAAAATAAATTGGAATTTTCAAAATCTGCATTTTCAAATCGACTTTATCATACTAATTGCCAATTTAGAGAAATATATTATTACGATTGATCATATTGAGAAATGACAGTTAAATTTAGAAACAATAATTGTCGAAGCATTAAGACATGAATACAGATGATTTTACCAGGCAATGTGAGTTTATTGAAGTGAACTAGAAGCAAAGGTAATTTATCTGCGCGTACAAAATGGTATTTCAAGATATTTGAAATTGGTTCATAAATAGGCCAGAGACAAAATGTAATTTCAAAGATAGTCTACGTAGTTGTCTCAAGTTCTCAAGTATATGTATATTTAAACTTTCTGGTTATGGTATGTGTATTATTTTCTACATAAATGAATTCAATTATATTTATATTAAGTTAATACTCGAAAGGGAATTTGGTTTGTAATATATTACTGAAATGATTTATCTTGGTATTTTGATGTTGTATAAAAAGATTATTTTTTCTATTATGTAACATAATATGTATTTTTTACTTTTACTTATTTAGTTTAATTTTAATTTTAACTTTTATTTTTATTGGAATATGCTAAAATTTAATAATAATAAGACTAATTTGTATCTTCACGCTCGTATAAAATTGAAGTTTTCGTGACAGAAAAGTGCAAGAGTTTTATAAGGTTAAAAAATTATTAAGAAAAATTTTAAATTAATATTTTTAAATAAAATTTTATAAAAATTTAATGATTTTTTACTGATTAATTTATCAGTATTTGATACGAAATCGGGTGGTGTTGTTTTTGTGAGAGAGAGGTAGTTGGTTTTTATTTTTTATTTTTTTTTTTCAACAATAATAATATGTATATACAATAATGTAATATTTGTATGGTATATTATCGGAGCGTCGTTAAAGGGTTGTCTGTCTCTTGCGTTTGGAGGGATGCAGACTTGCGTGTTTAGCGGCGTCAGTGTCCAAGGAAATGGGTGACCGTGGAAGCCTCAGCGAGATGGCGATGTCGTGGACGGGGTCACGAGGGTGGTGACCGCGAAAGTCTGGGCGACGTGTGAGACGGTGGATGCGTCGTCGTAGAGGGGGTCACGATGTAGGTGACCGCGAAGCCTGGGCGGCGTGTGCGACAGCGAGGGTGTCGGCGTTGTGGGCGACGTCGTGAGCAACGTCCGTAGGCGGACTTAGAGTTGGCGTCCGTGAACGACAGCGCGAGCGTCGGCGTCGTAGGAGACGGCGTAGCCTATGGTGTTGGAAACCCACCAGGAAAGTTTTACGAATATGACAGCGATACGTCGATCGAGACCTCCCGAGGGAGTTCTGCCTTTTCTTCATTTTTTGTCGAGTTCTTATACGAATTTTACCGGGTAACTCAGGAGAGTTCGGCGTGCAGAGGTAGGACGATAGTCTTGGGCCCCTGACGTAACAGCTTACTTTTAGGAACTCGGCCTACCGCAGTTAAAAAATATTCCACACACCAATTTTATGTTCAGGGTAGGCATGTATATGTGTCTGTTTGTAACTGAAGGCGCCTTACGTACCCTTGCTAGTGCGTACCATGACCGTAGTGGCTATCTTGATTTTTTTTAGCCAAAGGTCGCTCATCGTCTTTGACCGCATCGATGTTGTATGTTTTTTTTGTGGTATTTACATATAAAAATCCATTATTTACAAAATAATGTTTATTGTGGTTAAAGGCGTATCATATTTATTCAAATTGTTCGATAATTAATTAACTATATGGGCATTTTTATATACCTATATGTACCTACGTTGACGAAATGTGCATTATTTCATATTTTTTGGTATTTTATCTATCAGGGTGAGTCATATCAGGTGGAACAAACTTGAACACTTAATCGAAAAAAATATTCCAAGCAAAAAAATTCGTTTGTTTTTTATGTGCCCGAAAACTCTTAGTGGGGGAGCTACAGACCCTAAAATATTTTGCATAAAATTAGTTTTTATTTATTATCTGGAGACCCCATCGTCATATAGTAATGAAAAAAACTGTCAGGAAAGGAGAACATTCAACTGAAAAAGCAACAATCATCATCATCATATTATCTGGATACCTAATTGTGATACGGTTATGAAATTTGATACCCGGTTTAGAATTAATACTTGTTTCTAGACTAACAATAAGACACCAGTTTCTCCGTTTTTCCAGTAATGTCATATTATTTTTAATTATAACAAGGCTTACCATTTTGAATCCAAGAATTCCAAATTATAACAAATGTATTATTTCTATTGAGAAAATCATAACTTCCTGCTATTTGCATATATGTACCACAAAATCAGTTTATTAGAACCTACGTAGATGTCAACACATTTCAGAAATTATACGAGAACCTTGTTATCAACATGTCCAATATTGTCTTCCCCTCACCACGTAGAATGAATTTCATTTACCCTCCGCGGTTTAGACTGCGCACTACCGTCGTCAATCCGCCAATCACTTGATATCCGGTTTCCTGTACATTACCACTGCTTTGTTTGTACGATATATCAGGAGTTCAGAAATCAAAATGATTTGGATTATGTTTTTTTTAGTTTTGATTGGGTTTATTATTTATTTAATTAAGGTTGTATTGAGAGAAATATAAAGGCCAAGTGCGTGCTGGGCATGTACAAAAAAGGGTTCCATAGCCATTCTCACTAACATTCTCTACTATGTAAGCTATTTCATGATGATGAAATATATAATTTCTATAAAAGTGTACGTGTTCGTGTGACGCTTGTTACAAATAAATTATTTTTGCTACAGTGTACGTTACAATTTTCATTAAAAGTACTAATTAAAAGTTACATTCTGGATGTTATTTGCATCGATAACTTAGAAATTAGAGACAATAACGCTCTGATAATGATTTTGAGAGAAAAAAAATCTCGTGATGTAAAAATCAAAAGTTTCTAATAATTTTTGTGTTGCATATTAGGAGATCTATCTGGGATAAGTAAACAAAAAATTTGAGTACATATTTTAATCTATGGGGGGGGGTCCAAAAAAATTATTTTTTCAAAAATATTTTGGGTCATTAATCTACATCCGTATACCTAATTTCATTTTAATAGGTATATAAATTAGAGATTGGGAAACCTGTGACATACATCCCTACAGACAGACGGACCTTAAAAATTGATGTTTTTAATATTTTTAATAATAACTTGCTTTAATAACATTATTTAATACTTTAAACCAGTTCAAGCGGTTTTCGAGTTTAGCTGACATCTTCATCAAAATTTGCCTTTAAGACCCAACCAACCAACGAAGTTTAATTAATATCGGTTTATTGGTTCATGAGTTATGCGTATGGACTGGATTCTGGTGTCAGACAGATACGGTGCGAAAAATGTTTGGTTTGAACTGAAAAGGAAAGATCAAGTTAAAATTTTAAAATCGGACATTTATTTTTCATTTTACAACGATTACAAAGCTTCTTGTATCTTCAATATGGCGAGTTAGCAATATTAAAACTTAATCTAAAATATTATAAAAATAATACCCCCCCCCCTCGCTCCTTGGATCTGTCGTTAATGCAATTTAATAACAAGAAAACTTTTAAATATAAGTAAAATTGTTTACAAATTATTCTTTATTCGAATTTCCCGCCACATATACTTACCTACTTGTACGTTTACCGACCGAGAAGTGAAAAACTGCACATCAGATAATAAATTAAATTACGGTACCGGAAACCGCGTTTGGGGAATATTGTGTGTACAGCACCGCAATAAAGCCATGTGCATTAATAATGGCACGATCATTATAAATTGGGCGTTGGGAATAAATTACCAATTTCCCTTGAAAGTATGTCTAAAGTGGGGGGTGCTTTCAAAGCAGTTGAAATATGTCGTACGAATGTCGTGTTTAATTCAATGTAATTCGTGTCGAGAGGTGTGTATTTTTTTATTCGATAAATTAATAAAATAAATAATTGATATGTTTAGGACAGGTGGTCTGCAATTTTTTTAGGTATCTATTTAGAAGTCAACATGAATAAATATCTAATTATATCTAAAACAAATCATTTTGGTTAACTATACTGGTAGAAAGAATTTCTCAAACCAAGTAAACCTTGTTTTGTATATAACGAAAAAAATATTTTCTTAAGATAAGCAATAATCTCTTAAACCAACTATAGTATTCTTGAACGAAGGAATAACGTAGTTGGATTAAGAGTATGTTTCTTATATTAAAAAATTATTGTTTTCGTTATATACATAACAAGGTTTTCTTAGTCCAATACAGTTTTTTCCTGTGTAATGAAAGATAGAAAAAATTAATATGACGTAAATTATAGAAAATAATGTTCTGTACAACTATTATCCAAATCATTTTGCTTTCACGCAATATCGAAGATACGAGAAGCTTTTTGCGATTGTTTTAAAATGAGGAAAAATAAATGTTTTCAAAATTTTAACTTGATCTTTTCATATTTGGTCAAGACAAACACTTTTCCATGTCTATGTATCTGTCTGTCCCCTGAATCCTTGTCACAGGTTGGTTGGTTGGGTCTGTAGGGGTGGCATTTCAAAATATTTATTTTTTAAAGATATACATATTAAGAAAGACTCATGTTACGTGAAACTTGTATAGAATCTTTTTTGTGGAGTATTCAATTTTCTATAATATAGGTCATCAATACGTTTGCTGTAAAATATTCCTTTACAATGATTTATCTCAATTTGCTTTAAAAAATCATTTGGTTTTAATAATCGCTATTTACGTTTTGACGTTTGCATAACAGAAAATTTTAGATTTAGATTGAAATTGTCAAAAAAATATACGAAAAAATAATCAGGCGTGTATCAAAAAAGTTGAATAATATTTTTAAATAAAATTGTATAAAAAAATTAAATGGTAAGAAGTACTTGTAAATTCTTTATCGGTGTTTTTTTAAAATTGTACGATAATTAACTACCTTTGATGAATTTAGCATGAGGAAGCACTGTGCATTTAGTTAAAAGATTTTTTTCTGTTATAAACCATTTGTAATATAATATTGAAAATTGATTATTTCTATATTTTTTTAATGGACAGAATAAAAACTATAGATAATATAATAATATTATTTACAAAATGAATTATCTAAAACTTTTTTTGTAATTCGCATAGTTTCAAATATAATTTAAAAAAATGATAAAAATTAATTTAATAAAAAAATAAACAGTTTCAAGCTCATATTTATCCAACTTTACACGACTTCAAATAATAAAACCAACCATCTAATTGGTTGACTCTTTTAATGGTTGATCAACCATGCATCAAACCTACACTCATGACTGATCATGGGTAACGGGACTTTTACGGTTGAGCAACCATGAACAGGTATTAAAGGTCATATCCCGGTACTCGCAGGTCATTCAGTCTTCTGCACTTTAGAGTAAAGAAACTAATTAGTGTTATTTGTTATTGTGTTCAAAATTATCAAGATGTCTACTTACCAGATCTTCAGTTCAGTGTTAAGACGTGAGGTTGGTCCTGACCTCCTCACTCGTCTTCCAGAGGAGGTGGCCTGCAGCATACTTAGGTAAGTGTTCTTATTAATTTCAATTTGTTTATTGTTTTGTTATATTATATGTATTTAACTAACATATTTCATTTATATTTCTAGATACCTTGATCCAAGATCTTTGGTTGAAGCCGCTGGAGTATGTCGACGATGGAACTCTTTGGTTCGTTGTGAGAAGATCTTAAGGACGCGGGTTCGACGTCAGTTGAGAAAGGAACGCCATCAACTGGAAGCTTTGGCCAGGAATCCGTACCATGAAGTCAGAGTCAAGTCAACATTGCCGACGTTTTCTTCTGTGAATGTTATCAAAGAAGTTAGAAGTGTTAGAGTTCCTCAACGAGTTGTAATGCCTAAGCCAGTCTTGGTGGAGCCAACGATGGGAAAGTTCATATCACGGGATGTAGTCAAGAAAGTAGATGTTAAGAAATCACCTTCGCTCAAGAGGAAGAAGATGTCGAATGTTAAGAAATGGGTGGATACGGTGGAGTCCCAAAACCGTATGAAGAGACTTAGGATTTAAGTATTTATTGTAATATTTGACTTGTAATTATTGTTATGAAATTATTAGTTGTATGTTATTGACATTTGGTGGCCACCAAAAAAATATATTTGATTATTTTAAATAATAAATTGTAATGGTTAGACATACAGACTTTATTCGTTTCAATTTTTTTCAATATTTTTAATAACAACATTTTTTTACAATATTTAGTTGAACGTTTTTAATACAAAAAATTAATACAAAAAAATTACTTTATAAATGTCGGGTAGGTATACCAACCAGATATAAAATTTTCATAAATTACTTTATTAAATGACAATATAAATATGTGAATAATAGGGTTCTGTAGCCGTTCTAGTATTTTTTTCATCTAAGATTCTCTACTTGATAATATGTATCAAGAGTTTTTCATTTTGACAAAGATGTTATCTCCATTAAAGCGTATACATTTATAAAAAGTGTGATAATTTATAAAAAAATGTTTTTTTTAATTTTCCATAAACTATTTTTGCTAGTGTTCATTAAAGTACTACTAATTTTAAGCTACATTCTGGATTTATTTTTTCAAAAATTTCTTAATTTCTATTTTTGGATTATCAATCTACGTCCGTATACAAAATTGCATCTTAATACGTATAAAATTTATATGGACAGACAGACAGACGGTCGGACAAAACGAAACGATAAATGTTTCTAGTTTTCTATAGAGAACATTAAAAAAGATATCACGAATTTTAGGAACATTGAAATATAAAAATAGATATATCATTAATAGTTTTTCAACATTTTCTATAATCTTGAGTACATCAGATTAAAAAAATGATTATTGCAAATATTCAGAGCCCTGAATATGCACACTGCAATTTATGACAAAACCTTGGTTGATAACACAACCAAATCGACGCGGTTTACACCCAGAAGCCAAGATCCATATCAAGATCACCGCGGAAGCCTCAAGAATTGCAAATACATTTTATTTTTATTTTTATGTCTTATTTAATATCGCCTTCTTGAAGTACATGAATGCTTTTGAACAATTTCCCACAAAACTAGTGAGAAGACTGCAAAAATAACAGAAACTGATCAAAATATGCGATATGAAAAAATGCATTTTTATATAATTCAGGCTTTAATGATGACATAAAACTTATTCTGTAGTGGAAACACATCGTGAAATAATTGTCTCATGTGATTAATATTTCAAATTTCCATCTCATCATAGATTGGCACCTTTAAAAATTTCATTTTGATGATAATTCTGCAATCGATTCTTTAAACAGTGACATTAACCTTCGACATACTGTCTATCCATTCTTGTATTTTGTATATAATGTAAAGAAATAAAGTAAACATTTGTCGAACACAAATATTTAATTAAACTGTTCAACGACTGTCATCTATTTACCGTTGTCGAAACCGTCTGAATCTTGTCACTGAAAGTCGTCTATCTTACATAATAAATGTTACGTTTTCTTTTAAATAAATAATCGAGCTGCTTCCAAGTAGAGAATAATGTACCTTGTTGTTGGTCTTTGTTTGATTTTATTTCTTTCTTTATTTCCAAGCCAATGATCGCTTTTTTTCCTGGAGTTTGCGAAATACGACATGTTCATTACAGATATAGGAGTGAAGATAATGACTGTAATCAGGGGTGGACATTGTAATGATTATATCATTTAAAATACAAGGGATCGATATTTAATGAACAATTGATAGATTCTATTGCAAATTAATACAAAATTTTAATTTTGTAATGGGAAAAAATAGTTGAAAATATTGTGAAAATTTTAATTGTAGGTACTTATTGTTTTCATATTCTGTTTTTTTCATTACGAGATTTTGATCTGAAACAATTTTGACTATTTTCACTATGGGGTCTGGAATGGAGTGGATTTTTATTTGTAGGTTCATCTGCTTAACCCTCGGAAAAATACGTTCTAAGAACTTAAAAACCGGAACCGGATATTTTCTCGTGTCATATTTGAATCTTTTAAATGCAGTAAAAATTGTTTTTTATTAAAATTTGAATAACTTCGTTATTATTGATATTACCATTTTTCGATATTTTCTATTAATTTTATACTTGTTATAACTTGTTTTCTATCAACTTTCGCATAATATTGTAAATAAAAAATTCTCAGCTAAAAAATTCAATATTAATATACAGGTTATTCAATTTAAAAAAAGTTGTTTTTCAATATATCTCTGAAATTTGACATTCAATTGTTTTTTTTTGACACCGCCATTATTCATCCCGGAAAAAATACTGATACTTTGTCCATGTAATCGATCTTCTAGCTCCAATAATAACAAAGTTAGCAATGATCACTCGGTTCCCGCGAACAGCCTGTATATATTTTAAATTATGATCATTATACTAGGACTATAAGATCGCCTATATGCAAACACTAAAGCCAACGGTTGTCGATGTTATACAAAAAGACGTAGTATGTAAATCAATTAATTATAATTGACAACAAACTACCAAAAAAAATTTATATCCCTACCATTAAGTAAATTAATAGAACTAAAGCATTAGGTATCTGCTACAGAAAAATTAATACCTAGAAAAAAAGATTTAAATTTAGATGTCAATTGATTACCATAGATCTACGCAGATCTGAATTTTGAAAAATTAAATCAAATTAAATGTAATTTGATCAAAGATCTATGCAGATCTACAATTTAACTAAATTATTTCTTTATGATATATGTACGTAGATCGATTCTTTCCTGAGTAGGTGCAATACTGAAGAATATCTAAACTCTTGAGATTCATATTATCTTTTCTGAGGTATTCTAGGTACATGTGTTTTTTTTTTTTTTGTTATTTTCGAACACTAAAAAATTTTGTGAATCCCTTCACTAATATTACATCATAATACCATGTCTCCCCCCTAATTAACATATCTAACTTAGTATTTTTTATTTAAAAAAATGAGTTTAGGTGGGATGTGACGTCACATATCATGACATCTCTTGTCACACTATGTCAAGTTAAACATTTTTCTTTTGCAGGTTTATAACCTTACCGTATTACTTCCCAACTTTTTTTTCTTCGAATTTTTTGATGAAGAGTACCTACTCAATTCTTGTTGAAAATATGACCAAAAAGATAAATTTAATACAAGACATAATAATTATTAGTCACAGACTAGATTATTATCATAAGAACCTAATGTCAAATTTATAGAACGGCACTTTTTTTAACGACCATAGTCTGTATCTGGGTTTGTTTTTGAAATTATTGATATTTTTATGCTTTATTTAAACTCTCGTAAGTAATATTAAAATTTAAATACGCTTTAATAGGTGAAAAAATGTAACTATAAATGTCAGCTAGCTGGAATAATTGCACGGTTACTTTAAAAGTGTTATAATTTCTCATTTAATGAACCCTAGAGTTCGTTTTAAAAATTATTGTAAGTAAAGAGACTTAAAATACATATCAGTAATGTAAGTCAAATAACGTTTATATGTCAGAGAAAAAAAGAAAATATGATGTCCTATAAATAGAACACTGGGAAGTAATGAGTTAAAATAAACTGTATAAATTCATCCCAATTTAGTATTTATCTTATTCAATAGATATTTCAATTCCCCATTAACTAGTTTTTACTGTATTATTAATTGGAAAAGCTTTCTTTTCAATAGAATATCTATACCAAAATAATTTAACTTACAATTAAGTCAAAACAGTGAAACCTTTCAACCGTAGAGTGCCATGCATTTCTCTACACAACGTGAATAAATGCATTTAATTAAAAACACCTGAATACACATGAATCGTCGAGAGCAAGGTAGTCAAAGTTTGTGTGTGTATGTGTGTGTGCGGGTGTGTGTGTGTTATTGTATATGTGTGTGTATGCGTTTGTGTAAATGCAGGGCTGGTGTTGTTTTGTTAAGGATTGAAGCCCCCTCATTTACATTTGTTATTGGACGATTATAAACGTGTATTGTTTCATGATTGATTTTATAATTTAATTACGATTATATGTATATGTGTTTCGGAAGTCTCTTTCTCTAATAAAATACTCAACACAAGCTTTATTTCATGTATAAAATAGATGCCTCGCAAAACGTACGTAATTCGTTTCAGGAGCAAGTTCGTTATGTGAAAAGTTCGTTAATTGAAACGCATCATGTTCAGGTGACTTCGTAATACGCAGAAGCGTTCGAGCGGCAAGATGAAATACGATGCAGTCCGTTGTGTGAAACGAGGTTCGTTGTGTGAGTCGCGTAATGAACGAACAGAAAATTCGTTGAACGCAGCGGTCGTTATGCGAGGCACCACTGTATTATATTTACAATTTTAGTTAATGTCAACAAAAAAGCATAACTTTTGCAACGTTGTGTGTAAATATGCAATTTTGAAACATATTTAAAAAATAACTTTATCTTTAAATATCGAATGACTTTTTAAAATTGTTTGCCAAGATAACATGCATAGACTAACTCGTTAATCCGTTAATCGTTAATTAACGAAGTTAACAAAATGGTTAACGGATTAACTTTTAAGTTAACTCAAAAAAATGTTAACGCTTTTGTTAACTTCCGTTAACTTTAGTCCGTTACATTGGTTGTAAAAAGTACATAATAAAGTTGTCAAAATAGCAAAAAAAGGTCTTCAAACATTTTGGATGGTTAACTTTTTAACGGTTAACTTTAACTTCCGTTACATTTTCGGAATTTTAACGGTTAACGAAGTTAACTTTTTTATTAACGGATTAACGATTAAACGAAGTTAACTTTTCGATAAACTGTGCCCACCTATGATAACATGTTTATATTTTCACTTTCATATTTAATAATTATAGAATGATATAACGTCGTACTACCCTAATAAGGCCCTTGGAGTCCACTTGGACTCATAATATACTTTACATGTATGTTAGATTATACATATATCTATGAGTAAAGTGTAAATTAAAAGTTAATATTTTTTATTATTATTCCAATTTTGCTTCCTCGCTAATGTCCGCTTTTCGATCCGTGTCTATATGTATGTCTGTCCCCTAAATTCTTACCATATGCATAAATAATGAACCACTAAACTGATAACTACAGTAGATTAAAAATATTTACTATTACAAACTAGTATAGCAGATTTTGAATTCCAGAAGATTTTCTTAAATCTCGATAGATCTATTTAGATTTAAGCATATTTTTTTTCATTTTTTAGATCTACTTGGATATAATACTCACATATTCCCTAGAATGAGCGATTTTTGATTTTGAAAATCGAAAACTAGTTTATTTTTCCTATATATTTCGAACAGGCAACGAAGATTATTAAATTAAATTTCAAACAGCACTCAATTTTTCCACATGGCCTATATAGATGAGGAATTTCTTGCACAGACATAGGAACTATTATGGGTACTGCATAAGTACCTTTAATTGCACTACGATTTTGTTCCAAATACAGTTCAACTTTCCCCTTCGTTGCATGTCCTATACATACACTATAGTTATTTCGAACAAAATCCATGCATTTTGATTGCTGTAAGCCAGGGATTTCCAATCTTTTTCCTATATTTACCCCTTTTAAAAGAATGTTTTTCTTTATAGACCCCTTAAATTACAAAAAAAGATCATTACAATTCATATACCATATAGATAATTATTGTTAAAAAGCAAACAAAAGGAAAATTTTAAAACACATTTTTTTACATCGATCTTTGGAATACTATATACTCTTTCTAAACTTCCATAGACCCCCAGGGGGTCCACTTGGACCCCAGTGGGATTTCCTGATCTAAGTTAACAAGATTTTATATCTATAGAATTAATCATATCCAGCCAGCTCTGCATGCAAACATGTATGGCATTATATACTATGTATGTATATACATACATGTATGTACGTGCGAGTATGTATGCGTTCATCATTTAGCTGACAATGTGAGGAGCTCTAGGCGTGTAAAATAAACAAGAATCGGTGCTCCGTAACTCGAGTGTCTCATTACAGTTGTATAATGTAGACATTTCACAGCACGTCGTCGACGTCTTTCACGTCGTGGTTTTTCATAGAACGTCTTCTTTTATTACTCATCAGTATAAGTTGTCTTATTGGTGGATTTTCTCAAATTATATACGACGCTCGTTTGTTTAAATTATATTTGTTGCTTTTTGTCATAAAGTGTTTTTATTTTGTAACCTAGAAGACTATAAATTTAATGGCAATGTTCGTCATATAATAAGTTGACTTTTTTATATTTAATAAACATTTTGTATGCTTTGAAATTCAATTTAGGAATACCGAAAATACATTTTAAATTAAGGTTTATCTCATTTTGTTCAAATAGAAATGAAATATTAGATTTTTTTAAGGTTTTTAGACATATGTAGTATGTAATAGTAGTACGCCCAGTATTATTAAGTTTAACTAAATGCTCCTTTAACTAACTGTCATATTATCAACAGATCCAAGCATAATATATTTAATTGAATAGGTTTTAAATTCTCTGCAGTATTTATTTACAACATATATTATGTACATTTTTCATTGAGAGCTTAAATATTGATTTAAATCACGTTTGTAATACAGCAAATTTACTTTAAAGGAGCATTTAGCGCTCAAGGAGCTTTAAAATGGTTGATAATACCGGGCAGTAGTCTTTTAATTTTTATTCTAGATTTTATGTACCTACTTGTCCACTGTGTCTTTAAATTATTTTTTAATGATTAACAAAATCATGAAAAATTTAATTTTCTCAAAATCATTAATTTCTAATTCTATGTGAAATAATAAACACCAATAACTAGGGTGACCAGGTCTCAGGGTTTTACCCGAAATCTCAGGATTTGTATACTGTTTCTCCAGGTTCCGGGTTTCGCTATAACTCCGTGTTTTGCAATAATGATAAATAAAAAAGTCTGCCAAGTAAAAGCACAGTGCTTCCACGTGCTAAATTCACCGAAGGTAGTTAATTATTAAGCAATTTAAATAAAAACCGAAATTAGCGTTGGGTAACTATTTAATATTTATACAATTTTACTTAAAAATATAGTTCTAATGAGGTGTTTACACCGAAAAACACAACAGAAACAATAAACAATAAACTCTATACATTTTTAAATACAAAGTATTTTAAAGATACAATGTTTCTGTTTTTTTCGGTGTAAACACAGCATAACACACACCTGTTGATTTTTTGTATATTTTTAATTTTTGGCAATTTCAATCCTAATCTAAAATGCAAAAGTCTAAATGACATTCAAAAATGTCATCAGAGGGTGTAAAAGTGGGGATGATTACAATATTTAATATACCTAGTAAAGAAATTCTTCATTTACATCTCAGGGTTTACGAAAATTAAAATCTGGTCACCATTAAATTTTGTTAATTTACTCACTGTTTAATTTCATAACGGTAGATACCTTCAGGGATCTTCATTGAAAAGAATGAAGAAACGTTGGTTTAGATAAAAATGTCAATTCAAAAATAAATGTACAATTTAAATAAATTATTACTTAATAAATAATGTTTATATCTTAATAACATAGCAGAGTATAAAATATCGATGCATCAATATATTCAGTATATAGACTCCCTATAAACTATACGTCAAACGTCACGGTAGCGTAACAAATCATTGCTTTGAAAAAAAGTAAAACGCATCCAAGAATATCAATCATGCAGTTCCAACGAGATCTGTATACATACATATAAAGGGCTGAGATATATTACAATATAGATAGATATGTGTATCAATGCTTCAATATATATCCAGAACGAATTACTCTATACATAGAGATAGAAACTAAAATTGTTTCGTCAATATATTGTTAGCAGGTCGAAGTAGAACTGGATAAATGTATTTTTTTGGGATATGTGATCAAAAATTACTCACGTCAAGTATAGTGATTTTTAGACAATTCTGCTGATTATTTGCGTATTTAAAATTATAATTAAAGAGTAGCTAACTTTTCGGGTTATTGTCCACGTTGATTGCCTTGTTTTTAAACTTAACGTTTCGACTCTCATGTCGGAGTCTTCTTCAGAAGTGATTCTGAAACTGTTTCAGAATCACTTCTGAAGAAGACTCCGACATGAAAGTCGAAACGTCAAGTTTAGAAACAAGACAACGTGGACAACAGCCCGAAAAGTTAGCTACTATGGACAACGGCCACGAAAGCCTACAGAAGAAAATATAATTAAGGAGGTTGACAACATAAAAAAATAACAGAGAGATTTCGATGAAACTTTGTAAGTAACAAGACATTTTCATTAGGAGAATAGTTAAAGAGATATAAAAAATAAACAAATTAACATGCATTCTTATGAGAACTGAATAATTTCGATGTCTCGAAATTGACAGGACTTTTCAATGTGATGTGACAGAGAGAATTTAATGAAAAATTGAGTATACAAGTATACATTCATTATTCATTTGCAAATATATCTGTAAATTTTCAGAATGATTAGGAACCGCGTTTTTTTTAATTAAAAAATAGGTGTGTGAAAAATACAGAGACGCATCTATATGATTTTGCATGCTCCAGAGAGAGACACACCTTACCTTCACTCTATGCTTCTCCACAGGCGCTTTCTCTACCCCGAGCCCCGTTTCCTTAAAGAAAGGATTTGATTAGATTTTTTAAACAATTTAATACGTTTAATTATGAAAATATCCATTAAAATTCCATTTCCGTACATTTTTCTTACGAAAGTAATATTATTTTCATACGAATCGATTTAATGAAAAATATGTAAATAATTATGTGAAGAAGTTTTTAGGCAAAAGAAATGTGGACAACTTCTGAGTCGAGACTCGTGTAGTAATGTCTCGTACCGTATATTTTTAAATTTATTTGACTATGTTGATTTTATTTTAGAAAAGTTGAAAATCACTTATATTAAATAGTTTGTCTGTTAAAAAACATATAAAGTATTTTTATAACAATTTTGAATTATTTTTGAAAAAGAAATATGTACGTTAGTGCGGCGGTGAGTACTGATAATATTTTTGTTATTTTTTTCAAAATTTTTCTGGCTATTATTTTTGGAGATAAAGATGGTCATGGAAATTAAATATTTTAAGATTTTTTTTAAATTTGTTAAACGAAAATTTTAATCATAACAAAAAGATTTCACACTTGAATTCCCTCAATTGACAGCTTTCATTAGATACACATCTCGCTAGTATTGAATGTTTTGTAATTTTTTATCCCCCTTAATAAGCGCCAAAAATATAAAATATTATTTTTATAACTCAGGTTTATTATTAATTGGTCCACAATTTACTAAAACTATACAAAATCTAAGCTTTCTACTTCGAATGAATCAATAGCAGGAAGGCTTTGACAGACAGACCGACAGTGTTGATTCCATAAGTGTTCTTTTTTCGTTTTCCGTACGGAACACTAGAAAAAACATTCAACCGCATACACATTGAAAATTGAAAACCTTTTGTGTCCCACAGGCTAGGAAACATTGATAAATGGATTTAGACTTGTCTAAAAAAGAAAACCCGTGCTGTTTTTATTTAATCTTCTTAATAATATTAAGCACACTGCATAGGTCAACATTAAATGACGCCATAAATTTTCCGAAACATCGTTTTTCTTTTAGAATTACGCGGCTGCACTTTTTGTCGTGCAGAAATCAGCATTATTTGTCGAGCCCTGTGTATGACAAATTGAAACCAGGATAAAATATATCCCGAGATAACGGAAACTTTGATGAATTGCCATGTGCAGCGGCAATGTAGCGATGAAGTTTCCCGATGGAAAAAAACCCTTGCGTTGCATGCTGCGGCATTCTGCCAGTCGTATTCCCGCACTCACGTCCTTCTCGGTCCCGTTTGCCCAGGGACGGGTGTTTCTTGTTTGTAGCGGGAAATATAGAAATTAAACAACTTGACTGAATAATTTTGTTTACTAAATAAATCGATTTTCTTACCTAACCGAAATTTTCTAAAATATATTCTAGTTTATCAGGTGAATAATATGAATCATGGAAACTTCAGATTAATCATAATATGTTTATTACATAGTATTGTTTTATGTTCTATTGTATATTTTTATCAAATAATTTCGATAATTCTTTAAGTATTAACAGTTCGATTAGCCCAAGCTGTTTTTCGAAAATTGATCTCAAAAAAGTTATTAAAGCATTTTGCATAACATTTTGTAAATAAGACTATTTTGGGTATCTTAGCTTTACAGAATCTAGAAATCGTTTTTAGCAAGCTTGGTATTTTTACCGGAAGTCCTGTATTCAACATGGATCCCAATATTAATAAATTAGTTAGTTCAGGAATCAATCGCGTACTTTTACTACCCATATTTTAAATTTAGAATTCACTTTTTCCTTTCTTTATAAATTTTACATTCTTGATATTAATCATCAATAATAATTATACAGGGTCCTCCAATAGTGCGTCCGGCATTGTTTTACGCCCAAACTATTGAAGATAGAGTTTTAGGATAAAAAATGTATTATATATATTGACCCTAAAGAATTTCAGGAAAATATTTTCAACCCCCTAAAACCGCTCCTTGGGGGGTAGTTTGAGGGGTACATGCCCGTTTCTCAGCAAAATCAAATGGAATGGTATATCAAAAAGTACATATTTGTAAAGATCATAAAAAATAAGAAACTTTCGTAAAACAAAAATTTTTATACTTTCAATTGTTTAAAAAATATAGCGACTTGTTCTCAAATTTTAGGGTTTTACTAAAAGTGCTCTAATTTCGCTAAATATTAATGGAATTTTATAATTTTTTTAAATTCAGAAAGAAGAAATAATGAACTTTGTAAAGATGAATGATTATTTGAGATTTTAATAGTTTAAAGTGTTATACCCGACATACCAAAAATTGAAAAGTTCAATTAGGGATAATTCAATTTTTTTAAATACAATGGTATATCAATTAGTACTTTTTCTTAAAGAAGATATGTAAATAAACAACTTTTGATAAAAAAATTTAAAATTAAAAATTTTAATTTTCAGTTTTCAATTTTAAAATTATAATTTTAAATTTTAAATTTTCTTAACAAAAGTTGTTTATTTACATATCCTTTTTAAGAAAAAGTATTAATTGATATACCGTTGTATTTGAAAATTTCGAATTATCCCAAGTTGAACTTTTGAATTTTTGATATATTGCGTATGACACTTTAAACTATCAAAATCACAAATAGTTATTCATCTTTACAAAGTTCATTATTTCTACTTTCTAAATTTGAAAAAATAATAACATTCCATTAATATTTAACGAAATTAGAGCACTTTTAGTAAAACCCTAAAATTTGAGAACAAGTCGCCATATTTTTTAAACAATTGAAAGTATGAAAGATTTTGTTCTACGGAAGTTTCTTATTTTTTATGATCTTTACAAATATGTACTTTTTGATATACCATTCCATTTGATTTTACTGAGAAACGGGTATGTACCCCTCACACTACCCCCCCCCCCCCCAAGGAGCGGTTTTAGGGGGTTGAAAATATTTTCCTGAAATTCTTTAGGGTCAATATAAATAATAAATTTTTTTCCTAAGACTCGTAAAACAATGCCAGACGCACTATTGGAGGACCCTGTATATTAATACTTAGGTAGGTATTTGTTAGGATGCCATATCGGATGTAATGCTAAATATCGGGCTTCCGGAAAAAATTTCAGCTTGCTAAAAGCCATTTTTGGATTAAGTAAGGCCGAAATACCTAAAAAAAGAAATAATTTCATGAAAAAAAGTTAGGGCTTTTTAAGAGTGACTGTTAATTTAAACCTTAATTTACCCGATTTTGATATTTACTTCAAAACTTTAGTATACAAAAAACGACTTAAAATTTTGTTAACATTAGGTAGTAGTGTTAAATAAAACTTTTTTTATATGAAAACTAAAATGAAAGTCTTATGTTTGCAGTAATAAGAAATTTTTATATTTTTCAAAAATTTAACAAAATTGTTAATAGCTTATATAGAAAAGATTACTGACCATGTCGGTGTTTTTCATGATTTTCAATTGCTGGGTTGGATATACATACTAAACTTTATCAAATTATTTTTACAAAACCAATGTACTCGTAAGTCAAATTAACTAAAACATAAGTAATAAGTATGATGTAGTTCGTGACATATTGATCAAATGTTCCCATAGGCGCAATGTCGGAATGTGGCTAATTGTTTTATAGTTATTCAAGATCAAAAAACGGTATATATGTTATTTTATTATTTTTCTTTAACGACTTAATCCTAGTTTTTATCTGTACAGCACATTAAGATAGGTCAATATACCTAGTATGTAGAATGTGGAAAAAAATTTGCTATGTCCATAATATTTTTTTAAGTGTCATTAAGTTTTAATTAATTAGATTTTCTAACGTATTACAATGAAGCTTAAAATAATACACAGCATTAGTAACCATCTAACATGGTATCTAGTTACTATTGCATACGTCATATATCACAGAGTCCCATATGTGAGAAATGAGAAGGTTAACTAAATATGTAAATGTATAGACCTTTTCCTTTATGTATTATACTACATACCAATGAGACAAAATATACCTACATATATGTATTTGGTGAAGTTATAAATTATAAAACACTATAAAGGCGTGTTTACACAAAAAATAGCAACGCTGTGTTTAAAAAAATGGCAACAAAACCTATACATTTATAAATACGAACTGTTTTAAGAACACCATGCTACGGATTTTTTGTGTTAATCTAATGATCAGCAGATTTTTAAATCCTAGCCTTCAACCCTGAATAACTTAAAAAAATTGTCCATTTTCGGACCTAATGCTTCAATGGAACTTTTGATTAGCAAGTCATGACTACATCATGTTTCAGTTTCAGCCAATTTAACTGTACCCTAATTAACATTGATTTTGTGCGTGGTCCTTTGTGTAAGTACATACAACTAAATTATATAATGAATAATTTAAGACTATTTAGCATGTATGTAAGATGTTTCACAGTACTGCCATCAAATAAGAAAATGTTTATCTTTTTTATCTGGTTTGTGTATGTACTATCAGCCTCGCAATTCGTCTGCCACACGAAAGGTCAAATTCGCTTACAACAAATTTAACTATTAAAACAAGCATCATCGGTTATCTTTTTCTGGGGCGGAGCTTATGTAGTTACATGATTTTAAATAAAAATACACATTAATTAATTTTATATCAAGTTTAACATATTTAACCCTTTCGTTGCTCGCAAACCGTATATACTCGTAAAATTAAAATGTGTCCCATACGCTCAACACGACTATTTGCGCTGTGTTTACGTATAAGTCAAGTACTTTCGAGTCACGTTGTCACACGTTACATTAGTATAATATATCTACTTATTTATGTTGATTGCGCATAAATATGGTAACAAAAGCAGTCTTTTAATTTATAGGTTATATAATTTTTTAATATAAAATAAACTAAATATACACGTGACCGAAAACTATTAACCGCTCTTCACGAATAAACTTGCATCATCGAAATACCTGCACACAGCGATAGCAAAATCTCAAAGGGTATTGCGCAGTGAAAGGGTTAAATACCAAATATTTAAATTTAGTTATACTATTTTTAATAGATTACATGACAATGTAAAAGCACAAATATATATGAGTGCTATGAACGAACAGTACTTCTCTATCTAGCAAATGAGTTTCAAATGATCTATCTTTGTTTGGTACATGGAGAAATGATTTAAATATTATTAAAATCAAATGGGCGTGGTTACTCAGTTACTGCTTTGCAAATTTGATTTGAAAGTGATCGAAGACTTTTGGTGTTGATGGTACTCGTACTTATGTATGAATTAATTTCAAATATTTAAACAATGCGTTCTCTGTCAATACTATTTTTTTTTCAATTTATTATCACAAAATCTAAGAGATCTAAAATGGTTCTTGGCTTGACCAGTAATTAAAAATACACAACTTTATATTTCAAACAAAAGCTGTTTTTTCTCCCTTTCGTCAGTGCCCCCCACTTAACCATTTTTTAAATTAAAGTTCTTTGTTCATAGATAATTTTACCTACTAGATTTTAGTTACCTAATGCGAAAATATCGAAGCTGTAGTTCTCACAAACTGTCAACAGATTTCGCTGGTATCGTTTTATGACACACTGAGTTTGGTCGGTGAGAGAATTTGGTACACTCAGCACTCTGCTATACGACCATCTACTACACAACCGCTCCGTTCCACGACGTGCCGACAGTTCTAACCATCGACCTTCCCCTATCCCCAACACAATACCACCGTGACTGCTATATATCTGCGCGTTTAAATTCACCAATTAACGTGGGTGCCCCTCTAGCCGTCGTGTAATGGAATTTTTGAATTACCGATGCCGTCGTATAGCAGAGTGCTGAGTGTATATAGTTCGGTAATTTCTTAGATTAGGACAGTTTAAAAATATATAATGTAAGAGAGATGCATTCAAATTAGACGTTTCTCTGTTTATAAATTATCGATAAAATAATTTTAAACGCAATTTAATATTTATTTATTTCATAATTCCAAGAAATTGAAATTTATTTTTAGATTCAAATGATACGTCGTTGACTTTACGGAGAACACTTTTGTGGAGCTTATTGGTAACAATGTTAGGTATTTTTTTGTATAAAAAGTAACAAAAATAATAATTTTACGACGTCAATCACAATTTTTAAGGTACATTTTTTTCTGAGATACTTTATCAAATATCCTTACCTACACCGTTATATCTTGACGGGGTCAGTCTAGTTCAGGTGTGGGCAAACTACGGCCCGCCAGTCTACGTTCTTTTTATGCAACCCACGACAAATCTACATAAAGAATTATTGTTTATGAATAATTAATATCAACGATGTCAGAAGAGGATAATGACAGCCGACAACAATTGAAGACATATGTATAAAAAAATATTACGCCAATTTTAAAAGTATTTGAACGATGACTAGGTACTAGATATGTCGAGTATTTAAAAAACAAGCTCACAAAAATCTACAGACAACAAACAGTACTCCGTAAAAGATTTTGTTTTGTTTTAATTGAGTGCAACCGAGAGAACTACTATCGCTTAAGGTCCAATCCAAACTCTCTTCATGGTCAATCCGTTCCTGCACGTCCTCACACACACACACCCGATAGTTACCCCCTCCTCTCTACCCCAACAACCACCCACGCAGTGATTTATGTGCCCCGCACGTCGCGGGTTTAATTTTGTGTAAACTTTTATCTGTCCGACCGATTCAAATTATATTTGAACGCACGTCTTTTGTCCCCACGTTGTTCTACACGTCCCCCCACCCCCCGATGCCCATCACGTCTTTGTTTACTGACAGCGGTTTGTAAATCTTGTTGCGGACGACGGATACATTCCTGAGAAGACGGCGCGGGCGACGGTCGAATGCGCGAGTTTTGCAATTTGCAACGTCAGTTTTGTGTGTATACTTTACCCTATTTTGCATGGTTTAATTTATTTAAACGTCTTTGCTCCTTTTTTAGGGGAGGAATTTTCGTGTACTAATAACAATGTGTCTAGTATTTTTTATTGCCTTGAATTCAATTGTATTTTTGTTTCGTTTTTATATCCGAAGGATAGGGAAAGCTATGTTATTGTTTCTGAAAGAAAAAATAATTTTGTTTTTTGATTTTAAAATTTCTACATTATCTTTTTGTTTCAGGTCTGCTTTTTGAATCATTGTTAATTACATAACTCTTGAATTACTTAACCAATTTTGATGAAACTTGGTTTCTTAGTTAAATATGACTTGTATAGGAGGAAGGAGTGGTATTCAAAAATTGCGTTTTTTTCATAATATCTCAAGAACGGTGCATTATATGAAAAAAACTTATAGTATTTTTTTAGCGAGCTTTAAATTTTCTTTAAAAAATGGTCATTACAACTTTTGAAGTAAGATATTCCCTTACGTTCGTAAACAAACCAGCCTTTTAACATCCTTATCTCAGAAATTATTGAATCTAGAAAACAATATTTGCGATAAAGGTTGTTGAGAATGATTTATTCTATAATTTTGATAATAACTTTTGTCGTCGCAGTGCCAACCGGAAAGAAAATATTATGAAAAACTTATATTTTGTTTGTCCCTTCTTCACAATGACGGTACGAGCGGAGTCTCGCTATGGTCGAAAACTCATCAAATCATTAAACCCGAGATTATAAGACTTTTTTAAATATCAAAACTTTTGTATTCCATGTTACCGAAACGGTTCATGTAAAATATTAAAATGTTTTGTACATTTTATAGTGAACATTTTTAGAATAAGCCAAAAGCCGGGAGATTAAATATTCTATGGATAATATAAGACACATGAACGACTTTATGTTAGTAAGTAAAACTACCACAGACCTAAAGAGATCCACCTTTGGAATTGGCAAATTTTGCCCGAATCATAAAATATGACGTCATATGTATTTTATCGTGCAAGCAAAATTTAACAATTCCTTTAGGTCTGTGAAAGTTTTACTTACTCACATAAAGTCATCTATGTATCTTATCCATAGAATACCATTACGATTTTGTTTATGATTTATAGTGTTGTCATTTATAAAGCGATTTTTTTATCTATCATTAATATTATATGAAGCAATTAAAATAAATCAATTAGTAATTATTTATAACGATTTAAAAAAAAAAACAGTACCTCTTTCTCGAAAAATATTAAAATATAAAATTTCGGGAGTAAAAAACAACATATCAATGTCAGTGGCATGCTGATAGTAGTATACTATACACTATACTGTGTATGTAGTGTATACACAGTCAAAGTTAATATTTAAGAACGCAATGATTTATTGTTTGATAAGGGGATCGAGTAGTCTGGTCCGTAGTGAATGCTGGTGTCAGTTTTTGATGCATCTATCTCATATACTTTTGTAATCTTAAACCTGGCCTAATGCCAATAACACACATCGGCGTGAAGCATTGCCTAGACCGATCTTCAATATTGCCTTTATAAGAAATTCAGATAATTGAGGTGTATAATATGTAGATGAATTTATAAATTATAATTTTATTAGGTCGGAATGTAAAAATACTTGTTTTTTTTGGCATTTATTTTCATATAGAGCCAGTTATATAATAAAAAATACTAGAATGAATTTTGTTTTATAAAAATATTTTGATGCAGGTAATTTCATTCAAAAGTAGAATTGCTGATAACAGACAGTGGCAAATTATTGTTCCGTACCGAAATTGAAAAAAATTAACAGTTATGGAATCAACAAACTCTCTGTCTGTATGTCTATCTGTTACAACCTTCTAGGTTCTAGAAAACTTAGATTTGGCATAATTATTGTAAATGGTGTAAATACTAGATTTTTGAGGGGCAAAAATGGGTTGTATATTAGGGTGTTCCAAAAAAAGTCGATAATTTTTTTTTTCGATTGCATGTGAAATTCTTGTTATATATGATATAAAAAAAATTCTGTAAAAATTTGAGCCCTTAATATCAACTTGAAGAACTCCATCACCGAATTTGAAGATTTACCATTGATTTAACATGGAAAAATGATTTTTTAACGTTCATTTCTCCTGCAAACTATGTAGAACATTATTTTTCGGAAAAACCATGACTGATCCTTCTTCAGTATTAAATTCTGTAAAAAAAAGCTCTTAGGGTCCAGTCTCTAACGTCAACCCTCTCGTTTTTAAATTTCAAAAAATCTGTATTTTTTAACGCAAATAAAAACGAGAGGGTTGACGTTAGAGACTGGACCTTAAGAGCTTTTTTTTACAGAATTTAATACTGAAGAAGGATCAGTCATGGTTTTTCCGAAAAATAATGTTCTACATAGTTTGCAGGAGAAATGAACGTTAAAAAATCATTTTTCCATGTTAAATCAATGGTAAATCTTCAAATTCGGTGATGGAGTTCTTCAAGTTGATATTAAGGGCTCAAATTTTTACAGAATTTTTTTTATAGCATATATAACAAGAATTTCACATGCAATCGAAAAAAAAATTATCGACTTTTTTTGGAACACCCTATTGTATATTTTTTAATTCAATCATTATTATTATTCGATGCATCGACACCGATCAAAACTCGTTACTCATCCATCTTTCTCTTATACATCTACCCATTTCTCTCACACACAATCAAACTTACATGCTGGCTCTGACCTTTCACTTTTCTCCCTCTCCTTAGCGTTTCATGTTTGATTAACGTGTTGAGGTAATTACAATTCTCTTGTCTCGCTAAAGAAGTTTCACTTTAAATGCTTTTAATAGTTTGATACAAGGATGATACAAGCAATAACGTAGTCTTTTCAGTAATATTTTCATAAATATTAAAAGTAAATAGCTACTGTGAGGACAAGTGTATAGCATCCTATCGTTAAATGACATAATAAAGAAAATCCGTTGACTCTATATGAGACTAACATAAACGTTATTACTGCACGGTTAAAAATGCAAATGCAGTTTAAGGAGGTTGATATTATAGGGTGCGGGGTTGGTGACCAGGAGAACGGTGCGGGTAAGTAGTGGAGCAAACGAAATCGCATAGATGCGTCTCTTTCTTTTTTTCACACACAACATTTTTTAATTAAAAAACGCGGTTCCTAATCATTCTGAAAATTTAAAGATATGTTTGAAAATTAATAAAGAATGTATGCTCTTTTCATCTAATTCTCTCTGTCACTTTACTTTGACATGTCCTAACATGCAGTTCTCATAAGAATGCATGTTAATTTGTTTATTTAATATATTTAAAAATATCCTCATAATGTCATTGAAATTGCAAGGATTTTTTAAATATAAATGTCCTGCTATTTTCAAAGTTTCATCGAAATCTATTTGTCATTTTTTCTATGGTATCTACCTCCTTAAATCTTTTATAAAGTTATTTTAAATGAAGTTTTAATGAGTCCTTTGATATATAACTTTTTTGTATCTTATTCGAACATTTACTTTGATCCCTAGAAACCTAAACAATCTATTACAAATAATTTATTGTTTAATTAATGACATGTTAAGCCATTTGTTTTTCTGGAAATATATGTAGTCTATCCATTAAATAAAATTTACTACTGAATTACAAAAAGGTAAAAAACAATGTGTTTTATATGTTTACTTTATAAGCATTATTAGAATTCTTATCGAATTCAGTTTACCGAAAGATTCAACCGATACAATAAAAGAGAAATAAAATAAAATCTATTCAGAAATAAATGGTTCCAACTTTTTAGAGATATTCCAGTGTTACGTATAAAATATAAATACAAATAGAATCAAAATAAAGATATTCAGTGGCAGCGTTGAGAAAATTTCATCATTAAAAACAGATATAACATTTGTTTTAAGAATAATTTTAATGAATATTGTATTGTCCTTAAAAAAATTGTTATAAAAAGATTAATAGCAAGCTTGCGGCTTCGCTCGCGTTATTTTTATTTTAACAAATACAGTATAAACCAGTTATAACGACGTCGGTTAGTACGACGTACCGATTTTAACGACTCAAAATAAAAGTCCAATTGAATCCCATATAATTGTAGTCTAGCCTATTATTACGACTATCGGCTTTTACGACCTAATTTGACCAGACTCTTCAAGGTCGTTATAATCGATTTCTACTGTTGTATATTTTTAAATTAAATTAAATTAAATGAATAAAAAAATGACCTCTATCAGGGTAGAAACATTCAAAAATCGCAGTACACATGTATTTCTGTTTTAATAGAAAAAAGTCCCTCTCCGTAAGTGTTTACGTCATGAATGAAAAACACCTTTAAAATTTCTAGTTTCGAGGCTCAAGAGTTGATGAGTCAATCATTCAGAACTTCTTTACAAATTACATAATAAAAAATATGTGTTTTTAAATTTTTAACGTTTTGACAAATAAATAAAGTGATCATACTAAAGTTTTAAACTATTCCTAAATTTTACTGTCTTTCTTAATAAAATGATAAAATTTACATATATTTTAATATTACTATAATTTATTAGTTCAACGAACATTACTTTTAAAAATTTAAAGATATACTAAAAATAAAATAAACATACAATTATTCATGTTGTACACAATATTTATACGAGCGTTTAATGGCCGCTTTCGCAACAGATAATGGTTTTTCTGGTGGTTTTGTAAAGGTCAAAGTTTACTGGACGACATGTACTACACGTATGCTATCGGTATCTTTATGTTTATAGAGCTACCGCGGTCAGACCTTTGTGAACGTTGGCGTCGATATTTCACTGTATTTCCGCTCATACAAACCTTAAATTAAACCTATGATATATGACATTCATATATACTACACACACACAAGTCATACACATATACTATACATAATACATATACACGTTTCGTATATGTGTTTATTCATTTTGGAGAGATACGAACTTCTTGATTTATTTTTGTTGCTACTTTAAAACAGTGGTCTTTAACCCGTGTTCTTTGAAAAAAATGACTGATCGATTTTATTCTGAAGGCTTTTGTGGCCTTTGTCCATATGAATTAACGTTTTGGGCTCTAATATCGTTTTTTTAGAAGTGTTTTTGAAACTATTTCTGAACATATTTCCAACATGTCGAAACAAGTTAGTGGACATTGGCACGAAAAGATAGTTCATATGGATATTCATTGATGACACTTTGGGAATGACCATAAACCACGTTACGCTTTTTCTAGAATTTAAGGGCCCCTCTTCCTCCACGTAATTCCGTGTTAATGATATTTATTTGTAATTAAAAAAAAACTATTTAAGTTATAATAAATATGGGTTAAATGTCTAACAATGTTTTTTTATGAAAGAATGTTACGTACAATTTGAATATGACCCCCCCCCATGTAACGTTATGTAGACAATAGAGATGTACCCCCCCCCCCCCCCCCTTAAAAAGTTGTATGGTTTATGGACGTTCCCTTTTCTGTATGTGTTGATAACACAATTGATAATTGCTACTAAATGAAAGAGAACAATACACCAGTTCACAGTTCACAATGAAGAAAAAAATTACACATTTATGTACGTCGTAGCTCGTGTAAAATCTGTTTAAATTATACATTTTGGCTTTTTTTTATTAAAATGGGACCCCTTTAGATCGTTCAAAACTTTTTGTTACTTTTTTTATTCATATTCGTATATCTCAGCACAAAAAATTATATTGAATTTAGAAAAGCATATTCAGGCTTTTTTAGTCAACCGTGCTGTGATCAGAAAAAAGTTCAATAAGTTCAATAACATACAAATGCAAAAACTGAAAGACCTGTCATCTGTGCTCACCCAAACTTAAAATAAAATCATCTTATGATTGTATGAACTGAAAAAGCGACATTTTTTATAAAAAAGTTTGTCTTCTTGAAGCCGATGGGTTCCTTTGGTCAGCCATTATAAGTTTAGAGGTTTTATATTTATCATAATAAACGGCTATCAAAAAAAATTGTTTAAGGTATTTTTTATTCCATGTTTGTGCTACTCAATTTAAATATCTTAGATTTTTATAAATAAATGTAGCCTTATGTTTTCAAAAACAATATCAAATTAGACAGAAAAATTATAATATACATATATAGTTGTTTTTTTTTTACATAACTTAAAGAATAATAACCAAAGTTGATTATCTTCTATATTTATAAGATCAATATTTTAATATTTTTGTGAACGTTTTTGACTAGTTTTTATTTTATTTTATAAAAATATGCAGCGGTTCGCCCATCGTTAAAGGTTAATGAATATGTATAAATTTGATTTTTTTTATAAAAAATGTTCTTTTAGGATAAGTGTAACAACATAAACTGGAAATAATCGTATTTAGATACATGTATGTATATTTATATTGCGTGTATGCGACGCACAATCGGTAACTTCATCATTTACACGTGTAATACAATTAAATTGTAATTTAGAAGATGGTTGCAAATTTAGTATTAATTAGTGGAGGTACAAAGGGTCGCGCCGGGTTGCTGTAATAGGTGAACAATATTTCATCCCCGATGGTGTAATTGTATATTGTTTTTATGCCAAACTTACAATTGCTACATGCACTACAAGAACTTATGTTTGATTTATATCTGGAAGGGTTTGTTTTGTATTTTATTTGTTGGAAATTTAATCATAATAATTATAATATACAAGGCACTGGCACCAGCCTTGGACAACACCCCAGTATTGAATATTTTTAACTAAAACGTACTGAATAGGAATTTTTGTTGAAATCTGATTACTGCCGTTACTGGATATCAATCTATATAGGTATATACATTTAACTGTCTTACAGCGTGATTTGATGATAATTGATCATTTTGTTTAAAAAAAGTGGACAAACAATTATCGCTGATTGGCACAGTATCAAGAAAAGTGTATTTTCTTATGTAAATGCTTTACATTACTTTAGATTTTACGACTTTTTATTTTATTACCTTTGTGTAGTAGTATTTATCATTTATAATCATTAGCAAGTTTTCATCACTAAGTGTTCATTACTGGTTTTACTTTGTTCATTACTGGAGAAAAAACATACGAAATAAAAGGCTATAATAAAAAAATATATATATTCGCAGATTTTGGTAATTAAATTGATTTAATAAAGAGGTAGTTGTTTTATTAGTAACATAGGTTCATGGGAATTACAAAAAGTAGCCCATCAATAAAAAAACATAATTTGCTCTTAACGCGTTCAAGACTGGTGCCAGTATCTTATTTAACGTTATCTGATGTATAACAAATATGTAACAAATACAAAATTTAAATGATGTTGGTCATATTATACCAATAATTGCAACAAAAAATAAACTATTTTACATATTTTACTTATAGTCAAATAAGACTCAAAATAATCTATTTTTCTATGATACATGACAAATTAACGAATATGAGATTGATTTAAATTTTAGTTTAATATACAGGGTGATTCAGCACTGTCGTGCCAAACTTGAACACTAGATTGAAAAAAATATTTTAAGCAAAAAACTCCCAATAAACATGTGTCCGGAAATTATTCCTTAGGGAACTACAGGCTTCCAAAGATTTTACTAAAAATGAGTTTTAATTTAATATCTAGAGAACCCTTTGTGATATAATTATGAAATTTAGTATTTAGTTTAGTAATAATATGTGTTATCGATTTCTAATATTAACCAATTATATTTTAGGCCAGGGCTGTATGGGGCCAGTGGGCCCATCGATTTTGATCTAGTAATTGTTTGTTCCTTAATTTTTTTCCTGAGTTGGTACTTTTATAAGATTATATGACACAAAATACACAAAAACATACTTTGCTTGTTTATCATAGGATGAACCGTTTTCGAGATATATCGATGGAAAAGAAAGCATGCAGAATTAACCTTAATACGGATGCTTGAAATTATAAAAAATAAATTCATATTCTTTTTCTATGATTAAAGGTAAGAATAAAGTTTTTATAAATAAACCTCCTAATATGAATCCTCTAAGATCTATTGCCAGTTCTATTACTGTTACATGTACTTTATTAACATAACTAAAAATGGCTATTTGTTGATATGGATGCATTTTCGGAAGTATATTTATATTAACTTTTTGTCTTATTTTTTATCATGAAATAAGAATATAAATTTATTTTTTATAATTTCAAGCATCCGTATTAAGGTTAATTCTGCATGCTTTTTTTTCCATCGATATTTCTCGAAAACGGTTCATCCTATGATAAACAAGCAAAGTATGTTTTTGTGTATTTTATGTCATATAATCTTATAAAAGTACCAACTCAGGAAAAAAATTAAGGAACAAACAATTACTAGATCAAAATCGATGGGCCCACTGGCCCCATACAGCCCTGGCCTAAAATATAATTGGTTAATATTAGAAATCGATAACACATATTATTACTAAACTAAATACTAAATTTCATAATTATATCACAAAGGGTTCTCTAGATATTAAATTAAAACTCATTTTTAGTAAAATCTTTGGAAGCCTGTAGTTCCCTAAGGAATAATTTCCGGACACATGTTTATTGGGAGTTTTTTGCTTAAAATATTTTTTTCAATCTAGTGTTCAAGTTTGGCACGACAGTGCTGAATCACCCTGTATAAATATTTTTTTATATATTTTACTAATCAAACTGTCTGCCAATTTGTTTTTACTTTACTAAAACATTATATAATTAATTTTAATGGGATATAAGGATATATTATTGTAAATCATTTAAAGAAAACTTACAGTTGATAGTTTTTAATACAAAATTATTAAACTAAATAATATATGCAATATCTATACATAGTATAAAACAAATTCCCTCGCCACGTCTGTATGTATGTATGTCTGTGCACGATTTTATTCCATGAATAACTTTCTAACATCTAACATCAACCATATCCAATTTCGCTTAAAAATAAAAACACATACAAACAGCAAACTACATCCATCATATATTTCCAAATCCCCTGACATGGTTCTCCCTTCAGTCGGCTACAAACTTTCTACACAGCACCTCCACCACTGGCTCGCTGTACGTCTGGCGGTACTACATTTAGCATGTGTGCCTGGGTGTCCGTTTCGTTTAAGTCCAAAACTTTTCACTCGGTCCTAGCGTAAGCACTTTAGCAACCAGCTCACGATCGTCGCATTTTCTCTACATGTGTGTGTGTATATATGTATATTATATGTATGTGTGTGTTTGTGTTTCAGATGCAATCTGTTCAGTTCGACAGACCCAGCTGCTATTCCAATTGAAACTGCCTTAATAAACATATTCCTTTGTGAAATGTGACGGAGTTTGTATGTGAGTGTGTGTGTAAACAATGGTTACTATTTAGGTAATACGGAGTTCTCACGACTTGAATGCCAGTTGAATTTGTCTTGAAGAGGAATACGTTCTTGCATATTCAGCATATTATGTCTATCGACTAGAAAATGTGATTCTATTTATTAACATGGGACGGAATACAATGCATGAATAGTTATGAATAATGAAACAGCAAACGGAGGCGCCCACGAAAAAATGTTTCGTGGGCGTATTTTTTTCATTGTATAAATATTATGAATTAAAAATTAATGTAACTTCGAAAAATGTGTGTGTGAGTGTACTTATGTATGCGTGTTAGAAGTTAGTGACATCTAGCGTGCAAGTACAAAATTAAAAACCTGTTTTTTGACTATCATAACAGAAAGCGAGATTATCTACACCTGATGTTTTCTTTAAATGGTATGCAACGCATTTCGTTGTTGTTGCATTAATAAAATTTCACCCTGAATGCGCCTAAAAAATAGAGCATCAAAAATATCGATTATCATGTAGGTATGTTGGCTTTTGATAACTTTTCTCCAAATAGTGTTATATTTCCTACAACCGTTCACAACATGAAATGTGTGCCTGAAAGTTTCTTTTTCGCGTGTGGTATTCAATGTCAAATGTCGGTCCTCTCAAAATTTACCGAAACTTTGTTTTTTATTTTCCTATGGTAATAATCCACATCGTATATTAAATACTGCTCTGTTGTCTACAAATATTTTGGCGGCAAATTCGCTGTAAAAGTTAGTTTTATAATAACTCTACGATTGGTTATTTTTTTGTTCTTGCTTTTTTAACCCTTTATACGTAAATATCATATTTTTTCCCTTCCGCGCGAAAAACTACTATAGCCCACGACTTGAAAAAAACTACATTTGTGTAAAATACAAATTTTATTAAAAAAAAAGTTTGACAGAAATATTATTTTTATATTTTACATTTGCTTATACAAAATATACTAGCCGCGAATATCAACTGGTCAAAATTTTACCACTTTTACTTTTCTAGTGAAATGTACACATTTTCATAATGTTTCGCTATACGGTCGCGTAAAAGGGTTTAATGATAAATTTTATGAATTTTTTAAAGTACTTACTCTTGGAAAATTTGATTTTTTTTACTATATCGCAAATTTTCACCAATTTGGATACCTACTGTTTTAATTTAATTTTAACTTAAATCAAATAAAAGCTCGTTTAATCTCCTTTAAAAAGATGTAAATTTAAAGACGGTATAACTATCAATATTCATGATACATTATCAAATAAAGAGCGCGACATAGACGTTTGTATCGCGCGCATCAGGGTGCGCGGTCTATGTCATAGTGCAGCGTAGGTGGATTTAACCCTTATGCTGCTGAAACAGTATATACTCGTAAAATAAGAGTGTTGCTCATACGCTCCGAGCGAGTTAACTCGCACCGCGTTTTCAAATTGTTCCCTGCTCAACACGACTATTTATGCTGTGTTTACGTACAAGTTCAGTATCTTTGAATCACGTTTCATTAGTTTACGTCATCATGCCGTACAATTTAATAAGATAGTGTCTTACATTTAGTATATCTACTTATTTATATCGGTTGTATATGGTATACAGTATACATATATATGGTAAGTTTATTATAGTATATTCCAGTTGGGTATATGGAGCTAGATTTGACAGATTTAGTAACCAAAGCAGCCTTTCAATTTATAGGTTATACATATAATATTTTTAATATAAAATAAACTGAATATACGAGTTGACCGAAAACTGTTAACATTAACTTAAAAGTAGTGAAATATGTGCACACAGCGAACACGAAATCTCAAACCGTATTGAGCAGTAAGAGTTAAAACGTAACTTACTTCTTGTTAGTGAAAAATAAGAGTAATACAATAATTGGTATAAACAATTTTAAATTCTTTGCCTCTATTTATTGTGGCAGATTGACCTCATAATAACGGAAAAATCCCAAATACTGAATATAGTTTTATAATTTTTAATTTTTCTACGAGAAACCATCTGTGTACCAAGTGTACCTATTTGATATTAGAAGAAATAACTGAACTCATTTCTTCATGATTTACTTTCGATTCTTTGGTACAATAATAAATACTTCTATTTAATTTTACGTTTGCGAAATAAAAGTGAAACAGGAAATAGGAAACAATAAATGGAGTAAGTATTACGGGCGTTCTAACTGATATGAGTGCACTAACTTCTGCGTTAACGTAAACGAACAATAGCACACTTAAAAATAATGTAATTTATTTGTTTAAGATACGTATTCAATCTATGATAAATGTTACAAACAAAATTTCTCTTGTAACAAATCCAATCCATTAGCACTTTTAAAACATTCGACGTAATTTAAAACTGCAGATAAATAAAATTGAGCCTACAAAACGGAAGTAATCTTTTGGGTAACAAAAACTATCTCACAAAATGTCAAAGGTAAACCATTAGTTGCTATGGGGCTATCATCACATTAACTTTACCTTGCAAACAACATAAACAAAGACAACCATATATGGTTTCCATGTATTAGCGTATGACTGTCTTTATCGTACACCACGTAGTGTATTTTTCACGTAATTTATCAAGCTTTGCCAGAATACACGGTATTCTCTAACGTCATCTCATGTAAGACATAGTCGTCCTTTATAAGGATCACATCACATTCTCATCGTATAATTGGTTGGCTAGTAGGACGGCCAGTAGCTTCTTAACCCTTTCCTTTCGAGAGGTCGGCTTCAGATGTTATGTTTCAATGTTATTTGGTTTCAGTCAATTATAATTAGAAGATTATATTTGTATCATGATCCAATAAAACAAGGTCTGCTGTGGATATTTTGACAGCCGCCATTTTATATAAATTTCTTATCGATGACGTGCTACATCGACAAGAAATTTATGTGTGTTGTGCTTCAAATAATTGATCGATAATTAAAAAAAAAAAAAGAAGTATTATGTAAACAGTATTGGTCATTTATTTATTTATATTCCGTTTTTCACTAATTCTTAACTAAAAAAATTTATTGGTCTCGACGTCATAGCATAGAAAATGAACTATCGAGCAGACCTTTTTTTTATAAAATAACAAAAATGACAGTAATTCAGGTTCGATAATTATTCGATTATTATTGCACATCTCAAGCAGACTTGGAATGGTTGTGTGTTTTACTCTCGGTCTAGTTTTTTTGAAGTTAAACTTCTTTAGATGCACCGCATACACATTTTTTCCTGGGTAGTGAATAAGTCAAATGCGTCAGGCTCGGAAATGAAACGCTCATTCGGGAATATTCGGGGGAGCGGAACAAGGGAGATTCAAAAATACATAATGCTCTCATTCATTCAGTTGTTTCTACTGCTGAATGCTTGTCTCTGTCAGATTCAATCGAGTGTGTTATATTTTGGGTGATGCAACTTTTACACGAGGTTATTATTTCGTGTTACGTTTAAATTAGCATTGAAAGACATATTCTATTCATCAAATATATTTAAAATAAATTTATTAGAAAAATTGTGTTTTTAAATTTTCAATAATACACATCCACTTTTTTTTACATATTTATCTTCTTATAGTTCAAGAGCTGATAACATATTTTTCTGCTCCATCTGATCACTAGGCAGAGTTACGGAAAACAATAATTCATGTGTAGTACATTATGGGAAAAAAAGTTTCAACCTCGACACCCGGGGATAAAGGGGTTTAATTCCTTAGTGAACATGTAAAGAAAAAATGTATGTTGGCCCCATGTGAGCACAAATAAAATGACTTCAGGGAGTTAGTTTGAAAAGTTCGATATTGAAAGTGCAATGAGCAGACGCGTAGGGTGGGGATAAGGGGTAGGCAGACGCACTCAAACGTGCAATATTTTTTTTGAAAATTGCCCTTTTTGAGCATTGCTGAATTTTTTAGTGATGGCAGTTTTTGATCTGTAGATGATCGGAAAACAAAGGCAGACGCGTAGGATGGGGATAAGGGATCGGCAGATGCCCTTAAACATGCAATTTTTGTAATGAAAATTGTCCCATCTGAGTATTGCTGAATTTTTGACGGATGATAGATTTTGATCTGTAGATGGCTGAAAAAAACACAGGCAGACGCGTAGTGTGATAACTATTATTTTAATGATAACACTGGCCGACAAAAAAATTCTTCTATATGCAATCTTTCAATTTCGTATGTATGTTTTTTTAATCAAATACTTCAACCAACGATCATTAATAATGTAGCTATGGGTCTTATTTGAACTAAAAAAATTATCCCCTTCAAAAATCATGTCTAAAACGAACAAAACGACCAATTTTGACATGGGTGATTAATTTTAGTACCATTTCGCCAATTTCCATTCGATTGCGTTAGAATTTGAAAACAATAAAGAAAATATATAAAGCTACAAATTAAGTAAATTGCATTAAAATTGGACAAAAATTGTTTGTGTTACAGCATTTTGAATTTTGAAAATTGCCAAATTTTGACTAAAAGAACGATTTTTGTTCGTTTAAAATATGATTTTCGAAGGGAAAAAAAATTATGAATGTGTATAATTTAAGGTTTTTTGTTCAATTCGGACTCTTTGCTTGATTACGAATAATTTTTGATTGAAGTATTTAATTTAAAAAATATATACGCATTTGAATGTTTGTTTATCGAAAAAGAACTGATTGAGCAAAATGATGGTCATTTTTAATTTCAGCGTGCCCAAATTACACTAAATAAATTGTTGTATACCCTGTAGTAAAATGGCTGTTAACCAGTGTATTAGTCTTCATTTTCAATTAATGAATCTATAAACACTTATTAGTAACAGCTAACAAAGTAAATGATTAGGTGTACTTTACATCCCGTACAACTAAAATTTAATACGAATGAAAATGTTCAAGTTAAAATTTCAATTTGCAGTTAAGGATAGTTTTTCTACAGTAAAAACAAAATGCTCCCTGTATGTTTTGATAGCACTCTAAAAATCAAATGTTATTTTAATTTACATATATTGTATTAAAAGATAGCAAACGTAGTTTTATGTACATTTGAAAATTATGTTACATGAACTTAAAACAACATTGTAAACATTATAACTAACATTACAAACAATACACAGGTGTTTCAAAAGTCTGGAAATGGTGAAATATCTTAAACGTAAAAATATTTCGTATAAAATTTTGAGAGTTTAGAAAAATCGTATTTACTTCATTTTGGAATGATCTTAAAAGGCCTTGTCAAGGTCAACTAATTTTTTTATGTTAACCTATATACCTAATAATGTTTTGACCGACTTCAATTTTTCGATAAAATTAATAAAATAATTGAAGATTTTTGCCCAATAATTTTTTACTGGTAACATCAGTTCGATAAAAAAGTACAAACGACAAAATATTATTATTTAATAAAAACATAACGACATACCCGGAAAAAATTGTAGATCTACAGAGATATAATATGCTCAGATTTCGACACATCTGCATTTTGAGACATCATATTTTTCACTGGTTTTTGATCTGTGAAAACTTGCAAAGATCTACAATGACCTACAAAGATCTAAAAGGATCTACAAATATATCTAAAGATCGTTGTAAATCGTGATAGAGATTAAAACGTTGAAAATTCATTAATTTTCAACGTTACAATGATCTTCAGAGATCTTTGCAGATCGTTGTAGATCTTTGTAGATCATTTTAGATCTTTGTAGACCGTTGTAGATCTTTGCAAGTATCCACAGATCAAAAACCAGTGAAAAATATGATATATCAAAATTTAGATCTATCGAGATCTGAGTAGATCTCTGCAGATCTTCAATTTTCTCCCGGGTAGAAGTAAAAATTCTAAAATAATTCTCCATATATGTACCTTGTTTGTTTTCAAAATATACGCTTGCACTGGTAAAACCACGAAGAATTGTATTGTATAAATGGAGCTACCTCTATTGTCTGGATTATTCTAATATGTATGTAAAAAAAATGAAACTCTCTTCTACAAAAAAACACACAATTTAGCACAAACTTAAGTAAATTACAGGCAACCAAACACGATCGACTTTAACCCAACAACAAATCTATACAGAATTCATTAGTTTCTAAAACCCGGAGCGGTGCTTAAATAGCTCCGGCTGTTTGGCTCATCCAGTATTTGCATACAATTTCAGTTCACTTGTGCTCTCCCTGTGTGAGCTAAAAGCATCTAGCAAAAAGCTTTTCAAATTACATAACGTGCTATGTCATTTATAATTCTCTCACTCTCGAGTAGTATGTATGTATGTATTTTTAATCAGACTTAATCAGATTTACGAATGAAAACATTTATAAAGTAAAATTATAATTCTTGAATAATTGTTTTTGACGTATATTATAAATCACATCTGAAACACCTTGAAAATCCATACTAATATTACAAATGCGAAAGTGTGCCTGTCTGTCTGTTTGTTACCTTTTTACAGCTACATCGCTGAACCGATCTTGATGAAATTTGGCAGGGAAAAAGCTTGCACCCTGACGTATGTATGCTATTTTGTTACCCGAAAATTTATTAAATAAAAAAATATGTGTGACATTTGTACGCATTATATGTAGTTTATGCATTTTTGACGTAGATATCGAATGTGAAACTATAAAAAAAAGAAAGTGGCAATTTGCACATACTGTATATGTAACAAATTAGCATATACTGTATATGTAACAAAATAGCCAATTGCATGCACATACGGCATGTGTAAATAGAAAATAGCCAATTGCATGCATATATACGGTATGTGCAAATAGCCCCTACCATAAAAAATCTGTATTATCGATTATCATGATAACAGAAATCTGATTTATCTAACCTTCTTCATTAGTTTTTTGTCAAATAGATTTTCTCCTATTCTAACAGCTTATTAATACTAAAATGAGAGACAGATATTAAATAAAAACTAATCATCTTTAGGGTTTGTGGTTCACTCATGGCCAATCTCACCGCTTAAACTTAGTGATTGTGGAACACATAAAAATTTAAAATTGTTGCACCAACGTTTTAAGTGATCCTTAAGTCGTTAAGTATCACCTAAATTTAGGTGGTAGTCAAAGTGATACTTTAGTTTCACTTAAACTTAAAATTGCACAGATATATGACATACGTCATACGTTCATTATCATAAAATCTTAAAAATTGATATCATCGCTAAAAAATAAATATTGCAACCATCTTTAATGAAATTATGGACGAAAACAATGAATGACGAAAACTGATGCAAGTAAAAAATAACAAAAAATAAAATATTTGAAATTATTGTACAGGAACAATTCAGTATCACCCATGAACCAACTTTTAACATGTCTTCAGCTTAAGACTAAGGAATACTTTGCTAAGGAACATAAAGAAGTTTGAGCGGTGAGACCGGGCATTAATGATTTTTTTATATATGTATTTAAATATTCAAGAATTATTATTTATTCATTCTTATACATAGATTGCTGTTAACAAATTTCAGTCAAGAAGACGTAACCTTAACCCAAGAATCAAGCCATAGCTATCGTTGATTTTCACATAATTACATCTATAAAGGCCAACTACTCAAACAGTGAGCTTTTTGCTGAAGGGCTTGACATCAAATTAACATTAATCATTGTGAAAGGACCAAACTGACTGTAAAATCTCAAGTATATTCAAGGCAATTTGTCTCTTACGGGCTCTCGTTTGTGTATATAGCGTGTAGCCACTTATGAAAAATTAACTTGTTATTTTTCTGACAGCTTTTATGCTAATTTTGTTTTAAAGCCACTCTCAAAAAATTAAATAATCTACACCGTTAATTTAAAATAAAATAGAAATAAGTATTAAAACACTTGTTATCGACTTTTTAGTTTACTCTTATAACTTAATTTAAAGAAGAAATATCATATTTTTTTTATAAAAGTCGTTTAAAAATTTTATTTAGGAATTTTTTCTCTAAGAAAACAATAGAAATTTTTGGAACATTGAAAAGATTTTTGGTTTTTTATGGAATTAAAAATATTTAAATCTAAAATTACTTGGATCTTAGCTTCTAGATGTAAGCCGCGTCGATTTGGTGAAGAACTCTGTAGATTCCAATGCAATTTGTGACGAAACGTTGACTGATTACACAAATTGACACGGCTTACACCAAGAAACCAAGATCCATATGAAGATCATCGCGGAAGCCTCAAGACTTCTAAAAATACTTTGTCTGCATTATTTGAAATATTTTAGATAACTTTTCGCAAATTTTTATCTCGAAAACCTACAGTTTAAGCCTAGATAAAAATCTGACTAACCCGTTTCACGTGAAACGCCCCATAAATATGAGGTATGTCACCCAGCAACGTAATGGTCGAGGACTTCTAAGAAGCCATACACTGCCGTGAAAAAGTGTATGCAAACACCTGTGATTTTGAATGTAAATTTACAGATTTCAGTCAATAAAAATCCCCAAAATAGCGAACAGAATATGCCTGACCTTTCAGGCTTATAATTCAAAAATTTTCTCTAACATGGAAATTGTACATTCTGTATTTTAGAAATGCTAGGATTATTACAAAAGTTGTAATTAAGTACTCTTATCAACATTTAAGATTTTTTATCAACCATTTTTGCAATTTTATATTTACAATACGCAAAAAAATGAGTGTCCAAAGACTTTTGCACGGCAGTGTATATATTATAGAAAATAAAAAATATTACAATTTTTTCCAATAATAAATAAAAACATGTTTCAAGACAGCTTCGTAATTAAAAATTTCAATTTTCCTTAAAACGACACCCCCTCTTCTCAAATCAAATTTCATGGAAAGTAAGCAAAAAAATAAATCGACAATTTTACGTGAAGCTCTCTTGAGATCTGATATAATCGAATTGTTTTATCAACACGATGAAAATGCAGTTTTCACTATAAAAAGATGCACTTCATAGCAACTCAATTTTTAAATCGGAAATTGAGAAAAATATACGATGTTGTTGAGGATGATTGTTTTTGTTACAGCTCTTTCTATTAGCGGAGTCCATAAAACCGATAGGACGTTTATCTTGGTTAAATAATAGACCCATTAAACAGGTTCAGGCTATCGCAGAATCAAAACAATAAAAATAATATATCGTTGTATGTAAGATATATTCAGGATAGTAAAAATTACTCAAGTATATATAATTACAAACTACATTATTAGTTACACAGTAGAACCTCGAGTATGTGATGTGACCGGTACAGTATAAAAAAGTTTTTTTTTATTATTAATTTATTTTTGCCTTCTAGTTCCTCTTGAACTTCTTAGACATTTTTTTACTGAAAAAAAGGTGTGTGTACTTATGTAAGTACTAATAATACTATTTATCGGCTTGGTCATTCCTTTTTCCGACAGCTCAGTAGTAGGGTAATATATTTAATTAATATTTACAAGGAATTGACGTTAAAACGTTTATTGTATAAAAAAAATATTTAAAATGCTTATAAGTTTGAACTCATTGCATTTACAACTATAGCTCTCTAAACTATTTTTATAGATAATTAAATACAATTAAATACAAAATTACCATTAACTTATTTTTAAAGAAACAATTATTTAGCCGTGAAAGCCTTTATTTTTTTGTGAATGCCTGCAATTTTTGATACGTTGAAATGAGAGACACGACTTTGTAGACTCTTTTGTAAAGAATTTTATCTTTTACAAAACGATTTCCTTAAAAATTGTATATTAGTTATCATGAATTAGTAACACCAACTTTAGTACTAAAGAGAAACAGGACCACCCCCCTTTGCGACACATCTACAGGGTTATCCTCGTGGGGGATTTATTTTGGGTAAAAAACTAACGTATTTTGTAATGAGAGCAAAATATTTTTTTTGACACGCCCATGTACACTTGTACACGCATTAGTAGTTATCATGAAGCATAGAAAGAAACATAGAAATGGTAGTTATACTTATTGGCATAGGACATCTAACGTGCAAATGTAAAACTGTTTTTTTACCGATTATCATAACAGAAATCTGTATTATCTACACCTTACTTCATGTTGTTAAATAATATATGTTGTATAGTGCGTGCGCATCGTTACATGCAACGCGTATTTTAATTTCCGTTGTATTACTTAAATTTCACCCTAAACGAAACATCGAAAATTTTCTTTTCTTCTTCATGTATATCTTTATCTGCTAATTTGTGTCAGTTTTTGAGAGTATGCGTGATTTTTTTTGTACGTACACAATAATCGGGCCTCTGATAATCATAGATCTTATGGTCTAGCAATCTATCATTCTACTGCACTATCTGACAAAACTTTGAAAATTATACGCCTACTTAAGTTATCTGGTTTCTAACGACTCAATAGATTCTAAGGCAATAAAAATAAAACAAAAATGAAAAAAATCTAATTATTTTTTTTATTTTCTTAAAATTCATCACTTTAACCAATCTTCTATTGTATACAGTCATTACTTGCAGATTCGGCCAAACCTTCCATTGTTGCGAACATATATACAGCAATAACACTGTCACCCAGTATTTTTCATCTGCTTGCTTTTTTATTGTGCTTCCTTCCCTTTGTGAAATGTTTTTCATTTTGAGATCATCAATATTTGTCACTCGCTACAATGGCACGGTAGACATTTCTCTATAAACGCTTCCTGTTATACGCGTCCTTGTACAGATTGATCAATTTTAAACCAAATATGATTTATCAATATTTTATTATCGAATAAACTTGTCATAATAATATTTTAATATTTATAAATGCATGCAGTACCTAAATGAATTATCACCTACGGTTTACTTGTTATAAAAAGGTAGATGGATGTCTCGGGACTTTCTTATATATATGTAGCAAATGTAGTTACATACGTGACACAGTGTACGTGTATTTTTTTTCTCAATTATGTTTTTGTCTTAAATGTCACATTCTCTTAGTAGACGTAGATTACTGAGGTAGTGTATTTATTTACATCAGTAGACTTAGTTATATTTTCCATTATGAAAATCATTGTTTATGTGGTGTAGTACAAAATTGATTATTTTCTTCACTAAGATGAATTCATTATTGAAAAAAAGCTCGTATATTATAATCATCTTATAATTTTCGTAGACTGATAGGGGGCATTGATCCCTTTAATCCCCCCCCCCCAACCTACACCGCTGATTTATAAAAAGCAAATCTTAATGGGAAAAAATCATACAAAATATTATGTAAACATTTAATTCTAATTCGCACTGTTTAAAAAATAAGTAAAAAAAAAAACGAAAATTTACTAGGGTAGTACGTTTGGTACGTAAAAAAATATTGTACTTTTTTTTGGTACGTTACTTTCTGTGATAATAGATAAAGTAAAAATAATGATATCAGATAGGAAGCCACATTTTTAGTCTAATAGTTACTGACAATGAGATAAGTTATATCGGACACATGTTAAAAGAGATGAAGAAATATATCGTTTTTGCGTACAGCCCTAGCCCTATTTTCCATAGATTAAAAACCTGTTAAATACTAATTATCCGCATACATAATTACCAAAACTGCCAAACAATACACGATCCTAACTTCATGCATTATATAAACTACATTAACCGACATTAACGTGAATTTAAGTGTCCCTGTTAACGACACGATAATGACATTACGCGTGAATGTTCATATTGTATAGGCAGTAGGCACAGATGTGTTATAAATACTCTATACAAGACATTTATGTACTGTGTCTGGAGGTGCATCTAAAAAAAGGAATATAGCATGTACTCTTAATGGAATTATGGTGTATTTTAATTTTGTATGTTGGTACATTTTGTGAAATATGTTTTATTCACATTGTAATTCGATTACACAATAAGAATAAAAATGAGAGAAAATTTGTACGTGGGTTTCTGTTAAAGGTGGGTTGAATTCGAATTATTCGAAATATTCGATTGTAAAAACTAAGAATTCGACTAATTCGAATAAAATATTTAATTCGAATGATTTTAGACTAAAATCATTCAAATAGCAACAAATTATAAGACGAAACAGAATGTATCATTCGAATGTATTAATTTGAATGATAAATCGATTGTAGAATTCTAAATAAATCGAATATTTAGATTACTAATTTTTTCAGCAATCGCCTAGTCTGGATATCCGAGGTAATCGTAAAAAAATAGTAAACCGATTTTGATGGAATCTGCATTGACATTTCCTTGAAATATCTTAGGTATTGTATGATAAATATATTAACGCTACCTCAAAATTATGTATAGATATAGATAAGTATAGGTATTGTTTTCAATTATTTCGAGATGAAAGTATAAGAGATAATATTATATTATATCTTTTTTTGGTAAATGAAGGGAGTGGGTGTCACATATATATTTACCAACTTTTGGAGATGATATGTTTTGGTAGAGGTGTTTACTCCCCCTTTCAACCAACCATAAAACATTTTAAAAATTAAAATAAGTGAAATTAACTTGAAAATGTTTTTAAAAACCCTGTACAGACAGACATTCATTTATATTTCTATCCTGTTAATTTATCTTGTTGCTATAAATAATTCTATCGAGACATAAAGTGTAGGTGTTGATCAAGATTAAAGATTTCTAATATTTGTTCTTAATGAGATTTGCTATCACATTCAGCGATGCAGGAAATGAAAAGTAATTAGATACTGGTTTTGATCTTTCCACACTGATAGGACAGCAAAATTTAAGTTTTCTTTAATAGCAAATTTCCTTTTCAGTGGATTTACACATCTGATGATACATATATTAGAAATTCCTTACAATTTACGTTTCTGCTATAGTTTTTTACTCCCGTATACGGTCATTATACAGTGCTTTCAAAAGTTTTTTTTTCATTTTCAAAAATGTACTAAACAGAAGAATAGAATTTTTCGACACAGCGATTACACGTCTTGCGTCAGTTTTTCAACTGGATTTGTTTTCTTCACTTTTTTGAAAATGCTTTTAACCTAATCATAATAGAAATGTTGAACTGATCATAACACTTCGAAACAAAATCGTAGAGACCTCGGCGATTTCGCGGTGTTTTTGTTTCGATAAGCCCTTTCGAATGAACCCTCACTCAACTCCATGTGCCATTTAAGAATTCTTTGCCCCCTTCACTTGCCTCCCGGATGTATTAAGGTGGGTGTTTTTGTGCTTAAAAAATATATTTGGTGATCCTATTGTATCTCTATAAATTTTAATCCTATATTTTAAAGCATTCAAAAGTTATTTAGGTGGCCCGAACTTTTATAAAGCACTGTATAATATGAAATACATAGTAAAATAAAGTATACTATACATCGTAAAATTCATAAACATAGTTGAAAACTGAGTTGTGTCAAAAGAAAGAGATAGAAAATGGTTTGGGATATACTCGTCCTTATTTAAACATATTCCAAATGTGCCGCTTCTCTCGCACTATTTTGGAGAAATGTTACATCATTATGTTAATACAGAATGCGCGGTCCATGCTTTATGTCTATGGTACAGTCATGAAGAGTTACCGGTACAGTCGTTTTTTTTAAACTTGAGATTTTGTTGAAAAGACACTCCTTGAGTCCATTCTGACTATTTTTATCATGATGTATGTGTGTCTGTCTGTATATCTATCTATCTATCTGTATACTCTGTTACTCTAAATTGGGAAAAACATAGAAGGGTAAAATTGAAGAAAACCGTAAATACTTCTTTATGGCAGTGACATCTAGCGTGAAAATGAAAAACTAAAAATTTGTCTTACCGACTATCATAACAGAAAGCTGTATTATCTACACCTAACTTAATTTAATGGTGTTATTTTCCTCACATGGAAATGGTACATTGCCGTTGTCGTTGCATTACTAAAATTTTACCCTAAACGGACCTAAAGAGGTATAATTTTAAAAAAATATCTCATAACCGGAGACGATTGTTCTCAATTTCCGATTTTTCCTAAAGTTTCCTTATTAGAAAATTATTTTTGGTTTAAGTTATAAAGAATATTAGATATTATCTATGATATATGTTTTATTTATTTTCTTATATTAATATATTGAGAAATATATTTTATAAAAATAGCTCATTTTTCATCTTTGGATATTTCAATTAATTTAAATATCATAAAATTTTATAACATTGTAAATCTTCTCTATAAACTGGCATTTTATTTTTAATAAAACAAACAAAAACATATAAAAATGTGTACAGGAATTTTATGACTCTAAAGGGAACAGTTAAAATAGCTTCTGAACGTTACTCCAATTATTATTATTTTGTACCGATTCATTAACTCGAGAAAACGGTTGGATTAAAATTGAAAATAAAAAAATTGAATGAAGTTTCCATCTGGGGATAATTTAACTGTACTTTTTTATACTTGTTCAGTAAATATTTATAAAGCCGAATAACATATTTTAAAGTATATATATATTGCCACTAAAATAAATAGTATTCATTTTTCTGGCTCAATGTACATATATTGTACATTTTCTTGTACAAAAGTGAATAGTTTACGTTACATAAAATCGAATTTATGTATATTGTATAATATTGTATATGTCCAAATGCTTCAGATCTATTTACAAATAAAAAGCTTTCAAAGTAATTAAAGGATCCAAATATTCATAGAAAGATAATATTCTAATTTTGTAAGAATCAATATGTAAAAATAAATAAAAAATACGTTAAATATCTACTAATTGAGATCTAGTTATACTTATCTTGGATTTTTTTTATTTGGTTTAAGGTCTGTATCCGCCATTTTTGAGTTAGAAAAAAATAAGAATGAAGGCCAAATTCCACTGGTTTGGTTTCTACATTTTGATATGACATATACCTTGGTTAAAAAATGGCCTAGATTTAGCTTTTTAGCCCCCCCCCCCATTATTTTTTAACATCTTTATCTACAGGGTATGACTTTACATGTTATGAAAAAAATAAAACAATTCTAGCAAATATAGTTTACGAGAAAAGGACAAAGTGAAATTAACAAGTTTTCTTTGGAACCCTAAAAACAATTGCAAAGCTTAAAAATTCTACTCGTTAATGTTCTATATACCATAGATTGGCATTTAACTCAAGGTTAGTAAATACACAGGTTGTACCATAACTCTGGTGGGGTGAGGCATGAGAGGGGAGACCGCGTCATCATGAGGACCCCTCTAACGTTAAAAATCTGCATCACTACTGCTCGTTCATCGTTATTTTCCAGCCCCTGGCATAATTACTGCCCAATTGTTAACCGCCTCCTCCTGATTTTTGTCAACCTATCATATAGTATATAACATGAATATTTACCTATTTGGCAATTTTCGTAGAAAAAAATGCTCTATATAAATATACAATAAACACAGGTTTTCATTAAAAAAATCAGTTGACATTACTTTAGATAAAAAAATGGGTAATGTACTGGCATTAGTCTTGGACAACACTCCAATGTTGAACATTTTTAACTTAAATGTACTGAATTAGAAATATTTGTTGATATTTGATTACTGACGTTACTGGATAATAATCTATATACATTTAACTGGCTTACAGCGTGATTTGATAATAATTAATCTTTTTGTTTAAAAACCGGGAACAAATAATTATCGTGGTTCGGCACACTATCAAGAAAAGTGTGTTTTCTTATGTAAATGTTTTACATTATTTTAAATTTTACGACTTTTTATTTTATAACGTTTGTGTAGTAGTAGGTACGTATCATTTTATAATCATTAACCTTCCTATACCCGCGTCAAGTAGAATAAGACATATACCCGCACAAGGTCTCTGGGACCAAAAGTTCTAGAGTCTGTTTTTTTAATCTTTTTTTTATGATCGCCTAGTTAAATTAATTCTTATTAGTAGTAAAGGATGTGTTGAAATAAATAAACTAAATTTATAGACAATATTTTAATTTAATTATTGACTAACATTGTTTTATTACAGCCTCAGAAAAAAGTTACTTTTTTTTAATGAGCTACGAAAACTTGAAAAAAAATTTTTTTTCTTAAAACAAAAACTAAAAATAATTCCAAAAACTTTAAGATAACAACATGAGGAATAAATTAAATTATAAACTATTCTCAACCAATTTCTCATCATAGTATTCGGAGCATACTCAAAAGTGTAACACCTATACCCGCGTCGATCTTACAGACCAATTGTACTGGTACATGTCCTATTCGCACGAATGCTCGCGCTGCACTAAATTGAAGATCGTGACAAATCATGAAGCTACCAGTAAGCTCATTGTCTTAGCATTCTCCGTTATTGAAAAAAATATAAAAATGTAATCTGTCGGTCTGTCGGTCTGACAGACCAACGCGCGGGTATAGGAAGGTTAACAAGTGTTCGTTACTGGGTGTTTATTACTGGTTTTAATTTGTCCATTACTGAAGAAAAAACATATATACAAATTAAAAGGCTATAATTAATTTAAAAAATAAACTATATTTGCGGAGTTTGTTAATTAAATTGATTTAATAAAGAGGTAGTTGTTTTATTAGTAACATACCTGTATATTCATGAAAATTACAAAAAAGTAGTCCACGAATCCAAAAAATCAATATACTCTACGCTGAACGCGTTTAAGATTGTTGCCAGTACCTTATATGGCATTAGTACCTACGTGCAAGCAGTTTATTCAACACATAATATAAAGCTGCATTAACTAACCTCCTTCTACTTCTACTACATAACGTAACTTAAATTCCACACCAACCATATACATCTCACTACATAATTATATGATGCAAACAAAGTTGCGGGCAATAGCTAGTTATTTATTAATATTATTAAAAATTACTATAGACTTCTGTGTCTAATCCTGGGATTGCAACAGTACTACCCAATGGCGCATTAAAAATGCATGCCTGTTAACATATTCCGTATACAGATATTAACTGCAACAGTGCACATATCTGCATTACAGCTCACCTGCAGTAACCACATAATCATTGCACTGTGAACGCAATAAACCCTACCACGTCCTCACTCCACAATAGAATAAACGGATTTTATTTGTGGTCATGTCCAATGTGGAATAATTTGTACATAGAACGGTCGTGTGTGTGTTCAATAATGAATACACTGTTAAGTTAATAGTTTGGTGTAAATATGTATAGACTGGTAAATACGTAGTTTACTGGTTACAACGGGATTATTCCGGGGGAGGCGGCAATTGTACATACATACATACGTAATAATGGTACATTGAACAATTGTATTATTTATTACATGGTTACCAAATGGAAGTGCTATAAGTTGGTTCTTTGTACATAGTTTATTTGAACGAGAAAAATAAAAGGGAAAATTAAGTTTTTTTCTTTATTTAAAGTTTTGGCGTTAGGGTGGGCCACAACTGTACGAAAATTAAGTTGAACCTCGGAAAAATGTATAACTGTAATTTTTTTAAATATTAAAAATGTGGGTGTGTGTAACTTTGTAATTACCATTTCGTTTATTTATGGCATGCCTGAATCCGTAAAATATTTCCCACTTTCGGGTGCTGAAATAATTCAACTTTTGGAGGCTATGCCAATGACACTATATTCTTTTGAAAGGTCATAGTCTAAGCTTCATAACCATATAACCTTTTTTTATATTTGTTTATTGCAAAGTTATAATTTTTTTAACAAAATCCCGTTTTTCCTCCATTTTTGACTATACTTAAATTTTTATTACCAATGGTTTTTAATTTTAGGCTTTGAAAACTGTTGAGCCATGTAGTAGATACTTCAAGAAGAAACCCTGATTTTTTTCAGATTTTTTGAAAGCCTATAAAACTTTGAAAACGCGACTGTTCCCTAAAAGACCCAGTGTACAGACCGTGTCTCGAAAAATATAGTATACAGACGGAGGGTTAAATGAGACCGTCCTCAATCCAGATCAACCCAATGAGATACGTGTGACAAGAATTGACCTTAAACGGAAAAATCAAGTTAAATCTTTGAAATCGGAGAACAACTTTTTTCTTTTTAAAATAATCACAAAGCTTCTCGTATCTTCGATATGGCGAGGAAGCAAAAATTGAGAGTAAAATACATGATCCAATAATACAAAGTCTGCAACAGTTCATTTGTTCTTTAACGTGACGTCATCACCACGATTTTTTTTAATAATGAATCTGTGACAGACGGAATATTAATACATAAACGGCCAATACTGTTTACATAATAGTTTTTTTTAATTTTTTTCTTTGATTAAATTATCGATTAATTATTTGATGTACAACACATAAAAATTTTTTGTCAATATAATACGTCATCGACACGAAATTTAATAAAATGGCGGCTGTCAAAATATCTTATTTTATTAGATCATAAGTAAAATACACAAACAAGCAAAGCCTTCTTCAGATGTGCAGTTACTAAAATAAGACATAACGAGCTCTATGATCATGAAAATTGAGAAACCTCTGTGCTTATACAGCCGCGTGCAAAAGTATTAGGCACCCTACAGTATTGCCAGTTTTTGGGTGATTTAGCAAAGGAAATGTAAATAAAACTGAATATATGATCATTATGATTTATTTTAATAAAATAATTCACATTTTGTCGGTCCACCTTTCGATTTAATGACAGCAGCTACTCTTTTCGGCATTGACTCTACCAGCTTAAAACATTTTTCTTGGGATATCTGTTTCTCTCATGCTTTAACGTGGCCATTAGCGATTGCTTATTACTTATAGAGTGTCTTCGGATGTTTTTCTTCAAAATGGACCAAATGAGTTCAATTTGATTAGGGTCTGGTGATTGTGGCGGCCAGTCCAAAAGATCGATTCCGTTTTGGGCCATCCATGTCATAGTGTGCGCTAATTTGTAACAAGTGGCGTTGTGTTGTTGGAATTTTACGCCGTCGGTGTTTATACAGGGTTGTCCCATTTTAATCTATCACCCCCCTAATTTTTTTTATCTATCAATTAAATCAAAAAATGCTTCAAATAAAAGTTGTTTGGTTTTGAGGGGGACCCAAAATGGCGTTATTAGTTTTTTATTTTTAGTACGTCTTCATGGTCAAATAGGCCCAACTTGTTTTTTTCAAATGGAAACCTATATTTTTTATTACAATATCTTATTGTTTGAAAAAAAACAAGTAGCTTTTGTTTCAAAAAATTTTTTGTATGACTTCATTTTTTTTTTAATATTCAACAAAATTATTTTAGGTTTTAGATTTTTACTAATTTTTTACTCGAAACCCATTAACTTTAGAGGAAAAATGTAAAAAACAAAAAATGTTTATTTTAATCTGATATAACTAGAAAAATGATAACAGTTTTTTTTATTTATTTTTTTTATTTGCTTTAATATTTTGAAGAGCAAAAGTTAACAAAAAAACCTGTTATCATTTTCCTAGTTATATCAGATTAAAATAAACATTTTTTGTTTTTTACATTTTTCCTCTAAAGTTAATGGGTTTCGAGTAAAAAATTAGTAAAAATCTAAAACCTAAAATTATTTTGTTGAATATTAAAAAAAAAATGAAGTCATACAAAATTTTTTTGAAACAAAAGCTACTTGTTTTTTTCCAAACAATAAGATACCGTAATAAAAAATATAGGTTTCCATTTGAAAAAAAAAAGTTGGGCCTATTTGACCATGAAGACGTCCAAAAAATAAAAAACTAATAACGCCATTTTGGGTCCCCCTCCAAACCAAACAACTTTTATTTGAAGCATTTTTTGATTTAATTGATAGAAAAAAAAAATTAGGGGGGTGATAGATTAAAATGGGACACCCTGTATTGTCGAAAATTTGAGTTTTCGACGGCGCATGACCTGTTTCAAGAACTTCAGTGTATTTCGCACTGTTCATTTACCCCTCATACAACACCATTTCGCCCACTCTATCGGTAACCATACAACTCCAGATCATGATTGAGCCTCCATCGTGTTTAACAGTGGGTACCACACATTCTGGGTTATATTCTTTGCCCATATTTCGCCTGACTTAAGTCTCACCGGGTGTTCTAAACACCTATGCAAATAGAAAAAAATAGATTTCATTTAAGATTCAATTATTTTCCTTGCAGAACGTAATTTCAAAGAGGTTGGCTTGTTTTAATGTAAAACATAAGGTAAATAACAATACCTCAAAGTTAGATTCGTCTGACCATAGTATGTTGGACCCATCTTCCACTGTTCAATTTTTATATTTGAGGATCCACTCCAACCGATTTTTCTTATTGTCCTCCGACAGCCACGGCTTCTACCTTGCCTTGCAGCCTTTTAATCCAATTTTAAGAAGCCTTCTTCTCACAGTATATATGCTCACTGATGTGCCTTTTGCTTCAGATAAAATTGCAGCGAGGTTTACAGCAGTTTTTTTGCAGTCCTGTAGAGACTTCCTAATCAACAATCGGTCTTAAAGTTCTGTAGTTATTTTTCTTTAGCCTGTTCTTGGTCTATTTTCATGGCCACTGGTCTTTTTGAAGCGTTTACTGCATATTTAACTGCACAACGCGAGCAATTCACTTTTTGGGCTATTTTAACTTGGGACTTGCCTTATTCATGTAATATCTTAATTTTTAGGCGCTGTTCTGCACTAAGTTCAGTTTTTTAGGCATGATTAAGGCGATAAATGTTAATCTTTAAGATTCTGTTAGCAATAATTGCGTACAACACGTTTATGTTCACTGCAAGCAATGACAACACACTAAAACTCTAAAACGTAAAATAGCAAATTCGAAGAAATACTGCCTTAATGCACACCTGGGTGTCATACATATTTGTTTTTGTCTTATTTATATCAAAAAAGTCGCCGATGTAATAGTAAAACTTTAAAACCCTTTTCTGAGCACTAATTATGCATACAGTAAGAAATAATAGGGGTGCCTAATACTTTTGCACGCGGCTGTATGTACTTAAAAACAAAATATAATATTATATGCTCATAGTAATAACAATAAAATGATATTACCGTTGTATACATTTTAATGATACCATACTGTGGATACATGTGTGTTATTCATATTCATATATGCATGTATAACGTGGCAGTCAAAGTGTTAAAACAAGGTCCTGAGGACTCCTACAACGTAACTCTAAGATCAGTCGGTAAACATTTGTCTTCATATAACCCCACGTACACTGAAATTATATTTACGATCATGGCATAGTAACCCACTAGACCAGAGGTCATCAATTGGTGGAAAAAGATCCGTATTTTAAGTGAAAAAGAGTTTTGATGGATCAATAGAAAATACAACCGATATAAATTACTTTTATTTAGTGGCACGGCATTAATTTTAACATAAGAAAGTATTAGTTGTGAAAAAAAATACATTATTCTCTTTATATTATGTAGTTAAACAAAACAAAAAAAACTAAAGAAAAATTAAAAATTTCACGAAAAAAAAATCGATTTTTCATTCCAAAAAAATTATTTATAACTGAAAAAATGTTCATAAAGAATATGTACTAATGATCTACAAAATAAGCAAAAATCGAATTAAATCAACTTATCAGATTTTTTCTATAGTATACACAAATTGAAGAAAAAAAAGATTTTGAGAAAATCTTGACCACTAGAATACAAAATAAGAAGTTAAAAAGGAAGCCTCTACTTCTTCAAATCGTTTACAATTGAAATCGGTTATAACGATATAATAAGACTGGTTGCCTCGATGTCGTTATAACCGATTTCGACTGTATGTATATCTCTTACAGATTTGTTCAGTTGGAGCCCTATAAATACTAATAATTATAATTTAACAATTCTAAAAAGTCTGCTATTTGCTATTTAACTGATGTATACCAAGCTGTCAACACAAACAAACTGGTAACTGGTAATATACAGTGTTAAGTAAGACCGTGTACGGCATTACTCGCAGTTGGTAAGTTATACAAACCTATATCTTTTTTCATTAGGTTCAGAGTACCCTCGCCTATTGCGCATTGATGAAAAAACTTCAGTCCATGTCGATTTTTTGAAAAGAATGTCACGATCAGTTTCTCCTCATTTTTGGCCATTTTCCCTACTGAAGCACGATCTGGAAAGTCGTCGACATTTTTCAACTTTTTAAACCGATTCACCCACTTATAAATAAATGCCTTCGACTTTTTAATGTACTTGGCCGCAACTGCACTAGACATTTTCGGCCCTTTTGGGTGCGTGCAAAAAAACACGGTTTCAAAACGTTTCGCGTACACGTCACTCAAATCGCGGTTTTTGTGTTTCTCTGACAAAAGATCGACATAGACTGAAATTTTTTCATCAATGCGCAATAGGTGGGGGTACCTTGAACCTAATAAAAAAAATAGGTTTGTATAACTTACTGACTGTGAGTAACGCCGTACACGCTCTTACTTAACACACTGTACATAGATAAAACAAATTGGACATTAATGTTAACTCTACTCACTATGCTTACTTTCTCACCAAGGTTCTTCTACAGCTTAAAACTCGAAATTTCCTATGAATTTCGATCTAAAATTTTAAGAAAGTATTATCTCTACGAACTATTAGCTAATACAACCACTTGAATATCTATTATTTTAGCTTATAAGCCAGGTTCCTCTTAACAAACCCTTAAATACAAAAAAAATATCTGCCATGGGAGCCACGGGACTTTCTTATACGTAATACTGACAGTGAACAGTGTACGGATTCTAATTTTATTAAAACATATTTCTGACAAATTAATAAAAGATAGAATAACATGAATGGTTCATAAACTATAGATAATAAAATTTTCTAAATTAAGAATCAAATGAATTTTTTGAACGTGATTACTAAACCGGAAACGGTTGTTTACTTTTGTCAATTTTTAAATTTTCGAATTATTTTTGAAATAAGAAAAAATGTTTTAGATAAATAAATAATTTACGGTATTATGAGGTACACTAGTCACCAATGCTTTTAAATCGTTGCTTTTTACTGAATGCGCATACGTCAAAGTCATTAATACTAACCATACTATTGATAAGAACTGTCAGTGGGCTGCTAGTTACATTTGACACCTCACAGATAGTATCAGCTTAGATTTTGTTTCAGATCAAATCTATATCTATAATAGAGTTTGTCCTTAACCACTCACTCACTCACTCACTTATATATCAACGTACAGCCCAAACCCCTGGACCTAGAAACGTGAAATTTCGTGCCTTCCTTTTATGATGTTATCACCCACTAAGAAAGGATTTTTCGAAATTCAACCCCTAAGGGGTTAAAACAGGGTGTCAAAGTTTATATAAAAAAATATTTTTTTTCGTTCGGATTGAATTGAAACTTATCGAACATATTCTATACTATAATGAAACAATTATTTCAGCATTTCCCAAAATTTAACCCTTAAGGTGCTAATGGGTTGGAAAAATTTATAAGATATTTTTTTTGTATTCACCGAATGAAACATGGCACAAGTAGGTACTCTGCAAGACAAATATCAGTTACGAAAACTCAACCCCTATGAGAATGGGGGGTGGTACAATTTTGATAAATTTATCTTCATAATTGTGCATGATATTAAAGTAAAATCGGAGAAATTTATATTCAAATAAAATTAAAAAGTTCGATATTCAAGCCCTAATAGCATGGGGCGGGGACGAGGATGGATTTAGATATGTTTATCTGCATATCTGCTTTACTTATAAAGGTAAATTCGGGCAAAATAGCTATCTATTAAAATAAAATAAAATGATATTCAACCCCTAATGGTGGTGGTAGACAGGGTCTGTTTTTTTGATATGTTTATCTGCATGGCTGCTTACGTTATAATGGTGGAGTCGGGCAAAATAATCTTCAATACAAAAAATCGATATTCAACCCCCTAATGGCGAGGGTAAACAGGGTGTTAGTTTTTACAATTTTTAACAAAGATCCGAGATATTTACGTTTTTTATAGGTAGGTAATGAATAAAAATCAATATAATAAAATGTTATATGTCATCCCCTATCACGTATGGAAGGTTCTAATTAGTTTAGAAGTTTACGCGAGCGAAGCCGCGGGATTCCGCTAGTTTTATATAAAACCGGGCATGTCTGGTCTCAGCGTGAAATAAAATAGGAAGGTATTTTTGTCCACACAAATCTATGGTACGATCTGTAACAAGAACTAATTTGGGACCGCTGTTATACTCGACACAACGCGTTAGCCGTAAAAGCAGCGCATGTGTCTTATAATGTTTTTTATTGTTACAATTTGTCTTGGAGGCGTCCGCGCGATCGTTATGCGTTTGTCGGGACGCTATGATTTGTGAGACGCGCATTGAAAGGGTTCACTTGTACTTTATGGGCCTGTTTGTGAAGTGTTTGTCGACCGTGAAAGGGTGCAATAAAAACAACTTTATGGGATCGGTGTAGCGGTGTGTGAATGATGTATACATCGTGATTAATTTATTGATTGAGAAGAATGTATTGAATTTGTTTTTTAACGAGAGTTTAGCTAATAACATCTACTTTTAATGAATTTTTTTGTTAACAAATATTTTATATAAACCTTACTTTTTTGTGTTGGCTTTAAAATAAACAAATCGAAAAAATAAAAGTAAAGTATTTATATTGATAGATTCATTGTAATTTTATAGGTGAATATAAGTTGTTTATAGAATAAAATTAATTCCAGCTAGGAATCTATAGAACATTTAATACCCTAAATATTCTGTCTGATCGTGATTACTCAGTAATTCGGTGTAGAAAGTCTTCTCTAGGGTCGTCGAAAAACATGAATAATTTTCTTTAATTTTTTGTAGTACCTAGAACTTTGAGTGCTTATAACTCAAACATTTTTCGAGATTCCGACATTGGGTAAGAGCACTCTTTTCTCTATTGTAATTTAAAATTTTATTTTGAAATTCAATTAGACATATTAAACACAGCGGTCGAACGTAAATCTACATTTTAGGTGTAATTTCCAAACTCGAAGTCGCTAAATGATTTTTTCACGGGCTCTGTTTCAATTACAATTGACGGTACATAATTTTTAAAAACACTATTTTGTTCGTAATTTTATTAGCTTTAAGATTTATTAAACCTGTTTTATCCCAAAACTAGATAACTGATTTTAGACAGCTTTGTAAGTCCCTAGAAAGTTATGCACCCTCTTTTGAAGGAGGAAAAAGTTATCACCATTTTTTATACATCGAAACTACCAATTTCTTGAAAAAATGTTCTCCGTCATTTTTTTCTAGCTCAAATTTTATGACTGGACTATTATATACCTTACAAAACATTTTGTTTTGACTGGTAATGATGGACGGACGGATGACAAAGTGAGACTAATACGGTTTTTTTGAACCCTTAGTAAAAAATTACAATATAAATTTTAAAATAATTATCCTCACTTATAATACGTCAAATTAAAACAAACACGTTTCAATAAACAAAATACATGTATGTAATACGCCTGTTGCAGAAGAGATAAATAATGACATAGTGGCATAAATAGAACAACACGATTTGGCATTGTCCTTAAAAAACAATTAATTAATTCAGTGAATGGTATGTAACATAATATATGTACCATTTGATCAATGGGGTTTGATTAAAACACAAAAACCACGTGCATTTCAATGACTTTTTGTTTGGTACTCAAACAAACATGGAGGTGGTTCGTTTGTGCGATCAAATCAACTCGAAAATTACAAAAATCTAATTATGCGAAACAAAATTCAAAAATTTTATAGTTCAATTAATTATTTGTAAAAATTATTTTGTGAAAAAATTTCAATAAAAATATTTATAAATATATTTTTTTACATTATTCTACACATTTCATTAATATAAGGTAAAGTATAGTCGCTAAATTTCGCCCCCTGCCCGTCTCCAAAAATAACCAGTACTACAAGGTGTCCCAGATAAATTTTCCAGCATGGGGATCTCAGTATCGATAAGAGATACAAGTTTGGTTAAATGAGATGAATTATTTGTAAGAGAAGGGTGAGTATTAATACACAAAAAAATATTTGTAATTCTATGTGGTTTAGGCGGTATACCAAAAAAACTGAAAATTCGGAATTTCTTTAAATGGCTATAACTTTTTTGTCAAAGTAGATAGGTACTTTTTGTAGGCGGTTTCTTAAAGCACTTTTTGTGTAGAATTTATTGGTGTATTTAGATTTTTTATATCACTTTTAATTTTCGAGTTACAAGCCCTAACTTTAGTTTTTCTTATGGGTCACTGAGTTGACTATATCATATTTGAGCGTATTTTTTACTCTACTTTACAACGATATACCACTTGCCATACTTATTATCGAAAAAAACTATAATGTATTTTTTAAATACTTCATTGTTTTCAAATATTCATTTGTTATTTTGATTGTTGTTATTGTGATTCTTGTTTGCAATTTTTGTTTTTCATGGCTCACTTAAATGTTTGTAATAAAATACTTAAAAAAATATCACTGGCATTTAGTAAATCGACTTATTTTCGAAAATAAATGTGACAAGTGACATATCGTTGTAGAGTAAAAACACACCCATAAGAAAAACTAAAGTTAGGGCTTGTAACTCGGAAACTAAAAGTGATATAAAAAATTTAAATACAACAATCAATTTTACACAAAAAAGTGCTTTAAGAAACCGCCTACAAAAAGTACCCATCTACTTTGACAAAAAAGTTATAGCCATTTAAAGAAATTCCGAATTTTCAGTTTTTTTATGATATACTGTCTAATCCACATAGAATTATGAATATTTTTTGGTGTAGTAATACTCACCCTTCTCTTACAAATAATTCATCTCATTTAACCAAACCTGTATCTCTTATTACAGATACCGAGATCCCCATGCTGGAAAAGTTATCTGGAACACCCGGTATATCTTTATTTTGCACCTTCAAATATATAACGCTATAGAGCCATTTTGGTAGTTTTGAAGATGACGGCTTGGATCTGCTTTGATTTTTTTTTTTTAAAGGTGAATTTTTTTCATCAAATACAAATCACCTATAACTACAAAAATTAGATTTAGACTTACGAGTGTTTAAAAAAAAATCCTAAAGACACTACACTCGCCGTTCCATACAACGAAGGTTAGAGGAGCCCCCACCACCACGCCGACGAGTGAGAAATGTTTTTAGAATGACTAGTACGTTCGAGAGGGGCCCCTATCACCATGCCAACGAGTGAGAAATGTTTTTGGAATACCTAGTACGTTCTAGCAATGGTGGGGATAGGAGAAGGCCGTTTCATAGAGCGGTTGGTCAGCCGTTGTATAGAGCGATCGTTAAGTAGAAGGTTGTTTTATAGAGCGCTGAGTGTACTTTAATTAAAGTTAATGTTTTCTTAAAATCTGATGATGATAGTATTTCTTTTGAAACACGTGTAAGTCTAAACTTCTAAACTTCTAAACTCTTAATATTTTATGGTTTAGGTATTGTAATTATTTCCGAACCCTCATATTAACCAAAACAACCCTTACTTATATTTACACATAAATATGATTATTTCCTGATAAGAAACTAATATACATACATATTTCGTAAATATGCTATTAATTCCCACTCCCTACATACCAAAAACAGCGGTTCATATTAACAGAACCTATGAATATACTAATTGAGAGTTATTAATTATTATACCTCACCCCCCTTTGCACCCATGTTACGGGCACTTATGCCCCTGAATACAATATTAGATACATTATCAAACGATGATTACCTGCCTTGTTATTGTTAATAATATAATTATATGTCATTGTAACGTGAAACAATATATAACAATTAGATGTTTCAATTAACGCTTTGCCTTTAAGCAGGCTCGCAATCTGCGGCTAATTACAAGCTCTTGATCGAGACTTCGCTGAATAAACACAGTTCTAATTAGATATCGCATTTATAGCTGCAGGATGTATTTATTTTAATCTTTATCTCTGGCTTAAATGCTTCAGGATTTTAAATTTAATTATAATAGTAATTAAGTGATTGATGCACCCAATTAAAAATAGTACTGGGAGTGATCCAGGGAGATGGGACAGATAAAGTTTATATTGCTGGATAGCTTAGAGAAAAAAAGAAGGATTAGTTAATTAATTGTTTGGTTAATTAATCGTAAAAATGCGTTACACAAACACATTAACTTAATGGCTGCACACGAAATATGTCTCGTTTTAGTTTTTGGAACTGAAGTTTCAACTGGTCTCTTATTTTATAACTAACAGTTTCATCTTGTGAAAATTTAAATCATCTTGTTTCATTTTTAATTTTTCAGCACTGGGACGTCATTGTCAAGGGTCCGAAAATTAAAATAAATAGTTTAACATATTTTTATGTTTCAAGGTCACTACAGTATAGTTACATTATTTTTAAAATAATAAGTGTGTAGGTATGTACGTACGTACGTTTTTGAGTGATATTTTCCCTGCATGAAATATCACAAACAAAAAATTATATTGGCTTCGTTTAGGTGCCAATTGAAGCGTCTTGACGTTAATATAATATGATATGAAATTTCATCAAATTCGGTCCAATCATTTTTTGTTTCAACAAAAAGACTGCCAAAAAGTAGATTTCAGAATTTCTAGGCAATCAATACTTTGAAAAATCCAATATTTTTAGCGCAAACCACCAAAGGTGGTAGCGCTTATATGCTCGATTTTCCATCCGTCCATCTGTCTTCCGCCGCGAAATCTCGGCCCCCTGACCGCCTCGGGTGTTCGTTAAATGGTTGGCCTGTGATTCTAATTAAGCCCATTTTTAGGAATTTTTCCGGTCATGACCCTCCATTAGGGCTTGCAAAAAACCGACTAAATTTCAAAAACCGGTTTTCGGTTTTTTCGTAAAATGAAAACCGGTATACCGGTTTTTTTCGGTTTTTTTTTTTTTTTAAATTTATTAAAATAAAACAATAAATTGATATTTAAAAATAAAAACGATTTATTGGTCTATATTTTTTCAAGTTCAAATTGAGACTACTCTATTGCAAATTGGGAATAATCAGTTTCAATTTAGGAATTATCATTTTTAAATTGGTTAAGTTTAAAAGCTAGTGTTAAAAGTGATTTAGGCATTGAAGTACCACATACTCAGTGGTGAAGGCAGAAAAATGCCTGGAACTGAGTTTCGATTACAGTAGCTAAAAAAATACGCGAAAATATTATTGTTGCTAATTGTAGCTGATATATCACTCATGTTAAAAGATTCAAAACTGATGCATTGATTATGCTTTGTTAATTTTAATAATAGTAAATCATTGGAAGCTTGATTTTAAATAAGATTAAAAATAGTTAATACCTATATCTTATCTTTACTAATTAATATTCGTAATAATAAGTTAAATAATAACTGAAACAGTGGCCCCTACATGAGCGGGAGGGAGGGGGGCTAACAAGACTCTAACCTGGGGTCGAGGATTAGGGAGGACTCGGCGCGGCGAGCAAAAATAAAAATCGGAGAATGGTATATTTACGTATTTGAATTTTTAATTGAATGGTCGAAAAAAAGATCATACAAATTTGAAATTTCTGTTATTGAAAGACCAAAAAATAACCTGGTCAAGAAAAAAGTTTGTATTATATTTTGTATTATAATACATTATATTATAATAAAATATTAATATATTTATTTATTTATTTCCATCTCAAATCTGAAATTCACAATTCTCAATTTGAAATTGATTAGTCTCTATTTCAGCTATAATAAATAGTAGATATAGATTCAATTTGGATCTCCTTTATTATTATTATAGACTTCACGAATGAAACTCAATTCCATTTACTCCACTATAATATTTTTATTTGTACATTGCGCGTTCTTTCATAGATGTCACCCTTTCCCTTTTTATTTGAATTTAAATAACTTTACAACATAAACACTTCATGAATGACAGTAGATACAAAAAATTATTTTTCAGTTTGTAGAAAAAAGAAGATATAATTGACTTCCGGTTTTAAAATCGGTTTTTTCATGAAAAAACCGGTTTTTCGGTTTTGGTAAATTTTAACGAAAAACCGGTATACCGGTTTCGGTTTTAACCGGTGTGCAAGCCCTACCCTCCATCAGGCCACAGGCAGGTATAATGTCAATTTTTCATACAAAATTTTTCATATATGGCTTCATGTACCTCGTTAGACTTGGGATTGATGCACGAATTAATTGGCAAGGGTATTTTTTGAGTTGTGTCCATCAAGTGGGTTGCGCGGCAACACCCACGTGTGGGTTTTGATACATTTTTTTATAATAGTGAAAGAACAAAAAGCAATCAGTATTTAAATATTAATACATACCATGCTAGGAAGAACCTCAAAGGCCGTACCTATTCCATGACTTGTTTTCTTTTTGTGTTTTTGACCAAAAAGAAAAAAAAGCAACAATTTGTTTTTTGACAAAAATACTATGTATGTATATACTTTATAATACGAAATGTTTCGAAAACATCGTATTGCTGTTTTGTCTTTTGTATTTTATTATTTCACACTAAAATACAATATAAGAAAAAAAATCTTACTTGCTTTGACCTCTGAACTACTCAAAAATAAAATGTTAGACTGGTACTTGATTTTTGCTTAAAAAAAGATTAAACATTAGCGATAAGAAAGAAACAAACTTGTTAAGAAAGTGCTTATCTTTTAATGAAATTAATATCACTTTAAATTTATGAACACGAAAGGGAAACAAATTTTATTCGCATAACTTAGCTTTAATAGCTTTACGCATAATGAGATAAATTGTCAGAAGAATGTAATATATTTAACATAATTTACTTCAAGGTATTTTCCATAAAGGGAATAATGATTAATTTATTAGAGCTTCATATATTTTTCATATTTGTACTTGCTAGAAGACTTCAAACACTCAAAGAGAAACCTCTATGTTTACATTAGTATATGTGACAGAGAATGATGGTATGAAAAACCATTCATTAAAAATATAAAACTGAATGTGACAATATAGGGAAGAGGGGGGAGAGGGGCTAGATGAGAAGACGAAGTAAGACATCTCTATTATCGTATTGTAGTAGTTAATGTAATGACATAAAATAATTAAGTTTTTTTATCAATGTTTTTTCTTCCTTCAAATTCATTTCTTAGGTGGCTATTACACTATCAAAAAAATGTGATAAAATTTCTTTGATCAAAGAAATATGACAGTGTAATGTGTCAACTTTTATAATATTTACGTAATATTTACCTTCATAATATTTCTTTTATCATAGATATTGACAGTTTCTTATATTTAATCAAAGTTTCTTGATGGATAAATCAAAATGGCGACTGAAAAGTGTTCGTGGACGGTTTCGGCTATGAAATTACTCATAATTTAATATATGATCAAATCTTTGTCAAAGATCTTTGACATATTTATTTGATAGTGTAATATCCGCTTTACAAATTTGCAATCATGCAAAAAATTTCCGATGTTTTTAAAAGTTTCATGCTATACGTATCCATATTTTTCTGATTTTTGTACACATCTAAAATAGGATGTAGTTTGTTTTTGAGGGACAAATAACCAAGATGAATTTTGGTATAACAAAATTAAATAATCAAATTTTGTGATTGTTAACAAATTAAGCATGGTAATGTGGAGAAAATAAAAAAAACTTTCGGCGGGTTTATTATGAAAAAACCGCTAAATAAAGTTTGTCACATAATAATTCCAAATAGAATTACAAATGATTGATTTTCGAATTTTTTCCTTTATTTGTGTCAAATTGTAAGATTCTATGTAAATTAGATAATCAGTCAGTGAGTATAATGAAGGTATAAGAAGGAGACTGAAGATGAGGGGAGGGGTAAGCCAAACATACAGTAGGCGGTTCGAGTTCTCTGCGTCGAGCTTTGTACGCAGCAACGTATTCCCGCGCGGCCGCCTGATTGGTCAAATGTTATGTGGCGAGGTACGCACACAGCTATACACGGATGCGCAGTACTTAGTGCACAACGACTCAAACATGAAAGACCACCCGTCTCGGGAATCATTTTTGACTCAACAAATTGTATTACAGACATACATACACCTTCTTATACCTTCATGGTGAGTATCAAAATACGCTTTGAAATTCCGTATCTTTTTATTGCCTTGAATTAGAAACTTAATTTTTTACAGGACTGTAAGACTGTAGACTTTAGTATTAGATATTAATTTCAACTTGATACCTGTAACCGTGAGTAAAAAGGTCTTAACAGAACTTATAAAAGTTCATTTTTTTTTATTTTGAGATACGAGACCTTAAAAACGTAGAAAAATTAATCTTCATAGTCACTATAAGGAAATTTGAACAAATAGAAATTTACAAAAAACCTTCATAAAACGATTTATCTTTTATAGTTTAGGCCAGAGTACGAGTTGAATGAACTGTGACATCTTTTTTTTTTAATTACACAGTTATTTTATTCGCTGCTCAGCTCTTTTGAATGATAGCGTGAGTATATGTATCTTAAGTATATCTGTGTTTTCGAGGAACATTTGGTACAGGTTGAATGATCCTCGATTTAATTTTTTTTACTACGCAATTATTTTATTCACTGCTCAGATCTTTTGAGTGATAGCGTGATTATATATAGTATCTCTGAGTTTTCGAGGAACATGTTGATTTAGGTTGAATGATCCTCAATATCATTTTTTTAAATTATGCAGTTATTTTATTCGCTGCTCAGCTGTTTTAAATGATAGCGTGTTTATATGTATACAGGTTTCATCAAAATCGATATTAAGTTGATAATAATAATGAGAATGGGACAAGAACAGTATATCGCATCTCTTTTAACAAATACTTCAGCCTACGCTTTTGTCTTTTCGCGCTTAAAAATGTTTACACATAAAAAATTAAGCCGGTCTCGTTTCCGTTTTGTGTGAAACCCTATTAAAAACATTAGTTGACATTAGCACTAACAAGAAAACAAATGTATGAAGAAGATCCCAACAAACCACTGTCGTAATTTTATTATTGATCTAGCCGTGAATAATTCACAGAGTCCTCCGTCGACTTCGAATTCATTCTAGCTGTAATTATTCATGCAATCAAGCTCATGTATTTTAATGTGACGTCACGGCGAAGATGCAGACCAGCCAAACCACAATTGGGATGACCTATAAAGCAGACTCAATTTAGTTGGAGAGAACCACTGAATACGTCTGTGTGTCTATGTATCTGTGTGTTTGTGTATGTGTGTGTGTTTGTGTGTGTGTCAGAATATACTGCTGATGCTGGACGCAAGTTATAACCTTTGAAGTTCAGTAAATTTGGTTTGTATTTAAATGCACTTTTTTTAATAATATACACTTTTTATTTAATCGCTTTCACTAATAACAAATATAATGAACGAAAAATTAATTATTCAACATTAGAAAAATATATTGAACTTAAAACAAAATTATGTCACTTTAAATAAATAATTTCCACTAACAATAAATATAAATACTTTGCACTAAAAAAGAATGCTTTGTACTTGACCTCAATTTGAACCTGTCAGATTCAAAAATTACATATTTGTAATGTATTTATTGTAATTTTTATGATTTTCTGTATTATAACCTAATCTAAACACTACCCTTCCTCCTTCGCCGCAATAGATTTGATATTTTTAATGTGACTTTTGTGATTTCTTATATTTTAACCTACCCTATTATAAAAACTAACCAACCTCCTTTCGCCTCAATAGATTTGATATTTTTAATGTGATTTTCTTGCAATTAAATATAACTCTGAATATTTTGTATAGATATAATACGAGTACACTCAGCACTCTATAATACAATGGTATCGGTAATTCATTAGTTCCATTAGTCGATGGCTAGAGGAGCACCCACCACCTTGCCGACTTTCGTTAATTGGTGAATTTGAATTTCGCGCAGAAATATAGCAGTCACGGTGTTATTATGGTGGGGATGGGGAAAATTCGATAGTTAGAACTGTCGGCCAGTCGTGAGATGGAGTGGTCGTGCAGTAGAGGGTCGTTTTATAGAGTGCTGAGTGTATATCACGAACTATATGTATTATACATATATTGTTATGCCGGCAGTACACACTCGCCGAGCTCGCTCGCCGAACATCTCGCCGAGACATTTGGTAAGGCGAATGTGTACGAGCGCATGGATGTACACACTCGGCGAAACTACCCAGTTCAATTTAAATTGAAGTAAATTCAAGCGAGTGTGAGCGCGAGAGGTATACTGAATGCACTCGCTCTAGCCACTCGCTTCCTTTGACTCGTGGTCAAAAACCGACTTTATGTGGAGCGAACACGAGGCGAGGCGAGGCATGGCGAATCACCACAGGGCGAGGCGAGCGTTGCCAGTACACACTCGCGTTCGGGTAGTCTCGCCTAGGCTCGGCGAGTGTGTACTGCCGGCATTAAAAATTTGTCAAATACGAGTCGAACTTCAAATATTAGTGTATCGTACTGTATATTAAACCTTAAATAAAAGTTATGAACCAATTTAGATTACTTTAAATATATCGAAAAGGTGGCAGTATAAAGTATTATAGAATTCTAATTATTAAGTCCGCTGAATGCTGACTTTTTCAGATTTTTTCCATTTTATTTTTAGACTTGATTTGTTAAGTGAAATATTTAATAACAACAATATGTTAACATATTTAAATTCCTTGAACTATCAGCTTGTATTTGATACCCCGTTTGCTAAGATTGAATAAAACATTTTTGGTAACCGATTATCTCCCCTTAAAAATCACTAAATACTTAAAATTCAGCTAAAGGGCTGTGAAAGATTTCAACACAGTGTTGATTCCATTTTTCAACTTCGGTTCGAAATACAAAAAAATGAAATTGACACTACTACTTATATAGCTACCAAATCACATTAAGAAAATTTCAGAAATTATCACATAGCTTCTTCATTTTAATATCGCGAGAAAGTAAAAAATATGTGAACATTTTCCGCTAATACATACCTCATGTATCGCGCTATGACTTTAAAGATTCCCATTTTGTTCTTACTTGGGAACACCAATGCATTATATTACCCTCACACCATTTATGTCAGTTATTATACGATCCTAGACAGACATAATTAAAATAAATTACATCATGTGAAGTATCACAAATACTATATACATAAGAGTTTAGGTGTGAGAATTTGTTAGCATTCGCTTTAATAATTGTTAGAAACAGTTTATTACCATTATGGATGATGCATCCTTGTAGTGATTAAATTTTACACTATATCAGTCATTGTATGAAGTGTATTATTTATATTGTATAATATATAACTTATGATGGATGAACTCTAGGTTTAAAGAATGGGACAGACATAGAAGAACAATCTATATTATGTTTATTTAACATGTAGAATAATGTATTTATTTATTATTTTATACAAGATGAGTTGAAAGTAAGTATCATGTAATTTTTTTGCATAAACGATAGTAGTACAGTAAAAAATGTTTTATTAATAATAGTTGAATAGTAAATTTAAGCGCACTTTTATTATCTTCATGAATTTATAGCTATTAGACGCCATGAAACCTTTTTTCATTTTATTATTTAGAGATTTTTCAAGAATTTTTTAATTGGAAACCACTAGCTTTACTGAAGAAGTGTATAGGCAAAAAATAAAACAAAACTAATAGTTCAAGAGCTGATAACATATTTTTCTGCCCCATCTGAGCACTAGGCAGACTAACGGAAAACATTAAGGCCTATTTCACACATATACGGTTTCATTCGGTTCGGTTCGTTTTCGGTCGCTGTGAAACGATGATTCAGTTTGTATTCGGTACCTAACAGAAACCGTACAGAACTGAATACCCCCTCCACACGGACAGATTTCATCAGGTTTCAATTCGTGTCCAGGGAACACAAAGCAATCAACGCGTTCACACATACACGGTTTAGTTTCGGTTTTGACCTGATAGCGAGTGTTATTTTTTTAAAGTTTTGTCACGGATTTTTTAATAAGTTCCAGATGTTGATGTGGATATCGTCTTCATGCTCTTTAGCTTCGGGAAAAAAGTGTAGAATGCTCCAAATTCCTGCTGTAAAGTGATGAGAGGGTGCTCGCAATGAATTCTAGTATTCCTCCTTCGTTTTTTAATTTTTTTATAGAGAAACAACATGGCAACAACTTGCTTTCTCTTCATGATAACTACTGAGTTTATGGAAAAAAATAAAACCTAATATGAACCGTATGAGAACCATGTATGTGTGAAAGGGTTTGATTCGTTTTCGGCTGAAACCGAAAACGAACCGAACCGAATGGAACCGCGTATGTGTGAAACAAGGCTAATTCATGTGTTGTACATTATGGGAAAAAAAATCCCAACCTCGACACCCGGGGATAAAGGGGTTAAATTCCTTAGTGAACATGTAAAGAAAAAGTGTATGTTTGCCCCATGTGAGCACAAATAAAATGACTTCAGGGAGTTAGTTTATGAAAAGTTAGATAGTGAAAGTGCAATGGGCAGACGCGTAGGGTGGGGATGAGGGGTAGGCAGACGCACTCAAACATGCAATATTTTTTTTGAAAATTGCCCCATTTGAGCATTGCTGATTTTTTTAGGGGTGGCAGTTTTTGATCTGTAGATGACCGTAAAACAAAGGCAAACGCGTAGGATGGGGATAAGGGGTCGGCAGATGTCCTTAAACATGCAATTTTTTTAATGATAATTGTCCCATCTGTGCATTGCTGAATTTTTTATGGATGATATACTTTGATCTGTAGATGACCGAAAAAACACAGGCAGACGCGTAGTGTGGAGATAAGGGGTGGGCAGACGCAATTTACAGTGGCAAAATATTGTAACAAATTTAAAAAATGTATATCTCCGGTACTAAATATGGCACCGATGATAGCAAATATGTTTTAGGATCATCTAAGTAAGAGGGAAATATTATGTTCCTTGTAATTGTTTGATTTAAAGTACCGTTTTGCTGTAAATTATAAAATTACAAAACTCAAAATGCCAGGGTCCTGAGTTCAAATCCCGGAGAGTTCTGTTTTATTTTTTTATTTTTTGTTTTTGTTTATTACAAAGAATGAGAACTACATAGTCAAAAAAAATTCAGCGCCGTCTTTTTTACACGTTTAATAATTTTTTGCATTTTTATATTGAATAATGTTGTCTTTACCGCGTTGGTTGGGGGTCGAATTTTTTTTTTTAAGAATTAATGTGTTATTCAGAGAGTCATTGTGGACAACTTCCAGCAAAAAAAAAATAATTACAAAACAACCCAGTTAAAAAATAGTCTAGATCTAATTTTGCACTTTCAATTGCGTCTATCCACCCCTTATCCCCACACTATGCGTCTGCCTGTGTTTTTTCGGTCATCAACAGATCAAAGTCTATCATCCATAAAAAATTCAGCAATGCACAGATGGGACAATTATCATTAAAAAAATTGCATGTTTAAGGACATCTGCCGACCCCTTATCCCCATCCTACGTGTCTGCCTTTGTTTTACGGTCATCTACAGATCAAAAACTGCCACCCCTAAAAAAATCAGAAATGCTCAAATGGGGCAATTTTCAAAAAAAATATTGCATGTTTGAGTGCGTCTGCCTACCCCTTATCCCCACCCTACGCGTCTGCCCATTGCACTTTCACTATCTAACTTTTCATAAACTAACTCCCTGAAGTCATTTTATTTGTGCTCACATGGGGCAAACATACACTTTTTCTTTACATGTTCACTAAGGAATTTAACCCCTTTATCCCCGGGTGTCGAGGTTAGGATTTTTTTCCCATTATGTACAACACATGAATTCATGTTTTCCGTAAGTCTGCCTAGTGCTCAGATGGGGCAGAAAAATATGTTATCAGCTCTTGAACTATAATATTAATTTTAACTTTTTAATTTTTGAGTGAGAATCAGTATTTCATAAAATTTTGCCAAACGTTGACGATACTCAAGTGGAAACTAATAGGAAGATTCGGAAGGTTTTCGTTTACGATGTTATGAGCAACACACGAATTACGTAAAGAGTGGTACAAGGTACAACCGCTTCTAAGATGGCCGCCCATCGGTGGAGAGTGATCCACATTCCGGTAGGCCCTTAACAAACCGAAATGATGACATCATTGATCAAGTCCGGACTTTGGTCATACAAGATTATCATGTTACCACACGAGAACTTGCATACGAGATAGGAATCAGCAATGGTTCGGTAGACATCATTTTGCCTACAAAATTCATCGCATCTGATTCAGATCTTCCTGGCCAAACACAGCACTCATTTGGTTCGTCAGTCTCCTTACTCACTCAATATGGCTTCATTTGACTACTTTCCAAGCTCAAAACGCTGCTGAAAGGAACCCGATTTCAGTCACGAGAAAACATTATGCAAAAAACAAAAAAAAAACTCTCACAATAGCAGGCAGCGAATGATGAACTCTACGGGTGAAAAAAAATTCATGCAAACAAGAGCAGGTTCATTTGTTTACACAGGAAAAAAAAGGTCCCATACTTTTTTGTACAGTCCTCGTAATTGATAGTTAATAAATAAATTGACTTTTCTTTACTTTTGACTAACCCTCTATCTACTATAGATGTGTGTTATCTATTATTTCAATATTCTTAGTCTTAATAAATTAAGCTTTATTGGTTAAATTTCTTTAAAAAACCCATAAAAATTCCTTAAAGAGTACACCGTAATCTTCATAAATATGTACTTCCATACTAATTGGATTTTATTTTCTTAGAAGACTCGATCAATTAATATACAAAAACTATCTGCATGTCATAAAATACAATGTAGGTATATCATATTTTATCGAGATAGAGTTCTATTCAAATTCAGCTTAATTGGATTAGCCGCAATAAATTTTATTATTCTGCATAAATACATGTTTTTTTGTTATATTTGCTATTCTATTTCATCTACTGTGTAACTAATTATATTTTATACTAACTAACCAACTAATTATTTGATAATTTGCATGAATCTGGTGATGGCATGTTCGAGAAATTCCAATATACTGTTATCAATGGCCCAATATTAAATCATCAAAGGCCGCTATGTATATTTGTATAAAGTGCCAGATATATGTGTGTGTGTACTATGTACATTGTACACGTTAAACTGTATTCATGGAAATCTAATAATATACATCATACCACATACACATCAAGTATCAAATACATAATGCTAATTATTACTTTATTAGTAAAACTCGAAAATATTCTCACCTTACGTTAATATTTTCCAAATTTATCTTTTCAATATTTCAATAAATTTTAATTTAAATTGATTTTAGATATATGTACAGATAGGCAGATAATAGACCATACTGTTGATCGGTTGGGTTAAAGAATATATCTAACTATAAACTTTTTTCCCTTATTCCTAAAAAAACCCTACCGCATGTCCAATCGTAAGTAAATATGTACCGTAAACCGGGGTTACTTTGATCATTTTTGAAATTTAAAGGGCTGTAAGATCTAAAGTATGGTGAGTAAAAATTTGCAAAAAAAAACTGAATTATCGTTTTTTTTCATACTATCGATATGTTAAATAAAAAAATAAGGCCCAATAGTTTTTGTAAAAAAAAATAATAAAAAGTACGTGATCAAAGTTAAACTGAGAGTGGGGTTACTTTGATACTCTCTGTTTTTATTAGAGAAATCAGAAGATTTAAAAAAAGGTCAACAGGAACAAAAGTTACACGCATTTTTATGATGTTGGGTTACTTCTCTTATAGATAGGAGGCATTTTTTAAAAGAATATGTTATAGTTCAGTCAGTCTAGCACCAATGAAGTAACAAAACTTGACTACATATTTGTTACGGATAAACAGAGCTTATAATATTATATAGGTCGAATTCGTTTATCTACTTCAATGATGCTAGATTCACTGGACTATTAATAAATAATTGAAAACAAATAACAAAAAGTTAAAATAACTATAAAACAGCAGTAAGTCTAGAGGGTGGAGGAGAGGCAAAACGGTCCAGAATAGCATTATTAGGATTAAAGTGACATGAGGACTACAAAATTGTCATCAAAAACTGAAAGAGGGAGCAAAAGTAAATTTTAGGGTCACAAAAAAAAGTGATGGCAACAAAAAATATGTTCTTTAGTTATACCAGAGGAGGGAGTGCTATTTTCAGTTTTTTCCGGGGGCGCAGCGACCTCTAGATAACTTTAACTGCATGCTCAATGTAAACCCTATAGTTGATCAAAGACACCCCATGCACATTATTCCTTAGCCACGGTGTCATTTTTGAGGTTAGAATTTTGTAATTTTTTTAAAGCAATGTTCGATACAAACCTACTGATATGATGTGCTAACATTTTTATGATTCTTATAAATAAACAAGTTATCAGTAAAGTTTTGCAACCTTGAAAATTCATTAAAATATCTTTTACATACTTTTTATTTTTTCTTTCAAAAAATATCGGCGCATTCACATTGATCAACAGATCGAAAGTGACGTAACTATCAGTGCTGTCAACCGTCAAAAAAAATTCCAAAGATGCTTTCCGTTTTTTCTAAAAACGCATATGCACGACGAGTAGAAGTTGTTATCAATGTCACCCCGTGAATCAAAGTAACCCCGGTTTACGGTATGTATGCTCACTGCTCGTAACAGTCATATCTAGGTATGTATATGTCATTGTGCGCTAATAACTCGAGAACCACTTATATTCGAATTACGTGTTTTTTAAAATGCATAGATAAATTCTTTGACCAAGTTATAAGATATATTTTATTACGTTAGGTAGCATAAGGAATAAGCAGTGTTAATAGTTGTAAATCAGATCGGAAAAAATCGAAAATATCTCGGCTTCTATGTGAGATTTAAGGTTCTTGCCCCCATAAAACCCCCACCGCTGAGATATTTTTCCTGCCGGATCTAATGCAAATAATTACAATCCTCCATACATGACAGTGGATGAAATATTATCTCCAATGCGAAATCGGGGCGAGTCTGCTAGTTGTAATATAATTGTAGGACTTTTTGAGAGAAAAATATCTGCCAATAATAATTGCACACGTTAGCTTGTGCTAAATTCAGTAGAAGTACATATGTACAGGTACTATGTATGTAAGTAAGGATATACTATGCCCTTTAGAAAATTTAATGCTCTACAAAAAAGGTCCCATACAATTTTAATGTAACATGCCTCGTTCTTGAAATATCTTAAAGAGATGATTTTTATGTCACCATCTAAGAAAACCAATATTAATTGAAACCGTTCAGACAAACAAACAGACAGAATAATACCAAACTGAAAGACAAAATCAATAATTTTCCAATCGGTGACAAAAATTTAGCCAATAAAAACGTATCTTTCAAATTTTTCATTGAATAAATAATAATAAATAGACATATACAATACATATGTTATATGTTTAATAATTTAAACAAAAAAATCACTGGTCAACTAAATCATATTACCTTTCAGTTTACTTTTTAAAGCTGGTGAAAATTGTTGATAAAACATGAAGTAAAATATTATTGGTATTATATTTACATTTATTTCTACTATTAAATCTAGGTATGTACATAATGTATCTATACATATGTGTACATACAGTACATTAACAGTTTCAATAAACAGTGTAGGTATTCATAACATTTGTAATTGACAGTAACAAATATTTACATAACAGTTAAGCTTAGTTGGGTTGGTGTATGAATAAATATTAACTTGTAACTTAGTAATAATTGCATTATTAGATACATATTTGATAGACATACATACGTGCGAGGAACATACATACCTACATTATATTACTTTGAAGGTGATATTATATCGTTTTAGATAGCAAACATCTAATTTAAAGAGCAGTTTTTCGAAGATTCTTGCCAGAAATATTATTTTAAATACCTTATTCTATTTATTTACAAACATTGTCAACTTGCAGCTTTAAAAGTCATATAACTTTTTTAATTATAGTTTTTTTTCAGAAATAACTAGGTAGCATAAAGGTGGCCATGCAATTTTCTGTTGCAGGAAAATGAAACACGCGGGTTGTAATAGCAATGCGATCAAATATAAATAGAAGTAACTTTTTTTTCGATGGTGGTCCATGTAAATTCTGTCAGAATTTGATGATGTACAACAGAACTCCTCAACGGTTAGGTTGGTATTTGGTAGGTATATTACGTATCCTAGAACTAGTAGTGATTATATACTTTAGAATAAAACAATCCTAGATGAAGTCAAACATAAATTATTATCTCAAAAAATTCTTTAAGATAACACAGTCACACAAAAAAGGTACATATATTTTTTTGAAGACTATTGTAAATTTATGTATTTTGAGACGCTGAATCTAAATTTGAAGTCAAAATAACACCTTCTTCTATTCATTTTGAAAATAACTTCAAAAAAACAATATTCATATACTCGAAAATTCGGTTTTTCGAGTTTTTTTCGAAATAAATCGGATTAGGTGCTATTTTGACCTCAAATTCGGATTCAATACCTCAAAATAATTAAAAATATAATGATCTTCAAACAAGTTATGTAGCTTTTTTGTATGGTTATGTAATTAATACAATTTGCATCGTTACTTTTGTTTATTTAACTACTTTTTAGTTCGTTTTTTGAAGTGTTTTATAAAACAAATTCAAGCGACTGAAGTGTTAACATCTTACTTAATCTAACTTCGAAATAAGCGACGTTATTTCAGAAAATGGCGGAAAATAAAAATAAATGATTTTATATAAACACTACATGAAGTTTTCATTTCGATAACCTATAAATATTTATTTTACCTAGAATTTAAGTTATATTCACATCGATTATAAATATATAACTTACACCCAGAAGTCCAAAGCCGATTTGAGTATTAAAAAGGTTTAAAAATAACAAGTTTACAAAATAAACGAAATTTTCAAGATTTCAATTTACTACATCAATATACACATCAAAGTAAAGTAAAAGGAGTTTTGTAGAAAACAACATTGAAATTTACTTTATCATTCAACTACTACATACACATATTCAATAGGAGCTCTTTAAATCCTGAATCAACAATTTTAAGAGTGCTTCTGTGTACCAAAACTAACACAAGTCGATTTGGCTCGATTCGAATTGCGCATAATATATTCAGCAATTGTCAGTTAAACATTCCATATTGAATGTAAATTATATGTAATTGCATTTATAGCAGAACGGATTCATACTCATGAGTTGCGATATGCTTGCAGTCTTTTATTTGTGTAATAACATAATTTGCTCTATGGAAATAATAAAAGGAAGAAGTGAATTCAAATGCTGTTTTTCATTTATGTTTGTATAAAGCGAATAATTTGCATGGAACATTTACTAATTGTTGATATTCAAGTGGATATATTACGTTAATCACCCCATTTACCTTAATCAGGGTTGACCAACCCTTGGACACTACTATTATCATGTCGAGAATTTTTCTTTTTATTAGAAAAAAATCTTTCCATAAAATCTAAAAAATGAGTCACTGTCGGGATGCACAGTCAGATTGATGTGAATACGTTCTAAATTTAAGGTGGCTTCGTTTGAGGCAGTGAAGTTAACCCTCGGATTTCACACCTATTTTTTCAACCTACTAGTACACTCTGGGTCAATTTGACCCTGATTACTTTTTGATCGCCTATAATTCCGCAACTACGAAACCTTTTGACTTACCAAAATTCAAAGGTATACTTTGACTCATGGTAAATGAATTTATAAGTGTTACAAATACCTTTGAAGTATTCAACATACTTAAAAAAAATCGCGAAAAATGTAAAATACCTGAGCGCTATTCACGATCACAGTCGGTGTATGGGTCAAATTGACCCACAAGAGGCTCCGAGGGTTAAATAAAACTACTTGCGCCATCGATGACTTTCGCATTTTGGCCAGCCCTGTACCTCCTGATCCTGCCAGCTTCTGAATATGGTATATTTTCTTATAGCTGCTGATATACTATTTCCAATGTAATACGTCTTTTTCACTCATTAAAATGTACCATTAAATATTTTGATTTGTACTTTACATAGTAGATTTAATCGAGATCTATAACTTTATAGATCATTAGCTGCTCAGTGTCGAATTATACATATTGTAAAACGCTAGCGCATAAAATGATCGCTGTGAGTTCTCTCCAAGCCCCTCTCTAGACGTACCGCATTTCCATAGGGTGGTACAGTATTTAATGAATACGGAACTATACTCCGGTAAGAATAATAATAAAATCATCCCGGTCGGACTTTTAGTTTCTGAGTTATTCTATGGTTTATTATCACCCTGAAAACGTTACATCAAGTTTCTGACCCCCCCGTCAAGTATCTGACGTGAAACACTCCAGATTTTAGGTGTTATTCACGTAAAAATTAACCCTTAGGGTATCAGTAGCTCCTTATTGTTTCAACATCAAAGTAAGCTGTTTGAATTTTACAAGGCTTTCAATTTTTTTAATATGATTTAAATATTATATTTTTTTAAATAACCGATTGGATTTCATTCCGCATCGTTCAGAGATGATAGAGGAATTTTATTGAACTAAAATATTCAGTAGTTTACGAGTAGTAAGCATTTTAGTGTTTGGGGTACGAGGTGACCCCAGTGTGGCAGGTATGTTATTCTGGAGAAGTGAAGTAGTTCAAGGTTAACTCAAAAATAATATTTACTGGGTCGATACACTAGGGCATTACAGAGTTCACTTATAGGAATGAAAAAAAATTAATTGTACATTTTCTTTAAATATAAATTTGGGGTTCGGGTGTACCATTCATATCTTGGTTCCAAAATTATATTAAGGTTGAATACAACATAAAAACAATCACTAAATCCTAATACAGGGCGGGATAAGGTTAATATAATCCCAATGTAATTAAACCGTTATAACACGTCTTAGTTCATACCTTATGTTCTATTTTTCATCAGAACCGCTCATTACATAATTATATTTGCACGAAGCTTCAATATTTCTAATGAACTTACTATATCTTGCACATAATATCTGAAATAATTCCTTTTAATAAGAGCAAACAGAATTTATATTCAAAGAGCATATCTCTCGAAACACAAGCCGTCTCGGATCTAGATCTGGAAATTAATTAAAACCAAGTTTTTTAATCCTGACGTGGACTTTATTAAAATCTATGAACTATATGTGCATAGCTATACAATACTGAGACTTTTTTCTATCTGTTTAATTTATTTAGCACGTTAGTGAGAGGATAGTGACGGATTTAAAATATAATATGATTTATTATTCAATGTATCATGTTGCTGGTTGTTTTATATAGATATATGATAGAAAAATATGGTGACGGTGTTATATGGCAGTAGCTGTGATGTTTTTCAGTTAATTAGTTAGTCTGTGAATAATACATACAGGGGTTTACAAAAGTATGGATAGAACTTTGACATCTGTTAGCCGCTGTATTTAAAATTTATGTACATTTTGACATTGAATTTCAGTGTCATTTAGCAAATCGTCATGGAAAGATATACAGTTATATAACGTGCTGAAAATATGTTTTAAAATTCTAAATATAGGCTTGTAACGTTTTGAACACAATTAATCGAATTACAGTAGAAACTGGTTATAACGACATCAAAGGGAACGGAATTTTAAGACGTTATAACCGGTACGTCGTAGTAACCGATAATTCGATTTTTTAAAGTAATTTATCGGAAAAACTAAAAATTTCATGAGTAAGCTGAAATTTTGTGAAATTCACCATCTGTGAGCGAAGATATTGTCAAAATAAAATAAAAATTTTAAGCAGAGAATAATAAAATATAAAAGATATACGAATATACAATAGGGGCACTTTAATATTAATATTATTAAAGTGTCCCTAATATATAATATACAGAAGAGACACTCAACGTTATTTTACTGGAAACATAGTTTGACATTATGAGGTGATTGGTTACTCTCCACCAATCATGTACCGTATACGAAATATGTCAGATACAATAGGATTATTAAAGGATAAACATAATATTGTTACGTTAAGATTATTGACATAAAAACACAAAATTGTTTTAATTAATGTTAAATAACACTTGTGCAAAGAGTATTACCTATATAAAAATACTATATTTAAAAAAAATTGAAAAAAGTCGGTCCGTCGTATAAACCGATAAAATTCTCCGAAAATTTTGTAAACAGAAAGTCGTTAAACGCGGTATTTCGTTGTAAGCGATTTTGTTATAAACGGTGTATTATAACAGGCAGTTATAATATACCGGGGGGGGGGGGGACTCAGCCGGGGACTTTTATTCTGAGTCGTTATAACTGGTACGTCGCATTAACCGATGCCGTTATAACCGGTTTCTACTGTATTATAAAATTTGAGACAATAAAAAAACACGAAGTGGAGCTAACATTGCTTCTGTTACTGAAAATGTTTGAGGAAATTAAAAATCAATTTCTCACTCTTCACAAGAATTTCATCTCTATCAGTTGTCATCAAAGGCTTTGGTTAACTCAAGAACTGGGTTTTAGAATAACTTTAAATTGAATGTAATTGTTTGAATCGATAATTTCTGCGTGATTTAAACACCCCCCGACATTTTCATGTGGAGCGGGACTATGTGAAATCTTTGGTTTACTCCAATAAACCACAAACACTTCAAGCATTACAAACCAATATTAAACATGTACCGAACTGATTAGACACAGTCAGACTTGTGTGAAAAGTGGTCTAGAGATATTCCAGTATACTATCTATGAGTTATGACAGCGTCGCCATTTTAACCAAACGGTGACGAGATCTATTAAAAATTAATTTATGTATTAATATTAGCAAGTATAAAAATAATTTTATAATTTGACATACTGTAGTAATATGGAATAGGTATAGATATTTAAGGAGGAAAACATGAGTAGACGGCGAAAACAAAAAATAGATAAATTTTGGGAATTATTATCTCAAAAACTATTTGTTCGATTTAAAACTAAAAGATCTATTAAAAATGAATTTATATATTAATATTAGTAAGTATAAAAATAAATATATAATTGAACATACTGTTGTAATATGGAGTATATCTATTTAAGGGGGAACATATATATGAGTAGACGGTAGAAAAAATAAATAAACTTTGGGAATAATTATATCAAAAAATATTTGTTCGATTTCATCCTGGTTTATTTTATTGTAAATTACATATGTTTAAATAAAGGTATGCTTACAATATTTTTTATGAATTATATCGTCTGGTAAAGCATGTCCATCGATGCGATTCCCAGGATTACTGGCAGTCGGTTGATTTGAAATAATATTTTTTTCTTATTTTTTCTTGATATTCTCGCGAAAGGGGGTTTCAATTTTGTCACGCCCCTCTAGGGGGGCGCGCTCCACAAGTTGAGAATCACTGGCCTAATGTGATCACATTATGATGGACCAACTACCTTAACCAAAGTTACGTTTTATTGTACACAAATCTGTTGGAAACATTATTCCAACATTAACTAAGCAGCCTTAGAAAATAATTAAAAGATGTGTTTTTAAAAACAAAAAAATATAAAATTTTATATTTACAAGAACATATTTTTTATCAAAAAATAATATACTATTATAATAAATACCTTCAATTCAAGAGTAAAAAAATGTTTATCATTTAAACATTACAATCACTCGCAGTGATAAAATCTGAACCAGCGAAAATACAGTGTTGATATATATTTACATTAACAAAAGCAACAAGATGTTATCGATCATCACGCTTATATTAATTAATTTTATTCAAAATTTAGTTTATATTCACTAAAAAAACTAATATTGCATAAAGTTGGGCACATAACTTTATAGGGAAATAATAATTAGAAAATATATTCAGTTAAGAGTTTTCAGTGAGGTGCTATGAGGAATTCCCATACTACAACCCTCTTCAGAAACATTTTAAATCAATTAATATGCTCTGAGAAAACTCCAGGCTGTGCTAATTACACTGGGGATAATACATCAGTACTTGCTTTGCATACCATAAACATGCATAAGATCGTAAACTGGCTATAGACTTGAGCTGCTGTTGGTGAAGCCAAAGTTATTAACCCCTCAATTATTATTATTTGTAAATAAATTACGTTAAAAGAGAATAGATTTTATAATTTCAGTAGTTGGGGGGGGGGGGATTTTATCTTAAATATCGCTAGTATATCTTGTAGTACATTAGGGAGCATCCATAAAACACATAAAAATAGTTTTCGAAATTTTCGCCCCCCCCCCCCATTGAAAGGATTTATAAAAATGTAACCCCTCCTCCAACTTTATATAATGTTTTCTATTTTTTACTTACATAAATAATATTTTTTTTACTGCAATTTTAAAATAGATTTAATATTGTAATAATTCTCGCCCCTCCCCCCACCCCTTCACTGAACGAATTCATATTTGCACCCTCTAACTTTACGTCATTACTTAGATATATATGATTTCATTGACTATAATTTTAAGGTTGATTGCCATAAAATACATACTTTTTATTTTTTTTCCAATAAAAGTTACTCATCATCTCAAAATAGTCTCAAAATACAACAAATAGAAAATAAATTTGGTGATGTTTGCAAGTAAATAATAAAAATCTTGAGAAAATAATAAATAAAAATTTCCCGACAGTTTGTAATTTATAATTTAAATTATCGTTACTTATGGGTTCGATTGGTCAAAACAGTTATCGAACAGTTTTCAGCCTGTCAATTTTTTCACCGTTTTTAGTACTAAACTAATTTCAAGAACTTTAAATTGACGACTGAAAATTGCATTTACAAAGAATAAAATAGAACGCAATATTTTATTTTGCCGCCTGTTTTTTTGTAATTTCTAATTGCATTAATACTTGCCAACTTAGATTTTTACAGTACAAGATTACTGCTTTGCTAATTAGTGCTGATTTGGAAGATTCCGTGTTAATTGTTAATTATTATTCTGTGCGTTTTGTTTTTAGAAAAGGAAAGAGTTTTCTTAAAGATTTTCTTATTTTATTTTTGTTACTCTATATAATTTATTCATGCTGGTTTAATAAAAAAATCGTTTTCAATTCATAAAATAACATAAAATGTACACCACTTTAACTTGTTTTTAATGTATAAATAAATGTTCCACATATAATCATATTTCTACAAAATACCAAAATAAAAAAAATATCCTAAATATATTCTATGTGAATAACCTCAGTGTGTCCTTACATAATTCCCATAATCTCGGACATCCTCTTCGTCGTTACCTACTATGATTGGCCCATCAACAACTTCCTATTATATGTTGTGTCCATGTGTTCTCTACCATACATTCACACTGACAAACACACTTACAACATATTCTCCAAATAAAAATCAACCACGTAGGAGCTGTCTGAAAAGGCTAAGCCAGCAGACAAGAACGTATTAAGAAGAAGAAGAATAGAACTGACCATTTTCTACAACTAAAAATTAAATATCTACAAATTAAAATTATGTTTTGCGAAGTATCCAAATTTGACACAATAAACTTTTTTTTGTATTTTTATGTCAGAAATTAAAAATCAATAAATAGATATGAAACTAATCAATGATGAAGAAAATATAGACTTTTAAGTGACTTACTGAAGAAATTTACGAAATAATGCTCATTTCATCAACGTAAAAAAACTTTGACCGAGAGTATAACAAACTAGTTAGTAAAGTCTGAAATTGACAGGTATTATTATACAGGGTTAAGATGAGTATGAGTTATTAAAACCACATAAATATTTCAAATAATAAACCAACATAATTTATATTTTAATATTTTAAAATATTGCTATATTTATTCATAAAGAAATGACTTTGATATCTGACAAACACTCGAATGTAACTAACCTTACCTACCATTTACAGCATTATCATCAGTAATTAATGCCCTTATTAATATTTTATTGAAATTCCATTAATTCAGTAACAAATTTCTGAGAAAAGTGATACCAGATATCCATGAGAATAATTAATTAATAATTCTGTTAAGGTAATCTCCGACCGAGTCTGTACGACCCTTCATAAAATCTACGCCGTCAGCTCCAATGTTTTAATTTGCTGATTATGTTTGTTCAGTCTTCACCCTCAATGTTTAAACTTCGTTCATATACCTACTAGTTCACTTTGCATAAATAAATAAATGAAAAAATATATACAGATTTTATGTATTTTTAAGTAAATATTATATTAATATTTTAAAAAAATTATATTTTATTTGAATCTAAAATGAAGAAACGTTCTTTATTCAGTGGCGTGCCAATGGGGAAGGTTAAGTAGTAATCCAGAATTTATCAGTATAATTTCTTTAATTTAACAAATATTATAAATAAAAAAGAAAATGAACTATAATTACAAAAAAATAACTCTCCCCTTAAAAAAATGTGGGTGCGCCACTATGTTTACTGATGATGATTTTCCCAAAGAAAGTAAAAATTGGTTCCCCTATTTTTTACATTTTTAATTTTTCAAACCATTCAACCTTAGAAAAAATATTCCAAACAAAAGTTGTTGGGAGTTGTTTCTTCTATAATATTGCCTATAACTATCCTAGTCGTAAGGCTAATCAGGCTCGCCAGCCAGACCTTGATATCAGTGACTGGGAGCAATTTTAAAGGGAGTCGAATTTTCCATCACAAAATTCTATAATCTCTAACGTTGCTATCTCTCCGTAACTATAAGCATTTACATAGATTACACTAAAACTAAAAATATACACCTTAACCACAATAAAACAATGTTACTCGACACGTATTTCGACTTAACAAGTAGTCTTCATCAGGAGCCTAACTGATGAGGACTTCTTGTGAAGTCGAAACTCGTATCGGTGACATTGTATATTGTGGATAACGTGTATATTTTTGGTTTAAGTGACTAATTGCTAGAAACAACAGTTTCAGCAAAAAATTTACCCTGACTTTAATGATATCATCCGTTTTATCAATTACATAATTCTTGTGCATTAATTCAATTTATAAATACTGAATAAGCTTGACCCTCTAACGAGATTTAAGACTTCATACAAAAAGCGACTCATTTCTCCATTGAAAATACATCGTATTCAAACAACCCAAAACATCCATAATTACTAACTCTACCTATAGTACCAAACAAGAACCACATACACACATATTTGTTACACTGTTAGTACATTAGAGTGCACAGTATACACTGTACAACCAATAACATCTACAGAACGTAGGTTCGTCTAATTGAGATCGCTGATAATCCTTTATATCACAATATTTATACTGAAAACAAGCCAACGCAAAAGCAATATACTGTGTACCGGTATCAAGTGGGGTTATGTCCGACATGTTTTATTACTCAATATTAAATGAACTCGAGCTGTATTTCATACTATATATTTTCATTACTTTTTTGTATGTCTACGATCAGTGGCGGCCGTTATGGAAATATTATTAAGGTTAGAAAAAACATCTGCTAAGTGAATGTACAGTGTTTCTACGTACTTTTACTAAATCTAGTTAAAGGAGTAATAGTACGTTTGGTACGCGGCAAATAAAGCCAAAACGCTGCACTTTTTGATTGAAGTATGCCAATTTCTGTAGTCATACATAAGGTCAAAAGAAAGATTTTCAGACAGGTAGTTACTTTAAAGTCCGTGTAGAACACTGTTATATGGGCTATCAAAGATAACCCTAATCGGTGTTATAAAATTAACTTTATCTCAACTCCTAGTTATCCGATTTCAATTTTCTTTTATATATTTTAGAGTTCTTATTGCGATGATTATTTTTTGTCATTACTAATTTTTCTCTAAATCTTAAGAGTCTCCCACAATTTTTGAAAATTACGTACCATTATTTTTTATGTACCAGACGTACTATAAATGGATAGTTAAAAAAAATTTTATTTAATCTCGACGAGTAGGGTTGCAAATCAAAACTGGCAGTTTATTGAATTTAAATATGTAAACGTATTGTTATTAATTATCAAAAAAATGTAGATATTTCATTTTCTTGCCGAAAGTAATAGTGTGAATATACTGAAAATGGTTTATTAATAATAATTAATACACTTTCAGATTTGTTTTTATTTTGTCTCAGTCAAGTTAAGCCTTGTGATACATGGGGCACTAATAGCAAGACTCGAATTGCATTTGACATTATTTTAAATAGAATCCCGTTTTTTTTTTGTTAAACATTAAAAGAGTAGGACTCAATAACACAGAATTTAAATTATGTAGTTCGTTGCAATTGTTTGCCTGGTGAAAAATTGCTGTATATCATTTTAATCCGACTTCCGGTTTAACCGGATGTATATAAATAAATATTTTTGGTTATAAACTGACAATTTTTTTTTAAATAAAATTGATAAAAAATCGGACTAACTATATTTGTCTCCTGTTTTTTTTTCTTCTAATTAAATAAAATACTTAACTTGAAAGTGCTCCTCTGAAATGCAAGCAGTTGTAAGCGATCTCAATCCTGAATCTCTTTGATACAAGAACAGAAAGATGTCCCGGCAATTACCACGGGCGGTAGGGAGAGAGGGCGGCAAAAGCGTTCATGCGGTAAAAGGTATTAATATAAGGGATGGAAGTGTGCAAGTGAGACAGTACAAAAATTAGGTCACGAGAACATTTTTATTCCTCTCTTTGAAGGGGATATTTTTTTAATCGATAAGTCAGTGCAAAATTAATTAGATTGTGAAGTCAATTATTTATTAATTTTGATATATTTAGTTCAAATAATAAATGCGTTCTAATATGAATGAATCAAAATTTGAAGTATGTAAAGCAATATTTTAGTATTCATTCATAAATTTTTCACAATTTGTACACCCTTAGGTTATGGAGAGGAAAAGTATTTTGTACGGTATTTGATGAAATAGAAACACCGAATCATGGTAATGGACATTTAGTTTTTGTGTTATGGTAGAAAAAATGTATGGTTAAAATTAAACTGATGAAGTTGGTGGGAGAGATTTCAACTTTACCACTTTTTAATTAATGTTTTTTTTTCATCCATTACGATCTAAAATCAAAGCTTATTTAAAAATGCAATTTCAATTTCTAAAATAAAAAATCATAAAATTTATAATTTTGTTAAATCTTTTGAACGTGTCTACTCTGTAGTTATTTTTGTTTGAGAATAACTTCTTTTAAACATAGACCCATGAAGTAATTAGCGTCGGTAAGTATAAATTGTATCAAAATAAAATTTAAATTAATATTCAAAAGAAAAAAATGCAGGGTATACTTTTTGTCATTTGTTTGTTTTTTAATCATGACTAAAAGTTATGATATTTTATATTATTTTTAAGGGAAGTATTTTTAATATAATTTGGAATAAAATCTAACATACATAGGTTTCTTTACTTTAAGTTTCTGGGTGTGGTTATTGACTTAGATATCATACCTTTAACTGAATCATCGTTACAAGAATAATACATTATTGACTGGGGCCTCGAAATAATTGATTTTCAGAAAAATATTTATTTGGGCTTTGCTCAAGCCATTTTTTTCAAATAACACCCTGTAATTTCTATACTAGAATTAAATTTTTCGGATTTTTTTATTTCCAATAATGAATAGAAAATACTTGACTGAAAATACTTTAATTGAATAAAACGGCGTTTCTTTCCAATAAAACGTATTGTTTAGGTTAAAAAATAGATACAAAATGATCCAACATCTATTAACATGTTTGGGAAGGAAATATTATACTAAACAAAAATTCTGTATAAAAAATAGTATTTATGTAAATTGGGCCTAAACTGGGCCCCAGGTTTAAACCTAAATTTTAATTAATGAAGAGGAAAAACTTAAATAATGGGGTCCAAATTCATAAAATCCTATTTTTATCGACAAGTCCGCATTAGGCCCAAAACAATTTGAGTCAGAAAAATAATGCTAACACGAACTTGACCCATACATGACCCTGAATTCACCATATAAACCAGGTGTTCTTAAACTTATGTTGTTTAGGGATCCTCTTTTGAAAAATTATTTTTCAGAGACCCCCCCCCCCAGAAAAAAAGAAAATCGTTAGATATTTATTAATCATTGGTACATAGAAATGAAAAAGTTCTTTAATTCAATTCAAAATCTCCGCGGACCCTAATTTAATACCTATTAAATAGCTACCGTGAAACTCATAACTGAAAACATAACTTTAAAAAAAATCTGAAATTATTTTCTTTCGTTTGAGTTATATCGGGGTCCCGATCAATAATATAAAATAATTAAAAAAAAATTTTGATGAAAAAATACATAGATTCTAAAAACAAATAAAATAAATGATAAAAAATATAATTAAAGATTTGAATACACACATAAAATTTATTTCAATAGATATACTTTAAAAAAATGTATATATCCGGAAATATGGAAAACAAAGGCGAAATTATGAGAGCAATACTGTTAAATTGTATATCGTAAAAACTAATTGGTACGTTTGTTAAATAATAACAAGGCAAACCGAAACGCAGAAAAAATGAAATATTATAGTACTACAATGTTTGTGGAAAATAAAAAATAAATAAACACTGTTATACACACGTGGAGTAAGGTGAATAATGGAGATAAAAAAGAACGTGTTTGAAAATAATTATTTGAATTAAACTGGCAAATAATCACTTATCTAAATGGTAACAATACACCTGATGTAAGCGAACCACAAAAATATATGTGAATATGTAGAATGGACAAATGAATTATAATAACATATTTACATACCACATAGGTACATACATGAGTACCTAAATATTTATTCAGAATTTAATTACAGTACATCATAGTAGAAATGAGAAAAATGGAAATTTCTACTCTCTAAAACTAAATTAGTGAATAGTCACTGATTTTCAGTGATTATGGACTACTCTGCACTGTGAAATAGTGAAAAGTAGTTCACTGTTGTAAGTCACTGAATAAACAGTGGATCATTGTTAATATGGTCAAAATTACTGATTGATCAGTAGAACTGGTATATACCTAACACTGATTTTTAGTGACTTTTACGTTCACTGAAGGAATCAGGGAAATTCTAACTGATTCAGTTTAAGAGAGTAACCACCTTCAACGAGTTTCACGAGTACGAGAAGAACCAGCGCCCTGAGAGTTACGTACCGTTATATAAAACTTATTTGCAATCACAGTCACTGTATGATTTTTTACAGAAGTACAACTTATTTAAATAATGATACTATTTGCAATTATAAATAAAAATTAAAATTTAGTGGTGTGTGCGTCTTATATGGTAAACAAACACTATTTTTTTTGCGTATAATTCGATATAGAATTAAAAATTAATGATGGAATGAGATTTCGATAGTATTTTTTTTAAATATGCAAATATTTACTCGCCTAAAAACTGTTTAGAATGCGAGGGCCAAGGTTTTCTTACACGGAGAAAAATATTTCATTACAATCACTCAATTTTTAAAGAAATATTACTAAATATTTGATACAGTAATCTTGAAACGGTCTAAAATATTGTAATTTTGGCTAGGCCACGTGTTTCTAAAGATACAATATGAATTAGTAATTTTGCGTGCAAGATTGAAATCTATATTAATAGTAGAGTTTAATTTGTTATAAATTTTACTCAATCTTTGTAGTAATTGTATTGATATTAAATAATTTATATAACACAATAAATAAAAAAAAATCAACTCAATTTTTCTCCGTGTAACCACAATGTAAAAAAATTCCTACAAAAATTGTGCAGTATTCAAAAAGGAAATTAAACTTTAAAATCTTTACTTTGAAAGAATTGCGTCAAAAAATTAAAAATAAATTACAACTTTGGTAGCGTACGCCGAGAGTAAAAAAAATTTTCTACGAATTTCAAGTGCATAAAAATAAATTTTTGTAAAGAAAACAGAAAAGAAATTTCAAATTTTAATTTCCTTTTTAAGAAGGTTTTTTTTGTGATCATTTTACTAAAGAACATAATAAATTTTTGTTTATTGAGTTGAGTTTATGTTTTATAAAAATAGAAACAATAATAAATATTCATGGGGGGGGGGGGGGGGGTGATTTCCCTGGAATCTCTCACCTCGTTCTCCGGTATAATTTTGAAAATCGAAGTTTTTAAAGAAAAAACTGATAGGAAAATATAGTTAATTATTTTTCACAGTAATCATTATCTTCAAAATTACCGAGGTTGATTACCAGACATAGGTAAATAGTTAATCATACACAATAGATTTCTTTCCCATTTAATTATATTATGTTCAGTCATCGACAAAATGAATAATTTCAATTTTGGTTAGAGTTAACAATAAGATACAAAAAAAAATTATCTTTTTTTCCTTTGACTCAACAATTTTGCCTGTTAGTATCAAGATCACGTGTTCTTACTGTCTTTTTCTAACACTTAGAAAGTTTAATTGTCTGGCAGTTAAAGTTTTTTATAATTGTCTACCAACACCAACAATTCTAAAACACTTTCTTTCGATTATTTCTGCATCCAAGAGATACGCTGGCATCGTCTATGCAACCACATTTCTGTAACCTTCACCAATTTAGTATTTGATCTTGATAATGTCCATGTTTCGCAGGAGGACAGTAACACTGGCCACTCATAACATTGTAGAGTTTTTATTTTAGTTTTATATACCTACATGTATGTTATATTTTTATTTCTAAAATTGTTTTAAGGTTGTGGAAAGTATTATTAACTAAAGTAAAACGCCTTTTAATATCACTTTCGCATTTTCTCAGACTTTTTACCTTATGGCTTATATGATATATTGTATATTGGTTCACTTATTTTTTGATGTTTTTGTTTTTCGGTAGGGAACATTTCAAGTATCACGTAAGTACTTTTCCATTGATTTCAAATTTTTGACTCCTCCCCAACCATTGTACGAAATAAAAGTTTGACTTCACCATATAATAAGATGTATTAAGTTTTTTTTTCATATTTTTACTAGGCCAAAATGAAAACAAAAATTAATTAATTTATAAGATTAACGAAATATTTTAATTAAGAAATGAATTCAAGTGGTGGCTCATCTTCAAATGTCTAGCTTGAATTTGTTGATTCAGTTTATTTAAAATAAATTGATTAACCTTTTATGTCTGAGATTCCCCGAATTGAGCATTACTAGATTTAAGTAGACTGCTACGTAGCGTGTTTAATTCTTATAAAGAAAAATTGGTCATGGAAAAAAATAATTTTTTTAGTTTTTTCTTTACGTAAGTTTTTTTTCTACCCTAAATTCCTTTGTTAGCAAAAGTAAGAAAAAATAATCCCCTAATAAGCCCGATTACGTAATACTTAAACGCCCCCATATTATTTATACAATTAAAGTTAGTTTAATTATTGTTAATTGTAATGTCGTACTCAGTGGCGTCATTAGTGGGATGGTGACATCCAGGGGGGGGGTCGAGTTTCACCCCCTCAAAAAAAGTTTGTAGGTTTTATTTTTTTGCACATTAGGCAGGTTTCACCCTCTGTAATTTTTTTAAAACAGCAAAAATATTAGTGGGGTCTATTTTTGATGGATTGGACGGTTATCACCTCTTTATGAACTATTTAATTCATTTTTTTACACGTTTTACCCCTAGGAAGCTTAAGATAATCAAGAGGTAAATAGGATTTATTCTGTTACGGGTGTCACCTGGGGCCCCTCTTGTGACGCCTATGGTCGTACTCTTTGGTAACAAATTCAAATAAGAAAGTATAAATTGGTTATGAATAAAAGAAATTTAATTAAGTTTTATAAATTTTTCAAAGTATTTTTAATATTTTTTCATTTTAGCTGACAATAAGTATTTTCTGCTAACCACAAAATATTCAATTTGTTTACTACATTATCTTTTTTAATAAATTAATATTGAACAAAACTGCGACAAAGAAGAGTAATAAAATTATAATAGAAATATCCTCAATAAAATAAAACGGTAACTTCCAAACATTCTTCTACCATCTTGAAATCATAAATTAAAATATTTAATGAAATGCAGAAAAAAATATGCTTGACTTTTTCGCAAGAATGTCTTACCTTTCTGAAATATGAAGTAGCTATAGAATATAAAAATTGAAATGAATATACTCCTCGTATTGCAGACTTTTTTCATTTTTGTTTGCAAGATGAAAAGCACAAACTCGAATACTCTTCCATATTACAAATTCAAATTTTATTACAAATTCAAAATTTATTCAGAGATCCTTCAACAAAGACACTGGACATATCCTTTCAGACATTTGTTGAAATCATTATATTAACACGTTCGGACCGGAATTCAAAAATACATTCATTTTAGGTGTGTAAAATGTACATTTTGTAGACACAATTATACAGAAAAACGTATATAAGTTGAAATTACAGAGTTTGGTTTTCGGTTGAAGACTTACATTCCGCAGTGGACGTGTTAATATAATGAACTTAAATTTAATATAAGTTTGACATTTAAAGGACTGAATGTCATGTTGTAAAGAGAGTAGAGAACATTTTTAAACGGATTGAAATTTCATCTTTTTTCTCTTTAATTAAAAAGATTTTTTAAATATACTTCTGACAGGAAAAAAGTAGAAAAATTCATTAATATTAGATTAAATGTACTTATGTTCTTATACACAATGTAAAAATGAGAAGATTTTTGTAGTTTGTTATTTAATCAAGTAATATTTTAAAAGGGAAAGTTGTAAAAACCGAATATGTATATGATAGGTAGGTACTATCGAAAATATTATTCTTAATATGGATAACATAAAATGTTTAAGATTTATTTACTAAAAATTACGGATGTGGCTATTTGCACTTACACTATGTGCAAGCAATTGGCTATTCGAACATACACTATGTGCAAGCAATTGGCTATTCGAACATACACTATGTGCAAGGAATTGGCTATTTGCACATACTGTATGATCTGAATGTGAACTGAAACCCCTAAATCTAGAAACGTGAAATTTCAGGGGTGTATTTATTTTATGTCGTAAATACCTACTAAGGAAATATTTTTCGAATTTCAGCCCCTACGGAGGTAAAAGAGGGTGTAAATTTTTGTATGGGAAAAATATTTTTTCGATGGATTTACTTGAAACTTAAAATACACACTCTACATTACCAATAATGAAACATGTATTTCAGCATATCCTAAAAGCGGTGTTAATTTTATGAAATTTTGGAATATTAATCTACATAACTGTTTATGATATTGAAGTAAATACGGACAAAGAAAGTAATCTATACTAATATTATAAATGCGAAAATGTGTGTCTGTTTTTTTGTTTGTTACCTTTTCACGGCTAAACCGCTGTACCGATCTTGATGAAATTTGGCAGGGAGATAGCTTACATCCTGAGACAGGACATAGGCTATTTCGAATCTCAAAAATTCATCCCCTAAGAAATTGCAAGGGGGTGGAAATATTTGTATGGGAAATATTTCACCCCCTATCACATATTAAGGGTTGTAATTATTTTCATTCGATCCGGCGGGAAAAATACTACGGGAGTGAGGGGTTTTAAGGGGAAAAACAACCCCCTAACTCCCATAGGAACCGAGATATTTACGATTTTGTAAAATGAATGAAAACCAAAATAAAAGAAAATATATATATTTCACCCCCTTCCACATATGAAGAGTTGTTGTATCTCCCTTATAACCCCTACCCCGTGGTATTTTCCCGCCAGATCGAATGAAACTCATTACAACCCTTTATATGTGAAAGGGGGTGAAATATATATATTTTCTTTTATTTTGGTTTTCATTTATTTTACAAAATCGTAAATATCTCGGTTTCTATGGGAGATAGGGGGTTGTTTTTCCCCCTAGAACCCCTCACTCCCGTAGTATTTTTCCCGCCGGATCGAATGAAAATAATTACAACCCTTAATATGTGACAGGGGGTGAAATATTTCCCATACAAATATTTCCACCCCCTTGCAATTTCTTAGGGGATTAATTTTTGAGATTCGAAATAGCCTATGTCCTGTCTCAGGATGTAAGCTATCTCCTTGCCAAATTTCATCAAGATCGGTACAGCGGTTTAGCCGTGAAAAGGTAACAAACAAACAAACAAACAAACAAACAGACACAGACAGACACACTTTCGCATTTATAATATTAGTATAGATTACTTTCTTTGTCCGTATTTACCTCAATATCATAAACAGTTATGTAGATTAATATTCCAAATTTCATAAAATTAACACCCCTTTTAGGATATGCTGAAATACATGTTTCATTATTGGTAATGTAGAGTGTTTATTTTAAGTTTCAAGTAAATCCATCGAAAAATTATTTTTCCCATACAAAAATTTACACCCTCTTTTACCCCCGTAGGGGCTGAAATTCGAAAAATATTTCCTTAGTGGGTATTTACGACATAAAATAAATACACCCCTGAAATTTCACGTTTCTAGATTTAGGGGTTTCGGTTCACATTCAGATCATTCAGTATGTGCAAATAGCCAATTGCTTGCACATAGTGTATGTTCGAATAGCCAATTGCTTGCACATAGTGTATGTTCGAATAGCCAATTGCTTGCACATAGTGTATGTGCAAATAGCCACATCCAAAAATTACAGTCATTCAAAAGCTAAATAAGTTAACTCCATATTTTCACTTATGTGATATATTTTTATTGGTAGATATACTTAAATTCTTCTTTTTGTATTGAATAATTTACCTTCGTCAAAACACGTAACAGCATTTCCAATTTTTGCTCTTTAAAAATTCACATATCTTATAAAAAAAAAAAGTACGTAAGGGTCTTGAAACATGAAAATTTATCAAAACTGGGCAAGATAATTTTTCGATCCAAATCAATACATTTTTTTATAAAAACTCCGAAATAATAAGCAAAAATTAATTTTATCATAAATTATATGATCAAAAAATATAACTTATTATCCCTAATTGAGCTATTTTTACCCGCAAGAATTCTTTGCTACTCGCCCAATGTGGGTAAAAAATTATTTAGAATTTTTGGGTCTTCATAATTTGTTTTTAGTCTATGACTATGCCTTCCCCCTTTCCCCATTCCTGGGGAAATGTTCATCAAACACCCCTGAATTGAACTGAGCTATAATTTTGTTATTAATTAAATATATTATAATTAAATAACAGAAATAATGTTATTGAATTCGTAGAAATAAATGTTGTGAACATAATTAAATAATATAATTTAATTCTATATCATATTAAAATACCAGAAATACGCATTAAAAACTATTTTAATTAATTTTTAGTGGGGGGGGGTGTGAACCCTCTCCCTTGATTACGTTTTAAAAATAGGCTCTGTATATTCTAAAGGTTAAACATACATATGTAGTTATTATTTTATGCCTGAACCAATCTGGTTCAATTGCTCCACAGTAGAGCTGGGCGCGGGCCGTGAATTTCTCGCGTGAGCAATCTTTTGAATCGTGAATATAGGTGATCGAAAGAAAAGTAAAGCAATCGTGCGTGAATGAGCGTGAGTATTATATACATAAATTTTGTTGTTAAAATTTTTTTAAAATATGTATTCCAATATTTTATTTTTGTATTCATCCATACCTTCTGTCTGTCTGTTACCTTTTCATGGCTAAACTGATAAACCGATTTTGATGGAATTTAGTAAAAATATAGCTTGTATCCCGAGGAAGGAAATAGACTACTTACGGATAAATTTATTAAATAAAAAAATGGGTGTGTGACATTTGCATGCGTGATATGTTATACTTTTTTGGCATTAGACATCTAGCGTGCAAATATTAAACTAAAAGTCAGTTTTATCAGAAAGGACCCCGCAGAATCCTTATGGGAAAGGGGTTGAAACTTTGGATTCTGATAGTCCTTGATGAGGCACTATGTTCTAAAAACTCAAACTTTTATGATATAGCCCTTTAAAGTTGGAGATCATGCTCGCCTTTAATTTACAATAAAAAATGTGTAGATCCTTAATTTTCGCACAACTATTTGTATGTGTTCCCAAAGACATCTATAATCGATTGCCACCATAAAAAAGTCAACTTTTCAATTCATTGAGAAATGACAACACTTAAATCTTATTGTTACGTTTTTTAAATTATAAACAAATCCAATTGTTTTATAATAAGAAATTGGTTTATAATAAAGAAACGTAATAATAAGATTTAAATACTGCCATTGGCTAAAGAATCAAGTTGAGCGAAATTTAAGGTTCTATAAAAAAAGATTGTAAATTAAAGACAATCATGATCCCCAACTTCAGAGGGCTATATTAGGGCTTGCAAACCGGTTAAAACCGAAACCGGTATACCGGTTTTTCGTTAAAATTTACCAAAACCGAAAAACCGGTTTTTTCATGAAAAAACCGATTTTAAAACCGGAAGTCAATTATATCTTCTTTTTTTCTACAAACTGAAAAATAATTTTATGTATCTACTGTCATTTATGAAGTGTTTATGTTGTAAAATTATTTAAATTCAAATAAAAAGGGAAAGGGTGACATCTATGAAAAAACGCGCAATGTACAAATAAAAATATTATAGTGGAGTAAATGGAATTGAGTTTCATTCGTGAAGTCTATAATAATAATAAAGGAGATCCAAATTGAATCTATCTATATCTAATATTTATTATAGCTCAAATAGAGACTAATCAATTTCAAATTGAGAATTGTGAATTTCAGATTTGAGATGGAAATAAATAAATCATTAAATTTGTTTTATTATAATATAATGTATTATAATACAAAATATAATACAAACTTTTTTCTTGACCAGGTTATTTTTTGGTCTTTCAATAATAGAAATTTCAAATTTGTATGATCTTTTTTTCGACCATTCAATTAAAAATTCAAATACGTAAATATACCATTCTCCGATTTTTATTTTTGCTCGCCGCGCCGAGTCCTCCCTAATCCTCGACCCCAGGTTAGAGTCTTGTTAGTCCCCCTCCCTCCCGCTCATGTAGGGGCCACTGTTTCAATTATTATTTAACTTATTATTACGAATATTAATTAGTAAAGATAAGATATATTAACTATTTTTAATTTTATTTAAAATCAAGCTCCCAATGATTTACTATTATTAAAATTAACAAAGCATAATCAATGCATCAGTTTTGAATCTTTAAACATGAGTGATATATCAGCTACAATTAGCAACAATAATATTTTCGCGGTTATTTTAGCTACTGTAATCGAAACTCAGTTCCTGGCATTTTTCTGCCTTCACCACTGAGTATGTGGTACTTCAATGCCTAAATCACTTTAACACTAGCTTTTAAACTTAACCAATTTAAAAATGATAATTCCCAATTTGAAACTGATTATTTTCAATTTGCAATAGAGTTATATAAAAATATAAACCAATAAATCGTTTTTATTTTTAAATATCAATTTATTGTTTTATTTTAATAAATTAAAAAAAAAAAAAAAAAAAAAACGAAAAAAAACGGTATACCAGTTTTCATTTTACGAAAAAACCGAAAACCGCTTTTTGAAATTTAGTCGGTTTTTTGCAAGCCCTAGGCTATATCTTAATGGTTTGAGTTTTTAGGACTTAGTGCCCATTGATACTTTTGATCTACTCATCAAAGACTATTATAATCCAAAGTTTCAAAGAGTTTGACCGAAACCCCTTTCCCATAAGAATTCTGTGGGGTCCTTTGTAAATTCCACACGAACGAAGTCGCCAATAACAGCTAGTAATGCAAAAATATCATTGTCTTTTAAAGTGACTTTATGTAAAAACAATACAGTACAAAAAAAAATTTTATTTGTAACATAATTTATTATTCTTTGGGCGAACAATTTTATTATTTTTGCAAGAACACCAAAACAGATTTTAAAATGTACTGTTGCTTTATATTCTTTTTGAATAAAATATACACAAATACAAATTATATTAAACGTAAAAGCCTTTATTTTTTATCATTTCAAAATGTAATTTATACTGTAATGTATTAAATCGTGTCACTAACGTGCGTGATCTAGCGTGAGAAGAAAAAAAATATTTCGTAAGCGGGTGTGATTGCGAGCGAGACTTAATTATAATTATTTTATTTATTTGGCCCAGGTGGGTCTAGGCTCGTACAGACTTTCTTTTCTGTAAATTTGAGTGAGCGGCGGCGCGTCTAGAAATATTTTGTTCGTGAACTTGCGTGAATGTGAGCATAAAAAACTCAAGCTTCCAGGCTTTCAAACTGCTCGATTGACCCAAAATATTATTTAATCAATTGACTTGTATGTAAATATAACTACATATCTACCTATCTACCTACATTGGAATATACCTATATTTTCGCTCCTACATACTCGAATAGTTCTATGTCTTTGGGGCAAATCTAACAATTCACACACACACACACATACACATACATACATACATACGTACACATGTGTGTAGATGCAGACAAAAGCTTCACGAGAGAGATTCTGCAGCTTCGACGGCGCACGCGTGCATCGGGCGGCAAAAAGCACAGGCGGGCGGTGAGAATATCTCCACAGTATCACGGTCCATACACCAACACACCCACACGAGCACAGATCGCTGGGATGCTGCAGCAGATGCACATCTCGCGTCGCGCTGTTCGGATGCTCTTCTAGTTTATCTCGTAGTAAACTTACCGGGATTCTATATAATACGTGTTGTTGTATTCGAATTATTCAAACGAAATCTAAATTAAAGTGGTTAATTTTGAAATAAATTTTGACTGATTATTTTTTTCGGGGGTTGGTCACATGGTTTTTGTGTTTTAATAATTTTTAAAAATTATTAGGAATTCATGTCGTGTTGATGATAGAAATGGATTTAAATTAAAGTGTTTCTTTTTTTAGTTTTAAAATAATTTTGGGTTGAAGGATTTTTGGGGGTTTGTTTTAATTTAATATTAAAAAAAATCTTGTTTGATAAAATTTGGGGTTTACTGAATGGTTGTAATGTTATATTGTACGACAAATTAAAACTGGTGTTGTTATGAATTATTTTTGTTGATTCGAAAATGTGAACCAGATTGAATTTTCAAATAAGTTAAATAATTTAAGGTAGATTAATTTTAATTAATCTTTTTATTTTATTGTAATAGAAATAAGATTAAATAATCGAAATGAATTTGCTTTGATTTTTTCTGATCATAATAAAATGTTATAACTATGTTTTAAATACCTATCTAAAATATTATTTAAATTTTTAAAAGTACCTACCTATAGATTTGGGTTTTTCAAAATTAATTGATGTTTTTTAAATAATTGTAACTCTTTTATTTTAACATCTCAAATATGATTATTTTTATTAATTTGATTTCTATATTCTATAGATTTTACTTTTACTTGGTTGTTTTTGAAATAAGTCATATGATTTTAACAATTTTTGACAATTTTACAAATGAAATAATTTAAAAAAACTTTTATTACCTATTTTATTTAAATATTGATAGCTTTAAGACAAATTTAATGCTAGTTACTAAAAACTGTATGATGTTTCAACTGATGTTATTTGTATTCCAGAGCTTATTTATTTGAATTCAAAATATTTTTCTCATTGTTGATAATTTCAACAAAAGTCAAAATCACAAAAATTAAATATAAATCATTTACTTTGTTTTCAAGCATTGCACAACATTTAATTGTTCACATAAATAGCTATGAGTATCTACTAACATCTACTTTCACAGGCTAAAAAAATTCGAGTTATTTAAAACAATACTATTTCTATTTTACTATAAATTAACCCATATTTCATTTTTGCGATATTTATTAATAATATATTGATACATTATTATAAAAGTATGGTACATTTAACTTTATGGATTTCAATCAGTCAATTCGTTTGACACATAAATATGTATGTATATGATCATTGTTCATTCATCAATTTTGTTTCAATTCATTTATTTATGAAACTTTTGATTTTATACATATGAAAACGTTCAGACATAAATGTAGGTACTTTAAACAATAAATAATTTGGATATATTGTATACAAAGATTTAAATTATGTCGTTTACAAGACAAATTGACCAAGTACGAGAAATCGATGCAATATAAAATTGAAATTTATTTACAATAATTTTTTTAAGTACTTCATTAACCCTTTGGACGCGAACAATAATTTTTCTAAAAAAATGCACATTTTCTGATAATAATAAAAGTGGTCTAATTTTTTATTTATTTACATTTTCTTTTCATGATGTCACTTTTGCATGAAATTGTATATTATAAGGAAGTTGATATTCGTATGTAGTATATTGAAGATTAATTCTTTAGTAAAACAATATTTTTTATTTTACATAAATGTAAAATTTACATACAAAAATGAATAAACAAAGGATGGGGCGAATGATTGTACAGAATATTTAACTAAAATTTATATTTTTTTTAATATAAAAGTCGATTTTCGTGTTGAATGGAAAAAATACAATCGACTTTAGTCGTCTTTCGAGTTAAAAGGGTTAATCCTAAAATGATACACGAATATTTTCAGTGAAATATTAAATTATAGTTTTATATATATATATGAATACTTGAACGGTATCTAGACACAAAGTCCGTGTATTCATCCAAAATCTCTAAAAAAAAATGTAATGAAGGAAGCTGTTATAACATTCACCAAGTATAGTTTTTTTGTTTTGGTAGTTATTATACAAATCTTGAGGCTTCCGCGGAGATCTTGATATGGATCTTAGCTTCTTGGTGTAAGTCATGTCGATTTGGTCGTGTTATCTGCCAACGTTTCATCACACATTGCATTGGACATCTTTAGGACTCTTCTAAAAGTGGAATGTTATTGTAAAAATTACGTCTACTGAATAAAGAAGTAAATTAAATCATATTAAATTTTGATTTTCTTAATTTTTGACAGCCAAAATCTCTAGTAAGTAGATTATTTATCCTTTCAAAATGTTTCTATATAGAGTCTGGTAATATTTATTAAATTTATATTTTTCTTAGGTAAATATTTAATTATAATCAAAAATAAAAATAGGTATAAACATTAATAAGTTATTTGAGAAATAATGTACAAAATCCCATGACGGTTTAAAAAATGTAATTTCTTTTTTCTTACATTATTTTTAAAACGAATTACTAATTAACTTAAGAAGTTAATTTGCGAATTAGAAATGTTAATATTCGTGTAATTTATAAAAAGCGTTTTGAATTTTATTATAAATAAGATACAAGTTTTGGGATGAGAGAAGAAAAAACAAACTCACAGACAACTTTCCAAATTGCAAAAGTTTTGTCACTTTCCAGACATGAATTTCTTTCATTAAAACTTGGGCTTTTTATTGATTTTGTGAAAATGTTTGATTTTTGATAGGAACATAAGATAATATCAAATATTTTCATCTTTTGTGTTCATCCTTTCATTGGATCTTTCATAACAAAATATTTTTAAAAATTTACAATTTTATTAATCACCCAGAAACACGAAAAAAAGAAATATTTCTATACGTTTGTGGGGTCATTACATCCGAATTCGGGGTCGGTTTGACTCGGTCATATCGCATTTTGTAACCTCAAAAAAGTAATGAAAGTTGAAACATTCGTTGAAATGCTCAAAAACGAAAAATGACTCGGTCAGCCCAGGCCACATTGCATTTATAACTTAAAAAAAGTGATTAAAAAAATATGAAAACTGCGTACGATATATTTTTTTTGTATTCAGTAAGAGTATTTAATAGGGACACTATAGGTTCTTATATATAAAATTATATTATAAAAGAAAAAATATATATATATATACAGGGTCCTTCAATAGTGCGTCCGGCAATCCTAGCGCACTTCCCGTAGGAGATAGAAAAAAATGGTTGGTACATAATATTATTGGTTTGAAAAGATCAACGTCGTAAAATTATTTTCAATAATACAGGGTGTCCCATTTTTGCGCTGTAATAAAAACAAACATTTTTTTAAATGGAACCCCCTATAAATTTTTCAGTATTCCGATGTCATATTTTAACCTCCATATTATCAGCTATTCATTTTTTGATTTAGTGACAGTGTTGCCAAATTATAAATTTTTTTCTGAAAAATAATCCATAAACAGGGTCAACTTTAAAAAATCGTAGCGACCTCGTTTTTTTTGAAGTGATTGATTTTTTTAATAATAATATTAGTCCTGGTAAAGAGTAACATTTTGATAATAACCAATTTGAATTTAGTTATACAGGATGTCCATAAAAAAATGTCAAAATTTGCAAACTTAAAAATGATTAAACTCGTTTTTTTCAAATGTGTCTACCCTTTTTTTAGTTCGCTATTCGATGGGGTTTTTTCTCCTTTTCAATTTGTATAGAAGGTGTCCTATGTCTAAACCCCATAGTTTCTCAGATATTCAATACTTTTAATAAAAATAACCTTTTTATTACACTTTTATGCACCGAAGTAGGCCGTGCTGATGAAAAACACATGCCGGCGAATTGATTTGAGCCTGGATAAAAATAAAAGACATTTACAACATTTATTTTGGTCTTTTAACTTTTATGTTTTTTCAATTTTGTAACTTTTAATATTTTATTTAAATAAAAGAAATAATTTTTTTACATAAGTATTATCCGTTTTAACTATTAATTTTAATCAAATATTTTATTGCTACTTAAGTACTACATTTTGTCATTTGTTTTTCATCACCACGGCCTACTTCAGTGCATAGAAGTGTAATAAAAAGGTTAATTTTATTAAAAGTATTGAATATCTGAGAAACTATGGTGTTTAGACATAGGACACCTTCTATACAAATTGAAAAGGAGAAAAAACCCCATCGAATAGCGAACTAAAAAAAGGGTAGTCACATTTGAAAAAAACGAGTTTAATCATTTTTAAGTTTGCAAATTTTGACATTTTTTTATAGACACCCTGTCTAACTAAATTCAAATTGGTTATTATCAAAATGTTACTCTTTACCAGGACTAATATTATTATTAAAAAAATCAATCACTTCAAAAAAAACGAGGTCGCTACGATTTTTTAAAGTTGACCCTGTTTATGGATTATTTTTCGGAAAAAAATTTCTAATTTGGCAACACTGTCACTAAATCAAAAAATGAATAGATGATAATGTGGAGGTTAAAATATGACATCGGAATACTGAAAAATTTATAGGGGGTTTCATTTAAAAAAATGTTTGTTATTATTACAGCGCAAAAATGGGACACCCTGTATTATTGAAAATAATTTTACGACGTTGATCTTTTCAAACCAATAATATTATGTACCAAACTTTTTTTTCTATCTCCTACGGGAAGTGCGCTAGGTTTGCCGGACGCACTATTGAAGGACCCTGTATATATATATATATATATATATATATATGTCCAACGTATTTTTTGAGACACCCTTTTATTATTATTGAGAAACTTGTAAAATACATCTCCGAATCAAAAAACAATTTTATTTTTAATTTTATTACAATATTTTGGCCGTTAAACAATTTCTTCTACTTAACGTATATTCCGGAACCATCATCAACGAAACGTATTTTTTGAGGACATGTTCTTGAATTATACACTAGACATATAGTAGTTTATATATGTATACGTAACGTATATTCCGGGGACATCATCAATGGATTGTATTTTTTGAAGACATGTTCTTGAATTATACACTGGACATATAGTAGTGTTTATTTGTATACTTAACGTATACTACGGGGACATCATCAATGAAATGTATTTTTTGAGGACATATCACATATAAGCTATAAATTTTCATTTAACAATCATACATACTACATAGGCAAATCGGATGTCAAATTGTAAATATCATTTAATTATTAAAAAATACGATCTAATTAAATACAATAACGGTATTTGCACCACTATATGACAGATAATTTATACGCATGCGCAAAAAATGTACCGCGAAATTTAAAAATAATCCTTTAAAAATTCTTTATTTTTCTATTTAAACATGATATTAATCTTAAATTACTTAATTAGCAATAAATAAGTCTTAACAATTATGAATCAACTGTTACTTGTTAAATATATCGTTTATTTTCTGATTTCTGTTTCTTGAAAAAATTACAACAATCATTTGAAAGTCTATGTGCGTTGTATATTTTTACAAATGAATAAAATACATAAATATGATTTTCCACAAATGTTTATTTGTGTACATTACATTTATTAATATTTGGAAAAATGTTGAAATATGTTATACCTATTTGTGTTTTACTCACATCAGTTGTGAATGGTATTTAAAAAAAAGCTATAAATATTATATTTGTAATATTTTGACCGTTAAACTATATCTTCTACGTACACTTCTCGAACATCATCAACGAAATGTATTTTTTGAGGACATGGTCTTGAAAAATACACTGGACATAAAATAGTGTTTATATGTATATTTAACGTATACAACGGGGACATCATCAATGAAATGTATTTTTTGAGGACATGTTTTTATAATATACACTAGACTAGACATATGTAGGTATATGTAATAGATTTAAATTTATATCACATATAAGCTAGAAACTTGAAAATTTTCACTGAACAATCATACCTAGACAAATGGGGTGTCAAATTGTAGATCTCATTTAATTATTAAAAAAAATACGATCTAAATAAATACAATAGCGGTATTTGCTGATTTGCACCATTATATGACAGATGATTTATACGCATGCGCAAAAAATGTACCGCGAAATTTAAAAATATTCCTTTAAAAATTCTTTATTTTTCTATTTAAACATGATATTAATCTTAAATTACTTAATTAGCAATAAATAAGTCTTATCGATAATGAATCAACTGTTACTTGTTAAATATATCCTTTATTTTCTGATCTCTGTTTCTTGAAAAAATTACAACAATAATTTGAAAGTCTATGTGCGTTGTATATTTTTACAAATGAATAAAATACATAAATATGATTTTCCACAAAAATTTATTAGCGTACATTACATGTATAAATATTTGGAAAAATGTAGAAATATGTATATTATTTGTGTTTTACTCACGCCAGTTGTGAATGGTATTTAAAAAAATCTATAATTATTATATTTGTAATATTTTGACCGTTAAACTATATCTTCTACGTATACTTCTCGGACATCATCAACGAAATGTATTTTTTGAAGACATGGTCTTGAAAAATACACTGGACATAAAATAGTGTTTATATGTATACTCAACGTATACTACGGGGACATCATCAATGAAATGTATTTTTTGAGGACATGTTTTTATAATATACACTAGACTAGACATATGTAGGTATATGTAATAGATTTAAATTTATATCACATATAAGCTAGAAACTTGAAATTTTTCACTGAACAATCATACCTAGGCAAATGTGGTGTCAAATTGTAGATAAAAATTATTTATTTTTCTTTTAAATATGTATTTTATTTAAACTTCATATTGATCTGATTTTTGTTTTGTTTTCTACTTGTACTTTATTAACAAGATTGTAGTATATTTATGTTTTCTAGAATCTAAAAATGTTAGAGGGTCTATAAAGAAAATAATTCGTTTAATAAGGTCTATGTAGGAAAAAGGTTGGGAGCCCCTGGTTTAGTGTATAATTCATGAATATGTCCTCAAAAAATACATTTCGTTGATGATATTTGCGAGTTGCGAGGTAAGTATAGATACACATAAAATGTACCGCGAAATTTGAAATTTTCTTTTTTAAATTCTTTTATTTTTCATTTAAACTTGATATTTATCTGAAATTACTTAATTAGATATTAATAAGTCTTAACAATAATAAATCAACTGTTACTTGTTAAATATATCGTTAATTTTCTGATCTTTGCTTCTTGAAGAAATCATTTGAAAATCCATGTACGTTTACAAATGGATAACATACATAAATAATATTTTTTTCTATTTTTGTTTAAACGTATATTGTTTTTAAATATTTGGGAAAATGTATAAATATGTTATTTGTGTCTTACTCACATTAGTTATGAATGGTAATAATTAATAAAAGCTGAAAATATATTTGTAATAATTTGACCGTTAAACTTTTTCTTCTGCGAGTAGGTACTTAACGTATAATTCGGGGACATCATCAACGAAATGTATTTTTTGAGGACATATTATGTCCCACGGGAATCGGGAAGGTGTTGAAACTAATCAGCGGTCATTTTCAAAAACGGATGCTGTTATTGAAAAAACAAAGATAACGTATAAACGAATTTTTTAATGAGTGTAAATAAAATTTAATAAAATGTTTGAGCATCAATTTATTTTATTAATGAAAAATATGTTAAAATTATCGATAATTCTGTTAAAAATAACATAAAAAATTATTTCAATGTGGATTTATTGGCCAAAAATGGAGTGACGTAACGTATAAGTTTAAACAGGGGCGTAGCTACCGATATAGTAGGTGTATCAATGGTACAGGGCCCCCGAGCAACAGAGACTGCAACATGCATAAGTAAAAAATCGTAAAACAAATACAAAAAATTGAAATTTTATTGATGTATCATACTTTGTTATTTTCATCTTTTTAAATTCGTTATAATCACAAGTCATTTTAAAAATATATTTGCAATAATCACTTTTTTTAAATCTGCTGTTTATTAAAAATTCACAAAATTTTGATAAATTGTTAAAGGAAAATCGATGTTTATATCAAATTTAACAACAATATTACAATTTTATTAAAATTCGTGACATCAAATTTTTATTGTTGTTATAATTTACTTTAGTAATAACCGTTATATATTTGAAAATACATATATTTGCTATCATTTTGTTATGCGAAAGTTTTTGTTTATTTTCCGAAAAAGGAGCCCCCCTCAAGACATTTTTAGTAGGGGTTCACTCTTATTTGACATTCAATTACGAAAATCACTTGCATTATTTTTAATAGTAAAATAAATATATTTTGTTAACGCAGATTTGTTAATGAGGTGATAAAGAACATATTTGTGCATATAATAAACTTAACACAAATTATTTAAACAATTGAACATAATAATATACCTACGCCGTATTATTATAATCATTTAAATCTGCAACAAAATATAATTATATTAGAAACTAGGATGATCAATCGTCCCGCATTTTGGTCCATTGTCCCGCATTTTGAATACTGTCCGTTTTTTAATATTAGTTATTTTTAAACGAAAAATTATTAGTGATCATTATAAAATTTATAATATTTTAATTAAAGGAATTAAAAAATTTTGTTACATTAAATTTAAAATTCCGCCCCCCCCCCAAAAAAATTACCCCCCCCCAAAGAAAACTACCTCTCCCCCCAAATTTACCTAGCACCATTAGTTTATTTAGCCCCCTACCATTTTTTCAGAATACAGCCCTTTATAGCATATAACCAAATAAATCCACAATGCATGAAAAATCGCTGATCTGGTCATATCGGTTTTATTTAGTAACGAAAACAATCATGGTAGCGCCATCTGTGGGTATACCATGTAAATTAATTAAGGTCTCCAAAGTATTCGTTAAATATAAACTGTTCATATATACGGAATGTCCCCAAATAATACAAATAATATGTGGATTTTTCAAGACCTGTCCCCGAAGTATACAAATGTCCCCAAATAATACATTGCATCGATAAAAAGTCCCCGAAAAATACTGTCCACATATATATATATATATATATATATTATATTATAAAAGAACGAGATATCACAGGGGAAGATGAAAGTATTTTTTTCCGATATATTAAAGTCAGTTTTCGTTTTCTTTTATCACTTTTTTAAGGTTATAAATGTATTGCGGCTTCGCCGAGTCAGACTAACACCAATTTTGGACTCAGCGACCTAAAAAACATATAAACATATTCTTTTTTGAGCTTTTCAATTAATGTTTCAACTTACATCACTTTTTTGAGGTTAGGAACGAAATGCGATCTGACCGAGTCAAACAAACCCAGGATTCGGATACAGCGATCCTAAAAACTTATAGAAATGTTTGTCTCGTCTGGTGGACAAGACATTTTTTTCATGTGTTTTTAATATTATCAAAATTCAGATTTTATAGTACAGTCGAAACCAGTTATAACGACATCGGTTAATACAACGTATCGGTTTTAACGACTCAAAATAAAAGTCCAACTGAATCCCATATAATTGTCTTTTTAACTGTTTTTACGACCTAATATGACTGATCCCCTCGATGTTCTTATAACCGATTTCGACTGTATTTATAATTTTTATATTTTTAGGTAATCTAAGGTATTCAATATATGGAAAAATACGTTTATTTTTACTCTATATTATCATTTATATAATTTATTAATACTAAATTATAATATATCTATGTATATTATTGTATATTCTACATAGAAATATAGTATATGAGAAAAATAAATATTATTTCAATAAAATTTATTTTACGAATTTAATATTTCGTTAAATATAGAAAACATTAAATTTATTCTAACGTGTAAGTACATACACAGCTCCGAACATAATAAACATTATTTAAATACGTTTACCACAAAAAATATAACATTATTTTCGCCCGAAGGCACACCCGCAGACGATATAAAATTTCACCAACAATAACACACAAAAAAACCTTTTAGATTGGCAGACGTATATGGCGAAGTCTAACTGTTATTCAGTTATCAAAGAGTTAACATTTGTCATAGAGTTGGGAGCAATCATACGGCTAAGGGCTTTGACAATGCTTAATGTACCAAATGCACAGATACCGACAATGGTATCAGGGGCGTAGCTATAAATTATAGGTAAAGGAGTTAATGTTTACAGTATATATTTATTAATTTTGCATTTAGAAGAATAAATATTATTAGATACAGTAAAACATCGATTTGATGGACAGATACTGACAATGCTACCTGGGGCGTAGCAATAAATTATAAGAGAGGAGTGAATATTAACAATACCTACTTATTAATTTTGTAACTGTGTATGTTATATTAGAAGAATTAAATATTATTTGTTATAGTAAAACTTCGATTTGATAGATTTTGTATAAGTATATCGGATAAAAACATTTCGAAAAATTTTCATTTAGAATTAAGGTTGTATGCCGAGAAGAGTGTCGAACCCGAAATAGATTTGGTTTAATTTTGGATGAGACCAAACCGAGATGATACCACTTGATTTTAAATGAAACGAGATTGTTTGTATATTTAAACGAGGACGACACAATTTCAACTAAATTTATAATTTTTGTCGAGCTTCTTGATTTTCAAAAATTTTCAATAATTAGAAAAAAATTGTAATAAGGGAAAAATGTTTTTTTTTTAAGAAATTAATATGAAACCGAGTCTTTTATCAGTATTTTCACGAGATGAGATCGAGATAGACTGTCAGTTGTAAAATTCGTAACTGATACTTTTATAAATAAAAATTTTATTTTTGTTCAGCAGACTTCATTACTTTACAAACAAAAACTTTTTTACAGTAATTGACAAATAAAAAATTCACATACTGATAATAGCGTCAAATTAGCGACAGAACGTTGGCCGATAAAATGACTAAATCAACATGGCTTGTACTCATAAACCTAGATCCATAGCAAGATTACTGCGGAAGCTTAAAATCTTCTATTTTGTATTTGCTTATTTATAACTAAATTGTAACCTAATAAGAATTTATTTTAGATACGCCAATGCGTTCAAGTTTATATATGTATATAGATTGTATCTCTCTCTCTCTTTTCTACTTGAAATAAATTTTACGAACCTCTCTACAAATTTACAAATCGTTAGTTCTTGTGTAAATGATAAAACATAATTATTATCGCTACCTCGATACGTTAGCTACAATTTTAACTCTTTTGTATGGTATTGTTCCAGACACATTAAAACATAAAAATGATAACTGCCTATCTATTTTTTATCAAAAAGAACATTTTTATATAAATTCTCGATTGAAAAGAATCCACATATATATTAATATCGATTTAGTTGTTAGATAATATTGGTAGAACAAATTATGAATTGAAATTTTTCGTTATTTAAAACAGCTACTCAGATGGGTTTAAAACTAAAAACTAATGCTTAAACTTTATAAAAAGGTTATAACAATGGTTATTAATTAATATAATACGTGTATAGTGACAATTACTGTTCCAAGTGTTTTTTTTTTAAATAAAACTAAACATTTTATAATACGGACCCTTAAATTATTGAAATAAAAAACTGTTAAAAACTTTAATGGTGTAACTTGTGTTGATGGTAACAATGTCTTTCTTGAAGAATCTTTGGAAGCCGAACACAAAACACAAAAGTAAGTACAGAATATTACTTTAATTATTTATTTTTCAGGAAAACATTGATCACACTACAAATTTAAATAACAAATAATACAAACTCAAGAACAAAATCGATTCTTGACCCTTAACTAGATCTCCGTAGACATTTGGTTTTTTTAAGTGTCCTTACATAAATTTTTATCTTAGTTTGGTGGATATGTAGGGTAAAAACTGGCAGTATAGATCGATCTATCTCAAGAACAAAATCGATTATTGACCCTTAACTAGATCTCCGTAGACATTTGGGTTTTTTAAGGTGCCTTTTCATGGAGCGTCATTGACGCTAGTTTTCTAGCGTCAAATCTCGTCACGTGACCGATTTTAATTTTTTTAATTTTAGCTGTCAACTACTGTTTGACGTTTAAGTGTGAAAAAACAACCAATAAATTACGTTCAGTTGTTAAAAATTGATTTACATTTCATTATACTATTCGTAAAGACGTACAAACTCACAAAACAAACAAGAATACACATAATATCAAAGCTACTGACATTAGGTGTCACATGATTTTTAGCGTCAAGCAGTATGAGCTCAACCATGTTGAGCATTTTCACTTCACGCTGACCAATAGCAAGCATTTAAAATTCAAAATCGTAGCGTCCAGCGTCAATGACGCTCCATGAAAAGGCACCTTTAAGTGTTCTTACGTAACTTTGGTGGAGGTGTAGGGTAGAAACTGGTAGTATAGGTCACAAATCACACATAATATAGATAAGCAGCTCTTATAGCAATCATTTGCAACTCCTGTAAATACGAGTGGGGCAAGGGAAGTTCACGCATTAGTAATTTTCATCATCTATGTTGGTTAACCTGTCTGTATTTTAAATGAAAACAGAAGCAATCGAAGCAATGTTCAGAGGTTATTTTGTTTATTAGCCAGTCACAGAATTAGCCAGTTTTGTATGTTAAGTGCCATTCACAATTGACTTAGTGCAGAACTTAGTGGTAGTGCAGTTGCAGTGGCAGTGTAGTGTGTAGCGGTAGTGCAGAATAGCGGTCACAACAAAAATTCAAACAACAATTATTAAATTAACAAAAAATTAAATGTTTTATATGAAAAATCAAATATATAGATGAAAATAAAGTTACAGTAAAATATTTTAATTAATTACGTATAAATCTTAAAATAAATAATGATTCTTAATAATGAAATTACATAATATGTAATTTCATAATTGGTAATATGTACCACAGATTAAAGATGTACATGTTAACTTGTTGCGTGATCGTGATATGATTGGTCGTTGTAATAGCGTTGCATTCGTGCAGTGCAGAAGTTTGGAGATTGCAAACTTCTGCCACTACCAACTACCACTGCCATCTGCACTAATCTTATGTGAACGATATAATGGATCTATTGGTTCCAAACTTCTGCACTGCAACTGCACTACCACTAAGTTCTGCACTAAGTCAATTGTGAATGGCACTTTAGAAATATGTATCTGTTTATTTATATTATGTGTTATTTATTTATTATTCTGTGGTTATAAGTAACTATGTAGTGTCTGCCTAGTGTTTGTAAGCTTGACAGCTATTTTACTTGTGCTGTGTTTTATATTTTAAACATTTTAAAGACATTATGTGTTTTGAAAGACATTATTTTCGAAGACTTATTATTTGTGTTAGTGTGATTTAAAGAGTGTATATTTTAATGAATATGTTATAATTTGTAATTGTTATTATCAAATTCGAAATAATATAAATATATCAATAACTTTGTTAAAATTGGTTATTATTGTCTTTTTTTCCCTTTATGGCCTTTATGTATTTGAAATTGAAAAATAAAACCGTTAATATATATAGTAGGCAACACGCATAACAAACCTTTTCATCCCCCCATTGGTATGTTGACCCCCTCGCCTATGTTCAAACTAGGGAGTGTACATTATATGATAGCTTACTATCTATATTATGTGTGATTTGTGGTATAGGTCGATTCAGACTCAGACTATCGAGCCGGTCTCGCTCTGGTCTCGCCCCAATCAAATCTAAATAAACAATAACAATTAAATCATTCACACTTTAGGTTATCTTTCAGGTTTCGGTCCAATCACGCTCCGATACAGTATTACTATACTGAATATTTGACTGGAGCGAAACCGGACCGAGATCGGCTAGAATTATAATAATTGTTAATTGTATTACCTTTAAAATAAATATCAACAAATAACTTATGATCTATGCCAGTTGTCTCCAAATTTAATATGCGTGGGTGTTACTTTTAAACCGACTTTAAAAACAGAGTATACTTCCGAGGTCGTTCTATATACATTTTATCAGAATCTGACAGTGGACTTCGAAAAAATTCCATTAAAAGTAAAATAACTTAAAAATATATATATCTAAACACCTGAAAATGAAATTTTCAGAACTTTTACACGTATATCTCATAATATTATTCGGCTCTGAAGAAATCCATTACAATATACAGGTTGGTTCGGTTTGGGATACAGATATTTTAGGAGCTGATTCCCTGACTCATTGTGAGTAACAAATTGTGCGGGAAGGGGGGGTCTATCTTCAACGCCCTCTGAGCTACAGGATGTTTAAAAAAATTCTTTCAGAGTAGTTCTTACAACAAAGATTATCTCATAACTTCCAAAGTAACGTATCTAGAGCAACCAAACTAAGTCAGATTCATAGGTAATTAACTAACATATTTTCAGTATTACGGTTATTGCTATCCGTGTTTTTAGTTCCGAGTTATAGCTCATCAAAGTCGAAAAATATCTTTTTTTTTTTAATTTTTTTATGAAAATGTCATTTTTCTCCAAAAGTACCTCTAATATGGGGTATTTTATTTAATTTTTAGGTACGTCATAATGTTACCTAAAATTTCACTACATAAAATTTGGACCTGGGTCTTACAGTTTTCCAGTTATAAATTAATCCCCAAAGTAACTATTTTGCTACCTGCCCTATTAAATGAAACAGTCTTATAATTTATTTGTTTATAACTACATAATTTATATTTTTTTTTATTATTTACCATAAAAATAATTATTTACCAGAAAACTGTAAGATTCAGGTCCAAACTTTGTGTAGTGAATTTGTAGGTAACATTAAGACGTACCTAAAAATTAAATAAAATACCCCATATAAAAGAGGTACTTTTGGAGAAAAATGACATTTTCATAAAATTTTTCAAAAAAAGATGATATTTTTCGACTTTGATGAGCTATAACTCGGAACTAAAAACACGGACGGCAATAACCGTAATACTGAAAAATATGTTATTTAATTACCTATGAAACTGACTCATTTTGGTTACTCTAGATACGTTACTTTGGAAGTTATGAGATAATCTTTGTTGTAAGAACTACTCTGAAGGAAATTGTTTAAACACCCTGTAGCTCAGAGGGTGTTGAAAATAGACCCCCCCCCCCCTTCCCGCACAATTTGTTACTCACAATGAGTCAGGGAATCAGCTCCTAAAAGATCTGTATCCCAAACCGGACCACTCTGTATAACAAAATGTTAATAAAATAAATATATAAAAAGCAAAAATTTAATTGTCTCTAGCGTCTGAAGATTGAACGAAAACGCAAAAAACAACTAAAAACTGATTCAATGAAAAATAGAAAATGAAAGGAGTACTTTAAATAATTTTAAATATAATTTTTTTTACAGGAAGCAAAATTATATTAAAAAATATCACAAAACTTTTTACATAGCGATCGCAATTTCAGATTTACCGTTTATAAAAAATTTAAAAAGTTAATCAAAAATTCATTAGTTTTCATTAACTTTTCGTACGACAAAATGATTTTTAATTTGGAATACTTTTAAGCATTTAAATTTCATTGTCGCACTCTTTCCATTTTCCTATCAGCACAAAATTTAATAAAAATTCTTTCGTGCTCTATCTCTACATTAAAACTTACTATTGAAATTAAACTGTATTTACTTATGTAAATTAAATAAAACTCTATAAAGGAAAATACTATTATTCATTACCCAGCTTTAAATAAAGATATGAAGTAAAATAAATTAAACCAAGATGAAGTTCTTTCAAATTAATTTGCAATAAATTCTATAGAAATAAATAGGTCAAAATCATAAATGTCGGGAACGAATTTTTATTAGAAAATTTTGGTGAAGCTCTTAACATTTATTAAAAATAATATTCATTTTTGTTTTGTTTATGTTTAAGGAGGGGGTCAAAGGTTATTGTTTACGTTTTGCGAAAGAGAATCGTGGTTTATATACGTTCCCATACTTCATTGTTTTTCTCTGAAAACCACATGAAATTTTGAGTTTTGCCCATAAAAAAATCCAGTAAGATGAGTGTTCTTTAACTTCTGGTTATACATAAATCACATATCCATACTAAAAGTTTTTATTGTTTATTATTTGTTACCTTTTCATGGCTTAACTGCTGAACCGATCGTGATTAAATTTAGCAGAGAGATAGCTTGCGTCCCGTGGAAGGATATAAGACTTAGAGATTGGAAAAATAGTTTTTCAACTATTGCGAAAAATGTAACAATTGTAATTTTTATTACTTATCTCCATACGATTTCATAAAAACTGGTTTGATTGAACCCAATTTAAAATCAACTATTTGCAACTACATATTTTACCTTTCCAACTATTAGACTTTTTTTATCCAACGTTAAACATTTTGTATTGACAAAAAATCATAGAGACAAAGTTTGAAATAATTCTATATTGATTTTTTGGTAACAATTTATAAGTATATGTTATAGGCCGTTACAATTAACCCTCCGATAGGCGCATGTATCCTACAGATACATTGTGATTTTATATTGGTTCTAACGGACACGTTTCAAAAACTAGACCTTCCTCCTCCCATGTATCTTCCGTGGTGGTTTGTAACAGTATGCCAAGTGATTACAAAGTAGTCAGTGATTTTTATATATTGCTGTTTTGTATCTCACAAATACACGCGCTTTCTCATGTAGGTAAGTTTTTTTAAAAACTTCTAAATATTTTTCTCGCGTGTTCTTAGATACGAAACTAATATATAACGTTTGATTTCAATAAGTTTTTCTAATTTCATCATATGAACAAAAAAACAGTATATGTATCTGAGTGATAACACAATTAGTCATAGTGTTAGTCAGTAAAATTTTTGTTTTCATACATACAGTATTGAGTAAGCATATTGCTCTCATACATATACATAATACATAATTTTTGTGAATTTTCGAAGTATTGTTGTATAAATTGTAAAAAGTGTTTATGTCTTGTACATTGTTCAGTAATTTGCACAGATTGTATTTCTAAATAATTTTTTTTAGTTGAAATTTACCAAAGTATGCATTTTTCAGTTTTGTTTCAACCATTTTTTTTTTCAATTTATAGAAATACCATTTATTTAATTTATATGTATTTAAGTGTTTTTATATCACAAAAAAATTATTAGATACAAAATGTGTAGGTATCTAAATGTGTATGGCATCTGAATGTAAATGCGACCTGTTTTATCGATTATAACAGAAATCTGTTTTACTTCTTCTACTTCTTTTTCTTGATGGGTGACAGTTCTACCTAACCTAAATTCCACACGAACCATATACATCTTATCTTATTATGTATATATGACGCGAACGAAGTTCACAGGTAGTTTTTTAATATGTTTAAATTGTGAAAAAAAATGACCAAAATAATCAGACAGAAACTTGTTATTAAATACACACACTGCAAGATTTATTTCGTAAAAAAACATTCAAGTGAAACTGAAAACTATTATAAAGAAAGTATAAGAATTATCTCGAGATATAAATTGTATTTTCTTTCGTAAACTTTCTACCAATTTCGTATCTGTCACATTTATTCAGATAAATACATTTCAAGAAAATTCATCAGTTTAAGAAATTGTCAATCCCTCTTTTCAAATTGAACAAAACCATACGTTTTTCATGAAAATGAAACTTCTTCGTTCTAAATCATTTCATATCATTCACCGAAAATATATTGTATGTTATTTCAGTTTGGATTTAAATTTAATATGAGCTGAATAATACATTTATATTATTAATCTACAAGTTGTGCAAGTACAAAAAATTTACTAAATACAAAGTACAAGCACTATCAACAATTTATTTACAAATATATGAACAAATAAATAAAAATGCTTATTCACAAAATGAATATCTATTCTCAAATACAAATGTATGAATCTATTTGGAAAACTCTGTCCATGTAAACATTAAACATTCACGAAATTGAATATAGGTTTACACTTTTTTATATTTTAAAATAGATACAAACGTGTTTTTTTGTACACGTTTTAAGAAAAAAATCAAAGGTACATACATACGCATTTTGTGTTGACAGCATATTTTATTTTAGTAGATTTAACATCAATTGAATAAGTAAAAACTGTTCTGAGAATATTTTATGACAGATCCCAAGTGTTTTTTCTTGTCCCATTAAAAATACGGATTTATTTAAATCCTGTGACATCTATAATGTACATGTACAAAAAAATAATGAATAAATAAAGACATTTCAATATTCTTCTTATCTGAAACATTTTTTGTATTTTCAAATATATAGGTATATCATCTTAATATTGTAATATAACGAACATAAAATCACTTATGTACACGTCCGGTATCATAAAGGGGATAGCAACATTTGCTAGCTAGCAAGCACTCTCAAATGAGGTATTTATTTTGTGTTATCTTAATATACTATATAAATTACGTGTCACATGTTCCTCCGCTATGGACTCCTAAACTACTTAACCGATTTTAATCAAATTTGTACACCGTGTGCAGTTTGATCCAACTTGAAACATAGGAGGCCTCCTATGGGAAATGGGGGGGGTTTGACCCCCCCGCCCCTTTTTTAAAGAGAGTTCCCATTTTTTTACGGTGGTGGTGGTGGGGGGCTGTAAAGCTTCCTATGGAAAAGGGGGGGGGGGTGCCCCCCCTTTTTTTTCGCCACCCCTTTTTTAAAATAGAGTTCCCACTTTTTTACGGTGATAGTGGTGGGGGACTGTAAAGCCTCCTTTGGGAAACGGGGGGGGGCGACCCCCCCCTTTTTTTAAAGAGAGTTCACACTTTTTTACGGGGAGGTGGTGGGGGGCTGTAAAGCCTCCTATGGCTAGAGTAAATTTTCGTATGCATCTAGGCTTCTGGGTATAATTTTAAAGCTTCCGCGGTGATTTTCATATGCATTCTTGGGTTTTGGGTATAATTATAGGCAACTATACTGTAGTGTTTGTCTTATTTTGTGGTGTTTAATTTATATTACAAATAATTTCTGTTTTGGTTGTGAGTAAATTTTCTGTCTATTTCCTCTTTGACAGTTTTTGCATTCCGTAATAAAAAAAAAGTTTCACTTCTAACGCTTATAGTTTTCGACTGACGCTTTCATTTTTTTTTTGTAGTAAACGAATTCAATATTCATAGTTAAGACAGGACAACGTCTGTCGGGTCAGCTAGTTATCTATAGATTTGTTATGAAGTTGAGTAGAGCAGTGATACTTAACTTATTGTAACACAATTGGCGACTGTTTTAATACCATACAAAATAATTTTCATAATATCACCACTGTTTTAATACCGTTGGTGTTTACATACAACGCGTGCGCGAAACTTGCCAAAGTCTTCATTAAACTCCAAGAGAACTGTCATATAAGTTTGATTCTTCATTTGAGAGTGCTTGCTAGCTAGCAAATCAAATTGACTAACTTACCGGACATAAAACTTTTATTAACATTGACGAAAATCGTTACATGCATATTTGAAAAAAAATGTTTTTAAAAAAAATAGATAAAGACTGTATCAGTCTGGAACTGTTAGGCTCCTGATGAGAACTTTTTGTGAAATCGAAACATGTGTTGAGTGACATTGTTTTATTGTGGTTAAAGTGTGCATTTTAGTTTAAGTGACATAAAGGTATATATTTCTGTTTGCTTCTCTATGAATATTCGTACATTAGAATAAAACTATAAAGTAGTTTTGTCTAAAATATGTAATTTAAATTAAAAATTACATTAAAAAAATATAATTTTCTTATATTCACAAATTGAAAGATGCATAAACTTTCATTACAAATTTTTGTGTTTTCGATATCGTTACAATTATTTAATATAGAAAATTACATTAAAAGTTAAAAATTTCAAACAGCTGTCTGTATTAATTCGTATTCAAAATATGGCATCTCAAAGTTTTAGTTTTTCAAAATTTTGAAGAAATGTGGTCGTATTGTTCTTTTCCTTTTATCAAAAATCGACACTTTCTCTAAATATGAATTTAAACACTTTGACTCAATTCAATATCTTAAACTATTATTTCGGTTCTGGTTTCCATTTCGTGGGTCGGTTGGGTTCACATCGATATGTTTTAATTATATGAAATTATTTTTAAAACTCAGTATTACACCCACATAAAAAAACTTTTTAATTAACTTTTTTCCATGTCGAAATAATTCATTATAATCTATAGAATTCCAATTAATTTATTTACATAAAATATCTATATCTCTCTGCATGACACCCTATTAAATTTAAAATAAAATCACTCAATCACCAAAACATACTTAAAAACAGCAATTCTGTAGATTTTGTAGCCGTAACGAATAGAAGGAAAGAAAAGGTTGGAAACGATATAAAAAAAATCCTTTTTTGTGTCGACTCGAACTATCTACATTCATATTTACCACTGGCACATTGAAGAACACGTCGAGACAAACCTAATAAGACATCCCTCCCTTGAATGGCTGTCACTATATCCGTTCGATTGTATTTTTCCGAATATTTTTTCTTCACGCAATTCATCCAGTCTGAACAAGAGAGCGAGAAATCCCTGAGGAGACGAGGTGCTAAAAAACACGAAATACGCCTTTGGGTTGTGAATAGGTCGTACATCTTTTACATTTAACTAACCGCCTTAGGTTCTATAATGACTCGAATAAAATATAACTCTCTTTCTTTATTATGGATCTACTCTCTCTCACTCTTTGCTGCTACTGTGGACGACAAATTTTTGATGAGTATATATAGAGTGGGTATGAAATAGTTACTCTATAATGAGTCTATAAACGATATTTTTTATATGTTTATTGGAACGAGCTATGTCTAACTTAAATAATAGCGTTCGTTTTTTTTTGTCTAACACATAAAATGGCCTCACAAAAAAATTTATATTTGGCTATACTGCCGTGCTAAGCACAAAAGCGGTATCTCAAAAAAAATCGTAAAGTTGATTTTTATGGCATCGAATAGCTTAAAAAAATACGAATCCAATGAACCGAGCCAAATAGCGGTATTGTATTTAAAACATATGAAAAAACCCTTAAAAAAGTTTTCCCTATCTCAGGTTTACCTTAAATCACTAAGAGAATTAGAGGTATATCAATAATATGTAGGTAAATAACTGTATATTTTGATACCGCCAAAATTCCCAATGTAATGAATAAATTCCATTTAATAAATCAAAAAAACAATCTGTAAAGTAAAAATAAAATTATTTTAACAAAACTTTGATTTTCTCGAAACTCGCCTTTACTGAGATACCGCTTTTGTGCTTAGCACGGCAGTATAATAGGCCACGCTTCCATTTTTCCTTACAAGCAATGCAACGTCACTGACGTCACGAGCACCGATATCACAGCTCACTATAATAACACAGCAAATGCACTGCAAACACACGACCGTTGTGACGTCAGCATTACCCCCACTCTGGGCGGACATAGTGTCGTCGGATAAACGCGCGGTATTAAAATTAAAAAAATTGTATCTCCATAAATACTTAACGTATTGAAATAAAATAAGTGGAAATGTGTTTATAGCCTCATTGATTCAGAAAAAATTAAACTATAAAATAGCTTTTTTAATATTTTTTCTTTAAATAATGAATACATTTAGTTTTATAAGCTTGACCTGTATTTTCTAAAAAAAACTTACAACTCACTTTTCACCCACTTCTAACTATCGTATCGATTTGAAATTTTGTATATGTGTTACATGGTGACAATGCAATATAGCATATCTAATATTGTTTTAAATCCAATATGGCGGACGCCCTAAAATGCGAATTCCGTTTTAGTCATAACCCCCTTGATATGGGTATCAAATGAAAAGGTTTGACGAGTATAATACGATTAGCTATGGGACGTCATTCTAAACCCAATATGGTGGATTTCCCAAGATGGGATATTACCTTTTTAGTCAGACCCCCTTGATATGTATATCAAATGAAAAGGTTTGCCGAGTATTATAGAATACGATTATCTATGTGACATCATTCTAAACCCAATAAGCGGATGCTCCAAGATGGAATATTACCTTATAAATTATATATTAAATGAAAGGATTTAACGAGATTAACCTGTTAGTATGTTACGTAGTTACTTAATTAGTCAGTCGGTAACTTTTTAAATTAAAAATTAATAAAACATTTTTTAAGAAGAAGCTTTAATTGAAAACTCACTAAAAATTAAAAAATAAATTTTCAGGTTTGTATGACTAAAACCAATACAAGCGTCGGGTTTTCTATTTCTGATTTTTTAATTAAAGCTCATTCTTAAAAAAACATTTTTTATTAATTTTTATTCATAATAATAGGAAGAGAGGAAAATGCAGTTAAAAAACTCGAATATTCGATAGGAAAGATATGGATGATTTATTGTACCTACAGTTGGTTACAAAACTTTAATGAAGTACATTAAATAAAACCGAGAAATCTAAATTTTTGGCTAATAATAATGTTCATATTTCTCGAAGTAAATAAATAAATTCATAGAGAATTTATTTATTTACTTCTATAAAAAAACTATAAAAAAAACTTGCACTTAAGGCCATCATGAAAAATAGTATTTACAATTTGTATTATATTGTTTAGCACTCTGGAAATCCATAGTTCTACACCTGCCAAGGAAAAAACAAAATCAGTCGTGGCTGTACGGGGCCCACCCTAATGCCAAAACTTTAAATAAAAAAATACCTACAAAAATACAAAATATTATTTATAAAGCATCAACCTAATCTGGTGGAAACTGAATTAAATGTAGATAGATGGTTGCTTTGTATATATAGATTACTTTAAATACACACTGTACATATTCTTCCTCCCATCCCATTCTTATATCAGAAGTATGATTGTAGCAAAACGAAAGAGAACATTTTAAATAAATTATTTCATCTTTAATTAATTGTTCATTATTTATTGTATGTTGTTTGCAATTTGTAACAAGATTTTGTCGCTAGTACGAGACAGACACTGTGTGCTTTTGTTGAAGAAAACTGTAGGCGTGTAATGAGAGCGACGTGTTTGCTAATTATTTTAAATGAGCTGTTCTAATAAATAGACTATTTAATGAGGCATAAATTGATTTTTGATGTTTCATATTTTAGTGAAAGTAATTTAAAGTTTTTGTATGGTTAGAACATCTCAAACTGCTATAACTTTCTAATTGAATTTGTATTTAATATTCAGTTTTGGTAAATGATTTCCAGAAAAAGGATTACAGTTAATATTTGCTGTATGGAATTAATTAAACTAAAGTCGATCTTAATAAATAGTATTTTTTAATTTAATTAGTTTATTTTTCTTTACTGCAAAAAGTTTGATGTCAACTACAATTATGCCAATAATCACTTCATGATTACTGCAGCAGTCTTGGCTTACGCTCTACGTGTATTTTTAAACCGATGAATACCTGTACGACCGGCTGCTCTAAACATGTAAATTTTACATCCCAACTACAGAAGTAACTCCGATACCGCATCATCCTCGTTTTCTTCTGCATTTATTTCTCACGACGCTACAATAATGAAAATAGCATTAAGATTTAATCCCCTTATATGTTTAATGTTATTACTCAGCCCCGCGCAGTTCAAGAAAAATAAACATTTAACAATGAAAAAAATTGCAACAAGTTAAATTTTTGCGTGCACCTAAGTATTAGGATTCTTTATAATGTGTGAAAATTCTTCATCGATTTGGCCGCTGCAATATTGCAAATATTTTCAACTTACTAATTTGTAGCTGAAATAATTTGCTAACAAACGAACTTCTGTTTTGGAGCAACCGTTACCGAATTATAAAGAGTTTATAATTATGTATACATTTCCAAAGCACGTATATCGTTTTATGTATATTATAATATGAAGTTGCAGCGTAAACAAATATTTTCGAACCAACTGGTTAGAATGAAATAACACTTCCTGTCCCATTATAATCGAAAGAACAGTTGTTGACTTAAGTCAACAACTGTTGAATAAAAATAAACTTTGAATAAAAATTATCGGAAATTGCTGCATCTGAAGAGAGCAAAATGAAATCTTCAAGGTACGCGACCCTGGCATTTTGTTTTAACGCATTCCATCAATTTAGATTGAATAGTTTTCGAGTTTTATCGAAAACGATTGGAGATAGACAAAAATTCTAAAAACTATGAAAATATAAAGTTTTATGAATAAAACGAAATATAAACTCAGGTTATACCTGCATTTTTACTCAAACCTAGATTATATCATACTTCATTATATTGAGTATAAACTCATATCAGGTAGACTTTAAGCACAATACACTATTGTACATACAAGTCCAACATATGTATGTGTTTGTAGTACGAGTATAGCTTCTTAACTACTGTATATTATGTACATAAAGCATTCTCGTTGTCCAGTATCAATTTTATAAACGCAGTAATTTCAAATCAGTCTATAATAATAGTACCTATATGGTTTCATTATTGGAACATATGTGTAATATATAGCTCTATGATTGCAAATGGAAAATGATATTTAATATACTTTACATATTTATCTATTCATTAATTTTTACTCTCATATATATCAGCTACACTCACCACTCCGAACAACGACGGAATCGGTTATTCAACCGTTCTTAACAACGATGGCTAGAGAGGTCCCCACCACCACATATGTACATACATAGAAGACTTTAACGTCAATTTGTTAATTTAAATTTCAAGCAGAAATATAGCAGTCACGGTAGTATTGTGGTAGGAATAGGAGAAGGTCGTTACATGGAACGGTTGGTCAATGGTTTCTCGGAGTGATCGTTAACAGGAAGGTCGTCGTCTAGAGCGCTGAATGTATTATTTTAGAGACTGTGGACTGATCATTGTTCAATGTATATTTTCTGTTTCAGCCACGTTTTTTTTGAAAACTTAGATCGCCAATATACTTTTAAAATGTAACAAAGCCCGACTCGGAAGGGCTTCTTGCGTTTACATTTTTCTCCAAGGAAATGGTTGGAAAACTAATTAACATTTTTTTCTGTTGAATTTGTATAGGGACTTCCAATCTCTTTCATCAACCTTTCTGACTGACGAAGAATTATGTCGCTCTTTTCGATATGTGTACTCTTTAATTCATAAAGACTTGAAGTTTCCGCGGTGATCTTGATATGGATCTTGGCTTCTGGGTGTAAGTTATGTCAATTTGGTCTTGTTATTAGCCAACGTTTCGTCACACATTTTAGTGGACATCTTCAAGGATAACACGATCCCAGAAGCCAAGATCCATAAAAAATCTTTAGTTTATCTTTAGTTTATTCTTCAACTTAATTTCCTTAGTATGAAATAGTATGACCTGTAAAATATGCGTAGACTGAAATATACCAAAATCTTTAAATTTTACAGACAGAGCTTGCTTATTTATGTTGAGAAATACAGTAGAAATCGATCTTAACGACTCAAAATAAAAGTCTAACTGAATTCGATATAATTGTATTTTTACCGGTTATTACGACTATCCGCTTTTTACGACTAATATTCGATGTCGTTATAACCGGTTTCTACTGTCCTTATCAATTTGCTGTGTCTTGTAAAAAGTAATTCATTAATCAAATGCTCAGATTGATATCAAATTGAAATATCAGATAAATACCTCATACATAATATATTTTATATGAGATCTTACTGGCCATCTTCTTAAGTAAAGTAATATTACCTAATGGAAAGATCAAAGGGACACATTTAGGACCACTGATTTATCAGACATGCCTAGAAATCAGTGACGATGTAGCAATAGAAGAAAGGACGTCTTATCTCGTTCTAACAGGAATAACTTCTTATCGCACATAGCATCATCTCTGCTGAGATTAAAGAAAACCTCAGAGTGCTGTGAATCGGCCCCTCCCTCGTGTCTTACTATTACATAAGTTTTGTGAAAAGCCTGTGAACCGTATAGAGATATCTTGTGGAAAAAATTCTGTATATATATCACCGAATTTCTTTTACTGTTCTGCCTGATTCCGAATGATTGTATACGGCGTAATAAATGTCAGTTTTATTGTATAGTTTGTATGTGTGGGTTGTTTTATTTAGGATTATTTTATACATGCGACAGTCGAATATTTTATCGGGAAGAAATTATTTTTGTTTTATATACTTTTTATGTAAAGCTTGTAAAGGCAAGCCAAATATCCTGTACTTAATGGAATAAAAATATTAATATAGTTATTTTTCATCACTCGCTATTTTCAGAGCTCTTTTTATAGAAACCAAAAATAATATTGTGAGCTCATTCAGAATGTTGTTCAATCTTTTGAATCTTTTAGACCACATAGCACAAACACAATCTACTGAAGGCTGCACATAAATTTTTGTGTTTCATACGAAAAAAAAACTGTTCAGAAATAGTGACGTAGCGTAGACTCATATGAAAATAGCACCCCCTGATATAATAGAATACCTTTTTTGTCATCATGACTTTACCGCCCCTCGAATTTCCTTTCAATTTCTAAATACCTTTTTTTCATTCCTCGTACTTTTTAATCCTTATAATGTTATTCAACCCCATTTTGCCACCCTCCTAAGTTTAGCCAACGGTGAGGGCCATATTTAAAACCCCTAACTACCAGTGTTTCCGTTGTTTTGTTCAGGCAAAGTTATAAAATGACTTAACAGACTTAGGTTCTAGAAGTCTTGAGGCTTTATTATTTACAATCAAAGATTTACGAGTATGTTATTAACAATTCGGTTGTAAATATTTTTTTATGTATGTTGGGCATGATTTTACCGATTCAGACGATTTTTTATTTGTTTGAAAGATGGTCCCATATAATATAAATTTTGTCAGAATTTGACAATGGAATTCGAAGAAACGCCACTCAAAAAGGTAAAATAAAAAACTTGAAAAAAAAAACTAAAAACAATTGAATTGACGAAATGTAGGTATGTATATATTTTTCTCTTCAGTTTAACAATATAATAATAATCTCCCGACAGTACAGCATAACAATGTTATTTGTTTGTAAACTAAAAAAGCGGACTGTATTTTTTTGCTGTATTTTGTTGGTAAAAATATAGAAAAATAAAGGACTTACCCCAATTTCGGAGTCGTCTCGCTCTTCTCCAGTTGTAGGCGGAGAATCAAAGGGAACAAGGAATATTTAGGATGCCTTTTGTAAACACCACTAAGTCCCCTTGTAAATATATTTTCACCAACAAATTATTTATTAAATAACGAAAAACTAAACAAAATTATTTTATAACTAACGAAAACTAACAAATTATGAATTTGTTATTGAATTGCGGTTTTCAACTAAAATGTTATCGTCTTGACGACGTGTTTCGAACTGTCTTAAACATTGATGCACAAACATGCCTTTTGAATTAAATTGGAATGTTATTTAAAATTGCATATTTATGCCATCTATTGACGCTTTTGTATATTTATAACAAAAGTTATTAACTTGGCGTTAACAATATGTACACCTTAACCACAAAAAAACAATGTCACTCAATAAGGATTTCGACTTCATAAGGAGTCCGCATCAGGATCTAAATAGTTTTAGACTGGAACTATTAAGCTCCTCTTTACTTTAAGTGACTAATAAACCATAGTTTTTCCGTTTTTTAGTAATGTCTTTAATTACAAGATTTCTACAACGGTTTCTATTGTGTATATTTAAAGACAGTGACATTTAACGGTGTGCAGCTAAAAAAAACCTTGGTATATTCCAATCTAATATTATATTATATTACTTTTATTATTAGAACAAGCAAAATCATAAATTTCAAAAAAAAGTATCAACTGAATGGAAAAACTTTTATACAAGTAAGCAGAAAACTTAGCACTCACTTCCACAAAACTGAAACAAAGCAAACAAAAATAAAATCGTGCGCTCAATCGACGTAAAAAATCTCAAAGAACTATAAACACACAACAAAATGTTAGGCGACAAGTCCGGATCCCGCAGGTGCCGTTATATAGAAAATAAAACTGCCGCTGAGTTACTGGGTCAAAGTGTCCCTATTGACGTGCCCCCGGCAACATCTCTGTGCAAATTCTGCCTCTGTTTACCCCTTGTAACCCCTTACTCTTTCTTTATTATTTACTACAGTTTTTTTGTTTGATGTTATGTCGTGTCAATTTATTTGTTACTAGAACCTTAAATTTTAGGATCAGACACTAGAAAATTATTCGGAATATTTTTTTATTTTATTTATTATACAGGGTCCTCCAATAGTGCGTCCGGCATTGTTTTACGCCCAAACTATTGAAGATAGAGAGTCAGGATTTACTATATATATCGACCTTAAAGAATTTCAGGAAATTATTTTCAACCCCCTAAAACCGCTCCTTGGTGAGTAGTTTGAGGGGTACATACCCGTTTCTCAGCAAAATCAAATGGGATGGTATATCAAAAAATACATATTTGTAAAGATCATAAAAAAATAAGAAACTTTTATAAAACAAATTTTTTTATACTTTCAATTGTTTAAAAAATATGGCGACTTGTTCTCAAATTTTAGAGTTTTACTAAAAGTGCTCTAATTTCGTTAAATATTAATGGAATTTTATTATTTTTCCAAATTTAGAAAGTAGAAATAATGAACTTTGTAAAGATGTATGACAATTAGTTCAATTAGGGATAATTCAAAATTTTTAAATACAGTGGTATATCAATGAGTACTTTTTCTTAAAGAAGATATGTAAATAAACAACTTTTGATAAAAAAATTTAAAATTAAAAATTTTAATTATCAGTTTTCAATTTTAAAATTATATTTTTAAATTTTAAATTTTCTTAACAAAAGTTTTTTATTTACATATCCTTTTTAAGAAAAAGTACTAATTTATATACCGTTGTATTTGAATATTTCGAATTATCCCTAGTTGAACTTTTGAATTTTTGATATATCGCGTATGTCACTTTAAACTATCAGAATCACAAATAGTCATAAATCTTTACAAAGTTCATTATTTCTACTTTCTAAATTTGGAAAAATAATAAAATTCCATTAATATTTAACGGAATTAGAGCACTTTTAGTAAAAACCCTAAAATTTGAGAACAAGTCGCCATATTTTTTAAACAATTGAAAGTATGAAAATTTTTGTTTTACAAAAGTTTCTTCTTTTTTTATGATCTTTACAAATATGTACTTTTTGATATACCATTCCATTTGATTTTACTGAGAAACGGGTATGTACCCCTCAAACTTCCCCCCAAGGAGCGGTTTTAGGGGGTTGAAAATAATTTCCTGAAATTCTTTATGTCGGTATATATAATAAATTTTTTATCCTAAAACTCTATCTTCAATAGTTTTGGCGTAAAACAATGCCGGACGCACTATTGGAGGACCCTGTATTTCAGCATTTCCAATTTTGGAGAGCATTTAAATACGATTGTATAAATGTAATTATGATAAAAATGTTCGTATATGGACCGAAAAAAATTAGGTGTATAGTACCATATAGCACCATATAGAAAACGTTTGTGAAGTTTTCATTAAAATTAATAGAATAGTTTTTATGTCAATAATACTTTTACAAAATAGTATAAATATAACCACCGTATACTTCTACAAACCATACATGGAAATTCACTATATATAGCCTACGATTTTGCCCTACCGCACATAATGATATTTAAACGTCAAAAATGTACATATTCAGAAAAAATTAAAAATCGAAAAGTATGCAAATACTGCAGAACCTTTATAACTGGAATCTAAAGGAGAAAATTGAATTATTCGTGTTCTCAAGGTTTAAAAATAAGGAACTGTTCGAGATATAGAAGTCTGACAATATAAAATAAAACTTATATAGGCTTTTTGGGTTGTAAAGGTTAAATTGATGAAAATTTCAATTATACAGATAAATATTTACTGAATAACTGTGATTTGATTTATTTGATTATTCTAATTATGTAACATACATAATGGTAGAGTTGAACAAACAGAAATAGGTAAATGTAGAATGTAGATGCATAAACCAAATATATAATTCACTAAATCATGACTGTAACTAACATAAACCAAAACAAATGATTTCAAATGAATCAACTGCACAGGGTTGCAAGTTTGGTATAATTTTACGTTGTATAAACATGAGGTACTTTAAAAAGTACCAAAATCTTTTGACTGCAAGTAAGAAGCTCAGACAGTGAAGTCGCTTTTATTTCTAAAATGTTCAATAAAAATTATTAAATAAATATTTTCTTTTCTGTACGCTTTTATTGATTTTATATGAAATGTCAGTGCATTAAATTCGAAAGAGACAAGATCAATGCGAGTCCGTCTGAATTTTGACAAAACGAGACCGAAATGATATTAAATTTATTTCGTCGGAGTCTTGGTTTTAAAATAATATCAATAATTATTTGTAAAAATGTACTACACTCACCGATGTATACAACGACGGCGTCGGTAAATCAACTGCTCTATACAACGATGGCTAGAGGGGGCCTCCATCACCACGCCGACGAGTAAGAATTAAATGTTTTTGGAATGAATAGTACGTTCGAGAGGGCCCCCCCACCATCAGTCGTTTAATGGAGCGGTCATTAGGCAGAAGGTCGTGGTATAGAGCGCTGAGTGTAAATTAATTTTCTAACTTTAATGTATAATTACAGAAAAATATATGATTCGTTATTTTTCAAAAAAAAATTGTTTATTACATAAAAAATAAATGAAAAAAATATTCTCCTCGGTCAATTGTACGAGACGAGACCAACACGAGATGACTTACGAGACAAATGTCACATAAAATTCGAAACCGATATGAGTCTTATGTTATAAAAACTGAGATCAGACGAGACTTTGATAACTCTCGTCTACGTTGTCGTAATTCTTTACTCAACGTTTCGACTCTTAAGTCTTGTCTTCTTCAGGACGTCAAGAAAATTAATTCCATGAACAACAGCCCGGAAACCTAGTTAAGGGGTTACATACAGTTAGAATTTTCAAAAAATTTAATTTGTTTTATTTCATTTTCGTGATGTACACATATTTAAGTACACACACAAAAAATTTCAAGTCAATCCGGCGATTATATTCGAAGTTACACTCACATATTTGTAAAGACGTCTCAGAGCGTTTGAAAGTAGAAGGCCGGAGTTAAGGGGTTATATACAGTTAGAATTTTTTTTTTTAATCGATTTTTTTATTTCATTTTCGTAATGTACATATATTTAAATACACACACATAAAATTTCAAACAAATCCGGCGATTATTTTCAAAGTTACACGCATGTTTGTAAAGACGTCTCAGAGCGTTTGGATGTAGGAGGTAGAACGGCAGCGCGTTTTTCTCAAATCTGTGTTTTTAAAGTCGGTGACCACTATTTCTCTGAAATGGTTGAACCGATCAATCTCAAATTTTAACACAAGTTTCTTAAGAATATTTTTTAGTAATTAATCGAAGGTTTTTAATCACCGATAAATATTTTTTTTTATAAACAATTTAAGCCAAAATTTTTGTCGAAAATCGATATTTTTTTTGAGAAGCCGCCATTTTGTCAAAAAATGTTATTTTGCTTATTCCTTCGATTAAGTACAAGATTATACATTACTTTAACGAAATCCGTTTGGGTTTTTAATTTTAAAAGATGCAGTCCAGAGATATCGTGGTCACCGCAAGGCGCCTTTTTTGAGAGGACCTCCTGAAGAACAGCTGTAGCAGCTTTCGAAATTATTATTTTTACAAATAAAAAATGTTAAAATACAATTAAAAGTTACCATAATATAATATGTGTACAAATTTTTACATTAATAAATTATGTCTTCTCATAAAAAAATCTTGAAAAAAACCTTTTTTTTGGCCTTCTGACTGTATGTAGCCCCTTAAAATGAAGTAAATAAAAGCAATGTTACTGACTGGGTTAAAATGTCCCTCTAGGCACCCATCTATAGTAAACTCACAATACAATTTCTGTCTGTGTTTACGTCAATTATATGATGAATAGCTAGGTCCCAAGTGGCCAACTATTATTATTTGAACATTTTGATGTTTATGATTAATAAATAATCGAGGTACACATTTATATTGTGTTTCTGTTTATATGGGTTCGGTATTTAGATATACAATACTATTCAATTAGATAATTTTATACACTTTAAGAATTTTCTGTAAGGGAACACCCATTAATTACAAAATGATAATGTTTTGGGAAGAGAGAGGTTTGTAAAATCTTGTTAGTCCTTATATGAAGTTTATAATTACATATTTACGCTTCGAGTACCTGTCGTGGCTTTAAAATGATGTAAATTATCATTAATAATAAAATTATGTAATTATAAATTAAAAATTCGTATGACTGTTTCATTTAATCAATTTAGATTTTATAATTGGAAAACTGTAAGACCCAGGTCCCAACTTTGTATAGTGAATCTGTAGATATTATTATAATGCACTAATGTAATGATAAAAAATACCACATGTTACTTTTGGAGAAAATGTCGTTTTTATAAAAACTTTTTAATTATTTTTTTTGACTTTGATGAACCAAAACTCTGAACTGGAAGCACGACTAGTACTAATTGTAATACTGAAAAATATTACCTAAGAAATTGACTCATTGTGATTGCTTTAGTTACATTACTTTGGAAGTTATTAGATAATCTTTATTTGTAAGTACTATTCTGAAGGATTTTTTTAAACACTTTGTAGCTCAGAGATTGTTGAATATATCCCCCCCCCCTTACCCATACATTTTTACTCAAAATCAGCCAGAGATTCAGCTCCTAAAATATCTGTGACCTACATCTGTATTAAATCAATGTATTTTTTTAAATGAATTATTTAATCTACTTTTCTTCTGCTATGAGATTTTCTTTTATTTTTATTTCATTCGACTTTAAAATTACGTCCAATAAATGCCAGAGTAAAAATATTTCTTATATTTTTATATAAAAAAATTGCTTATTTTTTTGGGCACAGTAGCAACTATATTGCTACTGATTTACAATTAGAACTATACGTCTATTGGGGATACATTATAAGTTCCAAATATAACAAATTAAATACTAAATTACATAAAATGGTATATATGAAATTTTGTTTTTGATTTAAATCAGTTGAAATGAACACACAAGAAAGCCGAAAATATAATCATGCAAATTAATATCTATTTTATGTTCATGAAATTCGGAATATTTGGAGAGAGAAATTTTACCAGAACTGTCGTAAAAATCATATGAATAATGTAAAACCCCATAGAAAACAACCGTTCAATTTTTGGTGGAAGATAAATTTCATTAATACTTAATTCGCATTTGCTTTGTTTGACGTTCGGTTTTTTATTTGATTGAGTTTTAATCGAATAAATCACAGCAAAATGTCATCGGTTATTTCAAATATTAATGCTATTTTAATAAATTTTTTAATTATTTTCATATTTTTTTTGTTGATATTTTTAACTCTGTACTGCATGAAGGAAAATACATTTTTTTTTCAATAATAGTTTTCTTAATAGTAAACAATTTGGTCTTCAGAATTCTGGCATATTTTTAAACCAGGCGCAAACATATTGTTGTTATAATTGTGTGAAAAAAATTAGTCGTAAAAGACGCGGTATTATCATTGAAATATATTATTAATTTGAACTTACCTAGCTTTTAGGGTTCCTTGGAAAATTATATTTTCACTCTATCGGTCCATTTGTCCGTCTGTCTGTGTGTCATAGCCCTCCCATTCTTTCATTTATATATCTACTAGCTGGGCCCGTGCGGCTTCGCTCGCGTGGACTACGGAATTATTGTTTAGAATTTAAAAAATATACAGTTGAATTAAGTATAAACACGATTAGTTATTTTTCTAATAAAAACCTGCCCAGCGCAGCGTCTAGTTGTAGTTCGCGCGCATTATCGCGAATAATGTTATTCTATATACTTATTTCACGTTATTTCCTAAACCAAAAGACCAAATTGGATTCTGTAAAAGGCAAATTATATCTACATTAAGTACTTATGACGATGAATTCATTTATTTCGATAAGGATTGAAGTTTTGCAGGTCAAAAGTCCATGTAAACCGACCCCAATATTTTATGTTTTCTTTGTAACATAAGAGCAGTCATTGTGGCTTAAATATAAAAGTTAGACATATGGTGTCGCGGACTTTATTGTAGCACTTTTGATTCTACAGAATTCTTTAGTACATTATTTTGTTCTATATTCAACGGTTTAGGCAGCGTTTTGCAAAACAGCGCGCCGTCGGCAAATTTTTTCCGACTTGATTTACTATTATCGTCACTGCTTAGTTGTTATGTTACCTAACGTAACAAAATATAGCCTATAACCTGGCGAGAGAATGTACCTATAAATTAAAAAAAAATCACGTAAATCGGATAAGTGGTTCTCGAGTGATAAGCACACAAACGGACAGACAGACAGAGAGACGTTGAGCTTTATATACATTATGGATGGATGATGAAATTTAGTATGGACGTAGATTGATGAACCAAAAACAGAAATAATGAAATTTTTGGAAAGTGTACTCAAATTTCTTTTTTCACTTTCCTCGATATATATATTTGCTTACAAAGTCGTAATCAGAGCGCACGTGCCCTCTTTAAACTATCAATGCAAGAATCTGACAAAAATCTAGAAATTATTACATAATACTTTAAATGAAAGTTATAACGAACACTGTAACAAAAATAGTTAATGAAAAATTTAGAAATATGTAGGTAACTATTTTTTTTATAAATCGTAGTGAGAATGCCTAACCCTGTCATGTGCGTGCCCAGTATGTACTTAGCCGTTTTATTTCTTATTATAAAATGGTATTGAATTAAGAACTATGACAGAGTTACCACAAATTCTTTACACACCTTCGCAGAATTGAAGATAAATGTCAAAACGTAATAATATAGACGAGGAAAAAATCTCCGATAGTCTTAAAGTTCAACACTTTAATATCGATTAAAGATTTATTTTTCATAAAAATATGTATACCGGGTGTTAAAAAAAGAGTGTAAAATATTTAAAGAGGTAATAGTATGGACCAAAATAAGCAAAAAACTTCTAATAAACATGTGTCCGGAAATTTTTCGTGAGGAAACTACAGCCCTCCAAAATTTGGCTCAAAATGGGTTTTTATTTAATATCTAGAGAACCCTTTATGATAAAAATATGAAATTTGGTATTCGGTTTAGTAATAATATGTGTTTTCGATTTCTCGTATTAACCAATTATAATTTAGACCAGGGATGTATGGGGTCAGTGGGCCCATCGATTTTTATGTAGTATTTTTTTATTCTTTATTTTTTTCTTGAATAAGGGACTTATGTAAGATTACATGACACAATATACACAAAAATATATTTTGCTTATTTGTCAGAGGATTAACCGTTTTCGAGAAATATCGATGGTAAAGAAAGCATGCAGAATTTAACTTAATACGGATGCTTCAAATTACAAATAATAAATTTATTTTCTTGTTCTATGATTAAAGGTAAAAAAAAAGTTCATATAAAGAAATCTCCTAATATGAATCCTCTTAGATCTATAGCCTGTTACACGTATTTTACTAACTTGACTAAAAAACGAAATTAAAAATGGTTATTTGTTGATAAGGATGCATTTTTTGTGGTATACTTATGTTAACTTTTTTTCTTAGTTTTTATCATAGAACAAGAATATAAATTTATTAATTGTAATTTGAAGCATCCGTATTAAATTAAATTCTGCATGCTTTCTTTACCATCGATATTTCTCGAAAACGGTTTATCCTATGACAAATAAGCAAAATATTTTTTTGTGTATATTGTGTCATGTAATCTTATATAAGTCCCTTAATAAAAAAAATTAAAGAATAAAAAAATACTACATAAAAATTGATGGGCCCACTGACCCTATGCATCCCTGGTCTAAATTATAATCGGTTAATACGAGAAATCGATAACACTTATTATTACTAAACCGAATACCAAATTTCATAAATTTATCAGAAAGGGTTCTCTAGATATTAAATAAAAACTCAGTTTGAGCAAAAACTTTGGAGATCTGTAGTTCCCTCACGAAAAATTTCCGGACACATGTTTATTAGAAGTTTTTTGCTTATTTTGGTCCATACTACTACCTCTTTAAATATTTTACACTCTTTTTTTAACACCCGGTATATTTAATTACTTACAAATCATAAATGGCTTCTCATACAAAAGTTAATGATTTTATTCAGTTATTTTCTTCCCATTGATGTTGAGAATCGTATTTTTGATAGGAATGTGACCCTGCTTAATTTTGATGACAATGACCCTAAAACATATATGGGAATATATTTTTGTTGAATTGGTAGCTTTGACTTTTAACCAATAATCTATCTCGGTCATTCCATAAATAACTACACCCTTTTTTGTTGTTGACATCGATTTTTATATTTTTACACATGGTAGAGCTGGGCACGTGAGTAATTTTTGCTAACGATGACGCACGCTCATTAATAAAATATTTTTAATCACGCATGCTCACTCACGAATACAGAAAATAAAATCACAATCACGCACGTTCACGATATGCATTAAATTATTTTCATGCCTGATCTTACACGGCAGGTTTCGTTTTTGAACTAATGTTTTTAATTTTCAAAAAGCAATTCTTTTTTGAATACCTTTTTTCAAACGCAAAGTATTCATAAAAATCTGCTTTAGACTTGTACTTTGACATCAGTAAATTACAAATATCAGAGAGTTCTATTATAATCAATTCCGTATTTTCTTCTTATTATACGAGTATTTTTTAAATACTACCAAAACTACGAAAATATATAAAACATGTTTGCATTATAATTAAAAAGTTGTGCTTCCTTTATCCAGAACAATGTTACCAACATTATAGAGTTGAATTGTAATTTGAATGTTACCACATAGGAATATAAAATACATTGATTTTGTTAAAAATAATGTTCTATATGAAATTATAAAAGGCCAAAGGTATAAAAGTATTTATTTACGTATGCAAATGTAATATTTCCTACAACGTAAAATTGTATGTTTCACATTTGTTTTCAATGGCGATGTGTGTAATACGCAGTTATTAATTATACATTCCATGTATTTTTAATTTGGATTTTGAGTTTTTATAAAACATTTTTATATTCTGAAAATATCATTTTAATAAACTTTGATAAATAAATGAACATTCTGGAGAAATGAAAATTCAACTTTTACAATGCTATGCCTTTTTACTATAAATTCTACTCTACTTTTATTTCAAGCAATCAAAATTTTCGCGAGAAAATCAGTATTAGGTACGGGTTGTAAAGAAGAAGAAGTACATAGGTATACTAGTATATAATCTTAAGATTTTTAGTGCTCTGTATACCGAAATCGTAAAAATGTAACACTAATTGAATCAATTATTACGATACTTGTCCGTTCATCTGTTTATCACATACTTTTAAGGGAATCCGGTTAGTTTTAGGGCTCAAAATGAACCTTAATACATACAAGAAAGTTGAGTGAAGTCTGTGAAAGTAATAACACATAAATTTTTGTACGATAAATTGATTTACGATAAATTATTTTACGATAAATTGTTTTACGATAAATTGTTTTTACGGTAAATTGTCCTAACGATAAATTGTTCTTACGGTAAATTGTTTAACTGTTTACAATAAATTGACCGCAAATCCCTTTTAAGTACTATTTTAAACTTGATAACCGAGAAATCACTAATTCATAGTGAATATTTACTAATTGAAATAGTTAACAATATATCGCTATAAATTAATAATCTAAGGTTTTTATTTTATTTATTTTTGATGTCAAAAACTGAAGCAATCTAAAAAAACTCATTTTTTATTTAATAAGTATAAATATATAGAAAATTATCACGCATGTCAGTTATCTTTTAATTATTTATAGCTTTATATCAATGTCAATTATCTTAGGCTAATTTATGAAAGGATCAAAATTAATGAAAATGTTTATTTCAAATACAGTAAAAATGAATTGTAAATAGATTTTTTAAGGATTGTATAGATAATTATACCTGATTTTTGTTAATAGCTAACTCAAATCAGTTCGTTTGTATATGTACATTGACATATAGAATTATAGTAAGACCTCGATTATCCGAGGTGTTGTGGGGAGGAGGTACCTTGGATTAACGGAAACTCGGATAACACGGAATAAATAAAAAAATCGAAAATTTTAAGCATTTTTTATGTAATGTATTTGAACCGGTAGAATGAAATTTAATAACTAAAGTTTTTTTCCTTTTTTGAGACATGGCAATGTTTTTTCATTGATTGTTAAAGGCCAACTGTTAATTTTTAGTTCGCAACAGAAGAGCACCTAAAACATGTTATAACAAGTTTATGGGTGTATGTACATAAACTCGGATAACACGGAAGAAATAAATAAGTCCGTTACTTCGGATAACGCGGAGACTCGGTTGATCGAAGGTCGGATAAACGAGGTCTTACTGTACATTAGAAAAAATGCCGTAGGTAATGATGCCCCTTTCAATTCGAAATCATTATTTTTTCAGTAAAATTTTATGTGATTGATTAAATTAGTGAAATTACTACAAATTCAGTTTTAGAGAGCAGTAATCTAAAACTTAACATCTACTGCTTGGCTAGTTAAAAAGTTAAAAAAAAAATAGTAGCTTTATTTACACATAAAAAGTTCTTAAAATCGTCATTCTTTTGACATCATTCTTCTGTGCTTTTTAATCCAGATGAATGACTTATATGCAATTAATGACTTAAACTGAGTTATTTTTATTGCATAGGTACACAAAAAAAATATAATTTTAGTTTTTTATTAAAATTGTAAAAATATTATATCAGCTCAAATAAAAGCCGATATGCATTTATTGGTAAAAAAACGTATATTTTAATTGCCACAGGCTAATATTTCAAAAACAAAGCAATCAAAGCTTTTTTTAGTAGCATTCTGGAGAGCATAAATATGTTTTTTAAAGGGAGTCCCTATTTTTTACTTCACACATGTGGAAAAAAATATGATTCCAATTTTCCACGACAATTAATTAAAGAACATTCGTAACAATTTTTCTCGGGAACCAACAATCTTAGAGAAAAAGTACGCAAACAAAAAAATGCTTATTTTGGTCTAGTAAAACTTCATAAAAAAATTAAATACCATACTTTTATTTTATAAAATTAAGAAATATTTTTAACAATTCAAACACAAATATGACTCTTACTCTACTTACATTAAGTGTATACATTTTCGGAATTGTCTATTAATCAATTTGATTTGTTATAAGACCTTCGGACTTGAGTTTGGCCACCACTGGTTGTTATTTTCGCCATCGTGAATGCAGCGTTAACATTATCGGCGCTCGCGAGAATTCTCAGGACGATATCAGTGATATATTTGAATCACAAAGACATGCCATTTCCATTTCAGCCGAAACGCCAGGGTAATACATTATTCTTTAGGGCTTTCATGAATTTCATTTATGTTTTTCTCGGCTAATACGCGTGGAATAAATTTTGATCATTTTGATTTTTATAAAAATATTTTTGCAAAAAGTATGAATAGGTAAAATGTTTACATCGTTATTGTAGAACTTTTTAAAAAAAATTGATTATTCACGTATTTAAAATTTTGTATTATTAATGGTATATTATACATAGTATTTAAAGCAATTATTCATAAATGACTAGACGGTAATACATATAAAAAAGGTAATAATACATGTAATTATATATGAAATTAGTAGAAAAAATTGTCAAACGCTAGTAGAGCCTCACTTACTAGTGTCACCTTCTGTATTGTTTTTCTTTATCTTTTATTAATTTAATATTTATTATAATAAATGTTATGAACCATATACAGTGCCTTCCAAAAGTTCGGGGGGGGGGGGGGGGGCAAAGAAATCTTAAATGGAACATGGAGTTTAGTGAGGGCTTGTTCGAAAGGGCATAACGAGACAAAAACAACGCGGAATAGTAGAGGTCTCTACGATTTTTTTCGAAGAGTTATGATCATTTGAATATTTCAGTTGAGATTAGGTTAAATGTATTTTCAAAAATGTTATAAAAATATAAAAACAAATCCAGATGAAAAACTGATGTTTAACAGCCGTCGTGCTATCGTTGAGTCAAAAATATAAACCCTTCTGTTTTTTTCATTTTTTTTATTTTCAAAAATACACTAAAATGAAAAAAAAATAGAAGAGTGGAATTTTTTAACACAATGTTGACACGACTAACTGAATCTGTTTTTTTTTACTTCACATTTTTGAAAATACAGACCTCTACTATCCTGCGTTGTTTTTGTCTCGGTAAGCCCTTTCTAACGAGCCCTCATTCAACCCCAGGTGCAATTTCAGATTTCTTTACCCCCCCTTACTCCTGCCTCCCGGGGATGTGCAGGTGGGTGTTTTTCTGGTTAAATAATAGATTAGGTGATCCCATTGTATCTCTGTATCGAACTTTTGGAAGGCATTGTCAATTAAATATTTCATCTATTTGAAAACAGATGGCTCTAAATGTATTAGGTAGGTATATACAATTTATACAACATACATACGAGTATTTTGAATCCTTTTTTTTAAATACGTAAATGCGGCAAGTGATGATAGTTTGATGTTTGTAACTCGACATTATTAGGTATACAATATTACCATTTTTTTTAGATTTTTCTCTTATTTTATTCGGAGAAATGATTTTTTTGAAAAATTTTTAAAAGAAAATTTTATAAAATAACAAAACATTTACATATTCTTATTCCTTGAATTGTCAGTATTGAATTGAGGTATTAATTTTGTGACAGTATCTATGGATTTTCTATGGCATTTAGAGCAGTGATATTTGAACGTATTGTAACACAGTTGGCGATTCTGACCGTACAAAATAAGATTCATAACATTGCCACTACTGTTTTAATATCGTTTATGATTACATTCATCGCGTGTGCGAAACTTGTAAAATTCTTCATAGAACTCCAAGAGAAGTGCCATAACAAGTTTGATACCTCATTTGAGAGTGCTTGCAAGTTAGCAAGTTTGCTGGCTTCTTTATAATACCAGACATCAGTATTATGTACTATGTTTAACTAAATGTTCATTTAACTATCATTAAGCTTAAATCCACATTAAAATTTTGTATCGTATTATCAACAGAACCAAGTATAATATATTTAATTAAAGGGATTTTTAATTTTCTACATATTTTTTTATAACGCATATTCTAGGACAGCCAAACATTTTAATAAATGTAATTTTTAATATATTTGTAACACAACAAATCTACTTTAAAAGTATTTAAAGCTAAAAGAGCATTTCATTGTTTGTTAAAACTGGGCATCAGTGTTGATTCCATGAATGTTCCTTTTCCATTTTCGATACAAAAAACTAAAAAAAAATAGAAATCTTTATTGTCAGTTGAATACTGACCGTGTCCAAAGTGTCCATTATAAGATGTTTTGAATAAAATGCATTTATAACAATTCACTAACGGAACCATCCCACGTTAAGGTAGTTGGTCCATCATAATGTGATCACATTAGGCCATGAGTACATATTTTTAATTTAGAGAAATGATCATGGCAACGCTGTACATTATCTACTATTAACTACTTGTCAAATGATTATATTTTATCATCTAAACTACCACAGAATATATTAATAATTAATGAAATCGATTATAATTCCCTTCAATCCACTTATCATATTTTGTAAAAAATTATTTCATTATTTCGTGTATTTTTTACTATAATCAAATGAATACGTTGTTGCCACATTGTTAACAATACTGTAATTTATGTGATGGTTTGGTAGTTAAATCTGGTTAAATCTTAATAACGGGATGGTCAACAATTCCAATTTTTTGTATAATGTTTTCATTCATATAAATATACAACATGTCAGTTTTTTATGAAAATCTGACGCTACGTTTAAATTTTATCGTATAAAACGTTACGTTAGTGTACGGTTAGTCCATATAAGCTGTGTTAAAAATATAAACTTTGAGATCGTTTTTCATGACTTTGAGATGGTCAACTTTAATAAAAATGGGCTATTTTTCAGATATTAATCTAGGGAATATTCCTGTGCAATTTAAACAAAATCTGACGAAAACATGTTTACGGACCAACTACCTTAAGTACCGTCTACAAATATGAAAATGATACTTAAAGACGTGATCCAATAATACAAGGCTTACTAGACAGTTGGACAGTTTTTTGGACAATTTGTTTTATACTGTGACATCATCGCCAATAAATTATTCTAATAAGGAATTTGTGACAAACGGAATGTATCTTTTCTTTGATTTAATTATCGATCAATTATTTAGGTCGATAATTTTAAAAGTGATTTTGAAACACTAACACTTTCAGAATCACTTCTGAAGAATACTCCGATATGAGAGTCGAAACGTCAAGTGTAATAATACGAAAACGTGGATAACAGCCCGAAAATTTATATAAAATGGCAACTGTCAAAATATCCAAAGCATTCCTTGAATTATTGGATCAAGACTTAAAGGCAGTTGCGATGTTGATGTAATTAAACCATCATCATAAGATGTGGTGCCTACGACTTTTGGTGAAGCTATTTGCAAAATATTAATCAATTTTAAAACAAATACGGGCGAAACCGCGGGAAAATCTTAGTTGTCAATAAAAAGATTCACCATAAGGTTATTTTTTATGTCGAAATACATGATGGTCAGAGTATATAGTTGATTTAATATATGGCCACTTTCAAGTTGGAGTTATGATTAATGATAATGCCGCCAAAATTGCATAGAGAAAATTTCAGTCACGTTTTAGTGCCAGCTTTCTCTTAAAACGTATAACGCAAGAACAGATGTTACAACTCCACGAAAAATTTTAAATCATGACTCTAATCGCATATTTAATTTGAGTTTATTTCTTTTTGCGTTTAATTTATTGCAATCGTGGTTAACTTGCTGTTGTTATCGTTTGTTTTTATTACATTGAGATCAGATGCCTATACTAGCATACTGGTGCACAGTCCCAAATTAGTTTTTTAATTTATTTGATTATACCTACTAATTTAATTTTCATTGTAGTACATCTGGTACTTAAAAATAAACGCCGCACTTTTTGATTGGGGTATGTCACATTCTGTGGTCATATTAAGGTCAAAAGAAAAATTTTCAGATAGAGAGTTACTTTAAAATCCGTTTAGAAAATTGTTATATTGACTATTAAAGATTACCCCCACAAGTGTTTTAAAATTAACTTTATTTCAGCTCCTAGTCATCCGATTTCATTTTAATTTTGTTTATTGAAGATTATTTCCTGTCATTGTTCATTTTTTCAAGGGTTCTATAAAATATTCCAAAATCTGAAAATTTCACATTTATTACAAACCTTATTGAAATATTTTTATTGTGTCCAATATCATTTTTTTATCTTTTAGCGTTCCATTGATAACATGATAATATTGTTTTAATGAACAACTTCTTTGGGAATTGCGAGTTTAACTAATTGTAAGAAAAATATACTAGTTTTGGATAATTTCATGTAAAGTTTACTTTTTGTTATATGGATTTTTTTGTTGGAGTCCAATTTCTTATATGGGAGAGTTAAAAAATTGAAAAATCTATCATGGATTTCACTGAACTTTTTTGTACAACAAAAAAGTGTGTATATCTACTTATAATATAAAACAAATTATTCTGGTTTACTGATGAGAAATATTAAAAAAAGAACATAAACTATAGATTGCAGTTGCAAAAGTTGATTTGTGTAGTTGAAAAATTGTAAGTAGTAAAAAAGTGTAAGTGTACACAGCAAAAAAAGTCACTATAATTGTTTCAGTTCTAAACTAGTGTTTTTAGTATTTGAATCGATTCCTCTTCAATAATTTTACAAATAAGTATACTTTAACAGAAGTACATTATTTCTTACATCTATAAAAACATTTTCCATCCATCCACTAACGAACAGAATCTTTGTCATGTAATAACCGTTGGGCATCTTCAATATAATAAATAACAAGATTTTACTTAACAAGATAACATATCTTCTTCAACAAAGAAATAACGATGCAAACATCTACTCTGCACGTATTACATCTCTTCCCTTGACCTCTCCCCCCACCACTTCACGCAGACCTGTGCTTAATGCACTTAAACAACCCCAAGTAGATTATATTAGCTTTGCCGAACGATTGTTGTGGCCTCGTTAAAAGAATAAAGTCAATAGGATTACATACAGTAAAATATTATTCTGGGAGAGGATGTTAGGGTCGGAAACCAAAGATTCTAGGTAACTCTATTTGTTAAATTCAATTAGTGAAGTAATTTTCAGAGGAATAATAATTTGATTATTTTTTACAGATAAACTGAGCGAAATTGTTGAGTGATTAGGATCTGCGATTTTCAATTGATTATTTATTTATTTACCAAAGAAATGTTTTTTTTTCGTTTAAAAGTCATATGTCTGATATCATAATGGAGCTAGCAAATTTACTAGCTAGCCAGCACTCTCAAATAAGGTATCAAACTTATATGACAGTTGTTTGAGATTTTAACAGATATTTTTATTATTTGCATGCGCAGTTAGTTGGTTTTAATCATTTTTACTGAAGATTAAGTAAATACACTTTCGTAAATATACTTTACATACCTTTCTTTTTACTTTCTCTGCATGACACAAAAATCCCAAGAAAACTGTCATATAAGATTGCTAGCTCCTTTATAATACCGGGCAATATACAGGATGATTCATAACAGGTGGAAGAAACCCCGGAAATTATTCGGGAGGGAGCTACAACCTCTCAAAAATTATACTCAAAACAAGTATTTATTCAATATCTAGAGCAGTGGTTGCCAATCTTTGAACAGGCCTTCAAAAACGTACAAGAAAACGCGTGAGGATCCCCTAAAGATAAAAATATTTTTTAATAAAAAAAATACAAAATATACAAACATTTAGAAGCTCGCAAATGTACAATCAGAAACACTGGAATCCATCGCGCACCCCAAAGAGACAAATCAAAACAATTCGTATTTAAAAATGTAGGTATAGGATTTTGTTAATAAAAACCGTGTAGCTATTTTGTATTTTTGGTGAAAACATATCCTGAGATCCGTGGACCGCAGGTTGAAAACCATTAATCTAAATTGAATTAAAAAAAATAGTAACCCATTTACTCCCCTTAAAAAGCATCAAAAACTAAAAATGTTTCTGTTATTGAACCACCATTTACTATAATTATGCCAAACTCTTTTTAGGACAAATTGATTTAGTAGCTAGATACTATGATAGACAGTCAGACAGACAGACAAATACAATATTAATTCCATAAGTATTATTTTTTGTTTAGAAAATATTCGTAAAGTGTTTCACGCTCCAACCCCAATACTAAAATTATTATATTTTCCTAAATGTCAATAACAATTTAACAACTTCTGCCACAATATGACGGCTGTTAATTTCAAACTATACAAATCCGTTCTCAAATTATACACTAATTCTCTTCAAATGCAAAAACTACCTTAATTATATGTAAACACGTTAAAATTTTCATTCTAAATAAATAGTACTGTAACACGACAAGATTCTACACAATTATATTAAATGAAAAGTAAACTGAATTAACATATTCTCTCTATTCATTAAGCATTCGTCATACAAGTTTAAAACCACTGTATTATTTGAGTGAACGAAGTTATGGTGGAGGAAAGAAAATTAGCATAACTTACATACACTCGCTTATCAACTTTATGTAGCTATTATTTATTTCATTACATCCTTAGATTTTACGGATTTAACTTACAGATTAAGATTTCTGATTCATGTTGGATTATATAGTATACTATATGGTATTTTGTACTAAATATATAATTCTTCGTATTATATTGCTACTGATTTTTTCATTTTTATATTATGTATTTATCAATTTTGTAGAATGTGATTTTAAGAATGACATCACTAATGTCAAATGATAAGTAGGTATTACGAATTTGCAATACAAAAAAGTATAAAATTCAAATGACAGTTGTATGATATTTATTAGAGACTTAACACATGCGCGGCAGGTAGAAATCAGTTCTCTAATAATATTTAAGTACCTATTGGCATAGAGATGTAATATATCTGGAGCGGTAACTCTAAAGGGCGAGCGTGCATTGATAAAGATAGTTTTCGACGTACCGCTTTGCTTTCAGTATTCTCTAACCCAAACATGTTTCAGTTGTTTCTATGGTTTACACTATTTCAATGTTTTTAGTATAGAGAGTTCACGCTATCAGCCAATCAGTATGGTACCCGAATATAAGTTGTCCCTACTGTCACAGTCATAACATTGAGTTATCTCTCCAGTAATATTTCATCTTTATGGGTATTGGTTGTATTTATTTATACAAAAAATTTTTAATCTTAACTATCGAATTACTCTTAAATGGTTGATTATATAACAAATTAGCAAAGAATATTTTTGTGTATTTTGTATCATATAATCATATAAAAGTATCAAACCAGAGAAAAAATTAAGAAGAAGAAATATATAGAAATCAAAGGGGCATATTGGCCCGATACATTCCTGGTATAAACAATAATTAGTTGATACTGAAATTCGATAGCATGTATTAATTCTAAACCGATCAAATTTCATAACTGTATCAGAATGGGTTTTCATGATATAATTTTAGGCAAAATCTTTGGGGGTTCTGTAGCTCCCTTATGAAGAATTTCCGAACAAATGTTCGGTTTCTGTTTCAGTTCAAGTTTGTTCCGCGTGATATGACTTATTCTGTATAGAGCTACTCATTAAGGCGGTAAACCACCCTAGAGACCGAAAAATTGATCAAATTTCGGGATAGGTTATTAAAAAAACTATACTAGATATTAAAATTCGGTAAAAAGTTCTTGTTTATACAACATTTGAACAATGTTTTTCAATATTTATATTGACTGTAAAAAACAAAATGGCGGCTTGGCAGCATTTTCACTGAGACGTATTTTTTTAGTGCTTCGGGGGCGGTAGCGTTTTACCAGCAATTTTAAAGATATGAACATGAGACACAAAAATTTCGAAAATATATATGAATAGCTACAGAAGGACCTGAGCTTTTGTTTTTAAATCGATTTTTCACAAAATGGCGTCATTTTGAACAGAAAATATGAAAAAACTACTAAAAATTCACTAAAAAATTGTTAATAACTTTTGAAAAAATTAATATATTACAAAAACCCCAGGTGCTTCTGTAGAGAAAGCAGTCAGGAATATACAGTTAAAATTTGAAGTCGATCGGATGAAAATTGTGCGAGTAAACTTACCGCCCGACTTTGAAAATGTGAATTCGAGAAAAAAGCGTTTTTATTACCAGTAGCACGCGGTGGGGCGTCTGAGCAGCACGCGTACGGATTATGAGGCCCGCGCTACATTCAAAATTCGGGCACTTAGAGACTGGACCCACGGTTGAAACTTTTCCAGGATATTTTTGAAATATTAAAAAACTCTTTAAGCCAAAAAAAAATTATATTTTCAAAAAATTCTAGGGTGGTTTACCGCCTTAAGTTATTTAAATAAAAACTGGGTGTTCTGATTTGGCAAAGACAAAAATATCATTTTATAACCAGGAATCTTAATAATAATTATTATTAAAAAACTACATGGCATTAAAAAGATTCCAAATAATTTAATCAGGGGACATTGATCTAGTTAGTTCCAACAAATGTTCCAGATTACAGAATAGTCACAAAGAGACAAGAAAAAATCAGGGAAGAGCGCATCTATCGAACCTATAGCTAAATGCATTATTACTACTTTGTTCATCTCAACTAGGTTTCGATAAAAAGACATTCAAGTGTTTCATTGTACCCAAACAAGAATGCAATTTCATTTCGATGTAAAATGCAATTTAATCTAAATCAAGTCAAGCGGGGCAGGTCTCCAATACAACAGAAAATTCAGAGCATTCAAATTCAATTTCTAGAGAACGAGTTTTAACAAGATGGAAGACATTACAAAGTAGAAAATTTTAAATTTTCCAGTACTTTGCAACAAGAAAGAGCTATGTTAATTATGTTAACTATGCACGAGCAATTAGTGAATGTCTATCTTGAGATACTCTGGCATTTTGCAGCTTGGTGCTTGAGAAAAGTAATTATGTCAATGTATACTTTTTTTATTGAGTCATTAAAATAAGTATCAATATTTTAATTAGTGAATATTGACTATAAATTAATAATTTATAACTTTAGAAGAAACCGGTTATAACATCAAAGGGACCCGAATTTTAGGCCGTTAAAACTAATTGTCGTAATAACCGATAATTCGATTTTTTTAATGTATTTATCGGAGAACTAAAAATTTCATGAGCATGCTGAAATTTTGTAAAATTCACCATCTGTGAGCGAAGATATCGTAAAAAAAACAAAATTTTAAGCACATAATAATAAATATGTATGTACATTGTACATACAAACATATATATATATACGAAATATACGATATACAGAAACGACACTCAACGTTATTTTAATGGAAACATAGTTTGACATTATGAGGTGTGATTCTGATTGGTTACTCTCCACCAATCATGTATCGTATCCGAATATTTGAAATCCACATCTGATGTATTATGTATTATGTCAAACAATATTTTTTATTGTACAAAAAATTAAATGTCAGACACAATAAAACATCACGGATTATAAAAATATAAGCATAATATTCTTACGTTAAGATTAATGACATAAAAACACAACATTGTTTTAATTAATGTTAAATAACAAATGTGCAAAGAGTATTGCCTATATAAAAAACACTACTACATTTAAAAAAAATGGAAACAAAAGTCAGTCCGTCGTTAAAATTTTCCGAAAATATTGTAAACAGAACGTCGTTCAATAGCATAATCCAAGTAAATTAGATATTTTAGAAGAACAAAATCATAAAGTTTTGATTTTTTGTACACGTACTCAGAAGGGTTCGGAAAAAGAACCCCAAAAATTCCCACCTAAATCGTGGATGGAACATCCCCTTTCACATGAAAAGCTACCCCCGGAGTTAAATTTAGTCCAGTTTTTCCCATTTTTCATCCGAACTACCGCTTGGAGAAAAAAATATTATAGGAATTAAAGATTAATCATGAAATTTTACGTAAAAAATGTCATATGCACTATTCGGCTAATCATCAGCCTACTTTCGCATTCAATGCTCAAAGTGAAGGGTAGTTTTTGAAGCGCATAGAAAATCGGTATAACAAGATTTTTCACCGTAAATATTTCCATAACGGCTAATTTTACCAAAAAGTTGATAAGGATAAACATTCTAGAACTGCATCTCCCCTATAAGATTCAAGTATCATAATTATGTTTTAAACGTTTTTTATTATTTTTTTTTACCTTTTTTATAAACGTAAATTCCATTATTTTGAGATATTTTCCATAGAACCCATTGAGTAAAGCTTTTCGCGCATTTTTCAATTAGTGGCTTACCTTCGTAAGTCTATTCCACATAAGTCTTGTACATTTTTATTGGTCAGTGGTGGCTTCTTGAATTAATTCCTCTTCAGTTGGTGAATTAAGACAACCTTCTCTATGGTATTTGAAACACATAGTTCAGCAGCGCAACCCAATTTTAACACAATTGTATCGTTTCCTGCAACCCATTTGGCAGTTGTGATATAAAATTTTGAGGATGGAAGTTATAAATTGTGCCTCTGCGTTGAAAATAAATATTAAAATGTTCCGCATTTTTTTCTAACCAAATTTGCGCTATTTTGTTGTAAACGATGTCGTTATAAACGGTATATTATAAAAAGCAATTATATGGGATTCAGCAGGGACTTTTATTCTGAGTCGTTATAACCGATACGTCATATTAACCGGTTTCTACTGTATTTTAATAAATAACAAACATATATTTTAACTAAACCCTGCACATACCACGTCTAGTATTACCTTAATAAATATTTACAAATTATATTAAATACAAACAACCTAAAGAGAAAGGTGGGAAGATAGAGAATGCGCTACTTGAATTAGTTGGCGTTTATGAAAGTAAGTATAAATAGTAAGTTAAATTCACAGTTACCCCATAGGAACCCCGAAAGTTACACAAGTTTGGATAAACTTGACGTGTAGCTTGCGCCAGCTGCAAACACCCCTAAGTATGAGAGGTACTCTTTTGTGTACAGTGACGTCTTTAAATAAGACTTGCATGGTTTGGAAGCAGATTATTATAAAGTCTACACTTCACTGATACGAATTTACAAATTTAAAATTTTTATACAAGCAGTACGCACCACGTGTTTTTGAAGGGGGTTGCAGATACGTCCAAATAATGTAGCAAAATTTTCAATTTTTTCTATTTTTTATTGAAAGAAACGCTTTGTGTACTTTTTTATGTTTAAAAATTCAAAATTTTCAATTCTTTTAAATGTTCCGTGAAAACTGAACATTTATAGAATCACTTCGGTGTCTGTCACGAGCAATTTTATCTGAAACTATTCGACGTAAAAATTTGAAATTTAGCACAGGGATAGCTTGTGGTGGTTCAATTATAGACGTGAAGTATTACAAAGATTTTGCTTAAAATTAGTTTACATTATAAACTTTTTTGCGTACAATAACATCATCGATCTACTGTTTAATTATTTTACACTAGTTGTAATTCATCCTGTATATGTTATATTTTTTATGTACTTATGTAAATATTGTCTCCACCCTTGTCACCAAAAGGATTGCTCAGAAAATCAGGAAAAATCATGAACATTGAGAATTAGGTGTAAATTGAGCCAAAATTATCAGGATTTAAAAGTTTTAGCACAAATCAATTGATATAAGCAATTTAATTATTTGTTTCCTTATAACTACTAAACCATTAGTTTTAGAAGGAACAACTTTAGTCGTTATACATTTTTCAATTTAAAAAAACAAAATTAGGGGGGTGGCACGATACATTAACTATGCAAATATAGCTTGCTCTTTTTTTTAAATGGATTATAATTATAAATATTGATACAAAAGCACATAATGGAAGTAAACTATTTCATTTAAAAAAATTATGCAATGTGAAAAGTACTGGAAAATACAGATTACATCCTTTTTTAGCAAAATAACAGTGCATATAAAGTAATATACTCTTGTTTGCGAATAAATTAATATTTTGTATTTTTCGCCAAACAAAATAAAAATACTTTTATTAAACTTTAAATGTAACACTGAAAATATTCGAAGTCAAAACTATTAATAAACGTAACATTCTGTATAATACTTAAATCCAGAAGCCACCACTGGTGTCATGTAAAAGGGATAATGTTTGTGCGCCCTGTAATTTATACTGTACATATTATATATCGCATTTTAGCCACTGCGGTAATTACATCAGGACGGTCAGCAGGGCACAGATGGAGTAGGTTAGCTATCTCCAGTGTTTGATGCATTAAAGCTAGCTACTATGTATGCGTACATATCTGTAATGCACACAGTGACCCTTATTTAACTGTCCATAACCTAAAGTGAATAACTATACAACTATACTGAAGTAATATGGAATCAAAGAATTTTGTATACCTACTAAAGTTGAAAGGTCAATAGAAATTAAAATTTGTTATCTTAACTAATAAAATCTTAGACAATGAAATAGTCGCAATACGCTACCTAGTATTGGTATCAGTGTACTCTGCAAAAAATGAGAAAAAATCAGAAAAGGATAGAGGTATCAAGTTGAAATTGATATCAAATACTAAGGTCTATAGCCTCATAGTCGTGTAAAAAATTCAAGTTTCCAGTTCAATGCAATAAAAAGATATGGTCTCTATTGTGAGAGTTACTGGCCGATCATCAAAATCTATAAGGTACCTACTTCATGTTGATCTAAAATCTTGAAATTTGGCACGAAAGAAGGTTTTATTAAATCACGTAAATGGAAAAATCCTAAAATCATTAATTTCTAACTCTATGTGGAATTATGTTATTAACAATAAACAACATATAGTGTTTAACATGTAGGAAGCACAAGCCACTGAATTCTTATTTTATTTTTAATTGAAATTTAATAGTAGCATTAATTAAATATATTGTTCAGTAAAATATCTTCTCGATTTTTTTTAAATTACAGTTTATCCATAGACTTATAAAAACAGAGTCGTGACAATAGAAAGAGATAGAAAATAACTACACTCAGCGTTCTATAAAACGTTCATCCACAATACGACCGTTCCATAGTACAATGTTCTAACAGTTCTATAGAACGTCTTTCCCCAACCCCCACCATAATACCATTGAGACTGCTATATTTCAGCGCCAAATTTAAATTAACAAATTGACGTTAAAGTCTTCTATGTAGATTTTATACACAAAACTTGTGTTTTTGTGTGACTCAATGTGGAAAAAAAATGAAATTCAATACAATTTTCATTGAAATTGAAATATAATAAGTAGTATAAAAAAAATGTGTAAGGTACATTTTATTTAAAATTTGATAATTTGAAAACGATTAAAAAAGGAAATAAAAAAAATAAATTATTGGCATATGATTGTATAGAAATCTATACATTTTTCATCCAGTATTAAAGCAACGAATAACAATTGTCTAGAGTTCTAGAGAATCAAAGTTGCAAAAGAAAATTAACATTTTATTGGATAAATGTATCTGTCAACTTTTAGGCGTGGTGGTGGGGGCTCTTCTAGCCGGCGTTATGTGGAATTATTGAATTACCAATGGCGACGTTATGTAGAACGCTGAGTGTAATGATATAGGTACTTGGCCTTATTTAAACAGGAATGTTTCTTCTTCAGTGTGTTTCTGTTCATTCTTCTTAGAAAAAAGAGATATATCCTAAACGCTGCCCCATCTCTCACACTGTTTGAAGAAATGTTATTACAGAATGTGCGGTGCATGCTCTATGTCTATGAGTTTAACTGTTTTATAATTATTTTTTTTTGATAAACTATGCAAAACTGGGATTGTAAATAAGTTTTATTAAACGGTATGAAACCCTCAGGGTGCGAGTTCTACTCGCACTTGTCAAATTTATTTAACTCAAACTATTACCTGAGGAAACCCAGCTATCTGAACCACCATCGTTCGCCTCATCAAAACCAATTTTTATTTATACTATTATTAATAACTGCTCTGCCCCTCAAAATTAAAACAAAGATTGATGTCCGGTATCATAAAGGTGCTAACAAAATTTGCTAGCTTGTAAGCACTCTCAAATGAGATACCTATTAATTTTGTAATAGTATCTATGGATTTACTATGGAATTTAGAACAGTGATACTCCAACGTATTATAACGCAGTTGGCAACTTTGACCGTACAAAATAATTTTCATAATACCACCACTGTTTTAATACTGTTAGTGTTTACATACAACGCGTGTGCGAAACTTGTCAAAGTCTTCATGAAAGTCCAAAAGAACTGTCATATAAGTTTGATACTTTATTTGAGAGTGTTTGCTAGCTAGCAAATCTGCTAGCTCCTTTATGATACCGGACGTAAAATTATTGCTATAAGATACCATATTTAGGTAAATAACACTAATAAACTCACAAAAAATCTTCATATTCTCTTCTTTAATTACTATTAATTTGATTAAAACCTCATCAGTAATTTAATTTCCGCAATATTTTATCTCGCATATTTTATAATAGCACATAATAATGACAGAAACGTAGATGGTTTTATACATAGATATATACTAATTAAAATAGAATACATGAGAGAGTTAATCCATTAATTAAATAATTTATATAAAACAATAACATACAAGTAGTATATGTACCTATAAGCAAATTAAATCACACAAAGGCACTATGTAGATACGTGTATTGTAGGTACCTGATACAACAAGTATATGCTAAACTAATTATATAATATATTACTTCATGTAATGTACAGACAGGGCTGTATTTAGATATTTGGGTCTCTACTACAAAGAATGTGTGGTAAGCAGTAATAAGTAGATAAAACAACTAACAAGTGGAGTTCACACTCAAGATATGAGGGATTTCAGTCAGCTTTGGGAGGTGAAACTAGAATAAAAATAAAAATGCACGTGTCCGAGCATTCGATCTCATGGTCATTATTAATAGATATTTAATTTTGAAAATTGTTACATTTCATAATTACTGTATTATGTGGCCAAGCGGTTAGCATGCTAATATGTACCTAACGCGGTGAACGCTGGTTCGAAACTCGGTTTGTGATTTTTTTTTGCAAGGGTTTTTTTTACTTTTTATTATTTTCTTATTCATATTTTGCCTACATCTCGTTCAAACGTTGATTTTTGAATCCAGAAATATGCATTAACATTAATAATATTTTCTACTTAAAAAAATCAATGTTTGAACGAGATGTAAGTAAAATATGAATAAGAAAATAATAAAAAGTAAAAAACAATTGCAAATAAAAACTAGCTGTCGGATCCAATTTTACCCGGGGATATAAAATTAAACTATATAACGTATAATGCTGTGGGGTGCGATCCTTTAGGTCCACACAATCAACTTCCCAACATGGTATGACTTACAATACTTGAATACTGATTACTTATTGTTTCCATAATTAATATTACTATGTTATAGTTTGTAAATATTTTTTTTAATATGTATAAGAAAAATTTTAATGGAATTTATCAGAAATAAAACTCACCCCTTGTATTATGAATATTAGTTTTCTAATATCCTAATAATGTTAATAATATAATGCACATTTTTAGAAAAAATAATCTGACAGTTTGATTTTTGAATTGTGTTGTTTCCAAGGCAACATGAATTATTAAATGTATTTATTAGTATGAAATTCAAATTTTGATGGTGGTTTTCACCCCTTTAATGGCTGTTTGGACCCATATAAAAAATAAATACTGAAATACACGTTTCATTATTTGTATTGTATAGTATTTATTCTAAGTTCCGACTAAATTCGACCAAGAAAAAAAATAAAAATGAAAAAAAACACCCTTTTTACCCCCGTAGGGGTTGAATTTCGAAAAATCCTTTCTTTCAGATCATATTCACGTCAAGACGCGTCGATTAGCACCCCAACGAAGTCAATAGCATTTTTTGTTCGCGAGATTTCGTCCCGGAAAAAAATGACACGTACGTACGTACGTACGTACGTACGTACATACACACACACACACACACACACAGACATTTTTCTGAAAATAGTGTCAATATACTCTAATGCCCTTGAAACATGAAAATATGTTAAAATTTTTGATTTCGATTTTCGGACCAATTACAATAACTCCCTATTGGGAAGTTAATAAGTGTGTGAACTCCTCTTGTCAGTCAGTACAAAACTGTATATGAAATAGAGACTATTTTGCAGTATTGTTAGGGTTCCGAAGAAACCCTATTAATCTCACTTTGTCGTCCGTCCGTCCGTCCGTCCTTTTCACTCAAAGCTCGTAAACTATATAAGCTAGAATCTTGAAATTTTCACAGAATATGTAAAATGACACCCTCTAGTAAAATATGTACAAATATTTTGGAAAAATATTTTTTAGGGGGGGGGGGTGCTAAGAAGCTAAAGACAGACAAAAAAAATATTTTTTTCTATACCAAGGCAAGTGGCACATCAAAATGTGTAACCAAGCTAGTGTAATTTGACCCTTATTCTTATTTTTTTACAAATCAAAAATGGCGCCTACAGGGGGCTTTAAAGCAAATTCAAAAAAACAAAAAAAATGTATTCCAAGTCGTGTGGGATGTCAAAATGTAGATCTCAGTGAGTAGAATATATCACTATTTTTTATTTTTTTTATAAATCAAATATGGCGCCTACAGGGGGCTCCAAGCAAAAATTTTGTCTGCCCCCCCCCCCCTAACTCGGTAACTACTGGCTCGAAAAATCTGAAAAAAATTAGGTAATGAGGCTTTGGTGAGACTACCAACGACAAATACTAAAGTCACCAATATCATTTCAAATTTTGGAGAAAAGAGGAGAGGTGTCATACATTTTTTTATTTTTATTTTTTTATCTGGGCATGTGGGGTGTCGAAATGTAGAGCTCAGTGAGTAGAATATGACAATATTTTTTTTTTTACTAAATTAAAAATGGCGCCTGCAAGGGGCTTCAAGAAAACAAAAATTTGTCCACCTTCTCTCTAGCTCGGTAACTACTGACTCAAAAAATCTGAAAAAAAATTGGTAATGGGGTTTTTATAAAACTAGTAACGACAAATACTAAAATCAACAATATCATTTCAAATTTTGAAAAAATAGGAAGGGGCGTCATGGAATTTTTTTTATTTTCATATCTAGGCTTGTGGGGTGTCAAAATGTAGATCTGGATTAATAGAATATGATCCTATTTCTATATTTATTTTTAACTCAAATATGTACCTGTAAATGGCTCTAAACCGTCCACGTAGTATATACTTCGGAACCATTATGGCATACACTGGTGTATGTCTTGACAATTTTTTTTTCATGTTAGTACGTCTGGTACGTAGCACATAAAGCCTAAACGCTGCACTTTTTAATTTAGGTATGTCATTTTCTGTAGTCATATATATGGTAAAAAAAAATTCAGATAGGAACGTGTAGAACACTGTTATATCAGCTATTAAAGATAGCCCCCACTGGTGTTTTAAAAATTAGCTTTATCTCAGCTCTTAGACATCCGATTTAAATTTTTTGTTGTTTATTTTAATGATTGAGAAGATTATTTTTTGATAACTTTTTTATACAAACATGAATGGAGTGTATTTCTTGTGTTTTTTTCAACAAATAATCTTTGAGAACCAATGCAATATACAGATATACTGAAGATGTAAAAGAAAACATTTTTAACTTTCATTTCATATACCGTTAAATAAAAAATATATACATTAAATATTAAATTACATTTTTTATTAAAATTACCTCCCCCCATTCCTGATGTTAATGTTATATAAAGGAAATGTGTTTATAGTATTTTTAAAGGTCATTGATTCTTTAAAAGTTTAAATGTACTAACATTGTATTCGTATAATATATTATTATGGTAATATGAAAACACTTTAATATAAAAAAAAATCCAAGATAATTTTAGTAAACACATAATATTTGATTTATTGTTACTTTGTGTAAAGTTTTTCTTGAATTTTAAAACTCGAGAAGTATTTAAACGAATCTTTACATCACTCCCACATTTTTTTAATATAGCACGAACCTGTTTTAAAAAGATATTTGTTTAGTATTCCGAGGGTGAACTTTATTAAAATAATTAATATTTTACTTGTAAAAACAACCCCTCAGGTATGAATATTTTAATGAAAATATTTTATACATTTCTTTTTAATTTTCATACAAACACAAGAAAAATATTCAACTACATTATTAGATATTCAAAACTTACGTGACTTCAGAAAGAAAGGCGTGTACCGGACTCTCGCGTTGCGATGTGTAAACAGATGGTCTCCATTTCCTACTGGATAAACGGAGAAATTATAGTTTCTTATGCCCAGTATTATCAACCAATTTAAAGCTCCTTTAGCACTAAAGTAAATTTGCTGTATTACAAACGTGATTTAAATCAATATTTAAGCTTTCAATGAAAAATGGACATAATATATGTTGTAAAGAAATACTGCAGAAAATTTAAAATCTATTTAATTAAATGTATTTTGCTTGATCTGTTGATAATATGACAGTTCGTTAAAGGAGCATTTAGTTAAAGTTGATAATACTGTGCGTTAGTCACTTAAACTCAAAATATACACCTTAACTACAATTAAATAATATCACTCGTCATGTGTGATTCCAAGCTGTTTGGAACTGATAGGGTCTTGATGAGGATTTCTTATGAAGTTGAAACACTGGAAAAACAGAGAAATTATAGTTTCTTAGTCACTTCCACTAAAAATATGCACCTTAACCATAATTAACTAATATCACTAGTCACGTGTGATTCCAAGCTGTTTGGAACTGAAAGGGTCTTGATGAGGATTTCTTGTGAAGTTGAAACATTGGAAAACAGAGAAATTTTAAACTAATAATATTTAAACTAAAAATAAAAAATTATAAAAAAAAACTTTTTTAAAAACAATTTGCCTTTAAAAAGCCGACTAAAAAGCTGAAAATAAAATTAGGTTCGTTCTAATTATTGCATTTTAAAAAAAGTTGATTTTGTTCATACTAGAAGAGTTAAAAAAAAGTATCTTCTAGTATGAACAAAATCAACTTTTTTTAAAATGCAATAATTAGAACGAACCTAATTTTATTTTCAGCTTTTTAGTCGGCTTTTTAAAGGCAAATTGTTTTTAAAAAAGTTTTTTTTTATAATTTTTTATTTTTGAGTTTTTAGTTAAACATATACAAAGAACAAAATTCAAAAAAGTTAACATACCTCCTGAATCTTTACCAACAAATAACCATTTTTAATTTCGTTTTTATATCAAGTTAGTAATGATCATTATACAATTATATTTTTTCTATAAATTAATTATCACTAAAAACACATCACGTATATGGTATGTATATTAATATTTATTGATTTTAATATGTATTTCTATCGTTGTCAAATGTCAATAATACAAAATATTTTCAATTGACAGTAGTAACAGATGATATTTTTTAAAACATGTAGCTATGGAAATGGGATATTTCGATTGAAACTTAACTCCACTTAACTCTCGCTATCACTGTGTTTTCAAATTGTATTGCTATATATAGTTGATTCGTTGCCACAAACATATAAAGAAATAAATAAATAATTTATAAATAAATAAATAAATAAATAAATATCGCGGTGAGTTAAATAAGGCAAATTTAATATACTCTTAACTACATAAAAACAAAACAATGTCAATCGACACATGTTTTAATTTCACGATAAGTCCTCATCAGGAGGTTATCAGTTCCAGACCGTCTGGAACTGATAGGGTCTTGATGAAGACTTCTTGTGAAGTTAAAACACGTGTCGAGTAACATAGTTTTATTGTTGTTAAGATGTATAATTTTAGTTTATGTTCCCCATTTGTTTGGCACATTACAATGATCCGTACACAGAAAAAAAGAAACCTGAAGAATTACAGTTTTTCTCTGTACATCTCGGATAGTAAGCGAAAACTTATCATTATACAATATTATTTACAGTCTGAAACTGTAATAATAATATAATTTTAGGCTGTACTATTTGCAGTTTATCCATCAATTTATATTGAGTATCTGCAAACATGATTACAGTTTCAGACTGTAAAAAATATTTTATAATGATATGTCACTTACTATCCGGGAGGTACAAGAAAAACTGTAATTGATCAGGTTTCTTTTTTCCGTATAATACATTTACTATTTCAATGTTGTTACTGAGATAATGCAGGTTAAAAATAGACTTTAATATGAAAGGTAGATTTATAGTTCCACAGAATTTTATGTAGAACTGGCGTAGCCAACCCAAATTGCTCCAAGGATTGCATTGACGATCTAAAATATTTCAAGAGCCGCACATAAATAAAAATAATTCTTAAGTATGTTCTCATTATTTGTTCGATATCTGGCTTTACAGTGAATTTCGTAATTATTAAATTTTTTTCTAATTACTTTCATTTTATGTCTTCCTCGTACGCAAAGAAAAAGTTCATCTTTTAGTATATTTTAAAAATTCATTCTACGTACGATGTTTATACATCGAAAATAAAATAAAAATTAACATTCTACAAAATTTTAAGTTTCACAAATGATTGGGTAATAGATTTATCTTTTTGGCATTTATTTTGTTGCACTTCATTCATTATAATTGTTGCTTGTATACACATTAGGGTGATTCATTTCCGCAAAACATTTTTTTTTCAAGGTCTTCAAGCAAAATTTTAATCTACATATAGAAAAAAAAATTCTCACCAAGATTGAGCTCTTAATTCATATTTTAAGTACTTACAATTTAAATATGAAGTTATCCCATTTAAAATGCATGTAAAATTTTTTTTTTCAAATTTCTAATGCTTACAAGAAAAGATCCCGAGGTGTCAGACTCGGATTTTAATGAAACTTGGTAAAAATGTTCTTTGGGTAAAAATTAAGGACACCTATTTTTTTATACGTGCCCGTTTTAATATTTAGGGGGTGAAATCGACCCTTGAAAATGAGGGTAAAATTTTTAATTTGTAAATAGCTCGTAAACCACTTGGAATAGTGACTTGTGTATAATGTAACATTTGTTTGGTATTACAAGAGCTATAAAATAGCATTAATGTGGTACCCCCTAAATATTTTATTTGGGGGGTATAATTGACACCCCTCATTTTTTTCGAAAATTATTATTTTTTCTTTCATAAATCAATAGAGTGTAGTATTCTGAATACAATGATATCAAATTTCAAAATAACGTGTCTTCAAACTTCGGAGATATCGGCAGTTTTGTAGTCCGCCATATACTGTATACACTGTATAATGATACTGCATGCCGCGCCGCGCACTGGTCAAAGCTAGTGGAACATTTTTCAAAGTAGTGTGAATCTATTATAAGGTGTGATATTAATTTGAAAATTCACAAACATCATCAATATGGGTTTATTTTAAATTACAAAGAGTTAAATTTTGTTTTTAAAACTTTCATGCCAAGGCATTCATAATATTCACATTGTTTTTTATTTTAAATTGTTCATTGCATCCTTAAGGTACCAGCTAATTTATAAATTAACATTTTACGTCATACTCGCTCTCGCATCACTCCCAAGTCAAAGAAAATATGAGAAAATGTTAATATTTTTTTAAATAATTGGTATTGGTTGATAGAATCAAACAAAGTGTTTATTAATATGGTTAAAAGAATTCAAAAATATTTTCAACCATAAAATTTACCTTTAATATTTAACTTCTACTGTATTTAATTTGGGTAAGTGTAACTAATTTATATTAATACTTTTAAAACCAATTTTTCAATACTTGAAATCGCTACATTCCATTGTTTCTCAATTTAAGGGTTGCATACCCTGTAGCGAAGAAAGTACAAAATTTGTACTCTTTATAATTTAAATTAAACCCATATTAATGATATTTGTGAATTTTTAAATTAATATCACACCTTATAATAGATCCACACTACTTTCAAAAATGTTCCACTAGCTTTGACCAGTGCGCGGCGCGGCATGCAGTATCTTTATACAGTGTATACATTATATGGCGGACTACAAAACTGCCGATATATCCGAAGTTTGAAGACACGTTATTTTGAAATTTGATATCATTGTATTCAGAATACTACACTCTATTGATTTATGAAAGAAAAAATAATAATTTTTGAAAAAAAATGAGGGGTGTCAATTATACCCCCCAAATAAAATATTTAGGGGGTACCACATTAATGCTATTTTATAGCTCTTGTAATACCAAACAAATGTTACATTATACACAAGTCACTATTCCAAGTGGTTTACGAGCTATTTACAAATTAAAAATTTTACCCTCATTTTCAAGGGCCGATTTCACCCCCTAAATATTAAAACGGGCACGTATAAAAAAATAGGTGTCCTTAATTTTTACCCAAAGAACATTTTTACCAAGTTTCATTAAAATCCGAGTCTGACACCTCGGGATCTTTCCTGTTAGACACCTTTTATCATATTAGGAATCGGTTTGATAAACGTTACGGGAAATTTCACGCTCTTTAAATAGTGTTTTTTTCTGTAACTCACACTGGTTCTCCAGTAGGAGTCATCTAAATACAGTTTTTGGAATAATTTTTTTTTCCATTTTTTTTAGCAAACCGCAAAAATTAGAGAGAAAAAAAGAGCTGACTCGTAAAAAATAGTTTTTTAACCAATATTTAATGAATTTACAGCCATTTTTAGGCCTTAAAACGCAAGAAATTGATAAATACTAATTAATAATGCAGCATTATTAGTTAGTATTTAGATGACTCCTACTGGCGAACCAGTGTGAGTTACAGAAAATAACACTAAAGCAATTTTAAAGAGCGTGAAATTTCCCGTAAGGTCCATCAAACTGATTCCCAATATGATAAAAGGTGTCTAAGCATTAGAAATTTGAAAAAAAAAAAAAATTTACATGCATTTTAAATGGGAAAACTTCATATTTAAATTGCAAGTACTTAAAATAGGAATTAAGAGCTCAATCTTGGTGAGAATTTTTTTTTCTATATGTAGATTAAAATTTTGCTTGAGGACCTTGAAAAAAATGTTTTGCGGAAATGAATCACCCTAATATACATACAAAGAAATATAAATTTTTATTTGAATAGATTGAATTCAATAGGTTCTGTAAGTGTCATATTATTCAATAATCTTGAAAGTAGCTTTATTTGAACAAATTTTTGTATAGTAAAATTTAAATCATGTCGGTCGTGGCGCTTCTCATTTTGTCAACAGCTAATTTTATTTTTATATAATAAAAATAATAAATAAGGCAAAAGTCTAATATTGAAAAATTTTGATTTTTATGATTTCTGTACAATATTTTCTGTATATCAGAAATAGAAACCTAAATGAAAGAAAATACAATTTCATTTGGAGTAGAACAAAAATTACGTAATGGAAAAATAATAAATGTACATCAAGTATAATACAAAAGTTTACATTTTTGCCACAGATTCCAATACTTTTCTATTACTTTATACTCAAGGGTAAAACATATTACAAATATTTTCAAACATAAACAATAGAGTGGGTGCGCCTAACTTTTTATATTAAAACTTATGGATTTTATGTTTCCCTCTACTCGCATTCATCATAAACGAAATTTTACTTTATTTCAACAATCGAATATATTAAATGTGAAATCTTATAAATATTTTTTCTCTGTCTTTGTATTGAAACACAACGTAAAAAGCATTTTTTAATTCTTATTTTGTAATAAGGGGCAATTTAGTAGCTTTAAAATGGTATAAAAAACATAAACTTTTCTCACTGTCAAATCGCAAAAAAATATCAATATTGGATTGGATTGGATTAGGTTGTGATTGATGATGAGGGTTAGATGCCTCTAACACTGCAGCCTTTGGCTTATTGTGTTCTTCATCAATTCACCCATTCAGTGAAAAGGTTTGCCGTTCTTATCAGGTTTAACATCCTTTCCACCAAGTTTTCTCTTGTTAGAGCTTCTCGATAGTTGTCTCCTGCTAGGAGTGCATGTCTCCATTGAGCAAGAGCTTCACAGTCGAATATAATATGGGAGGCTGTTTCGTCCTCTTCATTACACAGTCTGCAGATGGGTTCTTCATCATAGATTCCCATTGTTTGCATGTGTTTCCGTAGGTTACAGTGACCGGTTATCATTCCTGTCACTAGCCTAATTTGTTGTCTACTTAGTTGTAGTATTTCATCCGTTAATTTTCTGGATGGTTTATTTAGCATAGTTTTGCTGTGTTTTTGGCCTTCTACATTATTCCAGTGGTTTTAATGTTGTCTTTTTGTCCAATCAGCTAGCCAGCTGCGAATAGTGTTTTTGGTAATTCCAAATACTGGTTCAGGGCCTGTAAATGTTATTCTTGAGCCCCTTTTTGCCAGAGCATCAGCTTTTTCATTGCCTGCTATCCCTCTATGTCCTGGCACCCACATAACGGTTACCCTATTGTGGTTTGCCAGGTTAGTGAGGTTTTGTAGGCAATCCCAGACCAGTTTCGAGTTGAACTGATAACTAGCCAAGGCTTTCAGTGCAGCTTGACTATCTGTCAGAACAAGGATATCTTTACCTTGATAGTTCCTGTGTATATTCTCCTGCATGCAAACATCTATTGCATGAGTTTCTGCTTGGAATATTGTGGCATATTTCCCCAAAGATGCATATGCATTAAACTGTGGGGACTCCCCATATATTCCAGCACCGGTGCCGCTGTCAGTTTTGGATCCATCTGTATACCATACAAGTTTGCCTTCCTGACTGCGTCTTTGTACTAGCCCCGCATTCCAGTCTAGCTGGATGTTAAAGGGTTTGTTAAAGTTGTGCCTTATTGACATTACATCACTTCTCATTTCTAATAATGGGTCTGTGATGGATTCAGTTATCAATATTAAATATAACCGCAAAAATTCAATTCCAGAGTTTACAATCATCGAAGTATTCTAACTTATATCTTAATTTAATTATTTTATATACAGGATTAACAGGATGCGGCATTTAAATTGAGTTAAGTAATTAACTCGAAAACAAGGGACTTGATGGAATTTTTATTAAATAAATGTTTTTTCGTTTTAAGGAAGAAATGGGATGGTATTATATTTTTTTGATTTGGTGGACGTTTTCAGGGTTATTTGAAGGTCAACTCTAATAGAATCTTAATAGAATCTTTAAAAAGAATACACTCATAAAATGTCATGTTATTAAGTCTACTGGTTTGAGCTCTGAATAAATGAGGACACAATTTCTGGAACATTTTCTCCATTAAAGAGGATGACACCACAGATAACAATAACAGAAAAATTTCAATGAAATTTTGAAAACAACATTATATTTATATTTAAAAATTCTTGAAAAATTTTAAGGTCATTGAGAGAATAGCTTAAGAGATATTAAATAAAAAATTAACATGAATTCTAATGAGAACTACATAATTTCGAGAAATTACAGGACTTGTCAAAGTGATGTGACAGAGAATTTGATGATTTAAAGTATTCTTTCTTTATTTATTTCTTTATTCATTTACAATGATATCTGTGAATTTTCAGAATGATTAGGAACCGTTTTTTTTTAATTAAAAAATGAAAAATGTGTGAAAAAGGGAGAGAGATGGATCTATATGATTTTGCATGCTCCAAAGAGAGACACACCTTGCCTTCACCCTATGCTTATCCACAGGCACTTATCCGCACAGTTCCCCGCATAGCCAGCCCCGCACCCTATAGTGTCAATCTCCTTAAGGCCGAAATTTGAAAAAATTGCCTTAAATTCGTCTGTTATGAAAATAAATGTACCTACCAAACCCTCCAACCCTTAATTTCTTTAAAATCCCTATGTCATAAAAGGAAGACACCCTTAAAAATCCACGTTTCCAGATCTAGGGGTTTGGGCTGGGTGTTGATGAGTCAGTCACTCAGGACCTATCTCTTTATACAGAAGTAGCGACATATTTATAAATAAACAAGATACCTATGTTTGAACATATAATTGAAAAAAATCTATCCGAGAAATGGATATAAAGAGACTTTTTCATGGAAATTATTAAATACATCGTGCCTACTACATGTACATATTTACCTTATTTTATTTTACTTTGAATGGCGACACCCACGTCCATTGAATATCGTAGCAGTGGCGTCACTACAACATGGTGTGGGAGATAGTAAATGTCAGAGAATATAGATTTTCCCATTCCAACAAAATTTTTCGTTTTTTTTTTAAATTATAATCTGATATTTTATAAATGATGTATAATGATTCAATTCAAAAGCAAAAGGTCATAAATTACACATGTTATCAATTTATCAATTTGAGCAATCGGTAGATAAAGATATTATTTTTAAAATGTCAACTTCTTATAATTGTGGTAAGTCTCTGAAAATAAGAGAGTAGAACTTACACAAGTGTAAATTTTCTACCATAATTTCAGTCAGATGGCAACACTACTAAAGGTTAACTGCAACTAGCCATTGAAATGATCTTGTCGCAAGGCAGTCTCGCACAAGCAAACACAATCAGTATTTTGTATTATGTCAAATATGAGATTTTATGTATTTATTCTTAAGATTTATTGGATTGGTGACATTCAACTTGTAACAATATTTTTTTGATAAGCGAATTAATTGCTAAGACTCATCAAACAGTTCACAGTTTTTTCAATGCTATATAAATCTAGTATATCAACATTTTTAATCAGATTTTATGGGAATTACAGACTAAGGATATTTTAATTCATACGATTTACGTCCAATTGAAAATTATCTTACAGGTTGAAGTATCACTTATGTAAGTATCAGCAATAAATACACGTTCAGCTTTGAAACACCTGACAATACGAAGACTAGCTCATAACAAGTTCTTTTCAATGGTTAGATGCATTTAAAATTGATTCAAATTTCACTATTTAACTGATATTAAAACCTACCTTTTTTATCTTCAAAGCTGTGTCCTTGAAACTGTAATAATGTTAGCAGATACTCAATATAAATTGGTGGATAAACTGTAAATATTACAGCCTAGAAATATATCATTACAGTTTCAGAGAATAAAAAATATTTTATAATAATAGGTTGTCGCTTACTATCCGGGATGTACAGGGAATAATTGTTATTATTTAGTTTTCTTTTTTTTCTTGTACTTACCAATAACGTAGAAAGTTTTTTTATCCACAAAAATAATTATATAATAAAATGAAGTATTAGAAGAAGGTATTGTATTTTTTTAGTAAAATAAATACTTAATTAAAAAAATATAATGAAGTGATTTAAAAAATTTCCAGAAATTTATAACGCCAATGGACATATCAAAATACTGAAGGCGTATTTTTAACGAATATATTTATTTCTCTTAAAGGTTGTATTAGTGAGTTTTAAATAGAATGTATACAAAATTTAAAACGTAATTCAAAGAAGTATATTTATAAAATGTATCCTTATATGTACATTCATGCAAGGTAAATATATAACATAGAATAAAAAATATGGGTATCGGGTAGATGTATTATTTATTACTCCTACAATATTTCTCCAAAAAAGGTTCTTTATAATTAAAGTAATAATTGATAATTTTTGATAACTTAAAATAAAATAATATTGTACCTATGTACACAGAAAAAAATAAATTGTCTATGACTCTATGTGTTAAAAAATGTGATCAATGTAAAAAATCCGTGATCGATTTGGTACCGATAGATGTTGTTTGTTAATATGATAATTTTTTACCAATATGGAAATATCCACGTTTATCTTAATTGATAAATGTATATTATTACTAACAATGTTCTTATCACGGTGAAAATTTTGTTTCGTATTGAAAACATATTTAAAATACAAAAAAATATTTTATAAATGACATCACTGAACTTACCATTTCGAAAATTGCACTTTCACTAGGTGGGTGGTGTAAAAAAAATTGAAACTAATAAATATTTATTAATACAACCATTACATGTTTAATCTATTTGAGAGTTTCCTTAGTTGGTGTAATAAATTATTTATTATTTTGACAAATTAAAAGATTTTTATTTTATATTAACAAAATTTTATTAAGCATTTTTCTCAAATTTTCAATAAGATCGACTTTTTTTCTGTGTAGGTATACATATTTATACCAAAAATAATTTATAGGTAGGGGAAGGTGGGGTAAGACGGGGTAGCGAGGTAAGATGGGGACCGTAACAAAACTGATGATACAATGTAGCTAGAAATGTTCTTCTATGACCATATGACGTTATTTAGCAGAAGTTATTAATGTCACAAATAGTTTGGTCGAAGGTGTGCACGTTGTGATTTTGTAAGTATTTTTTTAAATTTTTAGTGGTTACATCTAATTTTTGAGGTATACCGGGTGTCCAAGATAAGCGTGCAATGCATGGGGATATCCTAAACGGTAAGAGATACAGATGTGGTTAAATGAGATGAATTATTTGTAAGAAAGGGGTGAGTATTACAACATCAAAAAATATTAATAATTTTATGTGGTTCAGGCGGTATACCCAAAAAACTGAAAATTCGGAATTTCTTTAAATGGCTATAACTTTTTTGGCAAAGTAGATAGGTACTTTTTGTTTGCGGTTTCTTAAAGCACTTTTTTGAGTAGAATTGTTTGGTGTATTTAGAATTTTTATATCACTTTTAGTTTCCGAGTTACAAGCCCTAACTTTAGTTTTTCTTATGGGCCGCCAAGTTGGCTATATCATATTCGAACGTGTTTTTTACTCTACTTTACAATGATATGTCACATGTTATACTTATTATTAAAAAAAAAGTAAAAACTTTTTTTTTGTAATAGTTTATTGTTTTTAAATATGCATTTGTTATTTTCATTGTTGTTATTGCGATTTTTGTTTAACAATTTTTGTTTTTTCATGACTTACTTAAATGTTTGTAATAAAATACTTTATAAAATCACCAATATTTAGTACTTCGACTTATTTTCTATAATAAGTATGTCATGTGATATATCGTTGTAAAGTAGAGTAAAAAACACGTTCGAATATGATATAGACAACTTGGCGGCCCATAAGAAAAACTAAAGTTAGGGCTTGTAACTCGGAAACTAAAAGTGATATAAAAATTCTAAATACACCAAACAATTCTACTCAAAAAAGTGCTTTAAGAAACCGCAAATAAAAAGTACCTATCTACTTTGCCAAAAAAGTTATAGCCATTTAAAGAAATTCCGAATTTTCAGTTTTTTGGGTATACCGCCTGAACCACATAAAATTATTAATATTTTTTGATGTTGTAATACTCACCCCTTTCTTACAAATAATTCATCTCATTTAACCGCATCTGTATCTCTTACCGTTTAGGATATCCCCATGCATTGCACGCTTATCTTGGACACCCTGTATAAAGTGCGTGACTGTTCAAAATGTATGGTGTACAAGATGTATGTCATATTTTTTTATTGATATTTGTTTATTTTACTATTATAATGACATTAACTCGTTCCGGTTTGCTTCGATTTACAACCTCAAAAAAAAAATACAACTTGGGAATCCAGTTTGGGAAAGATGGGGTACCTACTTGCGGGTAAGATGGGGTAGGTATGATTCTTTGGATAACACAACATTCAATCTGGTCAGCCCGAAACAGTTAATGCCGTATCCACGAATTTCCGAAAAAAGGCCAAGACAAGTTCGAAGAAGAGGAAAAACAGCTATTATTACTGTGTCTCCGTATAAAACAGAATTAGAGGAAAGACAAAACAGTAAGAAACTAAACCAAAGGTAACAAATAAAAAGAAATTGAAAAAAAAAAACAAATAAAAGATCTAAAAGAACCAAGAAAGCTGATGAATTCTGAGGACGAAGATACAGAATGTCTGTACTGCCTCGGCTTGAATTATGAGTCTGTACCCCATCTTACCCAAGGGGGTACCTCATCTTGCTCTATAGGTGGGGCAAGATGGTGCAAATTAGTTATTTTTTTCAAGTTGATATTTCTATAAGAAGAATTATATTTTTTTGTTTTCACTGATTAGAATTTAAGGAAGAAAGGCTGATTATTTTCTTAATAAAAGTTCCTACAATGTGCAATCAAAAATAAAGGGTTTTATTTATGAAATACCTTAAGGTCCCCGTCTTACCCCACATTCTCCTACCTATGATATTTTAATATATAAAAACGTTGGTGCGTGTGTATGTGATCTCATCAGACCTAAACCACCGGTTTTTCTTGATTAAAACGTAATAGTATTTTCTTGTACGAAAACCATATATTACGTATTATATGAATTTCTATAAACAAAGATATATTTTTCCAAATGTCAATACAAAAATACACAAAGAAACAAAATAAGAAACTACCATACAAAATATAAACCCACGTCAACGACACACACACAAAATACATTTCTCCTATAAGAGACCAAATCATAATAATAATTCTGAAATACAAAATACAGCGACATATTCAATCTCATAGAAATCAACACAAGTGTTTCAAAGGCGGGGATTATTTTCGATATATTTGTATGATTCACGTTCTACGTCTCTCCAAAACATGAATATATCTCAATAGAAATATACTTTTGAATGTATGAAAAGAGGCTCTTTATTACAAAATTGTGACGGGAAAAATAGTACGTGATCTATTATCATTATTATTATTAATATTGTATGATGTCAATTACTTAGAAATATGACAAGTGCATTGAAGATATAAGAAAGAGCTAAATTCTGTATTTTTTTTTATAGATAATTATTAGTTTCTATTTGGTCAGGGGTGAAGTAAGATTATTCACTTTTCGGTTATATTTTTAAAGTGAAACTTTTATTACATCGTCTCAAACTTTTTGGTCTGTGTGTTGCATGTCGCGTGGACTGCGCATGCGTGGAACAAGCAGCCATTCATTGTATGACAGTTTATGTACTGTGTGCTATTATACATATTTAGTAAGTTTGTATTGTAATTTGTCAGTGTTTAATGTAAATGTTGTTATTTATTTGCTTTTGGTAAACAACGACACAGCTAGTGAGTCCAAAAAACTGATCAACGAGAAAGAATAGTGCAAAAATGAATGACGATGAATTAATTTTACGCCGTAAAAAACAGAACGCCGACAAAGCACGTGCTTATAGAAAAAGGAAAAAAGATCTTGGTTTTTATATAGAATTTATTAGAATTATTAGAACTTTTTGCTGGTGCATGTTGTTGTTTATGGATTTATTTCAATTTTGAGTGCTTGAATTTATTATTCCGAAAATTTTTAGTTAAATGTCTATAATGTGAAAAAAAGTTTCACTTTTACCGTGGTTTCATAAAACCACACAATCCTTTTTTGAAGTTATACTTCTTTAGGCGCGTTAAGGATGAAATTTTAGTAATGCAAGGGCAACAATGCGCGCGCCACATGTATGAAAAATTACGTCATGCAGTTAGGTTAGGTAGATAATATAGATTTATGTTAGGTTGTGGGATTCAAAAATAGATATTTAATAAGTCGTTATTAGTTATTAGGTACAAGGCCTCTTTTGAGCCTTGTAAGGCTAGTTCAATTTTTCAAATAGCACCCTGTATTTTTTAGGCTAAATCTTTTATTTCCTTGTATTGCATGTTGATAAGAAATACTTGAGTCAACGAAGGCTTTGGATCCAAAATCTAAACCACTTATTAAATAATTTTAATTTCAATTCCCACAACTTTTATATTCAACATTTTTTTTCTCAGTTAATAATGTATATCCTGTATATATAAGTAATTCAGTATCGCAAAACCAACCGTATGTTTTCGAATAAAGAATATTGACAAAAAGTAAATTTTTGATCTCATATTTAATTTACTTTTACTTAATTAAATAATTCAACATACCTTTTATTCAATTTCAAACAATGATATGTGATGTTATATATGTACATATACATAATGTTAACATTACACCTTTTTGTCAGCAACAAAAAACGAACACGCAAAAACTTTGTCAATCGTTAAATAAATTGTTTTTTTTTTGTGCCTCTCTTTTGCCGATCATTTAACAAAAATAAATCCAACACTCGATGTGTCAATTATATCAAATTTCAAATACCAATTATAGAACGTGTTTTTTTTTTATCCTGAAGAGAAAACACACAATACGAATTGTTGAAACTTTTTTGTTAAAGTATACTCTTTATTTTCTCCCCTTTTGTAAGCGGCCTCTTCTTAACCGATTTTGATGATGTATTTTTTAAATGAAAGCACTTTATTCTTGTATTTTTTTAATTCAGTAAAAAAGCGTCGGATTAAAAAAATATTTGTCGTTTTCTTATGGAGATTCAGATCATTAGAACAGAAATATAGGTTCTCATTTAAAATCAAAGTTACTCTACTATTAAAAAATAAAATAAAAAACACCTATAGTCAGTTTCATTTATGTCTACAGTGGTTGACCGTACGATGCGCAATTCGTACGGCACGTACGGTCAAATCACCTCGGACCACTGCAGACTTAAATGAAACAGACTATAAACATAAAAAATAAACAAAAACAATTAAAATTTATATGAATTTTAGATCAGACTTTTCTCTTCAATTTTCTTATTTTGTTCAACCATTTTTGAACTATGAAAAAAAAATGACACGGTTATTTGTTCCCTTGTTATAAACGTACAAAGTTAACAGTTTGGTTTTTGCAAGCAAATTGAAGAATAATAATTATTTACAAACAGCATTCAATAGATTTGGGCAAACATTTTTATCACGACCCGTGGAAGCTCTCTTTGATGTCAATTTTCTATTTTTAATTTTTTGTATTTTTGATGAAAGCATTCTATTTTGGAAGTAAGCGAGCATTTTTAAAATCAAATTTTTCAATGCCCAAAAATACGTAAATAAAAAATACGAGTCCAGTCCAGTTAAGTGTACAATTTTATTTCTGGGGCTTGTATTAAGTATTTGTATATAATAGAGAATTGATAATAACTAGTATTGACGTTAAATATAATAAATATTAACAACTTAACTGTCTAAACGTCAAAAAAATTTAAGATAAAAGTAACTGCAAGCTTTCGATTCACAGAATCATCATCGTCAGGCTTTTAGAAGGACTAAGATTTGAGAAAGAAGTCGTTATCTCAATAATATACATTAATAGTGCTGAGATAACATCTTTTTCCAATCTTATACCTTCTAAAAGTCTGATAATGATTCTGTGAATCGAAAGCTGGCAGTCACCTTTTGTCTTAATAAATTTTTATGTTTAGACAATCAAATTGTTATTATTTAATAGAGAATTGATATACCTTATTTTTTTAAATACACAAATACGTTATTATTATGTCACAGAAAAAAAAAGTTTTTCAACTACCCGGGAAAACATTGTAGATCTGCAGAGATCTACCCAGATCTCGGCAGATCTCCATTTTGGTACATCATATTTTTCACTGGTTTTTGATCTGTGGAGACCTGTAAATATCTACAACGATCTACAGAGATCTCTGAAGATTATTGTACTTAACATTGAAAATTAATGAATTTTCACTGTTTTAATCTCTATCACGATCTATAACGATCTTTAGAGATCTTTGTAGATCTTTGCAAGTCTCCATAGATCAAAAACCAGTACAAAATATGTTGTCACAAAATGGAAGATCTGTCGAGATCTGGGTAGATTTCTACAGATCTACAATTTTTTCCTGGGTGCCCAAAATATGATTTATATTACCATTTAGTAAAATATTGTATGACGTCATTACCATACAGTCATAAAGAAATGACTATCTAAAAATACGTTGAATTCCCTGGCATTTTTATTAGTTACCTAAACAGTCCTTAATTTTGACTAACCCTGTATAATAACGATGCACTAACTTCTTTATAAAAACAAAACAAAAAACGATCCGCTAACCAAATAAACTTCAAGAACAACAGAAAACTGATATAATTGATAAACTTTTCCACTCATTCCAAATCTGACAAAACAAACCAACTCAACTCATACGTCCTGGGGCCACTCTTCTAGTTAAAAAACAACCCATGTGTCCCTAACGTACACACACACACACACACACACACACACACACACACACACACACACACACACAACACTATCAAATTCTGACAATTAAAACTTTCCGCGGTATATACGAGAGTGAGCACTAAAAGTTCACACCAAGTCAGGACACTTGCGGTGGGTACGATCTTCTCTACAGTACGGGCGTGTGTGCATGTGTGTGCGTGTTTATGTGTGTGTGTGTACCCGGAAATTACCCGTAATAAGATTATTTCCGTTAAGGACCCTAGAGCCGATTGAGCGAGCACAAACTCGTGTGTGTGTGTATAAAGTATATCGTAGTTGACTGACTTTCCACATAACCGTCTCTTAGTATTAAATGTCAAAACTCTCGTACTTATGTGGATTTAGAATGATGACAAATGCTTTTTGATGTATACCCTGAATAAATAGTTGGATTTGGTATTTTTTGATTTTCTTTGTGCGCTTTTAATTTTATTACTAACTAGCAGATATGCATGTTGCATTTTCTAATACTTTTAAAAACTATTTTTATATTTGGCTATCGTAGATTCCAGGTTATAAATAATAATAGGAATAAATAATATAGATAGGTAAATAATAATCAATTTCGATATTTTTCCTACCTTGGATGTTAAATATTTCTCTGATTTTTTTTCAAAATATTCAATTAATAACATGTGTCAAAAATCATCCGACTCGATAGATTTTTCCCCATTCAGATTAGGTGATGCAGCCAAAAAAGCGAATCTACGGTAAAAAGAGATAGAAATAGGTGACTTATTCCATCTTTGTTTAACACATATTCAGAATGTAGTACGCATTCACGCGAATATACTCCTTCCTTCTTACTCTTACTTGGAAGCAAATGGATTTCCTTTCTTTTATTATTTCAACGTCGCTTCCACTTACATGAAGTGCTATGGCAAACCTTCTCTATGCTTCCCTTTAATCAAAGCAATAAATGTTTTATTATATTATATAATTTTAAAAGCAATAAAATCTACTTTGATTGTTTTTATTTCTCTGTCTGTTTGTTTCAACTTATCGAAAAAACTACTGAACCGATTTTGATAAGACTTTGATTATTTGAAAGTCTAAAACCTTCGAAATAATTAAGGATATATATTAATTGGTTTACTACAGGTCCGTCTCAACTGAAATTTTCTAATAAAAATTTATAAAAAGGCAATTTTGATATTTTAATGTAACTAAACAATCATGACTAGATTTACATTTTTAGAACGAATCCACAAGGAAATCCTAGTACAAGATAAGAGAAAGATATATGTAGCATTCAAAAAGAGGAGAACAAACTCTAGCCCAACAATTAAACCTATGTGCGACTATGCATGAATGTTTATAAAGTGTACATTACATTAGATAACACCCAACTTTAACAGACAGAGATTACGAATATTACAACAATACCCCCGTCCTTCCCATCCACACATACTGACTGACAGACAGACAGACATACATAAACAAAGTCTGAAAAAAGCGGTTTGTATAATTCAGTTGAAGAGGAGACGCGTGGGCTGGTATCAAGATTTGTTTTTGTGTTTTAAACCAAAGTGGAGAAGTCAGTCTCTCTCTTTCTCTATTCTGTTTTATGCATACCTCTCTCTCTCTCTCTGTCTGTTTCTATCTCACTTTGTCGTACACTTTCTCTCACGTACTTTGTAGCGATGTTTTTGTAAGTCAATGCCTGGATTGTATCTCGTTTCTTAATTTCGTTGTGTTATTTTAAAATGTGGATGTAATTTATACAATTAAAGTTTTGGTCTGCAATGAGTTTTATTTTGTTTTTATAAATAGTGGAAATGTTTGAGATAGTCAAGGAATTACGTAAAACAATATAGGTTGTAGTTTGTATGTTGTTAAGGATGCATTAAGATATCTGATTGCTGGGGATTGGGGATATTTAGAAAATATTTTTCCGATTGTTGTTTAACTTTTTATATGAAAACTAGCTTTTGTATTATTTAGTTTTTTAAGCTATGAGGTTTGTATTATGCAGGATGTATATTAATGATCGAGACTCCGAAATATTTTTAAATAATCGAATTTCAGTAATAATGTCAAATATAAAAGTTATGAGATTCTAGTGAGCTATTGTGTAGGTACATTTGATTTTAAGTCCAGAGCTCTATTTGTAGCTCATCTCTATTTTTTCGAATATTGTGATGCACTTGTATTCAACGAAGTTTTTTCTAGGTATTCAAATGTATAAATTTAATTTTCACTCTATGCCCATCAGCAAAATAAGTTTTATTGAATGGGAACCCCTATTTCTTAAGCAGATTCACAATTCAGTCAAGATTTTCCTCTATTAGTAATTAAAATTAAGTTTTCTTCCGGGTATTGCGCCCAATTTCGATTAGGCTCAAATCCATTTTTTATCCAGATACCTTAATTATTTATACAGAATCATAATTAAGCATAGATTTTCCTACCTTTTATGCTAATAGGATTTGAGTCTATATAATTTTATTGAAAAAGACCCCTTTTCAAAAAATCATATTCGTAATCGAGTAAAAATTTCTTCTTACTTGAAACACGGAGAAACTGTGGTTTCTTAATTACTTAAACTAAATTTGTACTTTTACCACAAATATACTGTCACTCGACACGTATTTCGACTTCACAAGAAGTCCTCATCAGAAGCCTAACGATTCAATTTGGAAGCGTTAGACTCCTGATGAGGACTTCTTATGAAGTCGAAACATGTGTCGAGTGACATAGTATATTTGTGGTGAAGGAGCAATTTTAGTTTAAGGTAGTTGGTCCGTAAACATGTTTTCGTCAGATTTTGTTTAAATTGCATAGGAATATTCCCTAGATTAATATCTGAAAAATAGCCCATTTTTATTAAAAATGACCATCTCAAAGTCATGAAAAACGATCTCAAAGTTTATATTTTTAACACAGCTTATATGGACTAACCGTACACTAACGTAACGTTTTATTAGATAAAATTTAAACGTAGCGTGATTTTCATAAAAAACTGACATATTGTATATTTATATGAAAGAAATCAGTATACAAAAAATTGAATTATTGACCATCCCGTTATTAAGATTTAACCAGATTTAACTACCAAACCATCACATAAATTACAGTACCTATTGTTGACAATGTGGCAACAACGTATTCATTTGATTATAGTAAAAATTACACGAAATAATGAAATAATTTTTTACAAAATATGGTAAGTGGATTGAAGGGAATGATAATCGATTTCATTAATTATTAATATATTCTGTGGTAGTTTAGATGATAAAATATAATCATTTGACAAGTAGTTAATAGTAGATAATGTACAGCGTTGCAATGATCATTTCTCTAAATTAAAAATATGAACTCATGGCCTAATGTGATCACATTATGATGGACCAACTACCTTAAGTAAAAAATGTTTTCATTTTCTTGTAACAAAATAATTTATCTGATAATAGTTCATTATGTCCATTATAAAATGTTGTAATAATATAATTTTAATAAGTATGTCTAACTAATAACTCGACCACCCACTGTGAATTCACTATAAAAGGAATACATTTACATAAATAAACTAAATTACAAACACAGAGAAAATAAAATGTATTATTTTAAAAGTTCGTCAATATGAGATAACCCAAGCATGATATTATTTAAATCTCCTGGTATATATAATTTTCCTTTTTTCTACCTCACACATGTTTTCGTTAATGTGATAATTTATTTTATTTAAATGCGTAAAAACAAATGTAAATACGACCAAAAAGTATACAAACAAATTTATATAATATGTTGGTACTTCACATGTTTGAATATAGAAGTGAACACAAAGTATTAGATGTACTGAAGAATTTACTAATTAGAAATGGAATATTATATGATCCTAGTAAAAATTATAAAGTAAATACCTATATTTCTTAATATCGATTCCTCGCCATATAACTGAAATAGTTTTGCTCGCTGATTTCATTATTTCTAATTGATCTTTCTTTTAAAATAAAAATTATTTGTTTTGTGTTTATATGTACTCGTACATATCTATGTATGTCTGTTCTCTGAATCCTTGGCTTACACATAAATAAACTACTGAACGGATTTTGTTGAAAGTTAGATCGTTACTTGGATCTGTTTAGTAGATGGTTCCATATAAAATTTACCAAATGTGAGGGGTTGTTTACTTTTTTGTAATTTTTGATTGAAAAACCATTAGCATACACATAAAACATAAATATATGTAATATCTTTAGGGGTGTTCCGGCCGGAATTCACGATTTTATTCCGGTTCCGGTTCCGGCCGGAACTACTAAATTCCAGCCGGGTTTGCCGGAATTTTTAAATTTTGTTATTTCTTTCTACTAAAAAATTCATAAATAATATAATTATGAATAAATAACATTTCATTAATGAAAAAATCATTTCGTAACACAAAGGCAGTTTTTTATTATTTGCTTTATCATAATATGATTGAAATTTTTTATTATTAATTGACTTTAAATATATTAATAAAAAAGTCATTATATTACAGACTACGGACATTGAACTGATAATAAATTAGAGATGAATTGTACAATAATAAACTAAAGATTTTCGAAAATTTTTGAATATTATCTGTAAAATAAGACTTATTCTGTATTTTTCGGCGAACTCTATTTCACCCATATAAAAATACATCTTAAAACAATAATATTCAAAATAGTGACCCGAGAAAAATTTGTTACTGCACAAGTATTTATGCTATAGGGATTAGCTATAAAATCAGAAAGACTCACATAGTTATTTCTCTAAATCTATCATAATAATTATATTTAGTTAATAAATACTACTTAACTAGTGTGGGTGCTTCATAACTTTTATTTTTGTTTTCGGAAGGTACCGCAGAAAATAGTTCGAAGACCATTGCACTAGAACTAAAGTAACGCATATTTTATATGATTTTCTATATTGTGAATTTGTTTAACTGCTGTTTTGATTTATCATATTTACTTATATAAATTGGATATACTAGTAATTTAATTAGATTAAAAAAACAATTTAAAACACCTTATAAAGCTGTAAAAATCACAGGATATGTAGAGAATATTATGTTTTATAATATAATGTAAGACTCTACCCCCCTAATCTTTAAGAAATACCATATAAAATAATGTTATATTAATTTATGACGATAATCTATGTATATAAAGCATATTTATAACATTTTAGTTATTTTATTATCATTATTAATTGAAATATAATTTTTTTGTGAATTCCGGTTCCGGCCGGAATCGAAAATTCCAGTTCCGGTACACCCCTAAATATCTTACAAAATTCTACATAAAAAGCTTATATAAATGTAATGCAAAATAATAACTCGTGCAAATGTTGCACACACCACCAAAAATATAACGCACTTTGAGCGAATCTTACAGATACAAGTTATACGGTACGGGTACTGTAAGCCATTGAAAGAGTGAGAGCGTTATGTATTTTCGAAGACAGTTTTATCTCGTTCGGCTTCGCCGAATTTACCCAAATAAGTGTTTCAGTTCCAATTCCGACGCATTTAACTTATTCACTACCTAGGAAAAAATGTATATAACTTCAAAAATAATCAAGCATTTATTAAAAGAAAAATTTCAAAATGGTATAAAAAAATAATGGTTTACCAATGGCAGTTCATCTGAACACTTGATCTACTATTTATTAAAATAGATACTTCGATAATTGACTACCTTTGGTAAATTTAGCACGAAGAAACACTGTTTAAACAATTATTAGATATAATAATAATTATTATTTTATGAAAATTTTTATGTTTATAACTTTAACACCATCCTGTATACACGTATGGGAACACATAGAGCCATACAGATGTATTGTATGTACTTAAAACGTATCGCACATAATTCCGTATGATATGGAATATTTGTAGAAGCTGTATTTACATATTGGCAATAACTTTGACGGTAACGTACACACAACACTCAGATGAGCTTGCTTTGTAGCAAATCAATCGCATAATTCATGAAACATATGTGCGTACTGCTCTACTATTCATTGTATACTTAATGGGCCTTAATATTATTGTATGAATTGCGGTACTTTATTTCTTCGATTATTGATTTTATAACTAAATGCGGTTTTCGTATTGCAGCGTATTTTTGCGTTCAAACTGTGATGTCATATTCGAATGCGCTTAACCCTTGTGTTAATGGATATAGGTATAGTAAAATTACCTATGAACCTTTTTCGATGTCGTGACTTTTGGCTCACTCTGTATTATAAATGTATTGCAAGAGTAAGGCCAGGTTCCTCCAAACAATTTTCAAAAAATCGAAATTTTTTTCCCCCGTAAATTGCTAGAAAATACTCTTAGAAATAATATAGAATTAGTTCCGAAGGTCCGCACGACCGAGAAGTAGGTATATAAGAGGGGAGAGCGGAGCGATCCAAGCGGTAAATCCGGCCGCTCGAGCACTTTTAATCGCCTTTTTCTCGAAACCATGTTTTTTCAACTGGGTGACACTCTCATTTAGAAACTATTACACTTATCAACATGAACTAAACGACATTTTACTCTTAAAATGTCTCTCTATGGTCGGAACTACAACCAAAAATATTCATTGTTATTTAAAAAAGTTATAAGCAATTAAAAGTGAAAAAAGGGTCAAAAAATTAAAAAGTCCGCCATTTTTTTTTTTTTTTTTGTGAAAATGTTTTATTGTAGTTCCGACCATAGCCAATGTGATACAGAATAAGAAACCGTTTCGATTTTTGCTTTCATATGATTCGTTGTTGAGTTATCTTGTCACCCACCAACAAAAGGGACGTGTTTCAGCAGCCATTTTGGGAGCCGCCATTAAAAAAAAAATTCAATTAGTATTTGAATATGTCTTTCAACCTATAAAAAGTTTGATTTATAAATATTTTTAATAATATAAATAAAATTTTTTTGAAAAAAACACGTTTTTTGGAGGAACCTGGCCTTTAAAAAAACGATAAAATATTTAAAGGTCAACGTCAACATGATTTTTTAAATGGGATTACACTTCCAAAACACTACTTGATGACCTATTTTTGTTGAGAATTGTCTGAGTTATGAGTTTTATAATTTACAATACCACCAGCATTAGTATTATCCAGGGTGTACCAAAAACCATCCGCAGGTTTTTTTTTTGGATACTACAAAATGGTCAACCCCAGTCAAAACCAGTTTGAATTATTTTGTAGTTTTTGGTATTATTACATTATGTTCAATTTAAATTGTAATTTTTATAACTTGCTAAAAATCCATACTAATATTATAAATACAAAAGTAGCTTTGCCTGTATGTCTGTTTGTTACCTTTCCACAACTAAACTGCTAAACCGATTTTGATGAAATTTGGCAGAGCGATAGCTTGCACTCTGAAGAAGGACATGGGCTACTTTAATGTATCCTGAAAAATGATTAGATAAATTAAATCTAAAACTCCACGAGGACGAAGTCGCGGATAACATCTAGTAATACATAGGTGAATTTTAATAGTGTTACCGCCGGTTTGGCTAAAAATGGCGACGCTGTCAAAACACATACTAAAGTGACCCTAATATCCAATATTATTAACTATACAAAAAAAATAAACATTCACCAATGCCAAAGGCCTAAATAAAGCTCATGTTTATGAGCTGGTTGATGTAGCAACTAGCTCTAGCTCTGTGCCGGTTTTTATTGTCATTAGCATTGCAGCAAACCATTTGCAAGTATAATGTGGACGAGCGTGTTCACGGAATATTTTTTCACATGCGCTTTACCGTAAAGCTGAAATTTACATACATATACTCATTTTTTTGTACACAATTTACCTACGATATGTTATGTAGTTGGAAGAAAGCCTTTTATACTGTATAAATGTGATAACAGAGCTTGTCAACTAGTTAATTTACATTTTTATCATAGGCGGAGATGTGATTTTTTCAATAGGGATATATTTTTATTATAGATAAGTATACAGGGTGGGGCAATAGTGCTCGGTTGTTCGATAGCTCGTAGACCGTAGCAGATAAAAAAAAATTTTAATACAAATGTAAACTGTTGGTAAATGCGCATACAGAGAAATTATTTTCAAATATATAGGGTGTTCGATAAAAGTGTGGCACACTTCAAGTTCATTTTTTAAATGGAATGCCCCAAATATTTTTGCATATTTAACACTTCTCTTGGGATGTTTATTCATATCTAAAATATTAGCCCCATCTAATGTCCGATTTAGAAGTAAACATATATTTTTCAAAAAAAATGGTGTTTATATTACTCCACATAACAATTCACCACTACCGCGGCCGCAGCTTTGAAGACGAAATTAAGTGAGGACCTTATTGTAGGAGGTTGTAGGGTGCTCTTGTTTAAATATCGTAAAGCCACCATGTACAGGGTGTTCAAAATTAATTTTCAAATTTTGATAACTTCAAAGTTATTTTTCTCAACTTTTTCAAATGGAACACCCTATATATTTTATAACGATGCTATGTAGAATTAAATAGTGAACATTTTTTATATGAACATTCTTATGACTTTTTTTAACCCCTCTTGATTTATTGAGAAAAATGTACAAAATTCGACAATATTTACTAGAAAAATATTGTTTTTTCTTAAATAAAACAAAACACCATCCACAGGGTGTTAATGTTGCCTATAAAATCAGAATATTATGTTTGTATCTCGATATCAAACAGCACATTAATGAATTTATTTGATTGTAAATTATTTTGGTTGATTGTGTTCGACAAGATAATAAGGCATCTGTTTGCAAGCTGAAAAAAATTCATGATGTTTTTATGAGCAACATTAACACCCTGTCGATGGTGATTTGTTTTATTTAAGAAAAAACAATATTTTTCTAGTAAATATTGTCGAATTTTATACATTTTTCTCAATAAATCAAGAGGGTTTAAAAAAAGTCATAAGAATGTCCATATAAAAAATGCTCACTATTTAATTCTACATATCATCGTTATAAAATATATAGGGTGTTCCATTTGAAAAAGTTGAGAAAAATAACTTTGAAGTTATCAAAATTTGAAAATTAATTTTGAACACCCTGTACATGGTGGCCTTACGATATTTAAACAAGAGCACCCTACAACCTCCTACAATAAGGTCCTCACTTAATTTCGTCTTCAAAGCTGCGGCCGCGGTAGTGGTGAATTGTTATGTGGAGTAATATAAACACCATTTTTTTTTTTAAATATATTATTACTTCTAAATCGGACATTAGATGGGGCTAATATTTTAGATATGAATAAACATCCCAAGAGAAGTGCTAAATATGCAAAAATATTTGGGGCATTCCATTTAAAAAAATGAACTTGAAGTGTGCCACACTTTTATCGAACACCCTATATATTTGAAAATAATTTCTCTGTATGCGCATTTACCAACAGTTTACATTTGTCTTCAGGCTTCCGCGGTGATCTTGAAATGGATCTTGGCTTCTGGGTGTAAGCCGCGTCGATTTGGTCATTTTACTGGCCAACGTTTCGTCACACATTGCAGTGGACATCTTCAGGGCTCTTGTTACAGTGCACTGTAACAAGAGCCCTGAAGATGTCCACTGCAATGTGTGACGAAACGTTGGCCAGTAAAATGACCAAATCGACGCGGCTTACACCCAGAAGCCAAGATCCAGTTTACATTTGTATTAAAAAAATTTTTTTATCTGCTACGGTCTACGAGCTATCGAACAACCGAGCACTATTGCCCCACCCTGTATAACTATAGTCTGTTTTATTTAAGTTTGCAGTGGTTACCGGGGATTTGACGATATGAATCGTAAATCGTACCGTCAAATACTACGGCAACCACTGCAAACATAAATGAAACAGTTAAGGATGTACTGGAGGTACAATAGTAGGAAAAGTAACTCATATTCGAGTCTGATGAATATATATTTTGGCATAGTATAAGAACTAAAAATTGCTAGTAAATGCATATATATATATATATTAAATTAATAAACAAATGTGTTTTTTTAATTCCTGTTGCTTATTTCGATAAATATTGAAAATTATAATTATTATTTTTAACTTTTTAACATTACTATACGTCAAATTCATTTTGAGAAAACGAATTTTTCGTTTTGTTTTCATGGCAACATGAATTTATTGGTATTTAAAATTTAAAATTTGAGGATGGTTTTCACCCTTTCAGTGGCTATTTCGGCAGATTTATGAAATAAGTGCCCCTTAGATTGAATTGAACTACATATACATAGGAATACATATTGTATATATTCCTATGTCCATGCAAAAAATACGTTATATGCCACGTTGCCAAATATAATATCAAAATTTTCGCAGAGCGCGAAATTTGAAATTTTGTTGTATTATAATTATTTTCTCAGAAATGGTTTAGTGAATACTAATGATATTGTGCATAAATGTTCTACTAATCAAGTACTACACGCTCCCCAAAAATTAAAAAAATGTCATTATTTTATCAATGTGTTTTAACAAAAAAATGGCAAAAAACATCATTTTCCATAAGAACACATGTTAAATTAAAATCAGTATATTTCCTAAACGACGTAGACAAACAATTTAATATTTCGTTTATAGCATCAGAATGCTATTGAGAACATTCCCACCAATTTTCATGCATTTTTCATTATTTTGAGATACCTCCAGTACATCCTTAAAGTTTTCCATAGATGATCTGTCGTTTTTTCAGTTTTTCATGGCTTTTAAATACTTAAAATTAATTTGTATGTCCCTCGAATCTTTTTCTCACATTTAATCTTGAATTTTGATTTTAATTAAAACTAGTTTAAAAGTTGGGTATGACTCCATATAATAATAAGGTGGTGAGGGAAAGAGGGAAGGTATATCAAATTTTTAGTTTTTCTGCAAAATATCAAGAACCATGCATATTATTTTAAGTATTTTTCTATTAAATTTTTTATAAGAATGGTCTTTAAAACTATGTAAAATATTCGCATGCAAAAACTTTTGCAGACTTTAGCTCGAGAAAACGCTGTGCAATCACTTGGGAGATGTTTTTTATTATGTTTTCTCGATAAGAACACGATACAGAATTTTTATCTAAAAGTGGAAGATGTTGAAGCATAATAATTATTTTTCAGAATTTATAATTTTGAAATATCACTTTAAATAAATAATAGTTAAGAAAAAATGTTTTTTAAATATATTTATAGGGAAGGGGTTTCTACTTATTATAAAAGAAACTAGGCAAAACTTTTAAACCATAAAAACAAAATAATATACAGTAGAAACCGGTTATAACGACATCGAAGGGACCGGCCATATAAGATCGTAAAAGCAGATAGTCTTAATACTTAACCGGTAAAAATGCAATTATATGGGATTCAGTTGAATTTTTATTTTGAGTCATTAAAACCGATACGTCGTATTAACCCATGTCGTTATAACCGGTTTCTACTGTATATCACAAATAGGTACAGACTTACGACTTTTAAAAATGTTACTTTTTACCTCATTTTCTATATAAAAAAGTGGTTGTGTGTACTTATGTACGCACATTAGAAGTTATACTATGACATTTACTGTGCAAATGCATTATTAAAAACCTGTTTTACCGATTACCATAACATAAAACTGTATTATGTACACCTAACCTAACGTCATAGTGTTAAATTGTTTCCGTTTCTGTTGCATTACTAAAATTTTACCCTGAACGCGCCTATAGAACTATTACTTCAATACAGGAAGAGAAACTGGGCTGATTTAATTTAAATTATCGTGAGTATGAGATGAGTGATTTCTTACGTTTACACGGTGAGACATTTACTAATTTATAAATTCTAATTGTTGCTGCATTTTTGTCTTGGGACAAGAAAATATCATGAAATATCTCATAATGGACTTGCGTTGTTTCTATAGTTAATTTCGGGCAAGCATCTATGGAAGTTAATCTTCCAGCTTCTATAGACAAACAGCCCAAGTTATATAATTCTGCAACAACAATAATATCATAAACATAAACAATAGATAAAATAAAAACGCATAGATGAAGCACATAACAATGCAACACATAGAATCAGCCTCATATAAAATACAGACTGCATTTTTATTCAAGCAATTTAATAGAATTTTATTATTACATGCATAGCACACTATTGTTTAGTTTTCTGTGTGCTTACTGAGTGTTTATTTTTGTGAACGTTTCACTGTTTAACAACCGTTTCATTAAAATCTCGTGTTTACACGGGAACCTGTTCTCTGTAAATTGTAAAAAATAATGTAAATTCATTGTTTTATATGCCTTTATTTTCTAGAAATCCATTAGAATCATCGAGCTGTGAAGGATTTTTTTAGATAAAATGGCAGTGAATATAGCGTATAGGTTACGTGGAGGGGGAGATGGTGTCAGTAGTTTTTAATAAAAAAAAGTATTTCAATATTTGGGACTGTTTAATAATTAGTTTTGAGAATATTGACAAAACATTAAATTATTCATTACTTATTAAGTAAACTAACAAAATATATCTAAAAAAAAGTTGAAGAAAATGCGCACTTATGACATATCATATGCTAAATTTACTTTTATGCGCAGTTATCACAAACAAATAAGCCATTTGTCAAATTTCACTGGTCTGCAAAAAAATGGTACAGTAAAATTTCTAAACTTTCTTGCGAGGGCTTCGGGAACACTGACCTCTCACGCCCTTTTATCCAAAATTATGCTATATCTTTGTATTTTGGGGAAAGGGGGGGGGGGGGGGGCATTTAAGGGAGGATGAGACGGCCTGAAAGCTGGAATTTGTAAAAAATAAGTAAAAAAAATTCGAAAAAACCGAAAAAATCCATTTAGTCCAGTCAGTAGACAATTTCGTATAGGGGTGGCGCTAGAAAAAAATGACGGAGTACGTTTTTTTCAAGAAATTGGTAGACTTCAATGTATAGAACATGGTGATAACTTTCCCTCCCTTCACAGGGGGGTGCATAACTTTTTAGGGGCTTACAAAGCTGTCTAAAATCAGTTATTTGGGTATACCACTGGAGCTGTCAGTTTTAGAAGAAAACAGGTTTAATAAATCTTAAAACTGATAAAAAAACGAACAAAACAGTGTTTTTAAAAATGATGTATCGTAAATAGTTATTGAAATAGAGCCCGTGAAAAAATCATTTAGCGACGTCGAGTTTGGAGATTATGCCTGAAATGTAGAGTTACATTCGACCGCTGTGTTTAATATGTATTTAATTGAATTTCAAAATGAAATTTTAAACTATAATAGAGAAAAGAATGCCCTAAATAATGCTTGGCACCCAATGTCAGAATCTCAAAAAATGTTTGAGTTATAAGCACTCAAAGTTCTAGATATTACAAAAATTGAAGGAAAATTATTCATGTTTTTCGACGACCCCAGAGAAGACCTTCTACACCGAATAAAATAAATTCCAGCTAGGAATCCATAGAAAATTTATTGCTTTAATTAATGATTTCTGTCCGACCATGATTACTTTAAAATTGTTCAAATAATGGGAAAATATATATAGCACAAAATTTAAGTTGTAATAATCACAATTGTATTCAAAAACAGTGTAAATTAAAAGTTTTTGTTATAAAAATTTGTGTTTAGATATTTACCTATAACTTGAATAATTCTAAAATAATCATGGTCAGACAGAAACCATTATTTAGGGCATTGAATGTTCTATGGATTCCTAACTGTAATTTATTTTATTCGGTGTAGAAGGTCTTCTCTGGGGTCGTCGAAAAACATGAATAATTTTCCTTAAATTTTTGTAATATCTAGAACTTTGAGTGCTTATAACTCAAACATTTTTTGAGATTCCGACATTGTGTGCCGAGCATTATTTAGGGCACTCTTTTCTCTATTATAATTTAAAATTTTATTTTGAAATTCAATGAAAGACAGATTAAACACAGCGGGCTCTATTTCAATAGCTATGTACGATACATCATTTTAAAAAATACTATTTTATTCGTATTTTTATCAGTTTTAAGATTTATTAAACCTGTTTTCTTCTAAAACTGACAGCCCCAGTGATATACCCAAATAACTAATTTTAGACAGCTTTGTAAGCCCCTAGAAAGTTATGCACCCCCCTGTGAAGGGGGGGAAAAGTTATCACTATGTTCTATACATTGAAATCTACCAATTTTTTTAAAAAAACGTACACCGTCATTTTTTCTAGCTCAAATATTATATTGACTGGACTAATTATTTTTAATGATTTTTTTACTATTTTAGCGGATAATTTGAGCTGACTATAAAAAATTAATTCATATAAAGCTTTCTCTGTATACTTACAATAATTATTATATTATTAATATAGACAATAATATTCTCTGCAACATTTACTTTCAAAGAGTAAGAATCTAAAAAGCGCTTCAACACAAATATTTAAAGAAATCAATTACTTTATAATATCTGGATATGATTAGGAAAATTTAGGGATACATAACAAACCTTCTAGTTAATTATACGAAATAATTCAAATATCTACCATTTACAATGAAGATTGAAGATATTCTATAGAACATTTATATATGTGCTTCAAATTACAATTGAATTTGTTCTGTAAGGGATGATGATTACAAATAAATGATTTTATGTTAATGAATTATCACTGAAATACCTTTTTGCCTTAAAAAGTATTTCAGTGATAAACATATGTAGTTAATTCATATTATGATTCTGAGAATTGTTAATTTTTATGGCCCGAATGATACACTGACATTTCAGAGAGTAACGTATCAAATGTAGGTAACATGTTATGAATCCTATCTCTCTCTTTGTGTAGGATTTGAATAGACAAATTCTAAGATTTAATGAAAAATAAACGAGCAAGCATACACTGGTTAAATCAGAAATGAAAAGCCAAAAAACAACCGCGTACAAGCGCACAAAGACAACTCGGATCATTATCTGTATCATTTCATCATCAGGCCAAGTACAGAAATTGTTCATATGGGACTTTATTACTATTTAAGTATTTTGAATGCAAATTTCACCCGAAATGTCGTAAACGTGAACCTATTTTGTTTAAAAGTTTAATTTGGCTGGAAGCTTATCAAAACAGCTCGTGCGTTAGTTTTTATGAACTAATCTGCATTTATCTTCACTTTTATAAAGATGGTTTTGTTTTGCATAGTCAGCGTACATGTTGAATAGAGAATTCATTAATTAGTGTTGGTGAAATGATGTTTGCTGAAAATATCGCATTTTAAATGTACTGGGTGTATAAAAAATGTCTCGTGTTTGGGAACATAGTACATGAATTACTCTGATACCTACTATAAACTATACAACTTTTATATTAGTTTTAAAATACGAGTATATGCTATATATAGTCTTAAATTGTTTTAAATTTTGAAATTTCAAATCATTTCGAACAATCGTTTAGTTGTTATAGCTCTTTAAGGAAGTATAGATATCGAAAGAGCAGGCTAGCTAAAGAGCTATTAAAAATAATAAATTAAACTAAAATCTACTACAATATTGCGTTTGGTATTAGCCATTTTAAAAATGTGCTTAGAAAAAAGTATCAGAGTTAATGCCAAGGCAATCTTAAGAGAACACTTCGAATAGTCAATTATAAATAATAACAGCCGTTGAATTGATTCAGACATGTTAAAACTAATCCATAGGTATTTTTTTAAATACGTATCACAGGGGAAGAAAAAATATATTAACGCCAGGTTATCGAGATTTTCTAACCTAAACGTACAAAAAAAAACAACGGTTTTGGACATACATATTTATGAATATAGGTATTTTTCTTACTTCTTAGTTCACGGTAAAAATAGTACTGCCCTTTCATTTTTAATGAACTTTTACTTTTAATTGTACTTTTTTTCGCCGAAATACACTTGCTTAAAGATTTTATCATATTTGTGTACCTATTGGGTTTATTCTAATTTGTAAAAATATCATATCTACAAACTAGTATATCTTGGTAAAAAAATGATTAATGAATAGTAAAAATTCATTTTAAAGAAGAAAAATATTACTACTATTTTTTGTCATGAATGAAAACTTTAGAGTATCATTTGATAAAATATTCATAAAGCTATCCAAAGATTTTTTTTTTGCACTTTTAGATTAGGAGATTTCAAGAACTAAAGCTAATTGATCAATTTTGGGAGCGAATTCGAATTTAACACGTCGAAAACTTTCGGGATCGTTTTTCCAGATCTCGGTAACAAAACAAAACAACTTTTTTACAGAAATGTAGTTAACGATTGAATTAAAATGTATAAATGATCTAAAAAAGAAAACTAAAATTAAAATAACTCTAAAAATATTTAAAAGATAAATGCTATTCAAGTTAACATTACTTTTTCTCTTATTATTATCTACTGTAAGAGTTTTATTTTGAGTTTTTATTTCTTGTAGATTATACTTTAATATCTTTATCCGGAACGTACATTTACTATTTATTACATGACTATGAAATTATTGTTTTGTTATGTAGGTAGGTACATACAAAGATTGTTTTTTCTCTTTCTGTCAGACTTTTTGTAAATTCTATTCTACTGTGTCAAAACAAACAAATAAATATCATAATTTTTATTAATATAGCGAAATCAGAAAATTTTAGTTCAAAATATTTTTGTTATAATAAAATTTAGGTGTTTGTTTACAAAAATTAATAAGAACTACATATACCTGTAATAGTCCAGGAGGAATCGGCGCATGAGTACCGAAAACTATTCCACCTCAATTTTTTTATGTGATCCTCTTCAAATTGCCCTACTGATAATATAAATGCATGTTGCCATGGGGCAACCCCGGGCCATATTGTTTAAACCGAAATTGTTTAAACAATTGCAAGGAATTGTTATTTTTCAACCGGACAAATTTTTTTTTATATTCTTTATTGAAATACAAATAAAAAAGGCCCTTTGACTTTTTACGATAAAGTTAATATTTTTAAAGATATGAATTTTTAAAGGTTCGAAAAATCTCAAATTTGGGTACTTTCGACCCATGAAAAATATATTAAAAAAAAAAAAAAATATAAATAATATTTTTTTCTTAATTCTTCATACAATAGTTAATAATATTGTAAATAGAGATCTTAAAAAATTTCATTGTTTATACCTGTTTTTTAATTTTTAATTTCGCGCACTCACAAGTATGCGTCGCTTACCTTTAAGTATCGCCGTCTCTCTCTGACTCATGCGCTGCATCGGCCTCTGTGTGTCTTGAATCATTATTTATCATTTATCTTAAAAACTATCAACTTTATCAAGATTGTTAAAGAGAGCAATGTTATTAATAATTAAATTTTCTACAATTTGTTTCGTATAAATTTTTTTCTGAAATCAATTTTTCAAAAGTTATTTAAGAACTTTTTTATAAGTTTATGTTATTTTTTTTATGTTAAAACAGAAATAATTATATGTATATGTATCATGATGTTTGTATGATTGTGTCTAAGTAAGAAAAAGATTCTTTTTTTCGTTGTTTTTTATTTTTCCAAGGTTACTCTTTGTATAAAAATGTAAGATCTTAGTTTGTTCTTGTGACAAAATTGTTGATTATATATAACATTTAAAATAAAAATACAAGTTAGTTCCTGTCAATTCTTAACTGATCGTTCTTTGTTTTTTGCTCATATTTGTTCAGTCTTTTTTAGTTCGTTCAAGACTTAAAATTGTTAAACGTTGTTGCACCCATTCTAGTGATTTCGTGTAGTATTAACATTTTTAGATGAACAAATTTTTAGTTTCTGTGATTTTTCGTTACAATAAATGTGAGTGTAATGTCGTTTTTAGTTGTTCCCAAGAAAAGAAAATTTTCTGATGATACCTTACCATGTATTTTTTGTGAAATTACAAACAATGTAGTGAAAAATCCGAAGCCTGATACATATATAACTGTACAAAGTGCAGCTTATCGACGAAAAGATAAGGCCGCTATCCGGTTTGAAAATTTGTTTAATTCTTCTCTTGACAAACAAACATTTTCGTGGCACAGAACATGTTATGCAAGTTATACAAGTGAAGAAAAAATTAGGCGAAGAGAAATACAACTTCACAAACAAGATGAAAATCTTCAGGAAGTCCAGTCAACAGAACCCTCAACTTCAAGTACAATTTATACTCCTCGTCGGTTCACCAGAAATCCAGAAAACGACACTGATTCGTGCATAATATGCGGCCAGTTAAAAAAAAATAATGTAAAAGCGACGTATGTACTATCTGATCGTATACTTGTGAGTGCGCGAAATTAAAAATTAAAAAACAGGTATAAACAATGAAATTTTTTAAGATCTCTATTTACAATATTATTAACTATTGTATGAAGAATTAAGAAAAAAATATTATTTATATTTTTTTTTTTTAATATATTTTTCATGGGTCGAAAGTACCCAAATTTGAGATTTTTCGAACCTTTAAAAATTCATATCTTTAAAAATATTAACTTTATCGTAAAAAGTCAAAGGGCCTTTTCTATTTGTATTTCAATAAAGAATATAAAAAAAATTTGTCCGGTTGAAAAATAACAATTCCTTGCAATTGTTTAAACAATTTCGGTTTAAACAATATGGCCCGGGGTTGCCCCATGGCAACATGCATTTATATTATCAGTAGAGCAATTTGAAGAGGATCACATAAAAAAATTGAGGTGGAATAGTTTTCGGTACTCATGCGCCGATTCCTCCTGGACTATAATAGTTATTGTCAAAATTATAGTATGCACTTATGTACTCAAACGGCTGTAACTATCGTATTAACAATAAGTGATTGAAATCTCTAGTTTTTATCAGGGACCTGAACCTGAACCCGAACCCGAACCGGAAACCCGAAAAAACCCGTATTTTTCATGAACCCGAACCCGAACCGAACCGTTATATTTCAATGTCAATGAACCTGAATCTGAACCCGAACCTTTAAATGAATATCCGGTAACCATATATTTTTTAAAGGTTCAAGAAATTTTTTTTAGTATTTTACTAATTTTTCTTCATTGATTTTAAAACGTCTAAACTGGTAATCCGTTTGAATTTCGCGGTATAATGTGATGTGACTAATGCACCAAGGTCACTATCGTCACTACAATGATAATAAAAGTTACTACTAACAGGCACAGTTTAACCGCCGTAGCTCATGGATACTCCCTTTGCTCCTTTCAATCTTGCAAATGTTAATCGTGACAAATTAGGTACTCAGAAAATTGTCGAATTAATATTTTTTATTAAAATTGTATGAAAATTCAATGGTTAACCACAATATCGAATATACAAGAATGAAATAGATTCAAAAAATTGTTCTCCGATTTAAAAATTTTAACTTGATCTTTCCGTTTCAGGTCCGTTTTTGTTTCGTGTTTGTCTCCTGAATCCTTGTCACACATAACTCATGAACCACTGAACCGATATTAATGAAACTTGGTTGGGTCTGGCTTGAGAACGATCCCATTTCAAAATTATTAAAATCTAGTGCAAGAGAGAGGGGGGGACAACAGTATTGTTGGTTTATTTACTTATATTCCATTTGTTACAAATTCCTTACTATAAAAATTTCATGGTGATGACGTCACAGTATAGAATAAATGAACTGCGAACTGTCAAACAGACCTTGTATTATTGGATCATGTCTGATCATGATAATTAACTACTGACGAATTTAGCACGAGGAAGCACTGTACATTTATTTAGCAAATATTTTTTTTATTTGAACCCGAACCCGAACCTGAACCTAAAAAAAACGGTTTTTGAACCCAAAAAATTTGCAACGTGCTGAACCTGAAACTGAACCCGAACCGAAATTTATTGTTGAACCCGAACCCGAACCCGAACCATAAATAAATTCCGGTTCAAGTCCCTGGTTTTTATTGACTTTTGCAAATTGCACATTCATTCATTTTTCAATAAATTATGGCACAGGAACGTAATCACCAGTGGTGTATGTAGTATAGGAGGTCATACAAAATAAATAATACGATAATTGAAGCGCAAAATATTTAAAAAGGCGACTTGAGAACAAATGGTAAAATAAAATAAAAAACATATTTTATTATATTCTTTTACCCTCCCCCCACTCCAAACTAACCGTTTACGCCACTGTTATGGTATTATAGAGGAAACAAAAATTATAATATATATTTGTAAAATTGCGCGGGGTTATATATATTATATATATATATTTTAGCGAAATCTGCTGGTGAAATTTGAAAACATATAGTTTCAGCTTAAAAATCATTTTTATTAAATTTGATCTTTGATTTTTTCAGCAAATTTATTTAACATTTAAACATTGAGGTGTGAAGGTGGGAGACTTCACATGAAAAAAGGAAAAAATCAAATCGGCGTGATTTACATTAGTAGGGTGGGAATAACTGAATTTGTGAATAGCACAAATAATTTTGGTTTTTCATAAATATAATTATTTTTCTCAAAATATGGAATTGTATTTTAACCGGACGGGGAAGGGTCCCCGGTACCCTTTGGATTCAAGACTGAAGTAGGTCGTTTTCAGCATCAAGAAACAATGTAACATTTAATTAACTCATCCAAATTAAACCGTTGCAAAACATAACCTCACATTTGCAAAACACTTGAATAACGTACTTGAATTGTACTAAACTCTCATATGAACAATTTCTACCCGATGATGGAATAATCCAGATAACAGAGTACTTCTATTTTAACTATCAAATACGGCGTTAAAACTAACATTATTACCGGCTCCATTGTTAATCTCTAGCGCTTGTTTACTGCACCCAACTCGGGCACAAAGCGAGCTATGTCATTAACCGTTAAATGAAGAGGTTTGTGCCGGGTTTAATATGGAATTGCTGCGCTACTGGAGTTGGTTTGGGTTACTTTTTATTTATTAAATTGTATTATGTGTGGGTGGATAATGTGCGTGGTTCATATCAGAATCTTTGTTGTTGTTTTTATATCATTGAGGAGGTCTTTTAGGTCTAGTAGTATATTATAATAATTTGAAATATATTATAATAATTTGTAGAGTTTTGAGATATTTAAGGTTTTGTGTTTCAATATGTATGAAAATGCTATTTGTCAAATAGCATTTTCATTACTAGAGCTTCGTATGAGATTCTGAGACTTTAGTAAATGTTTGCAAAACGAAGACGGTTAATATTTATTTGAGTCAGTATGCGAGGTTAATATTTTACAGAACGATATTAACTTACTGTTTTACAATATGAGATCCTCTTAATCCGTACATAAATCGAGAAAAAAATGTCCGGTATTACTGTCTAGCTAGCAAAAGTTGATAACTTGTAAGTACTTTCAAACGGGGTATCAAAAAATATGACAGTTCTCTTGGAGTTTTTGACAGTTGGTTTTTACTGTTTTTACTCAAGGTTAGTAAATACACTTTAGTAAATATATTTTACCTACCTCGGTTTTTACTTAAAGTTCATGCCTCTATCGATCAAAAACTTCAAGATAGCTGTCATATGTTTTATAGCTTTACTTAAATTTTTGACCTGATATTTGATATAAATACAATAAAAAATAGGCCAATAATAAATCCGATTTATATACCTAAATAATTTTTTTTAACCCTTTCATTCTCCGATATTTTCTAAGCAAAATGGAATATATTTTTGCATTAATTATTTATTGGTGTACCTGCAGAAACATCCCCATTAATTTCGAACAGGTTTCTATTTCAGGTGTAAAAAATAGAAAATCGTGGAAAATGCTATCACTAGGTCTTTAAGATAAAAATTAAATAAAAACAGGTCTTTTTTTTCATTTATTAAAAACAATATATTCTAGAAAAAAGAAAGAACAATTTATTTAAGATAAAATTCTGCAAATTTCCGGTGGAAAATGCCACCGGCAGAGCCTAAAAGGTTTAGGAGAAAAAGAGTACAAACAATTTTCTTATTCATTTCCAGTAACTAGGGGTATAAAATGAAACCTGTTAATTCAGAGATTTTTTTTAATAGTTGGTATATTACCACCCATATTTAGTCTGTATTTATGTATGTGTTTTTGTCTTTTTGTGTAGTATAGTATACTATTAGTTCAAAGAAATATATACCGTAAAACGTAAAAATTGTATGTTTTATAAAAGATTCTTTACATAATTCTTTATAATTTGTTTAGATGATAAGTCGCATAGTTCTTTTTGTAAGCTTCTGGAGAGTGGCCCCATACTATATATACTAATTATAGTTACACAATTACGCGATTAACAACTCGCATTTGATAAAATTTTAATTAATTAAGTAATTAACATTTTTTAGTTTTTCCTCCTATCGAGTAGTATCCTATTTAAAAATATACATAAGTCTCCTTTCAATAAAGTGTGATTCAGAGATTCATTTCATTCAATTACTATTAAATACATATGTATATGGACTGTATGATTTCAATAGTAAAAAATCATAGCAATTCATTTAATAATAAAATATTGATACAAATATCACATTTATTTTACTTCAACTTTTTTTTCGAAGATATATAGATACTCCAAGCATTCATTTTTAACTAGCAGAAATAACAATTAAACCATTTAAAAATAAACATTCGTGAAAACTTCCTTCCTAAAAATAAAATTTAATCTTCTTCAAAGATAATGAAATAAATCTTGGCTTCATAAACTTCTCCTCGAAATCCTATAAAAATTAAAAACCTTCATAACTTTTTTTAAGTAAAATAACCACAAAACCCAATGCTTTAAAAAAATTAGAATGTGGCTATTTGTACATACTGTTTATATATATACCTAATTAGATTAGGTTGCTAAGTTAGGGTAGGTTAGTTTACGTTAATTGAGTGGTATGTGCAAATAGCCAATTGCATGCACATACTGTACATATGTGCAAATAGCCCCATCCAAAAAATTAACCAATAAAAACAATTAGGCAAAACAATTTTCTATCCGATTCTCCAAATACCACAATTGAATCAATTTTAAATTAAAATGCATACCTACACAATTACACACTTCCCCCAACCCCTTCTAGATACGCATCTGACATTCATTATACAGAACAACAACTCAATTAATTACAAAACGACATATTCGTTTAAAACCCCACACGCATGCGTTAACCAATGAGTGCGTTCCTCTTACCCCCCTTCGAAAGTTACGAGTAGCGGTAATGACATGTGTGAAGTATTTCCGGAGCACTTGCTAATGTGCTCTGCCCCCCCCCCCCCCCACAAGCCTACCAACGAATGTCGTGCATAATTTCTACACCGAATGCTTCAACTTTCATTTGCGAATTTTCATTTTGATATACGTGGATAAGTTTAATGGTTCAGCGGTTCCAAACATGTTGGGTGTAATTGTTTAATTAAATTTTATATTATGCTGTATGGTGCAGGTTAATTAAATTGTGGAATTTTGTCACTTGTGTGCAAGATTGCAAATTGCATATTACATTCATTTGAGGGTAGTTTTTATTTAATTGATATTTCGACAAGTGATATTGAATTGTTATTAAAATGACAGATGTTTAATTAAATTAAATATCTAATCAAAATGTGAGACACTTCCACACTCGTCCTTTTAAATATGGCTAATGTAATGATTGTAGATAGAATTAGGTGTGCTTAAGTTGACAGCAATAAATGTATATAATAGTAACATTGAATTTACGTTTTTAACCATATATTACGAGGGATAGGTACGTACTTATATTCTTTAAAAAAAAATTGAGTAACAAATTTTTGTATTCTTTTTTAACTAATATATTACAATTTATACAGTCGAAATCAGTAATAACGACATTGAGAGAACCAGTCATATTGGGTCGTAAAAACCGTTAAAAAGGCAGTTATATTATATGGGATTCAGTCGGATTTTTATTTTGAGTTGTTAAAATCGATATGTTGTATTAATCGATGTCGAAATAACCTGTATTTTTATTAATTTCATGTCGTTTTTTCTTGGTGGCAGGCTTAGGCGTAGAGCCTGGTGTTTACCAGTTAGTTCTAGAATTTAATAAATATAATACCATAAGAACATATGCATTACAATTTTGTTATTCAATAGATTTTTCTCAATTTGAAAATTGCACTGTTTCATACTTTTTTCTCATTTCTTCCATGGGAGGAAACCTACACACGGACTTCCCTTTAATATTATAGAATGAATCATTAATAAATGATTTTAATAACACATTTTTGAACGCAGACTTTCGTACGATTTCTTAAAACTTTGTATTTTTGTTTTATTTTTCTATAGTCGTCTTTGGAATTAAACTATAGAGTTGTTGGTCGAAACACTGGATAAAACGAAAAGTCATTAGTACAAGGAAGCCATGTTTTCGTAAAAAAAAATTTTTTCTAAAAGATATTTTAAATATACTAAGATACTAATGATACTACGTATATGACCAAAAGTTATAAAAAATATTGACACAAAAAAGGAAGCTAAAATATATTTTGTTCAGTGGGAACAAAACAGTCGAAACCGCGACAAAGAGATGCAAAACTAAAATGTTCCTTGAGTGTGGACAAAAAGTTGATACTTGTTGATATAAGTTCGCTTAATGAACAAACAAACAGCAACTTTAGATTACTTTAAATGAGCAATTCAAAAGTCATATTAACTAACTTTACAAACAAAACAATTAAGACGATTAATTACATATGAGATTTTATAATACTTTTAAATTCATAAGAAAATACTCTGCCTTGTAAATGCACGGTGCTTCCTCGTGCCAAATTCATCAAAGGTAGTTAATTATTGAACAATTTAAATAAAAACCGATAAAGTATTCAGATGAACTGCCGGTCATTGGTTAACCATTTAATTTTCATACAATTTTAATAAAAAAATTTAATTTTACATTTTTCTTAATACGCGCCTGGTTGTTATGTCGTATATTTTTAATTTTTTGACAATTTCAATCAAAATCATTATTTTTCTGCTGTACGAATGTCAAAATGACATTTAAAACGCCAAAAGTCAAATTGAGATAGATCTTTGTAAGGGAATATTTTACAACAAAAGTAGGTGACATATATTATAGAGAATTGAATGCTCTACAAAAAAGGCTCTATAAAATTTTCACGCAACATGTATCTTTCTTGAGATATCTTCAAAAAATAAATCTTTTGGGATGTCACCCCTCCCCCTTACACACAAATTTAATTATTTTGAAATGGGTTCGTCCTCAAGCCAGACCCAACCAACCAACCAAGTTTCATCAATATCGGTTCAGTGGTTCATGAGTTAAGCGTGTGACAAGGATTGGGGGACAGACACACAGACAGACACACACACACACACACACACACAGACAGACACGGAACAAAAAGTGTTTGTCTTGACCTGAAACGGATAAATAAAGTAAAATTTTTGAAATCGGAGAACACATTTTTTTACTCGTTTTAAAACGATAACGAAGCTTCTCGTATCTTCGATATTGCGAGGAAGCAAAATTTGTCAAGTGCGAGTTGAGCCTCCTGTACTAGTATCTCGTATCTAATAATTTGTCTAATAGAAAACAGATGGCTCTAAATATACTATTTATTTTCATAACAATTTTCAATAATATTTGAAAAATACGTACATCCATGCGGAATGTGAGAGTGATTTTTTTACTATCTCGACATTTCTCATTTTTTTTTCACTATTGCATTCAAATATATTGCCAGGGAACAAAATATTAACCACATTTTTGAAAACTTGTTAAAGGAAATTTTTAATAAAAACAAATTTCTTGAGTTGTCAGCTTTCATTTGATATCTTTCTCGACGTAAATAAATAAATAAATTTTTGTAACCCATACCCCCCCCCCCCCCTCCTTTTTTAAAAAGCGCCAAAAACTTAATATGTAGTTAGAAGACTATGACGGACAGACATACAGTTTTTTTCAGTTTTGTACATAACGCTAAAATTGAAATTAATAAAAAAAAATACTTATAAAACTCGTAAGTCAACTCGTAAGTGCAGTTATTTGCTTGGGCCCTATTAAAGATTTACAAATTTTCCAGCATTCACCCTAAAACCTAAATAGCAGTAATAAAAAAAAACCTACATACTTATATAAAAAAATATAAAATAAAAAAGATTTCAAGAGATTATTTCAAGTCGTACACCTCTCCACTCATAAAAGTACTCATAAGTACCTCTTCTTATACGCAGTAAACCAAAAACCGATAAATTGTAAATACAGAAGCACTTGAGAGTAATGAGGTCGAGGTTAAGCGTTTGTAAAATCGGAGTTATGCTATGTTGTAAGTTTTCCGTGTATAGTTTGTCTTGCTGTAGCGGCTAATCTTTTTCAGATTACTTTGCCGTACAATGAATATTTTAAATGCTCCTAACAGCGCAGAGATATTGCGGTCTGTAGCCGTTATGCCCCGAATTAAAATTTAACCCCGGTACGTGGTCGGAAATCTGAATGTTTTGGATTTTATTAAGATTAATAAATTATTTGACAAGGAAGTGTACAAATGGAGTACCGTTTGAGAGATTTGTCTGATTGTTGAATATCTAAACTCTCTCGTTTTTTATGCATAAGCTAGGGAAACGAACGTTTTCTTGTTATACTAAAATACTGGTGCAAATAATTTTGTAACTAAAATAAAGTACAGAAAATAATAAACCATTTATCAAATTAAAAATTTTATCTGTTTATTTGTTTAATTTCAAGATATTCAAAATATTTTAAAATATTATAGATGATTTAGCCAGAACGTTTTTTTTTTATTTATCGTTTACAACAATGATTCCCAAAGTACACGCCGCGGCGTCCTGGGAGCTGCAACGTGTTAACAAGAGTGCCGCAAAATATTGCAAACTCTTGCATGGTTATTTTTTTATTTCATCCATCCCATTAATTTAATGTTAATAGATAAATAATAAATGAATGAATTTGTTCAATAATGCAGTTGTTTGACTATCTATCATTTATTATTAGTCTTAAGGAAGAGCGCCGTGAGAAAATTTTAGTTGAAAATTTTTGGGAACCATTGGTTAATAACATACAATTTTTAAAGAGCATTAGTTACGTAAAATGATAACACAACTACATTTGATTTTTTTATCATTTATATAATTTTTTTAGAAAATATAAATTATAAATTTTCCTTAGTACGGGTCTACTATAAATCAATTATCATATAGCCTAAACTAATTTTAAAAACCTACTAAGCCAGTTATAAAATTTATCAAAACCCACACGTGTTGCCGTTGCCGGACAACCCACTTGGACACAATTCAAAAAATATCCTTGTCAATCGATTCGTGAATCAATCCCGAGTCCAACGAGGTACATGAAGCCATATATGAAAAATTTTGTATGAAAAATGGACATTATGCCTGTCCGTGGCCGGATGGGGGGTCATGACCGGAAAAATTCCTAAAATGAGATAAACTAAAAACAGACCTACCATTTAGCGAAAACCCGAGGTCTCTATGTGGTCAGAGGGCCGAGATCTCGCTGTCGAAGACAGACGGACGGACGGACGGAAAATAGAGTAAATAAGTGCTACTTCGTGGGTTACGCTAAAAACGACGTAAATTTGTTGAAAAACAACTGCTGATAATAGTAGTGACATCTAGAAATCAAATACAAAACTAATAATTTAAAAAAAACTAACGACTACCATAACAGTAATCTGAATTATCTACATGAGTGAAGATATATGCACACCTAATCTAGTTTCATCCTGTTATTTTCATTGCATGGTGCGTGTCGTATTTCGTTGCACTACTAAAATTTCACTCTTAACGCGCCTAAAGAAGTATAACTTCAAAAATCAAATTTTGTTTTCATATTACCTAGGATCTAGATCCTTTGTATTCTCGACTCTATGCGACTACCAAGTTTAGAAAATAATTAATTCTGATATTTCGCTGATCAAAATCCAAATTACAAAATCTACATACATACACAGGTTTAGTAGTTCCCTTCAGCTTCCGGACGACGCGAATAGGTCTGCCGCGCCGCTGGAGCATACGATGATGAGGACGGTAGTGTGTTTTATTATTCATAGATGGCGCGAGTGTCTCTAATGGTGTGTGTATCCAGGGCTGGAGGTCTTGTATAATTCACTACTCACCCCCGAGGGCTGTGTGCTCTTGCTGCAGTCGGTGTTATTAAATTATATACTGCACATGTTGCAATTTATTCGGTTTCGTGTCATCGGATGTGAGTTTACTGCGAAATAGCAAGTGTGTGTGTCAGTGTGGCTGTGTTTTATTGATATTTAATGCGCTTTGTTAGTAGGGGTGGGGATGAAAGATGGAATAAGGGTTCTGAAGAAAATCGGAGGCAAAATTTTATAGCCAAGTTGCACACTAGAATAGGTCAATAATCCGCCATGGAAATAACGTAAACTTTTCCCATTGCAAAATAATTTTTATATTAAAAAAATATTTTAACAATTAAATTTTCGATTTCTAAAAAAAACATTTTTGTAAATCTCGTTTAATCTGTTTCGGAAAATATGTATTTGTCTCGAATATGTAGTACTAATTTTTTACTACTAAATTATTCTTTAAAAGCGGTACTATCGGTGAGACTTTCTAAGAACCTTATATCTAAATGAAGTTAATAGGTAACATTTCCTCAAAATTTTAAACAGCAGTCTTGTATCTTGTATCAGTCTTGTGTCTTTTAAATTCATTTAGTATTTCCTTCTTTGAATTTATACCAATCTCGCAATACTGCTGTATTTTTTACAGAAAGAACAATGACTATTGTAACAACTTACCCTGTAACTTTTAGCCCCGTTGAGCTAACTTTTCGGGCTGTTGTCCACGTTGTCGTATTTTTCAGTTTCAGAAACACTTCTGAAGAAGACTCCGACATGAGAGTCGAAACGTCAAGAAAAACAATACGAAAACGTAGACAACAGCCCGAAAAGTTAACTCTTATGGACAACCGCCATGAAAGCCTACATAAGAAAATTTTAGCTCCTCTCTCCACAGACCCATACGTTGTAGTCCTTTTAGTTTTATTTATCAAAATATGTTATTATTATTTTAGAAAGAATTGACGTTAAATTTTAAGTACAATTTTGCATCCCTTCTACTCTAACTTACGACGAAATTAACTAGTTTTTGGAAAAAATGTATGTAAATACCGTATTATAATTAATGTTTTTTGTTTTTTGTTTTTTTTTTTTTTTATACTGCTGGTTAGACAATAAATATCACAATTATACCCAGTAAGATACTACTCAATCACAAATCAAAAATATTGTTAAAAAATCATTCAAATAATAACTTATAAAATCATTTTTTTAAAGAGTGGTATATTACTATTCTAGCTCACGAATAAAGAAAACTTTGTGTAGTGAGACAAAATAATAATACTTCCCCCTACTCACTTGTAACTTGTTAAAAATTTACTGAAGAAAAATGTGTTTCTGCCTAATAGAAGTTGGACAACGCTGTTATGTAATAAAAAAGTTGGAACAATATTCTCAACCCTATTACGAATAAATTCTTGTACATACATACGCACACACACATACACACACACAAATAGACCCCATGTATCGTTATTAGCCCCGGCGGCTCGAGAACTGACAGCTACCGTTTGGCAAAACTTATCAACGCAGTCGGAACTTTTTGACAGTTTCAACATGTTTTAAATTGTCGTTTTTAAATAATGAAAAATACGTTCCCGTGCGACGAACTCGACAAAACGCATTTTTTATTTTTCAGGGGTATGCTGCTCCTTTTAAAACTTGCACTAAATATCTTCTGTAAAAAGTAAAATTAATATCTACATACTCGTATTATAACAACACAAATAGCATAAATAAACATTAGTTACCTACAAATATATTTTTTTGTAATTTAGGTCTTACAAAAATATGTATTTTTCAAGTGATGTTAGCAGATTAGGTTATTTAATCTAATTAAAATCAGAAATCATTTATTTATTAATTATTAAAATAAACACTTTTCGTTCCGTGTCTGTCTGTCTGGTAGTACAAATACTCCATAAGTAATCGTCCAGTTTTTATTGAAATTCGCTTATCAACATATCACAAATTGGTTGGCTCCTCCTATTTGATTATTAAAATAATTAAATTATTTCTCCATGTACCAAACAAAGACATATATTTTGGAACTCATTTGCTAGATAAAGAAGTGTTTTTCGTTTTAAATACTCATACATACATATTTGTGCGATTAAATTAATATGTAATCTATTGAAAACTGTATAAGTAAATTTTATGGAAATAAATATTTGATTTTCCTAGTTTTAGTATTTAAATATCTTAGGCTGGTAGACGACTTTAGTTGTCGATAGTACGATCCCTAGATTTTTTTCACACGCATTATACCCGGTCTAAATGAGGCTACTTTTTCAAGCTAGGTATTTCTATCCTAGTTTACTATTCTGGATTGACATAAGCGCTAGAGCGTTTTACACGATGCTCAAATTTTAAGCCAGTATCATTGCACAAGTAATAAAATCCGAAGTGGGGTAGTAAATTCGGTGGCGGTGGAAGGGGGGTGCTACTAGCTTAAAAATAGAACCCCATCCTATTAAACTATCCTGGCTTGAGATGCTAGCTTCTTCACTAGTTTACTAGCTTAAAAACGAAGATAGTTTAGTCTACATGGGGTTAGAGTTACTAACTTGCTAGCTTACTAGCTCTAGCTTGAAAAACCAGCCTCATGTAGACCATCATTGACAATCGATTGATATTTATTTTAAATGCTTTTATTTATCTTAAATGCTTTCATTGTACTTTCCATATATGTGTTATTTTTCATAAGTATATAAACCTATCAATAGTCGATTACTTATGCCTGTGGCAAGGATTTAGGGATCTACATATATAGATATAGACACGAAACGAAGAGTGTTGACCTGAAACTGGAAGATCAAGTGGAAATTTTGAAATCATTTTTTTCTTTCTAGTTTCCTCAGATCACAATTATCGTATTTATAAGTAAAAAAGTGACAAATCCTAAAGTAATTCTTTGAACTCATTTCAAACTGAAACAGTGTGTTCACATCAAATGGCCTTGCTGCAGGAGTGACATAAGTACTATTTGGTCATACTGTGCTTTTGGTATGGACAGAATGCGCAAATTTGCGTATGTAGTCTGTGAGACTAATGTCCGGTATTATAAATGACCTAGCAAATTTGCAAGCTAACAAGCACTCTCAAATGGGGTATCAAACTTATATGACAGTTCTCAGTAAGTTGATTTTTACCGTTTTAGATAGATAGTTTCATACATAGGAAGTAAAAAAAAGGTATGTAAAGTATATTTACTAAAGTATATTTACTAACCTTGCGTAAAAAACGGTAAAACCCAACTTACTGAGAACTGTCATATAAGTTTGATATCTCATTTAAGAGTGCTTGCTACCTAGCAAATTTACTAGGTCGTTTATAAGACCGAACATAATAGTTATTGATCTAGGATTAAGAAATAATAACATAACTTGTTCTTTTAGATATGGCAAATAAACAAAATAACACTTGCTTTTCATTCAGCCCATTCCAAATACCTATAAAAATATTTTTTAAATGCAATTTGACCTTTGGACATCCTTGCCTGTACATGCATATGTATTTGTATTTTCACGGTAAAAATTACTTAATTGATTTATGTAGGTCGGTTTAATTTTAAACCGGTTGATGAAATTTCCGTCCATTTGTTTTCTTGCAGTGTAAACAACGTGCACAAGTGTGTAATGTGTTTGTACAAAACACTGTCCATATAAACACTTCACTTTAAATTGATTGTTCTAGTATTTCTAATTGATTTTGTCTGTTTGTTTACGTATTTTTTATACAAAATTATGTGTGCTCATTATTTTGTAATGTTTATATATTTATAATTTGTTTACAGTCTCGAAATTTCTGTTTGTTTTATTATAAATTTCACATTTTGAAAGTTATGTTGTAATACTATTATTTTTATTTGTTTACTTTACAAATTAATAGAGCATCTATATTTGAAGTATTTTTGCCTAAGGCTGTAGACCGTGACGAAAAAGGTTTAAATTCTTATGAAATTAAACTATAAAAGGACCTTTTAATAGAGAATTTTCTCATTTTTTGATCGTTATAACATTCATTATCGAAAAATCTATATAAGAACGAAGATATTTACTTAAAACTTATTGCAAGCGGCAGGCACATTTTATCGTGTGTAAAAAATGCATACAGTTGATCGTTGAGGACTTTTGAAAAATAATTGACAAAAATATGATAATTTGAATATACAAAAATTCAGCTTTTTTAAGAATTTTCCCGTCTAATTGCACTAGACAATTTTTAACCGATTTCAAAAAAGGGGAATGTTCTCAATTCAACAATATACATTTTTTTATGTATGTGCGGGCATAACTCTGACTTATATGCACCGATTTGGATAATTTTCTTTTTATTTGATTGATAGAGTATACTCTCGACGTGGTCCCATATAAATTTTATTAGAATCTGACTATGGAATTCGAGATACATCACTCAAAAAGGAAAAATAAAAAACTTAAAAAATACAACTGATTTTAAAAAACTGTAATGCGCAAAGCAATTAAAAACAGTTTTTGAGGCATTTATTTTTAGGAAAAAAAGAAAACCGACTTCAAAAACTATTTTCAATTGTTACATACTTTCCAGTATTTTAGATGTATTTTATGTCAGCTCTATTTTTATCTTTTGTATAGTTTTTGAAATATTTAATTGTGTTTAATATCGTATTTTCATATATCATTTAATTTTTGTTCTGTAAAACTACTGTGTTATTACTGTTATTATTAAAACTAGGAGCTTTGTCCCTGAGTGCTCCGCACCCCAACCCCAATAACTGTTATAATATTGTTTCTAAAAAAATTTCATAATTAGATACCTATATTAAATAATTTATTGTTCTTTATTCACTCGAGTGCAATATTAAATTAAAGTCAAGTAAGCTTTGGAAAAAATAATGATTGATGTTTGAAATTTTTATATTTGTTAAAATCCGTTGCTTATTTTGTTAATTTATAACATCAATGCTGGTTTTAGGGAGGAAAATTGGGCGACCGCTCGGGGTGCCAGTTTAGAAGGGGCGGCGGACGGCCACATGGAGAAAATATTTGGTTAAATGCTAGTTTAATTTTTTTTCTCTTTAAAAACGATCATCATTAAGTAAAATTTTTCATTACTATCTTTACTATCGTATTTCTCGTAAACGGTTGATCTTATGACAAATTATAACAAAGTATATTTCTATGTACATTTTGTACATATGTATTTTGTGTTGAATGACTTTATAAAAGTGCTTAACAGGAAAAATTTAAGAATATACTAGATAAAAATCAAAAGATTCACTGGCCCCACACATCCCTGATCTAAAAAATAATTAGCTAAAACTGGAAATTGATAACATGTGTTAATACTAAACTGGGTGTAAAATTTAATTACTGTATCGCAATGGAATCTCAAATATTAAATAAAAAGTAATTTTAGATATAATCTTGAGAGTCTGCAGCTCTCTCACGAAGAGTTTCCGGATACGTATTCATAAGAACTTTTTTGCTTGAAATATTTTTCTCAATCAACTGTTTAAGTTTGTTCCACCTGATATGACTCACCCTGTATACTAATCTATCAATGTAAAAAAAAATATTTTCAGTGCTGTTATCTTATTTCTGCAAATACGGATGTAAAATTTAATATAAACATAATTGTATAATAAAATTTGCCTTCCGGAGGTCACCCAATGTAAAAAATTTCAGTTGCGTTATCCTTGTGATGTCTAAAACAAGTTTATGAAAAAAATGCTCGTTTCTTTCGGCCCCTTATTAAAAAATCACTAATATGAAACCACAATAATACATTTTTTAGAAAAGAATAAAATCGTGTGTGATAAGCTACATTTTCAATCAAATCATTCCTGCAATTTTGACACTCTAATTTATTATTTAAAAAATCGTCACAAATCATACAAATGTGAATGCTTATATGTATGTAAAAATTCAATATTTTTTACATACATATAAGTACACTTGGAAGATAGTGGTTGTAAAATTTTATTATGTTTTCGTGAGAGAAGCCTGTGATCTTCAGACGGAAAAACATCACACGCGTAAATGGCACAGATCCCTTTTGATATCCTTCTTCAAGCACATACCCATAATCTTACACGCGTACACATGCGCAGGCACGTGTATACATACAAACAAAAGTACAGTGCGAGCAGAAAGCTATCTTCATATTACTTCTTGTCATGGATAATGTTTTGAGAAAAATATATCTTGGTAACTATTTATAGATACGGTCTTAGAATAGGAAAGTTTCTTTTCTCAAATTATCAAATTAATGTATATTTCTCATAAATGTCGGTTGAAAATTTATAATATGCATTATGCATTATATGCTTAAAATTACAATTTAATTTAGTTTGTAAGATAACTGATGGTAAAAATATATATTTCACTGTTAATTTATTGTCACTGAAATACTTTCAAAGGTAATTATAAATAAACTGCCTTGGCAGGCACGATACTTTTTTATACATCATAACACCGAAGTATTAATATGTGATTACTTTTATAATTTAATATTTGATTTTAAAATTTTTTACTTACAAAATGATTTTCAGTCAATGACATTGATACATTCTATTTAATATTGACATTAAATATTAAACGAAATCAATTAAGATTAGTGATTATTGTATTAACAAGTATTTATTTTGCTAGATTTCAATTTTGACGTGTTTGACACTTCTAATAATAAATGCCAAAATGTTCATAGATAACTAGATTTTTTGTATTATTAGTCATTTTTAAATTATAACTATTTTTTTTTGGTTAATTCATAAGATACAAAAAAAAGAATTGAACATAAATTATAGAAAATAATATTCTCTACAACTCGTATCTCAAACATTTTTTTCTAATACCTACCGTTTAAAAAATAAATAGAAAAGATATTTTTTTTTACAAAATTGATTATTTCCTAAAAATAAAATTTTTTTTTGGGGGGGGGGGGAAATTAATAGAATATAAATTATAGATAAAAGTCCCTTCTACAACTTTAATCTAAAATATTTTTTTAGCGCACCGTTTCAAAAATAATTCGAAAAGTTAAAAAATTGACACCAGTAAACATCCGTTTCCGGTTTAGTGATGGTTTTCAAAAATAGGAGGTGCACATCTAGAGTATACAAGAATCTTAAGTTTGAAACTCCACGTTCGTAAGTATTACAGTTTTGGCTGTAGAGCGTTTACAGACACACACACAGACAGACAGACGCACAGACGTCATTGAGTTAATGGTTGTATATGATTCAGGGACGCTCAAAACATGTTATTCCGTTAAAATCTCGAGTTCGAATTTTTTCGTGATCGCTATACTTTATTTATACATTACATTTCATGTATGTATAAAAAAGTAAAAAATGTTATTTATTAATTTTATAATGAATTAAATATTTCGAACAATTGATATTTATTTTAAGATCCGAATGATACACCACTGATCTTATGGGGCACATTTTTATAGACTACACTGGTTTTAGTGTTAGATAGTATGTTTCTATCCCTATATATTTTCTTATATAAAAGTAGGTTTACATATTACATACCTATAAAAATCACTATCGATATTTAACAATTTTTGAAATTTATACATATGTAGTATAAAACAAAAAGTCCCCCACCGCATCTTATGTCATATCTCCAGGTGACACAGAGTCCAATAGTTTCAAATAAAACAATAAAAAATATACTAGAATAATTCAACTAATAATATTCTTTGTATAAATATAAATGTCAATGTTTTGTCGTTTGTTCTTTCACTGTTATGCATCAATTAATCTATCAATTGTTTGATGTTTATTGGACATTATTTCCCTATAAATTCTATAGGTACTTGATAAACTCACGATAACTGTTTATAGGGCTGAGGTCTGAAGAAATTTCAGGCTAAGAATGTTTTTTATCCTCCAGGAATTTAGTGACCGTTGCAGCTTTTTAGCAAAAGGATGACCTTCGGTTATACAAAGCAAAATAAATCAAGATTAGTTAATCAGTTGTTTTAAAATCTTTATTCTGTCAATTCTAAAAATAATCACGGTTATGATACATTTTATAAGGTAACAAATTATCATATTTAACGAATTGTTCATTTATAAATTGAGATTAAATTTAGAATTAATATTTAATGGATTAAAAACAACTGACTAACTAATTATGGTTAATTTTGCTTTATGCAAGCCAAGGTTAGTCTTATATGAGTACTCTATATAATAATAAAATTGTCTGATTGTCCACTGCAGTCCTGAATTTTAACAATTTGCTATAATGTTATAAAAAATGATTCTAATAATTTGTTCATCTACTGTAATTTGAAGTTCTTTATTTTAGTTTATTTTTTAAGTAGATAAATTATGTTCTTCGCAGTTTTTACATGTTTATGTATTCTAATAAAAGTTGTACAATCAGTTTATTTTGGTGCAGTCTGTATTTGTTTGTAAACACATATACATATACACAAATTTAAATGTGTTTGTGTTCTACTTTCATGTGTAATATTTTTGTAAATATGAGCCTCAGCTTTCCAAGAATAAATATTAAAAAGGATATTTGCGAATGTTGACATTAAGATAAATGTTTATTTTAAATTATATTTTATGAATTTAAGACAATTTTAGAAGTGTCATATTGCTTGGATATTGATATAATAAATTTACAAAATGGCTCATTATATTTAATAGTGTTTGTTATTAAAAATAACAAAGATACGTAAAAAAGACAATTACCTTTTTTATTTCTTTTATTTTCTTTCAGATAAGAAACTAGTCTTTTAATTTAAACTTATTTTTATTAAATTGATAATTTCTTAGTATTATATTCATTATTGTTATCATATCAAGCAATAAGGTGCTAACTATCTTGTCTTATTTTTCAAGATGTGGCTTGCACTCAGAAATCAATAATATTATTAGATTATAATATTTCAATATTTTCCAATAATCGATATAAAATTTGGACAATATTGAAATGTAAGTTATTTAAAATTTCAAAAACTTGTTTTCTTAATGAGATTTACTTAAATAAGAAAAATAATTTGACTTTATCCGTGGCTTCCCTTTTGTGAATGTTCGTACAACGGGCTCCTCAAAGAATGTATGCAGTATATCCTCATTTTTATACATCGGTGAGATGTCAACATTGTACTCAAGGTAAACCAGCGCCATAACTACCACCGGGGTAGCCGTGGCAAGCCCCGGAGCCCCCGACCATTGGAGGCCCCACGGCTGAGTAAAAAAGATTACAATTAATAATAATAAAAAATAGTAAGGTATCAACGAAAAAAAGGGCATTATAATAATACCACTCAAAGGCAAAAAAGGTCCTCAGTTTTAATTTAGGGGGGGGGGGGCTTACACACATTCTGCCCCGGGGTCCCCGAGCTTCTAGTTACGGCACTGAGGTTAACTGTCTCTAGCCCTTGAAATTAACTTGTCACTGTTTCAATCTTTACTGTTGATACTTATTCAACTGGTGACACTCCAACCTTAGATGATAATTTTCTAAAATATTTTAATCATCAAGAACTTTAGTAGTTAACAGTCATAGTCGACGTAACCTCTTTGTATTCTGAACAGATTTAGTATCACGAAATTTAATAATAAAACAAGAAAAAGTCGACTTTTTGAGAACTGTAAACTGAGGATACTATAACTCAGACTCCTGAATCAACGTTTGTTGAATTTGTACGTCAATTAAAGCTCAAAAATAAATACACGCTTTTCGTTGGAAAACGGAATTTGTAGCTGATAAAATACAATGTAATGAATGACAAGTTCATTTCAATGGCTTAACAATTATTAAAGCATTGCCATCTGATATCATGGCATAAAATTCACCTAAATATTACCTAATAATATTCAAGATTGTGTCCATTTTGAAACACCCGCTAGCAATGATATGAAAAAGCATATTAGAATTCCAGACCAATTAACATTAAGTTTTACTTCCTATTTCGAAAACTCCACCTCCGCTACTGAACAAACTGCACTTAATATAAAATAGAACATCTCCATATAACCGAGATTTGAACAACGAACCGATTAAGTTTGAACATTTGTAATGTAAGTAATCAGTGCCATTAATAGATCTTACACTGTAATTCCGTTGCATTAATATCCAATTAGAATTAACGTTTGACAATAATTCGAATAGTAAGGCGGTCACCGAGTTTATGAGCCCGGAATTATTAACTCTTCCGGCTAACCTAATTGTGTCTACGATTCTCCGGAATCAGATAAAACGGGGTGTGATGTAAACTCCACAGATTCTGTGTATGTGGGATGAGAGAGTATTCAACAAACCGTGATACGTTTAGGGATGGGAAAATAAACCGAAAACATCGGTTTATTGACGTGTTAACATAAATGTTTAGATATGGAATTTTTTTGGAAACAGATGTGTGGTTTATTTTACAATTGAAGTAAACTATTTTTCAGTTGCCGTTATGATTAATTTAATGATATTTACACTAGAATTTAGAAAATCGATATTTTATAAACTGATAGTTGTATCCGCGAATTCGCTTGCGAGGACTACGGAATTATTGTTTTGGATTTTTTTAAAATATAGTTGAAAAAAAAATAGATATTTTTATTCTACAAAATTCTTTCCTGCATATTGTTCAATATTTAATGATTTAGGCAGCATATTGCAAAACGCTCAAGCATGCACGCGGCTTACATCCAGAAGCCAAGATTTATATCAAGATCACCAAGCTTCAAGACTTGTCATTGCTTAACGTAAAGAACATATCTACGAATTAAAAAAAAAACACGTAAATTGGATGAGTGGTTCTTAAGTGATAAGCGCACTTACAGACAAACAGAGCTTGCATTTTATATATTATAGATTAAGGATGTATGCATGCATGCAAGGGGGCGATTTAATTAACTCAAGTATTAAAAGTCTTCTTTCATTGTACAAAAGCTGTCTAAAAGAGACCTACCAGAGGAGAAATATCTACATGAGTGTCATGGGACTTTTTTAAACGTATTACACAAAATTTTAAATTTGATGATACTTTAAACAACAAATCTAATTTAGATTCCAATGTGGGTAAAAATCACATGGGTTATTGAAAAATTTACTTATTTTATATTATACAGACTTTACATGAAAACCTTTTGAAGTAACATATCATCAATATTTGCTCTTTAGTTTTACCACCGTGCTCCAACTATATCCATAGAGATATTATTTTCCAAAGATAAAGTTCAACTCAAAGAGGTAAATAATTGTACGATCATAAACCGTATTGTTCGCGGGGCATCCCCTTACAACTGGAATTATTGTTAATGTTATTCGTGATTGCAGATTACGGTTCAGCCACAGTTCGGATCGCGTTGTTCTAATACCAGATTCTCTAACGAGGGCAGATTTACATTTACGGATTACAAGCCGAGACGATATTAGTCGATATTACTTCTACGTGTAGTGCCAGAGTTGGCGTCGACATTATTGTCTTGGCAACTACTTCTAACTATTATTTGTTCTCTGCAGATTATTGTGTATAACGTACTAATCATAAGTCTGTGTGCAACCTTCTACAACATAGGATATCATTTTTGTACATAAACATTATGAAATTAGTTAATTGGTAGCAGAAGCGTAACCAGTTTTTTTTATTCAGGGGAAGAAATATTTTTTTATGGGAGACCATTGCCAAATAACATTGATATTTTGTATGTAAAATTATATATAACGAGTGGTCTATTTAAATTGAAGCCCGGTATTATAAAGCATCTAGCAAATTTGTAAGCTTCCTAACACTCTCAGATGAGATACCAAACTTATACGCTAGGAAACCATCTGTCAAAAACGACACGTCGCCACCTAGTGAGCGCCGTTAGCAGCTTTGGGTATATTACTTTTAAAAAAGGACAGCCGAAAGTAATGTTCCCAAGTTCCGATTTCGTTAATTTTTTTTCTTATCTATAAACCTATGTATGAAGAAGTACTTGACCAAGTTTTAATTAATTTTAATAATTATTTTAGCTGTAATTAATTAAAATTTGAAAATCGAAAACCTTTTTTTTCTACTTAATGGTTTGATATAATTGGATGATATTTTCAGTAAAACTTAAGGGTAATATAAGGTCTTGAAAAACATTAATTTTTTATTTTTACTAAATTTATTCATAGCAAATTTTTATTTTTTATTTTCGAATGTCCGATATTACCCAATGAGTAAATTACGGGGTTAAAACACAAAGTTATGTATGTTATATTAAAATCTGTATTGAAGAGTATCAATCTTTGCGGATTATAAGGATTCGACCCGCGAAATTTGTCTATTTTCGATCAACTCTATTACGATTTTATCTTTTTTCTTTTGAGTGGCGTATCTTTGAAACCATATATTTGATTATAATGAAATTTATATGGTATCAGCTCGATAGTATACTCTTTCAAGCAAAGAAAAATCAACCGAATAGGTGCATATTTGTCGTAGTTATACCCGAAAATACATAAAATATATAAAATAATAGAAAACTCTCTCCTTTTTTGAAGTCCATGGTCAGATTCTGATAAAATTTATATGAGACCACCTCGGGAGTATACTCTTTCAAACAAACAAAAATCAACCGAATAGGCGCATATTTATCGAAGTTATGCTCGAACATACATAACAAAATATATTGATTGAATTGATAACCTCCTCTTTTTTAGAAGTCGGTTTAAAATAAGAAAATTTCGGGGTCAAATTCTAATAATATACAAAGGTTGATACTTATCAATACAAATTTTAATATAACATACATAATATAACGGCAATTATCCATTTTTTCCTTTCAATTATATGACAGATTGGTTTGACAGAAACCCAAAATTATTTATTTTTGCCACTTGGCGGCGCCAGGATCGATAGTTTCCTAGCGTATATGACAGTTCTCTTCTTTCGCGCAAGTATTGTATGTAAACACCAACGGTATTAAAACAGTTGTGCTATTATGAAAATTATTTTAAACGGTCAGAGTCGCCAACTGTGTTACAATACGTTGAAGTGTCACTACTCTAAATTCCATAACTAATCCATATAACAAAATTAATAACCTCATTTATGAGTACTAGCAATCTTGCAAATTTGGTAGGTCCTTTATAATACCGGACATGAGACAAGCAAATATCTAGAAAACTAAAGTTTTTCAACGAAATAGTTTAGTGCGAAAGTTTTAGGATTAACAGGGGAAAACCAATGAAGGTTTCAAGATAATTTTGAAATGAACATTTTTTAAATGGAAACCTATTTATTTTTCATACTCACTGATGACGTCTCTGATTGTTAGTAAGAATAAGAAATACAAATCAATTTGACTCATTAAATAGAAATTGTCACAATTTTAAAGTATTACAAAGGTGAAGTCTTATAAGCGAAAATTTTCTTGAAGATATAACTGGAAGGAAAAGGCGTTTTTTTATTAACTTGTTCTAGGTATCACACGTAACTGAAATCTCCGGAAGGCATATTTTCACACATTTTAAATCGATCTTTTTACGGTTTTTATTTCTATTTCTTTACCCACATTGCTTAAATATGACCTGTTCTATTATGTTAGATTACAAAATAATATATTTTCTTTTTTATAAATTTTTCCACAAAAGTGTATAATTAAAAACCCTATAAGTTTATTACATAACCTAAAAAAATAGGGAAAAATACTGATAAAACACTTTTTTAAAACTGCTTAAAAAATTTTATAAATAAAATTATTGACTCGATGCTAACTTGTGGGCGACAAATAATTAATGGTAATTTTTAGTGCAATTCACCATGGGTGGTAGCTTTTATTTGCTCAATTTTCCGTCCGTCTGTCTTCCACCGCGAGATCTCGGCCCCCTGACCAATTACAGACCTCAGGTTTTCGCGAAGTTGTAGATTTGAGGTTCTAGTTTAGCCCTTTAAAAAAATTCCGATCATGACCCTTCATCTGGCCACGGACAGGCATAATGTCCATTTTTCGTACAAATGTACGTTGTTGGGCTTATGGGATTGATTCTCGAATCGATTGACAAGGGTATTTTTTGAGTTGTGTCCATCAAGTAGGTTGCGCGGCAACACCCACGTGTAGATTTTGATAGTTTTTTTTAATTGTAGATTCTTGTGTACCTACATTAAAACGTAATTTTTTTGCTTCAATTTTTTTTAAATTTTCTAAGCTATTTTTTGCTAAATATTAATAAATATAATTAATTGACAGTTATTTCTTAATGACACAGTTAATAATATCAAAATTTGCAATGGATACATTGCCGTACAAAAATTTTTGGACACTAAATTTTTTGCGCATTATAAATACAAAACTGCAAAAATGGTTGATAAAAAACCTTAAATGTTGATAAGAGTACTTAATTACAACTTTTGTAATAATTCTAGCATATTTAAAATACAGCATTTACAATTTTCCATGTTAAGGAAAATTTTTTAATTATATGCCTGAAAGGTCAGGTTTACTCAAGTTGAAAGTATTGACGCACAGTGTCTTTTAAGCTAACAATAAATTATTTTTTTACTATTTTGACTGCGAGTAAACATTTTCTTTTCGCTATTTTGGGGATTTTTATTGACTGAAATCTGTATATTTACATTCAAAATCACAGGTATCCAAAAACTTACACGGCAGTGTATAAAATATACACAGGTATATTATACTGACATATTCAATGAAGGGAACTTTTTTATTTGTATCGGTTCATCTTGTAATTTATAAAACTAGATTTTATACATGCCATTGTCAGTCGATATTTTAAAATCGGTTAATGACCACACTATCCTTTACATTGTCAACCGACTGCATTTATTTTGTCGAACACCCTTATATGAAATATAGTACTATGTGATAGTATATATCATATAGTCAATTGTGTTATAAATTTTGTTTGATCGCATATTTCTGGAATATATTTTACACTAATGTATTAACCCACACAAAGCTCATTAAAATACATTTGTAATTTTGTTATATTAATTTTAATTGGAAAAATAGCGTTTAGTTGGTTAATTGGATACATCTTCCAATAAAATCAAAAAACACATTGTATTTTTATAATTATTCTCTCTCCAATCAAACCAAAAATAGTTTTTTGCCGAAACTGTTTTTTTGTTAAATTATAATTTAAATAAAAATTTATAGCTTAGAGCTATTTTCTGTAATATAATAACCTTTATTTTAGATTAAACTGTATTTATAACTCAAAAATGATATTTATGTGGGTTGATACATTATTTCGTATCGTAGTTTATCTATAAAAACTTATAAAATGCGGTACATTAAATATTGTTCTAACTATAATATAATTTTATAGAAATAATTTGTTTTTAAATAAGATTTATGTAAAAAAAGATAAAATCTTATATACAGTAGAAACCAGTTATAACGAGAACGGTTAGTACGACTTATCGGCTTTAATAACTCAAAATAAAAGTCCAACTGAATCCCATATGCATCCCACTGCATTTTTATCGGTTATTACGACTATCCGCTTTTACTACGTAATATGACCAGTCTCTTCGATGTCGTTATAACCGATTTATACTGTATATGAAAATTACATTGAAATCGATTTTGTAGTTGCTTAATAAAATTCTTCATACATAAATGTTTTTAGTTTATTAGAAAGGCACAAATACATAGATCCTCATTATTGTCCGCCGGTCGAGGCAATCATACCTCTATAGTGTCTCCTTGTATATTTTTTCCGCTTCAGGTTTTTTCTCCTTTTGCACAAGCAAATACATATAAAAAAGAGACACGTTTGCTTTAATAGCAGTTTTTTTATTGTATGGTTATTACGTAGATTAAAAACTGTACGAAAAGTAAAACGCGCAAGAGTAGGCGAACGTTACTATACAATGATTGTCGACAAAAGAGAAGGTAGTAAACAATTGGACAGTAATGATATATGGGTTTGGAAACAAACAATGAATGGACAATAACGATCCAGACAAAATAAGGTTCTACGGTAGGCATCTTCATTTCTGAAGTTATACTTCCTTAGGCGCGTTTAGGGTGAAATTTTAAAAATGCAACGGCATTACTAAACAGGTTTTAAGTTTTGCATTTACACGCCAGATGTCACTATGCCAAAAAGTATATCATCTAACGCACGTATATAAGTACACACAGCCATTTTTTTAAATAAAACTCTCCTTGTTGTAGATTCATTAGATAACATGTTCACGTTAATATTGATTATACATTAATTATTAATGTCTAACAAATTGACAACCATTACAACAGAATTTAGGTACAAAAGAATGCGTAATTATCTTACAATATATGTATGTTATAATGACGGTCCTGTAAATACCGCAACACGAGGTAGTCGTAAAGTTTTCACATTTGTACGTGTTCGTTGTTTTGTAAATAATCCTCACGCGTGGGGCTTCTAATCCGTTGTTAATTTAAGTAATTTTGATTTAATATTTATAAAGTGGCATATATTGTAAATTAGCCTCTTCAAACTAAATAACGCCGGGCTCGTGTTTACAACTTGGGTTGTAACGGGAACGGATTAAACACCAATTATTTGGTAAGTGGAGGAATGAGAAGTTAAGGTATTGAATCAGTGGTCAATAACATTTTATTTGAAGCCATTAACCTTTACTTGAAGAGAATGGCTACTTTGAGGGGTCGAAATAATTGATTTTTAAGAATTTCTTATTACTCATCAGCAAAAAATTATTTTGTTCTGTTCTATAGAGATCAGAACAGTGGCGTAGTAGGAATAATTTTGGGAGGGGGGTATACTTTCAGGAAAAGGGGATAAATACATATGTGATTAATTTCGGAAGGTATTTTGAACTGATGTTTTCTTAAAACATACATCATTTTAGAACACTAAACATTTCGGGGGGAGATTTCACCCCCCCCCCCCCCGTTACTATTCCACTAGATCAGAATAGGTGATTGGAAAAGTTTATGGTATGATGAAACCTAATTCTCCATCACGTAAGGGTTTCGAGATATTTTAACCTAAAATTAACAAAAATTATGATTTTGGTCATATTTAAGAATGTATTACCAAGCAGATTATTTATTTTTAATTTTTTTATTTTATACAGTATTTAAAAAATACTGTATTTTCTCTTAGAAATGAATTTAAACTTATAACTGTATAACTTTTGTTCACAAAAAGATATTATTTTAAAGACATGTAATTTTTTTTTAAATAAAATGTAGTGTAGGCACTATAGACTTTACTACCACAAATAAAACAATATAAGTAGGGGAAAGGGTTGCACCTTGGGACGGTTTTACCTTGGGACAACTGCTCTAGAAATCTAACCACTCTAGTGGTAACTCTCAGAATTACATCTTATATTGGCAACCCTGTCCTTTGTTTGCTCACCAAATTATTTCAGTTTCAGTCATTATTCGAAGCTTTAAGTGTCAGTTTATTGTTTTCGTACCTTGAAAGTAAAATTTTGCTGCAACTTCTAGATCATTTACAAACAAGATAAGCATTTTTATTGACATTATTTGATGTAGTACTATTGCAGCATTACTTAAGCAAGCAATCTATGTAAGAAGTTGTTAAATCGTAAATTTTTTAGAGTTTAGAAAATTTATTTTGTGAAAAGAATGATTGGTTACACCTTGGGACATTTTTCTGGTTGCACCTTGGGACTGAGAAATTTTCAGAAAGCAAAGAAAGCATTTTGTATTCCCCAACGTTGACGACATCAGTAGTGTTAATCCATGCAATATTGTAAAAGTATTGCCAACTCCAACAATACGTCGCGGGTTTCATTCATTTAAAATTGCATTCCCACAGAAGCTTAATTTGAAATAAAATTTATTTAATAATAATTATGTATAATTATATTTTCATATTAATAAACATTGACTACGTAAGTCTTACTTCATTTTCACATCTTAAAAGCTATAATATTCACATATTTGCCATGTACCAAGGTAGAACCAATGCTGTCCCAAGGTAAAACCACAGGTTGTACCTTGGGACAAAGATCAACAACTTATTAAACAATGAGTAGTGGTGTACGCTTGGGTGATAGCAAAATGATTGTTGATTGAAAAGCTGCCTACAGTTGTAGCCTCTACAGAGCTAAAAGATTATTGAATTTGAACGAAAGATGTCAGTGCAATAATTAAAAAAGTAAAAAATGTCCCAAGGTACAACCCTTTCCCCTATTATATCTTCTAACTTATATACATTTGTGAAAAAAAACAACGTATAAATAGTATTAATTCTTGCCGTGGACAAAAACATTAGAAAAAAAATCCTTATTTTTTAATAAATTCGTAAAAATTACCAAAATCGTAACTTATATCAGTTCTGAATTCAGTGCCTCAAAATCCTATAGATATAAATAGGTTTTATTAGTGTTATATTTGTTATTTTAAAGTATGGATAGGTTAAAAAAAATAAGATATTGTTTCTAAAAATTAAAAAGTATGAAAGTTAAGTCCTTAGCCAAACTCGTTATTTGAACTAGTTCTCATGATATCTAAAAAAGTAATACACCGATTAAATTCAAATAAATTTTATTCCATTCATATACAAATTCTCTTAAGAACGATCCATAAATATTAATATCAATCATTTTTATTTTTCATGTATTTTGTTCAAATACCTTATTTGTAATGTATTGAAAAATTGTATTGTGCGAATGAAAGTTAGCAAAAACGTGAAAAAATATCGAAACTTTTCTTTCAATAAAATACAAAAAAGGCGACATGCCATAATTTAGTCTTGTAACCCAGTGTTTCTCTCCTTCTAAAAATAAATAATATATTTTCAACTATACAAAAAACTGATTTAATATTTATAACAGAATGCAGAAGAGAAGAATGCAAAAGTGAAAATAACAAAGGCAAATTCTGTCTCTAAAACTAATTTAACTGTGAAACTTTACGTATTGTCTATTAGAAAAGACACTTATTGCACAATTAGAAAGGTGAAATGTGTTAAGATATAGCTTAATTAAATTTTCAGCTATTACGTTTGTTGTCAATTGAAGAAAGTTGCCTACAGAAAAGCATGAGAACAGTGACGGCACAATTATAAATCTTTCAGGTTCAAGATTTATAACTTAAATGTCAGGCAACGAAACGATTTGATATTTTATTTATTAAAAATTATAATAGTCCACTGCAATTAGATATTTCCACTAAATCGGGCCTCTATGAACCGATTTTGATGAAACCTTTTGCATTTTGTTTCGATAGATAGGTCAAAGTTTATATTTTCGAACTTTACGCTAGGCCCTAAATAATTTTTTAGGGCCATTCCAATAAAGAGCCACCAATGAAGTATACAGTGACCTTTCAGATTTTGTTTAAATTTTCATATGTGATGTAGGCAATCAGCAGGTAAATATATTCAGCAAAATTATACTGAAATTGATTATCTCCTTTCTGTTAATTTAGGAGGTTGACACCTAATATACAGGGTGAGTCATATCAGGTGGAACAAACTTAAACCGTTGATTGAGAAAAATATTTTAAGCAAAAAAGTTCATATAAACATGTGTCCGGAAACTCTTCGTGAGGGAGCTACAGACTCCCAAAGATTTTGACTAAAATTGGTTTTTATTTAATATCTGAAGAACCCATTGTGATACAGCAATGAAAATTAATAACTGGATTAGTAATAATACGTGTTATCGATTTCCAGTATCAAACAATGGTTATTTAGACCAGGGATGTATGGGGCCTGTGGGCCCTCTGATTTTTATCTAGTATTTTTTTGTTCTTCACTTTTTTCTTATGTTTGGTATTTTTATAAGGTCATATGATACAAAATACACATAAGTATACATTGTTACGTTGTCATAAGATCAAACGTTTACGAGAAATACGATGTGAAAGATAGTTTAGCAGAATTTAACTTAATACGGATGCTTAAAATTACACAAAATAAATTTATATTATTGTTCTATAATTAAAAACAAGAATAAATGTGTATATCAATATACCTACAAAAATGCATCCTTAACAACAGATTACAATTTTTAGTTTCGTTTTTTAGTCAATTAATAAAGCACGAATTAAAGAAATAAAACTGGCTATAATTCTAGGAGAAGTCATATTAAGAGCAATATTTACACCAACCATTTGTTTTATTTTTAGTACTAGAAGAAGAATATATTTTTTTTGTGTGTAATTTTTATCATTGGTATTAAGTTAAATTCTGCAAAACTATCTTTCACATCGTATTTCTCGTGAACGGTTGATCTCATGACAATTTAACAATGTATACTTATGTGTATTTTGTATCATATGACCTTATAAAAATACCAAACATAAGAAAAAAGTGAAGAACAAAAAAATACTAGATAAAAATCAGAGGGCTCACAGGCCCCATACATCTCTGGTCTAAATAACCATTGTTTGATACTGTAAATCGATAACACGTATTATTACTAATCCAGTTATTAATTTTCATTGCTGTATCACAATGGGTTCTCCAGATATTGAATAAAAACCAATTTTAGTCAAAATCTTTGGGAGTCTGTAGCTCCCTCACGAAGAGTTTCCGGACACATGTTTATATGAACTTTTTTGCTTGAAATATTTTTCTCAATCAACGGTTTAAGTTTGTTCCACCTGATATGACTCATCCTGTATATATACATTTATATTTGAAAAATCATTACAAAATTTCAAGGTCATTAGGAGATTAGTTTAAGAGATATTATATAAGCATTAGAACTGCATAATTTCGAGAAATGATAGGACTTTTCAAAATGATGTGATAGAGAATTTGATGAAAATTTGAGCATACATTCTTTATTAGTTTATAAAAATATCTGTAAATTTTCAGAATGATTAGGAACTCCGTTTCTTAATTAAAAAAATATAAGTGTGTGAAAAAAAAGATTGAGATACACCCCTATGTGACTGTATGCTCCCGTGAGAGACACACATATGCTTATCAACAGGCGCTTACCCACTTCGTTCCCCGCAAAATTAATCCCGCACCCTATAGTGTCAACCTCCTTAAGTTCTTGCAATAGTTTTATTGTTTCACGCCATCTGTCCTTTTGAAAGACTTCCGTAAATTGTATGTAAATGAATAGTGGCATCTGAGAGTATTACGTGTCGGTAATACTACTACCTACTCTATAGTTACTTAACTAAAACTAATTGTAAGTGTATATGTATTATGTATGTACCTACCTATATGACTTAAAGGCTACTTAGCTAATTCAATCTATTCACTAATTCCAAATGTGGTATGTCTTTTCATCAAACTGTCACTACTGTTTGTCAACAGTTCTGTTACAAGTTGATTCAGATGTTCACTTACATATTAGTCTTTGTTGATACAAATATTTTGATTTATTCTTTTACTAAAGGTATGTGGCTTAATATCTTAGTAATATCTTAATACCCAGCTGGGGATGAATCAATTCTAAAAAATACATTTTAAACAATATACAAAGTTAATAAAAATAAACCTATTAAAATAAATTAAATGTACAGTAAAACTTGATTAAATTGGACTTGGATAAGTGGGAAACTGAGGTCTCGTCACTTCGGCACTAAAGTTCCTTTATTAGTAAAACTCATAAAACTTATCTATCTGGAATTTCATTTTTTTCGATAATTACCTACCTTACTAGAACAGCTAAGATTGATTACCTCTATAACTGAGACACGAGACAAAATTGAAAAAACATGTAGGAAAAAATCTATATAACTGAGATTAACTACTATTTGTCGGACCTTCTGTAAATGAGAAAATCACTTGGATATCTGGGAAAGTGGGTAAATGGGACACCTTTTTAAGTGGAATAAAATAACTGGTCCATCGAAATTCCAGTTATCCAGTATTTTAATTTTAATTGCAAATATTACAGTTATAATTATTTATTTCTTCTATGAGTATATCACATGTAAGTGTTTAGTTTCTATTTTAAGACAGAAATCTTTATAACTCAAAAGATCTAAAGTTATTTTGTACACTTACATTTTAAATTCATTTCAAACCAAAATATCGAGTAGATTTGGGTTTAAATGATTGAAGTTCTAATATTTTGATTTTATGGATTCAAAAACCGACCTAGAAAATTTACCCACTTGCTCTTCAGAAATTGGTATTTTCGTTTTACTTTACTTAATGGATAACAACTAATAAATTATGATTGGAATGATTTCTAATTTTAACATACAAAAATAGATTATACATTATCCATTTTAAGACTATTTTAAAGTCTATGTGATGTATAGTTCCAGAGTACTATGTCACTAAACAGGTATAAAACAACAGCTTCTCTTTCATTTGTTCATATACATAGAACGCCATTGTATGAAAAGTAAAGGAAAGTAAAGGTTCCAAGAAAGTAACGAAATATTGGTACTGCTTGTGAAATGAATTTATTGCCTTAGAGTGAAATTAAATGCAAATTAATACAGGGGATGCTGTTAATTAAACAAATTGCCGTGATTGCTAATAGAGATTTATACATTTGGTGGAATTATGGACCGTCAGACAAATGAGATTAATTTGATAAATTTGTATACAATGCTACATCATTATCAGCTGTATTGAATAAATAATGTAAAGGTAAATTATTTTGATAACTTAATCTATGTAATTTGAATTTATGAATGGAAGAAAATTAATGTAATGCTGAATTTAAATATACCGCTGTTTTTATGATTTATTATCAAGATTTATTTGTAAAATGTAATTGAGATTTCTTCTTTATTAATCAAATTTGCATATTAATTTATAGAATTTAATATACTTGTTTAATATAGTTTTGATTAACCCAGGAATAGAGACGCGTTTCTTAGTATACCCAATACGAAAGAGTTTTAAAGAGTACGCGGTTGAATGTTTTTGTACTTTATTTTTTTTTATATTTAGTGTTTACTAAATTGGACACATTTATACTTAAATTATAATCAATATGTAATGGTGCATTTTTTATGTGTAAATATTTACAAGTTCATTAAGGCAAAATCGTAGGCTGGAGTGTTTGTCAAAAGAGACGCGAAACTCTGTTTTTGTCCATTCTTATTATTATTAATAAATTAAAAACTATTTTACCGATTTAATGAATCCTGAACCTTGTTTATATCTTTGAAAAGTTAAACATATTAAAAAGTATATTATATAATCATGCTGTTACTGAAAAGAACTGAGCAGTGAATGAATTAAGAAAAAAACTTCTTGGTAACACTGATATGTGTTATTGCTTCGTTAAGATCACCGACAATATAATGGCAAAATATGCTTATTGTAAGTTAAATGTACCTAGTAATATTATTAAATTTTTATAGTCTCTCTAATATTTACACGTCTGTGTAGTGATGTGAAATTTCATGAGAAGATGTTTTTTTAAACATTCATGATTAGTTTCCTAAAAAAGTTTCGATTGTAACTTACATTATAATTTAAAACAAAATGAATTAATTTTATTAATTTGGCTTGTTCGTTTCGATCAATACCCTTAACCAATTTTTCATTCACTTTCCGATTGTCTTGAAATTTTGCACACTTTTATTTTTATTTTTGATGACAATTTATGTAGCTATATAAGAATTAATCATTTACAAAACTAATTTTAAAATGTGTTTTGTATTACTTCGGCTAAAGTAAGGATTACTAATCAAAAAAAGCGAATGAACAAAACTTTTCAACATACGAGTGAAAATTTTCCGTAAAATTGAAAATTATGAAACTTTTCACGTTTACATCACTACGTCTGTGTCATAGCAGATTGTGTACGATGATATACTTTACTACTCGAAGATCATATAAAAAATGTATTTGAAAGTTTCATCCAAATCAGTTCAGTAACATTGATGTTTGTGTTAACAAACAAACAAACAAACTCACAAAATGTATCTAAAGTCGTCTTAATCAGGCTCTTGTGTAAGTAATTTATTAATACAATTAGTACGACGAAAAGAAAATGAGACCATAACTGTTGTTATTGTAAATTCGATGTTATTTATTAAAGAAATTAAAAGTTGTAATAACAAACAACAATAATCCTAAATATTTGACATAAAAAATAACGAGACAATCCTGATTATAATCCAGCATCAGAGCAAGCGCTGTTACATTGTTTGTTGAGAAAACAAAACACAGATAAAAACAATAGATTGCTCAAAAACACAGTTCTCACTCTTGCATAACACGGATTAATGTTTTAACTAGTTATATACAGTTCAACCTCTATAAGTTGAAATGATTTCTTTTTTATTAAATTAGATTTAGGTATTTATCCGTTTTGTAGATCAAGTTTATTAAATCTAGATTTTTAAATGTAGAATTAAATAATTGAAATACTTTTATCTAAACTGTCTTAGTTTTATGATTATTTCATTTAATAAATTATTTACCAAAAAAATAGTAGAAAACTGCATTTACATGTTTTAAGCCGATTTTTTATAAATATTTCTGAATTCTACTACAGCCAAAATTAATCTATACACTGAGATATCAGAATTGAAATGCCATTAGACTTTAAAAACCTGAGACCATTCAAAATCAAAAATACAAAAAAATGGACATCATTTAATTATGCCTTGTAAGCAAAAAATTTCGTCACGAGAAAAATATAATATTCTATTTGGGAAAAGGTTTTATATCGATTTTTACAGTTCCGTATCTTAAAATGAAGAAAACGGAAGCCTGTAGGATCACTTTGTTGCCCATCTGTCTATCTATCAAGACTCTTTTTTTAGGAACGGATGGATGTATTAAATTAAATTTAATATCAAATATTAAAGTCTAAAGCCGCATATTCCTATATAAAAAATTAAAAATTCTAGCCCAATACAATAAAAAGCTTATTTTGACTTACTAATAATCAATGGTACTTCCCGTTGACCTTGAATCTTAAAATTTGACTTAAAGGAAGGTCTCATAACACCAGTAAAGGAAAATCATTAATTTCTGATTCTATGTGGAATTATTGCGTGAAAAACTTTATTTTGTAGTTTTCTTCATACAGCGTTTACGCCTACACATTAAGACGCTTTGGGAATCAGGTTCATTGTCTATGTAATTAACATGATTTAATAATACAAGGTCTGCTCGACAGTTCATTTGTTCTATACAGTGACGTCATCATCAAGAAATTTTTCTAATAAGGAATTTGTGACAAACGGATTATAAATAAATAAACGACGTTTACATAATTTTTTCTACGTCATCGATAACAAAATTTATATAAAATGGCGGCTGTCAAAATATCCAAAGCAGACCTTGTTTTATTCTTCTTCTTCTTCTATATGTTTATTGTCTCCTTCTTGTTTTATTGGATCATGCTTAATTAACTTTTATCACTAAAAAAATTAAATGTGTTTTTTCTATCGTCATCTTAACATTATTTATGTTTTATTTTTTTAACAAAATATTTATTTTTCCATGAAGATAAGAAAGGGGGGGGGGTAATAAATTGAATTCTATCATAAACTAATAATAAATGGATTTATTCTTAAAGAGGAATTTACCACTTTTATATTTAACACAAAAAAATATACACATTAGCAAATCTACAAACGCTAAAAAGTTACCAAAGTCCCGTAAAACCCCCTCACACTAAACTCCAGCCATAAAAAGACAGAACAACAACAACAACAGCAACACAATGAAGCGAGAAGATTATTTTAATGAGAAAGAAGTCCGCCGAAACAAACAAATGTGTAAGATAAACACAAAACGAGGGAAAAAGCACCGCTAATTAAGAGCTATGCCGGAATGAAATATGATTCAACAACACAGGCTAATTACAACTGCGGGGTCAATATTTGCCGGAACTTTTGTTTATTATAACCGTTGTTGTTTATTGAGGTGGCCGGTTTAGAGTTTCAATAATTAATTGTACGCCGGTCTTGGATGCTTTTTGTGATTTGTCGACAGGAAGTACGGGTTATGGGCCCTAATTAGAGGCCGGTGAATGCGTGTAGGTTTTTTTTTTAAGATATGTAGGTACAAGTATGTTATATAACAAAGGAACTGTTGGACTTTGAAATGAATGAGATAAAAAAAACGTATGTATATTTTTCATCAGTGTTTCTCAACCATTTTAGTAAACCCTCATAATAACGTAAACAAATGTTATACATTTTACACGCAATACTGAACGAACGCACTAGAACTAGGTGCGAACCGTAAATTTTTCGGGTTACAGTCGTAATCTGGCGTGAGCGTGAGTGATTTTCAAATCTTGTATCGTGATCGTGAGTCAAAGTAAAACAATCATACGTTAGTACATTTTTGTTGTGCGTGAGCATGATCCAATAAAACATGGTCTTAACAAATTCTTAAGGCTTCTTTTAAAACGTTTTTTAACAATAAACACTATTTATTCAATCGTACAGTAGAAACCGGTGTATAAAATGGAAATTTTAAGTACAATACTATCTAATATACAGGGGGATTCAGCACTGTCGTGCCAAACTTGAACAGTAGATTGAGAAAAATATTTTAAGCAAAAAACTTCCAATAAACATGTGTCTGGAAATTTTTCCTTAGGGAAGTACAGGCCTTCAAAGATTTTACTAAAAATGAGTTTTAATTTAATATCTAGAGAACCCGTTGTGATAGAATTATGAAATTTAGTATTTGGTTTAGTAATAATATGTGTTATCGATTTCTAGTATTAATCAATTATATTTTAGGCCAGGGCTGTATGGGGCCAGTGGGCCCATCGATTTTGATCTTGTAATTGTTTGTTCCTTAATTTTTTTCCTAAGTTTGTACTTTTATAAGATTATATGACACAAAATACACAAAAACATACTTTGCTTGTTTATCATAGGATAAACCGTTTTCGAGAAATATCGATGGAAAAGAAAGCATGCAGAATTTACCTTAATACGGATGCTTGAAATTATAAAAAAGAAATTTATATTCTTATTTCATGATAACAAATAAGACAAAAAGTTAATATAAATATACCTCCGAAAATGCATCCATATCAACGAATAGCCATTTTTAGTTTGTTTTTTTAGTCATGTTAATAAAGTTACAGTAACAGTATAAGAACTAGCTATAGATCTTACAGGATTCATATTAGGAGGTTTATTTAAATGAACTTTATTCTCACCTTTAATCATAGAAAAATAATATAAATTTATTTTTTGTAATTTGAAACATCCGTATTAATTTAAATTCTACATGCTTTCATTTCCATTGATATTTATCGAAAACGGTTTATCCTATGATAAACAAGCAAAGTATGTTTTTGTGTATTTTGTGTCATATAATTTTAAAAAAGTATCAACTCAGGAAAAAAATTAAGGAACAAACAATTACTAGATAAAAATCGATGGGCCCACTGGCCCCATACAGCCCTGGCCTAAAATATAATTGGTTAATATTAGAAATCGATAACACATATTATTACTAAACCAAATACTAAATTTCATAATTCTATCACAACGTGTTCTCTAGATATTAAATTAAAACTCATTTTTAGTAAAATCTTTGAAGGCCTGTACTTCCCTAAGGAAAAATTTCCAGACACATGTTTATTGGAAGTTTTTTGCTTAAAATATTTTTCTCAATCTACTGTTCAAGTTTGGCACGATAGTGCTGAATCACCTTGTATAATGTAATTGAATATAACCCATTCCTTATTAGAAATTTTTTTTGGCGATGACGTCACTGTATAGAAGAAATTAAATATCGATCAGACCTTGTATTATTGGGTCTTAGTGCGTGAGTATGTGTTAAAGGTTATTTTTATTTTTTTCTTACTATTTGCTGAATATTTTTAAACAAATTTGTATACCCCCACACTCCTCGAAGTGAAAATGTTTTACAGTTTGTACATTGTACATACATAATAAAAATTAATATACATACATTATATATGCTTACATTTTTGAGTACACACGCATGGTTTCCAGGTTCAATATTTAATTGCGTATTTGTCTTTGCTTTTTGTAATTCTCGCAGTTTCCAGAACTAATTAGAAGCGAGTCTTGCAAATGTACACACATTTATTTTCGAAAGGAGTGAATTTATTCTGCACAAAGCATCTAAATTAAACATGAATTCTACCTTATTATATAACATTTATCTACTTACAAAATAGTTAATAAAAATTTATAATTAAAATAAAATTTATAATTACAGAAATGAATTTTTTTTTGTTCATTTACATTCAACTGATCTATTTTTGTTGCTTAAATACCTCTCAATATTCACAGAATAGGTTAAGTTATGTAGTTATTTCTAAAAGTAAGATCAAATTTGTTCTCTGATTTCAAAATTTCACATTTTTCAAACACTTTTCTTTCCGTGTCTATTTTTGACCCTTGAATCTTTAGCATTCATAATAACTACACAATGATTTGTTATTTGGTTCTGGCTAGTAGACAGTCCCTTATAAAAAATTATCAAAATCGGTGCCAGAAGAGAAGGGTACCTACCCTAATATTATTATTTTTTTCACAATATCTTTAAATCAATGCGTATTACACGAAAATTTTATAGAATCTTTTTGTATTAACTATATTCTTATTTTTATACCTTTTTTACGATGAACCTACCATTTTGCTTTCTAAAATTATAGATATCATAAAAATTTTGGATACACGTGCTTTTTGTTTGATATTTAAATGTCATTTTTGACGTACATATGTATGTATTACAAAAAAATAATAGATTTCGAAAATAATAATCAAACAGGTTTTTTACGAAAAAAATTAAAAATATTTATAAATATAAATATTATAAATATTTTCTAATAAAATTTTATAAATAAACTAATAATAGTTTACTCGCTACACGTGGAAGCACTGAGAAATCATTTGGCAGATGTTTTTTTATACTGATTATCACAAGATTAAAAAAATACAGCATTTTACGAAACAAAAAAGTTACATAATAAAATTAAAAACATAGATACCCTAAACCCTTTTTAAATAAAATGGTTTGAATTCTGATATACAAATCTGCAGCTCTGTAACGCATATTGGAAATATAACTAAACGAATGATGTTATATAGAATTTAACAAGGAATCGATTAGAGTTCGTAAGGTTTTACCCGTGTTAAAGTGCATATTGTTTTTTAGGTAGATAGGATTTAGGCGTGTGCCAGCCTAGGTAAATTACCAAGTCATCAAGTCTGAAGATCAAATAATCCGAATTGAAAAGGCTTGTATTTAAATGCACTTTTTTTAATAATAAACACTTTTTACTTTTTTATACATACATGAAATGTAATGTATAAATAAAGTATAGTGATCACGAAAAAAATCGAACTCGAGATTTTAACGGAATTACACGTTTTGAGGGTCCCTGAATCATATACAACCATTAACTCAATGACGTCTGTGTGTGTGTCTGTCTGCCTGTGTGTGTGTCTGTGAACGCTCTACAGCCAAAACTGTAATACTTACGAACGTGAAATTTTAAACTTAAGGTTCTTGTATACTCTAGATGTGCACCTCCTATTTTTGAAAACCATCACTAAACCGGAAACGGATGTTTACTGGTGTCAATTTTTGAACTTTTCGAATTATTTTTGAAACGGTGCGCAGTACAAAAAAATATTTCAGATTAAAGTTGTAGAGGGGACTTTTATCTATAATTTATGTTCTATTCTTTTTCCCCCCCAAAATTTTTTTTAGGAAATAAAAGATTTTCTAAAAAATTTAATTTTTTCGATTTATTTTTTAAACGGCAGATATTAGAAAAAAATGTTTGAGATACAAGTTGTAGAGAATACTATTTTCTATAATTTATGTTCTATTCTTTTTTTTGTATCTTATGAATTGACCAAAAAAAGAATAATTTTAGTTTTAAGTTAAAAATGATATCATAATACAAAAAATCTAGTTGTCTATGAAAATTTTGGAATTTATTTTTAGAACTGTCAAAATTGAAATCTAGCAAAATAAATACTTGTTAATACAATAATCACTAATCTTAATTGATTTCATTTAATATTTAATGTCAATATTAAATACAATGTATCAATTTCATTCATTAAAAATCATTTTGTAAGTAAAAAATTTTAAAATCAAATATTAAATTATAAAAGTAATCACATATTAATACTCGGTGTCATGATATATAAACGGTGCACATTAGAAAAAAAAGGTTTTAGATCAAAGTTGTAGAGGTCATTTATCTATAATTTATGTTCTATCCATTACCCCCCCCCCCCCCCCCCAAAATTGTTTTTAGGAAATAATTGATTTTCTAAAAAAATTAATTTTTTCGATTTATTTTTACTTTTTAAACGGTTATAGGTATTAGAAAAAAATGTTTGAGATACAAGTTGTAGAGAATATTATTTTCTATAATTTACGTTCTATTTTTTTGTTGTATCTTATGAATTAACCAAAAAAAGAATTATTTTAGTTTTAATGGTTTTAATTTAAAAATGATTTGTATAATACAAAAAATCTAGTTATCTATGAAAATTTTGGCATTTATTATTAAAAGTGTCATAATTGAATTCTAGCAAAATAAATAGTTAATACAATAATCACTATTCTTAATTGATTTCGTTTAATATTTAATGTCAATATTAAATACAATGTATCAATTTCATTCAGTGAAAATCATTTTGTAAGTAAAAAATTTTAAAATCAAATATTAAATTATAAAAGCAATCACATATTAATACTTCGGTGTCATGATGTATAAAAAAGTCTCGTGCCTGCCAAGGCAGTTTATTATTTAATTGTTTTCATTTATCTTAATATACAGGGTGATTCAGCACTGTCGTGCCAAACTTGAACAGTAGATTGAAAAAAATATTTTAAGCAAAAAACTCCCAATAAACATATGTCCGGAAATTATTCCTTAGGGAACTACAGGCTTTCAAAGATTTTACTAAAAATGAGTTTTAATTTAATATCTAGAGAACCCTTTGTGATAAAATTATGAAATTTAGTATTTGGTTTAGTAATAATATGTGTGATCGATTTTTAATATTAACCAGTTATATTTTAGGCCAGGGCTGTATGAGGCCAGTGGGCCCGTCGATTTTGATCTAGTAATTGTTAGTTCCTTGATTTCTTTTCTTGAGTTGGTACTTTTATAAGATTATATGACACAAAATACACAAAAACATACTTTGCTTGTTTATCATAGGATAAACCGTTTTCGAGAAATATCGATGGAAAAGAAATCATGCAGAATTAACCTTAATACGGATGCTTGAAATTATAAAAAATAAATTTATATTCTTATTTCATGATAAAAAATAAGACAAAAAGTTAATATAAATATACTTCCGAAAATGCATCCATATCAACAAATAGCCATTTTTAGTTTGTTTTTTAGTCATGTTAATAAAGTACATGTAACAGTAATAGAACTGGCTATAGATCTTAGAGGATTCATATTAGGAGGTTTATTTATATGAACTTTATTCTTACCTTTAATCATAGAAAAAGAACATAAATTTATTTTTTATAATTTCAAGCATCCGTATTAAGGTTAATTCTGCATGCTTTCTTTTCCATCGATATTTCTCAAAAACGGTTTATCCTATTATAAACAAGCAAAGTATGTTTTTGTGTACTTTGTGTCATATAATCTTATAAAAGTACCAACTTAGGAAAAAAATTAAGGAACAAACAATTACTAGATCAAAATCGATGGGCCCACTGGCCCCATACAGCCCTGACCTAAAATATAATTGGTTAATATTAGAAATCGATAACACATATTATTACTAAACCAAATACTAAATTTCATAATTCTATCACAAAGGGTTCTCTAGATATTAAATTAAAACTCATTTTTAGTGAAATCTTTGAAAGCCTGTAGTTCCCTAAGGAATAATTTCCGGACATATGTTTATTGGGAGTTTTTTGCTTAAAATATTTTTTTCAATCTAGTGTTCAAGTTTGGCACGACAGTGCTGAATCACCCTGTATATAAATTACGTGTCACATGTTCCTCCGCTATGGACTCCTAAACTACTTAACCGATTTTAATCAAATTTGTACACCGTGTGCAGTTTGATCCAACTTGAAACATAGGAAGCCTCTTATGGGAAATGGGGGGGTTGCCCCCCCCCGCCCCTTTTTTTAAAGAGAGTTCCCATTTTTTACGGTGGTGGTGGTGGGGGGCTGTAAAGCTTCCTATGAGAAAAAAAAGGGGGGGGGGGGTTGCCCCCCCCCTTTTTTTTCGCCACACCCCCCTTTTTAAAATACGGTGATAGTGGTGGGGGACTGTAAAGCCTCCTTTGGGAAATGGGGGGGGCGAACCCCCCCCCCCCCCCTTTTAAAGAGAGTTCCCACTTTTTTACGGGGAGGTGGTGGGGGGCTGTAAAGCCTCCTATGGCTAGATTTTCGTATGCATCTAGGCTTCTGGGTATAATTTTAAAAACTTCCGCGGTGATTTTCATATGCATTCTTGGGTTTTGGGTATAATTATAGGCAACTATACTGTAGTGTTTGTCTTATTTTGTGTTGTTTAATTTATATTACAAATAATTTCTGTTTTGGTTGTGATTAAATTTTCTGTCTATTTCCTCTGACAGTTTTTGCATTCCGTAATAAAAAAAAAGTTTCACTTCTAACGCTTATAGTTTTCGACTGACGCTTTCATTTTTTTTGTAGTAAACGAATTCAATATTCATAGTTAAGACAGGACAACGTCTGTCGGGTCAGCTAGTAACATAATATAATGTAATAAAAATTAATTATTCTACATTAAGCAAATATATTGAACATAAAACAAATTATATCTCTGTAAATAAATAGTTTTCACTAAAAATAAATACTTTGCACTAAATAAAATATAATACTTTGCATTTTACTTAAATTTGGACCTGTCCGATTTAAAAATTACGTATTTTTATGTATTTTTTGTGACTTTCTATATTTTTTCTTACCAACCTACTAACATCCTTCCTTTCGCCCCAATAGATTTGATATTTTTAATGTAATTTGTATGATTTTATATATTTTAAAACGATTAAATATTCACCTTATGCATTAAAAAAAGTAATACAATTTATGTTCACGTGTATAATAATGTGGATACTATATAATTTTAAGTGCAAAGTATTAAAATTGATTAAATTGAATGAAAGTGAATACTATCTAATTAATCTAAAATATAGTGCAATTAAATATAACCCAATTGAAAACCACTTTAATAAAACACGGTAAATAACTAACTATAAATAAACACAAAGAATTAATAAACTATGTATTTCTGAATAACCAATTTTAGTATCAAAACAGTACATCCGACAAAACAAACACAGCATGGGTAGATAACATTGTAGGAAGAGCTAGTAATAAATTCTCACATTCCTAAAATCCAAGATCCTTTCATTATTTCCAACCAACGCAAAAAAAATAATAAAATTCGAAGAAATTTCAATTTCGTTCCACCTACATTAGTTCGGGCATTTCCGGCGCATGTTTCCACGTAAAATATTTTATAATAAACGGGTGTAAATTTTAATTATATCCGACTTTTAATTTTGTACTCGGTACACTTTATCCATGCTGTCTAATATTATAAAATACGGACGTAAAATTAGCTGTTGATTTTGCCGACATTTGCGCTAATATTTAGAATATTTACGGGATGTTTATATTGTACTAATAACTTAATTAACGCATTTTATGTATGTACATACATTAAAATCTAAAATAAGGTTAATTTTATGATCAACAAAGTTACAAAGCAAAATTGAAATATTTTATTACATTTTTTAATATTCAAAGTATGTGTTGTTTTTATAATATGTATGTATATCGTAGTTATGAATTTATTTTAAAGTTCATATTAATTATTAATAAATTAATTAATATTTCAGTGACAAGAACGACTAATTCTATAAAATTAACAAACGAGAAAATTGAAAAAACAAAAAAATATTATTGACTTTTGTAGTTGTAGAATAAATAAATTATCATTTTCCTGCGAATTTTTTAAGTTTATATTTATTAGAATCAATTAAAGTTTTTCAATCATTAGAGCAATGTATAGATAAAAGTCTAAAATTGTAATATGTTATTTATGGATAACTAATATATTTTATTCATTTTTATTTAAAATATTGGACGTATGGTTTTTGAGTAATAAGGTATTAAAAATATAGTTTTTAACACACGGTAAATGAGAGATTTTAACAAAAGTGCTATATTTATTGAAATTCTACACAATTGGCTATATAGAGACGTTTTAAAAACTAACTATACGAAACTCCATCTCTTTTAAATACTATAAAAATTATAAAACAGATATATTCACGTTTGATTTATTCAAAATAATGAAAAACTAACTTTGCCGTTACAGCAAATTAGTACATGTTCATGTTACTACATATTATATACCGTTCTGTCTATTTTAATTTTCAAATTAAATTATTTTTTCTACTTTTAATAATTATCAAAGTAAAATATCCATTAAATGTAGGTACATGTGTTCTGAATATAAATAAAAAACACAATTTTTCGAAACCAAATCTTTTTTATGGTATGCTAGGCGTATAACCTTAAGCAAAAATCTTTAAAAAATTCAAAACAAAAAATGCAAAAAATATTTATTAAAACATTTATAAAGCTCATTTTTTCCCACTCCCCAAAGAAAGGGAAGTTAAATTAATTCTAAATTTAAATTTTATAACATTATTATCTATCGCAAGCTCTATAAGAGTGGGCCCCTTCTTCGGAATGGCATCATCCAAATAAATATTTGACTATGCCACTAATGCGTGTGTGTATATTACTGAATATTAGTGTATATGTACATAAAAAGTTAGTGCTTCTAAACCAGTACTCTGCAAACATGGAACAAGTGCTCCACGAAATAATAAAAACCATTCACACGCAGTGCTACCGAGCCTGATTTTCATCCTTACCACTAACAATTCATTTAGGAAGCTGTATTTGTTTAGGTAATCATGTTCAATCTTACAATCTTATTTCAGTCGTTTCACAAAACAATTATTAGAACATTATTAGGAGAAATAATGCTACAGAAAATTACTATTAGATTCGAAATCCATTTGCTGCAGTATATATGTCGAAATACGAATTATTAATTTTTGTTACATAAAGAACAGTTGGTTAGCCTGTCGACGGATTGTATTCTAAAATTGTGATTTTCTGTTTCTTTAATGACCTTAATGATTTAGCAATTTTTTTAACAATAAAAAGTGTTCCGTAGCTTTAAAAGAGTTAAGAACCACAGGGTTAGGCAGTGAGAGTTACTTCAGTAAGACTTTCGACAGTGTCATAATTTTTAACCAAAAGTGACGCGATTTAATAAAAATTCATTTCCTGTGAAAAAAATGTAGATCTACAGAGATCTACTCAGATTCCGACAGATCTATATTTTGAGACAATATTATATTTTTCACTGCTTTTTGATATATGGAGACTTACAAAGATTAACAACGATCTCTGAAAATCACTGTAACGTTGAAAATTCATGAATTTTCAAAGTTTTAATTTCTATCACGATCTACAACGATCTTTAGAGATCTTGTAGATCGTTTTAGATCTTTGTAAGTCATTGTAGATATTTGCAAGTCTTCGTAGATCAAAAACCAGTGAAAAATACGATGTCCCAAAATGCAGATCTGTCGAGATCTGATTACCTATCTATATCTCTGCAAATCTACAATTTTTTCCCAGGTTATTTTTAGCAATTATTTAAACATAATGTAAAAATATGAAGTAAGTATATTTAATGAAATTAGAAAATAAAGCTTTATGTGAGACTTGGCTACTACAATCAACCAGAAATCGATTCACGCTGTTTTAACTCTTATTTTCAGTGACTCTAGGATGGATGAGAAACGGAATATGTGAGTGACTTTGTAAATAAATGTAAACATTACCTATATAATTTATGTTATATCTTTTTTTCCTTGAATTATATTTTTTAAATTGGTTAAAATAAAAACCTTTTTTAGGTTATAATATACTGAGTACGCCGAGACAATCCCTGTCGCAGAAATTGTAGCATTCGGCTCAACGCTAAAATCTACCAACGCTGGTTCAAAATCAAATCACTCGAAAATATATCATAGCTTTGTAAAGGCACTTACCTCGTTCGATAGATCCAAATTACCTAAGATATTAAATGTAGGAATGGATATAACATGGAAAAAGGATAATATCGTCGGATCGGCTCCACCGCTACTCGGCTAGATTCTTTCCAAAACTTTTGCGTGACACTTCTGGTCAATTATAAATTATTACACAAAACAAATAACTATACACAAAGAACTACACAGCGGTTTTAACTAAACACAAATAAACAATTTCTACAACAAATGCGGGATTAACTATAATTTTGCGGTTAACGTATTGCACGTTTTTTCTACTATTTTTCTACTATGCGGTTCAACAACTACTTATTCAAACTTGCACGTGAACGCTGCTCGCGATCATTTTGCGTTGCGCAGACGGTCAAAACAAGTCAATTAGACAGTGGCCTCAACATCCCCCTCGACATTGAAAACCCCGGTTTTCAAGCAAGTGGAAAGTGGGTCACTACCTAGCGGATTCTACAACAAAACAAAAAACAAATTCTAAACTAAAACTACACTAATACTAAATAATCTTAAACTATTTTATTGTGTAGGGAGTGGACATAATTTTACCACGGGCCTTTTCTCCAATAAAGTTAGTTCCGCAGTCGGAATATAACTCTTTAATTGGACCTCTACGACTCAAGAACCGTTTAAAGGCTGCAAGAAACGTAGACGTAGACAAATCTGACGCTAACTCTAAATGTAGCGCCTTAGTGGCAAGACAAACAAAAATACAAATATACGCCTTTTGGCTTTTGACCCCTCTATTTCGTGTTAAGGTTATATGATATGGACCACAATAATCCATACCGGTCGCCATAAAAGGTTTAATTTGCGCTACTACTCTTGCCGCGGGCAAGTCAGCCATAAGAGGAAATGTGGGGCGAGGTTTGAACCTAAAACAAAAGTTACATGCCTGAATTCGCTGTCGTACTATTCCGCGTGCGGACAGAATCCAAAATTTCTGTCTTAATATGGAAAGTAACAAGTGCGGTCCAGTATGCAGATATAATCGATGAAAATGATCAATCAAGCTATTGACCAATGGATCCTTTTTTGGTAAAAGGAATGGATGCTGAAAATCAAAATTTTCTTGCGAATTTGTGAGACGTCCTCCTACGCGTATTAAATCGTTTTCCAAAAACGGTCTTAATTTTCTAAGTTGTGGTGAGGCGTCTTTACCCTGTCGTAAATTGTGAATATCCTCAGCAAAATGAATATTCTGTACAATTTTTATCAAGGTCTGTTCTGCGGTGTCTAAATCAGTGCAACTAAATTCCTGGCGCAACGGCAAGATTCGACCAAATCTGAGTACATAAACGGTAACATGAAGTAATTTTATCCAAGATGATAGTTTCGATATTAATGTGTATACATTGTTGGTTTCTGGCGAAACAACATGCAACGAAACTACCTTTTCTTCAGGAACATTATTATCAGATTTGATGTTTTGAAAGCTTTTGATCGGCCAGTGCTCGATTTTCGACATTAACCAGGGCGGGCCTGACAGCCAGCTACTACTATTTTCAACAAAACATGATGGAGTCATACCTCGAGAAAGACAATCAGCGGAATTTTCTTTCCCTTCAACATGATACCATACAGTGGGCGAAATAAAACTTTGAATTTTGCTTACGCGGTTTGCAACAAAAGTAGTCCATCGGTGCGGCGGCGAATTTATCCAATGTAACACGACCGACGAATCAGAGAAAGCAAAAATCTTAGTTATTTCAAAGCGGGTGCGATATGTGTCTACTATAAATCTTATTAGTTTTGCTAACAAGACTGCGGCACATAATTCTAATCTAGCGATAGAAATATGCGTTTTCAAAGGCGAAACTTTACTCTTAGCACAGAGTAAACTACAACTAATTTCCCCGTGGGGGGCGGCTATTCGAAGATATACGACGGCACCGTATGCCGATTCGCAAGCATCTCCAAATCCTACTAGCGTGGCGGAAGAATTTTCCAATAATCCACTGTGGCGCGGTACCGAAAAACTCTCTAAAAGCGGTAATTCTGATTGAAAATCAGACCACTGTCTAACTAAATGCTCGGGTGGACGTTCGTCCCAATTTAAACGCAATGACCATAATTTTCTTATGAACAATTTAGCGTGTAATGTTAAAGGCGCGACAAGTCCAAGCGGGTCAAAAATACGAGCAATCGTCGACAAAATTGTTCTTTTAGAACACTCGCGTTTCTGTACATTTACTTTAAATAACAAAATATCTAACTTCGGGTTCCATTGCATTCCTAGAACCTTAAAACAATCGGTTTCAAATTCTACTATTTGTGTTAAACGTTTTGTGCGCGGGATGTATTCAAATAACTCTTGTGAGTTAGTGCACCATTTAACAAGCGGAAACCCACCGGCGTTAAATAATTCTAACAATTGATTATATAAAATCTTAGCTTGAGAAACCGTACTTACGCTTGACACTAAATCGTCTACATACATATCCCGTAAAACTATCTGTGAAGCTTCTGGGTACGTTTTTGCTTCGTCTAACGCAAGTTGTTTAGTTACTCGTAAAGCTAGAAACGGTGATGTTTTAATTCCAAATGCTAAAGTCGTTATCTCGTAAACCTCAATAGGTTCACTCGCATCAAATCTATAAAGGATACGTTGAAAGCGTCTATGTTTTTCAGCGATCTTTATTCTTCGATACATTTGAGATATGTCGGCCATAAAAGCTACCGACGATAACCGAAAATTCAGAAACATCGCGGTGACATCCGACTGTAATTTCGGGCCAGTATAAAGTATTGAATTTAACGATAAAGAAGAACTGGTTCTTGCGCTAGCGTCGAACACAACTCTAAGTGGTGTAGTTGTGCTGTCTGGTTTATATACTGCGTGGTGCGGTATATAATATGCGGGCACATCGGGTTCACTTTTGGTAACTATTTTACGCATGTGACCCTGCAGTAAATAATCTTCAATCACTTCATTATACTGATTCCTCATCGGCGGCGAAGTATCAAATTTGCGTTCTAAAGAAATAAATCTACGTAAAGCTATTGAGTAAGACTCACCTAGTTTCGATGGATTATCTTTAAAAGGAAGTTCTACTGTGTACTTCCCACTACTATCTCGCGAATATGAAGATACAAAGTGATTTTCACATGTAATATCTTCCGGACTGTCTATGTGCGCGGTCGACACGTCCTCTAATTCAAAAAAGTGTTGCACAAGCTTTTCTAAAGGCGGTTCTAAAACTGAACAAAATGAATATGTCTCATTTACTTTTGAAAGTGTAGGCGCTTTTCCCATAACTACATACCCCAAGCGGGTCTGTATAGCAATAGGCGTGTGCGATGTTCCAGTCATTCTACCAATACCTATTAATTGAGGAAATATTTCAGCCCCGATGATTGCGTCTATTTCAGCGGGTTTATAAAATTCCCTATCAGCTAGCGGTAAATCTAACAAATAATTGATAGTTTGAATATCAATGTCGGTAGTCGGTAAATTGTCAGTAATTCTATCTATCACTAATGCGTCTAGTTTAAACTGACAGTTTGAATCAAATCGCGAAGTAAGAGTCAAATTATTTACCTGACCTCTAACTGCTGTCGACTGTAAACCGATACCTATGACAGAAGAATATATTTTCCCTATTGGTAACTGTAATTTCCTACAACATTTCAAAGTAATAAAATTTCCCTGGCTCCCAGAATCTAATAGTACGCGTATCGGTACAGTTTTACCAGACGAAAGTTTTATATTGGCTACTGCTGTTGAAAGCAGTGTAGTATAATTTTCATTTGAGACTAATTTATCCGAAGTAGAACATAAACTAAATGTTGCGGAGCTTGTTTGCGGTACTTGCGGTTGCGATAACCCCTTATCCGAATTTTTATTCGAATCACTATCTTCGCGGGTGACTGCCCCTGAAGCCTCTTTCGGAAAATGAATTAAACTGTGATGAAATTTACTACTACAAATTGTGCAAACATTCAACGATTTACAGTTATTTAACCTGTGTTTATTACTAAGGCAGCCTAAACACAAGTATTTTTCTTTAGCGAGAGAGTATCTTTCCCTGGGGGAAAGCTTCAAAAACTTAGAGCAGCGATACACTAAATGCGGTTCCTTGCTACAAATGGGACAATTGTCATTTCCCGTGTTCACATTCGTGTTTAAAAACGAATGCGTGACCTTTTGCTTATTTGAAGCATAAGGCTTTGAGCTACTACTAGTTGTACGAGCTACTATTTTCGCTTGTTGTTCTACAAAGGCTATCAAATCCTTGTAGGACGGAATCTCAGATTTCTTAACAGACATTTCAAAGTGACGTTGAGTTTGAGGATCTAATTTTGACAAAGCAATTGACAACCAAACAAAATCTACTAAATTTGGTATTTCGAGTTGTTTCAAAGCACTGACTGCTGTATTGAATCGCTCAAGAAATGAATTTAAATGCGAAACTGACTCTTGTTGAGCAGTTTTAAAATCAAAAATTTGCTTTAAATAATTAGATGCTAGACTACGTTTGTCTTGGTATTTATCAACTAACATTTTCCACAAAACAGAATAATTAGCCCCTATTGGACTAATTCCTGTACAAAGAGTTAATGCAGTACCTTTCAACTTACCTAACAAATAATGTACTTTACATGTATTGTCTAAATCCTTGTTTTCATGTATAAGAGATTTAAAGGTTTCATAAAATACCGGCCATATGAGTGGATCTCCAGAGAACTCTACTATATCGATTTTTGGAAGCTTTAGGGTAGCTTTCATTGTTGTAGGTACTGTTGTACTATCCTTTTTCTCAGAAAACAGGGTTGTAGCAGCTGATTTTATCACACAATACATCTTATCCACAGAATCTATAACCTGAAAGTTTGGAACATATTTTTCTGGATTAATTTCCATGTTAAGAGCGTTAATAGTATCCACAGTGTCTACAAATCTCTCACGTGTGTCGTCCAATGAATTATACAAGATCTTAAAGTTTTTTACATTTGCGTCATTATCCAATTTCTTGCTGAGATCATACAGACGTTGAATACGTTGAAATAATGTTTCTTTTTTAGCTTCCACAACTTTAAGCTGCGACTCTAATTTAGCTGAAGACATCTTGACTATATATTCTATAACTACAAACGCAAAAACTAAAAATGAATCTAAATATCACACAAAAAACACTTGCTAAATACTCTAAGAACGATGTAAATATAAGCTTTCTTAAGGTAGTTGGTCCATCATAATGTGATCACATTAGGCCATGAGTACATATTTTTAATTTAGAGAAATGATCATGGCAACGCTGTACATTATTTACTATTAACTACTTGTCAAATGATTATATTTTATCATCTAAACTACCACAGAATATATTAATAATTAATGAAATAGATTATAATTCCCTTCAATCCACTTATCATATTTTGTAAAAAATTATTTCATTATTTCGTGTATTTTTTACTATAATCAAATGAATACGTTGTTGCCACTTTGTCAACAATACTGTAATTTATGTGATGGTTTGGTAGTTAAATCTAGTTAAATCTTAATAACGGGATGGTCAATAATTCCAATTTTTTGTATACTGTTTTCTTTCATATAAATATACAACATGTCAGTTTTTTATGAAAATCTGACGCTACGTTTAAATTTTATCTAATAAAACGTTACGTTAGTGTACGGTTAGTCCATATAAGCTGTGTTAAAAATATAAACTTTGAGATCATTTTTCATGACTTTGAGATGGTCAATTTTAATAAAAATGGGCTATTTTTCAGATATTAATCTAGGGAATATTCCTGTGCAATTTAAACAAAATCTGACGAAAACGTGTTTACGGACCAACTACCTTAAATGAAATGTCAGAATACCATATCAGTGGAAAAAGTGAGTGCGACTATTCAACAATATTGTAATAGAAAAGAGATGCCTGCACTACTTGTCATTGGTTCAAAGAAACACCTCTGAAGTAACAAACGTATTGCTCTGAACACATGCGATACGCTATCTCTCTCTAACACATACAATTCACTCTACCACTAACTTCTACTATCTCTTGTCTAATACTAGATTGACAAACTTCAATATGTAGCAGGTTTAATACAAATGATTATAATTTTTTGACCGTCCGTCACACAAAATGTCCGCGAATGTACAAAAAACTTAAATTTATGACAAATTCCCGAATAATTCGACTCCCGAAGGACCATATGAGTACGCCGAGACAATCCCTGTCGCAGAAATTGTAGCATTCGGCTCAACGCTAAAATCTACCAACGCTGGTTCAAAATCAAATCACTCGAAAATATATCATAGCTTTGTAAAGGCACTTACCTCGTTCGATAGATCCAAATTACCTAAGATATTAAATGTAGGAATGGATATAACATGGAAAAAGGATAATACCGTCGGATCGGCTCCACCGCTACTCGGCTAGATTCTTTCCAAAACTTTTGCGTGACACTTCTGGTCAATTATAAATTATTACACAAAACAAATAACTATACACAAAGAACTACACAGCGGTTTTAACTAAACACAAATAAACAATTTCTACAACAAATGCGGGATTAACTATAATTTTGCGGTTAACGTATTGCACGTTTTTTCTACTATTTTTCTACTATGCGGTTCAACAACTACTTATTCAAACTTGCACGTGAACGCTGCTCGCGATCATTTTGCGTTGCGCAGACGGTCAAAACAAGTCAATTAGACAGTGGCCTCAACATTTACATAATTAGGAGTACATTAGTACTACGTTACTCACATGTAGGATAAATTAGAATTTATCGTGATTAAAGTAATAAAATATTTGAATATAACTATTTTTTCGTTTATAACTTTTTAAAAATGTTTTGCGATTACTCCACCATCATAAATTTTAGTTATTTGCATGTAAAATATAAATGCACTGAAACAAAAGAGAAAAATGACAGTCACGTAAAATCCCATGCATAAACATTAAAATGCAGTTTCACGAAACACCTCCGCATCAACACATCTTTATATCAAACAGGATAACGAAGTCCTGGTCTCGTTTCGCACAGGTTTACAGTCGCTATTACACTGTTAAAAATGTTTTATCGTTGTTTTTATTCGTATTTCATTAGTTAAGTCGTTTACTGAGAGTTAAATAATTATATACGAGTATTACAGATAAATGGATAGATTTTATTCAAATAACTATTTTTTATTAAGTTTGTTGAGTATTTTGTATCAAATATTATTTCTTTTTCTATGCGAAATCCATTGTATTACATCAGTGTTTCTCAACCTTTTAGTTTTTGCGACCCAATATTTCTCAATTCACATAAGAAAAAATACCTTTCTAGTTTTCATCTTTGTAGGATTGCAGGCTCAATCGTTGAAGAAATAAATTTTGTCAAAGAAAAACTCTCCAATATTTAATTTAAAGTAACTGTTTCTCGAATAAGTTTTCCGGGTATTGATCAAAAATAATAGCCTACTTTGATTCAAAATCCAAATATTGGCATCAGAGCCGTCGTGATAAGGTATGCAACAAGTAAATACCTAGAGCACCGATTGATTGGGGTGAAATTTTTATCGAGTTATATTAATGCAAAATTATTTCAACAATTTTAATTTTTTTCCTCTGCGTCAGATGCACTTTGTACTTTTATAAAAGGCCAAATATATAAGAAATGGACCCAAGCTTGGTCTAATATTGGGTTGTCATGTGTGGCTTTTTGATATTGGCCCCAGATTAAGCCAAACTTCATATACCGAACATCACCTATTCTTTACCCAAGATTGGGCCAACTCTTTTGGGCCAAGCTTTGGCCGAGGCATGAACGAAGTTATCATTTGTATCTTGACCCAGTGTTGATACATAAGCATTGGCGCAAGCCTGGGCCGATCTTGACCCCTTTATAGTCTCCTATACGGGATTATTAAACTTAAAAAAACAGAATGATTGCGAAAAAAGTAAGGAAAAACTTGGAAACTATTCATAATTGAGAAATAGAAAACAAGAAAAGCTAAAGTCATGGTATTACGAGACAAAAATTTGAAAGGACCTCGCACATTCCTTATGGCAACTGGCTTTCCGTGAAATTCGCTAAATTTTTGGTATGTTGTAGTTTATGTGATACTGATCAAAAGCTCTCACAGGTACAACTTCGAAAAATGAGCCGTCTCAGCAATAAAAAATTTTTGAAGATGAAAAATTGAAATTAAAGTTTTATTTAAGTTTTAGATCTTTTAACATTTTTAAAGTTATAAATAACTCACATTTATAACATATCATTACTAGTTTACATAAATACCTTGGTGGAATTTATTTTTATTATTTAGTTAAAATAATTGATGATTTGAACAGCATTTATTTTTTGTCATCAAAATCTATATTATTTCATTTAAGTTTTCAGTGGTTGTTATGTGATTTGATCAGCAACCACTGCAAACTTAAATGAAACAAAATATAAATCTTAATTTTTCAGGGGGTATATCAATTTTGTTGTTTACACATTTAAGTAAAAAAATTAATAATTACATTTTTCATCATTGTAATATCATTAATAACAACTTACCTCTGAAATAGCATTAGTGAAAAACTAGAATAGCCAAAAAAGCATTAAAACAATAAAAACTCAAATAAAAGAAGATAAAAAAATTTCATTTTTTATCATGAAAAATTTTTATCACCGGAACGGCTCATTTTTCGAGGTTGTGCCTGTGAGAGCTTTTGATCAGCATCACATAAACTACAACATGCCAAAAATTTAGCGATTTTCACGGAAAGCCAGTTCCCATAAGGAATGTGCGGGGTCCTTTGTTGTTTTTGATTATAAATTTTGATTTGAACTTAACTGTCTGTATTGAAAAAAAAAAAACAATTCCTTTAGGAACATAACAATCCAGATTTTCTAGTGTAGCATTAAACACGTTTCTAAAATGCACCGAGATGAAGCAGGACAGATAGTGGGTGTGCAATAAAACTTCCTTTGTTAGGTAATACCGTAAACAACACACGTGGTCAGGATGAAATTGGCAAATAAATAACAGTTACTGGCACGCGATGTATTGCACTCTGTCGTATTCATATCGCGTTTCCAACTGCATTGTTGTAGCTATTCCGTTTTGATAATTTCGTTCGTACTTTATGACAGCACACTTAATGTTTTTTAGGTGTGCCATTTTGAAATTGTTTATGGCCAATTTTTAGGAATGTGTTCGATTTAACTGAAATTGGATTGGAGCAAATAGGCTGGGAGATTGCATCACGTAATATTGTAAATTCTGAATGAATGAATGAAAGTTATTTTTATTAAATTATTAAATTGACTCAACCGCAATTTTGCTCTTAACATAACCGTAACTAGAGGTTTGGCAGCAAGTGGCCGAGGGGCCCTCACTGTATGTAAAATATAAATTGAAGACCTTTCTCTTCTTTCGTTACTACTTCAGTTTTTTGCATGTTATAAATTTTAATTACTTTTCAATTACCAATTTTTACTCTGCTTCGGGAACCCCGTATGTTTGGGTGCATACTACGGACTTGGCTCTTATGATAACTAATATGATTACAAGATTCTATTATTTTTACCTATATAGCACTTATTAGCTTCGTAACTGAAAGTAGTAGAACTGCATACGAGATAAGAATGTAGAGAAGAAGTCTGGTCTCGATCTAGAACTTTACAAGTTATAGTCTCGTCTCGGTCGAATATACGAGACAAGACCTAAACCAAACTAACTTACTGTTTTACGAGACGAGTCTAAAACGTTTTTTTTTTATATTTTTTTAAATAGAATTAATTAAAAAAATAATTAATTATAAAAAGTTTTATTATTTATTATAATTATACATTACGATTTTATGAATGTAAGTAATATATGTATAAACACTCTATCTTACAAAATTCTTAACAATTAAATATTTATTTCTTCTTTTTAATTGCCACTACAATATTGGTACCCTCAAAAACGAACTTTTTGCACCCTTCTCGTGAATTTAAAGACATTTTTTTTATTAATTTCTGAAGATTTTTTAAAGTCTACATATCACTTTTTATCCTCCCCAATTTCTTTTCTACCTCATTTAGTACCTCCTCTCCCATACCTTGACACTCGGGACGGAGTGCCCTCTCTCTTAATCCCCCATTGATTATGATTGTTCATTGTGAAATTCAATCAAAAATTATCTACAACTTTCATTCAAAGTATCAATTTATTTCTATGATTAAATAATTAGAAAAATCGACAAGAGTAAAATCTTATGTTTCCGGTTGTCAGATTTCTCTCACAACATGCTGTTTTCATACGATGCTTATAGAATTTTATCTTTTCTTAATCCGAAGAATGACTTCTCGAAGTTCTTAAATTAATTGAAATAAAAAACTAAAAAATAAAGCCTGTTATAGAATGATAACTTTCAAGTAAAACTCAATTTAAATTATTTTCCAATAGTTTCCATTATTATTATAGATAGCACGTAACTTACATGTTGACAAAAAAAAACAATACCGTGCAACTCAATATTCGCCAATTCTTCTATAAAAAACTAGTTTCTCTTGAGACTTACAAAAACACTTGAACTTGAAATGTAAATGGATCATACAAAAAATGGCACACATATAATATGATTGAAAAAACACAATACAAAAAAAAAATATAATAAACCAACAAACTTATCTACACTGTTCAGAAATATATGTACTGACCAGTACCGGATTAACCATTATATCTGGTTATAAGGTGGCCCTAATTTAAAAATATTATATATCTAGATATACATACAAATAGTTAATACTTTATTTTTTGTTACTTAAAAATGAACTCAATTAATTGTTTCTTTACAAAAAAGGACAATATTTTATAAGAACAACTTTAGTTCAAGTTATTTTATCATTATTCAATTAAATTATAACAAGTTTTCCACAATTATATTAGTATACATTGCAAAGGTTTTCATTGTCAGATTTTTTTAAAGTGAGGTTAAGTACGTATTCTATTATTAAAGAAAATATCGGTATGGAGAACCATACATGTTCTATATATAATATATTTTACAATAATTTTTAATATAAAACTTACCTTTGTATAATAAATATTGGTTTTCTAATATTCTAATGTCAGATGTACACATTTTTGTAGAATAATAAATTATCTGACATTTGAATCTAACTGCGCTTGTTTCCATGGCAACATGAATTTATTAATATTTAAAATTAAAATTTTGAGGGTGTTTTTCACCTCTTCAGTAGCTATTTCGGCACGTTTATGATATAAGTGCCCCTTAGATTGGTTTGAACTACAAGTGTACCAAGTCTTATCAAAATTGGTGAGATAATACTCACTTTTTAGACGATAATAGGTACAAAAATTCGAATATTTCGGAAACCTCTAATCCGATTAGCACCAAAATCAATAGGTCTGGAGTACTCACTGAGGCAAACATTTTCCCCAAAAATAATTCAAATCGGTGCATATCTACAGTAGTTATCGTACACGGAAGAAAATTCTACATCCAGACACACACACAGACACACGCACAGCCGCCATGCGGAAATTAACTTTTCTTTACGTTTTGAAGTTAGTACAATCAGAATCTGCTCTTATCTCGGACACGATTTTTTGACGGTATTACAATACTTCCATTTCTTCAAACATGGAAGTAAAAAATGTTCATGTGTACTTTCTCATAAATGTTTATTATCTATTAAGGATTTAAAATCTACCTTTTTTATTTGCATGGTGCGAAATGATAATTATCACGATAATTATTTTTATAATATAAATAATATACCTAATAAAAATAAATCAAAATAAAGAATTTTTTACAATGGAAAAATTGATTTATAAAAAAATTGTATAGTATATTTATAATCATGATAATTTTAATTGATTAAAAAACGCGAATACGTGAACAACTAACATTCTTTCACAGATATTACGGGATTTCCCCGACCGTCTAATTATACACAAAATTATCTGATAATTATAGAATATTATCATTATCTTGGTAACTTCGCACCCTGACTAGTTGTATACTTTTAAGATGAATTATTTTATCTTATCTATGCTCTACAATTGTTTACTAAGCTATTTGACTGATATATGTATAAGTAACCTCACTTTTATCTTGGTAATTTCGCATCCTGACTATAGTAGTATACTTTTAAGGTAAATTCTTTTATCTTATCTATGCTCTACAATTGTTAACCAAGATATTTGACTGATATATACAGAAGTAACCTCACTTTTATTGTAACCTAAGACTCCGTATTACCTTAATCCGGCCCTGATACATACAATATGATATATGAGAAGTTAACAATAGAACTTCCTTTGTTGCACGGACAACACATGTGGTCAGTTCATAAATAACAGTTATATCACGTGATCGTGGGATATATCCCGTTCCGTTTGTATCGTTGCGAACTGCATTTCCTCTGGCAGAACTATGACTATAAATAAATACACATTGATTGGGGGTTGTTCACTATCGACAGTCTGTAGGCGTTATTCTGTTGTTCTTTCGTTTTGAAAATAAAGTTTCGCTACATAATCAACTTTTAACCCATTTCTAGCCAGGGCTAGAAATAATTTGTCACATACATGTATGTTAAATAGATGCCAATAAGGACAAATAAACCCGCATATAAATAGAGTAAAGTCGGTATATGTATATGGAAAATCATTCATGTTTAAGGTAAGAAAACTATGATAATATTATTTAAAATCAGCATTTATCATTTCATTAGACAGAGAATTTAATCTTTTTACGAGATCGAGCAGGCAAAAATAGAATTCTTAAATAAAAAAAAATAATAAAAAATGTGCGTGTAATATGGCCCAGAGTGGATCATATTGTCACTTTAATATAGGATTATATTCATTAGGTGGTTAAAACATTTATTTTTTAAATTTATTTTGTTGTTTTTATTTCAAACTTATATGTTGTCACTGTAAAAAAATAGCAATGGCGCGATGGCGTAGCAAACAGCAAACACCGTAATAGGCACCCCATTTAGTGGGCACCATCATGAAGATTTGTACTAAAAAAAAGATTTTTGCGGAAGTGAATAGTTGTTAAGTACTGGATGATTATTTTTTTTTTATAAATACTATACATATAATAGCGTATTTGACTATATTTTAAAATATATTGTAAATTGTGTATGTACTGTATGTGTATAATAGATGCTTCATCAGTTCCTTTTATCAAAATAATGCTGAAAAAATGCTGAAAATTATTATTTTATTCAAATGAAAAATTTTCCGCCAAAATGGCCATTCAGTCATATGGTATGCGTCTCAGTTGGCACTCAATTACCTGTAATGTAACAAACCAATAGAGATCAAGAATTTTGACGTGTAACATATTTTCTGACGTCATACCACTGACATGTGTCAGACACGTTTGTGATCACGTGACAAATAGGTTGAAAATCACAATTTTAAATTAGGTTAAGGTTTATTATTTAAATACGGACTTTTTACATACCAAAACACCTGAATGTATACAATAATCTAGTTACATAAAGCTGAAATATAAAAACTTTAGATTTCTCGGAATTAGTTTTAAAAATCATAACTATATTAAAATCAGTCACTTTAAATACATATATATGTATACAATAGTATGCATACATACAGATTATGCAATATCAAATTTCTTACTTTCTAAAAATACGTAGTAACAGTATGCTGCTTATTAAATTATGAAACATTATGAAGCTCGCCCTTATACATAAACTTTATTATTAAAACACATTTGTTTTTGACATTTCACACAGTTTTATAAAATAATATAATGTTCTATAATTTACTGTATTAATTAATATTGCAGAATTCCAAATTTTAGAGAGTAAATGGTTTCACTTTGTTATAAAATATACAAACAATTCATCAAATTCTCAGTATTTAAATGATAAATATCATATTTTCCATATTTGAAAATTATTTTACGCTGTCTATACATAGACGTAACTATCAAATAACTCATTTTATATTGATGTAAACTGTAAATAGTCCTTTTATAGTTATCTCGTATCTGAATTAAGAACAGTTTTTTTAATCAGTATTTAATTTCACCATTTTAAATGGCTGGTAACTTCTATATGTAACTGTTTGGAGAGTCAGAAATTATGAAGTTATATATTATGGTATACATTTTAAAAAAATAATTCCACTGTGAAAGGTTTTTGAATTTTATTAAAGTGTATAAAAATATTTTTTCATAAATATAGGTATTCACTAAAAATCATGTTAAAATTCACAGAAATTACAAAGCTACAACCTCTTTAGTAGAATCAGGTAGAGTGTTTGAATCCAACTGGCCGCAAGGGTCTATTGTACTTACTCAAGGGAATTCCGGAGCCCATTCTATTGTCAAACCTTTCGTGTATAGAATTGCAGTATATTAAACATATTATTAGAACCTAACCGTCGAAATTTTAAAAAGTCAATACTCTAGCTCCTACAAATTTAAGTTTATAAAAACAAAAAAAAACTTTTTTTTTTCTCGAAACACCTTTTTCGAACTAATGAATAAGTTAACTCAAATCTTAATATTCCGATCGAAAGAACTTTTTTACGTCAATTTTCGAAAATGTTGTGGCTAAGCTAAGTCCAAGCGTAGCCGTTTTATTTTGAAAATTTATATTTTGCCAAAAATAAAAAATAAATGATTGTGTGTACTTATGTACACGCGTTAGAAGTTATTTTTTGGGTGTTTTTGAAAAAGAGCTATGAAAAATTAACCTCAGATATTTTAAACACATCAATTTTTATATCCATCGATACCTCTAGTAGCATTTAAACTAGGCGATAATCTAATTTTTACACCGTATTATTTAAATTGGCGAATTGTCTTTAAAATGCTGTCTGTCTCAGAGCCGCACTCTTTTATTGCTAACTTCACAATAAATACGTTACATTGAATACGGTCACCAGTCAATCGTTAAAATGCCCATTTAAAAATGTGTCGCGACGCGCCTGAAGAAGTATAACTTCAAAAATAAAACTGTTACAACTAACGATAGCTTTATTTGTGAAAATAATAGAAACAATTGTGTTTTTTTAGGTTAACCAAACCAGAAATATTATTTACACCGCAGGCACGAAAATTTTCAATAGAAAATTTTATTATGTAACAAACATTTCCCATTTTTAATAAGTAAATCAACAATATTAAATAATAAATAAACAACTGGTAACTATTATTTGTAAAACGAGACTAAATTTTACCGTTCTTTATAACATCTGGTGTAAATAAACAACATATCCACATATTTTTTTCATTCAAAGATAAACTGAATGAAATATTTCATCTGTGAACAAAATCACAAACAATAAACAAAAAGTATAATTCAATACTTCTGATATTTCCAGATGAATTATGATCTAGCTATGTTTTTTCTGTTCTTTTTGTTAGTTTTTAATAATAGTTTCCGAGTGGAGTTTTTAAATTAGAGTTCATAAAAAAGCGATTCATTTTTTTTTATTAATAGAAATTAATTTCAATTATTTATTTTATTCGATTGTTTTGGATTTATAACTATGATTGACATAGTATACAATTTCAAATTATGCAGTAATTTTGTTTAGTACAAACTATAAAAAATGGTATGAAGAACTAAGCACGATTAGGGATGAAACGATACCGCTGAGGTATCGATACTTTTACTCGATACAGTATCGGTCGTAAAGTATCAATACTTACTCGGTATCGATTGAAAAGTATCGATACATACTCGTATCGATCGATTTTTTTTGTAAAATTTGCCAATCGCATAAAAATTATTTGTAACCTTTAAAATAAGTTGTTAGTGACTAATAATTTATTTAAAAAAATTTATTTTCACCCTTATTATATATGCATGCAGTTCATCCAATACTTCTAATAAAAAATCTAATGGTAAAAGAATTAATTTTTTATTTGAACTTGAAACGTGTTAAATGTAGCAATAGCGCACTCAGCTCAATTGAATATAAAGTCCATTAAAATGAGTACAACGTATACTTGACGACATGTAAAAAATGGGATAGACGCTTATATAGCGTAGATTTTAATTCATATATTTGACAGTTGTTTGTTTTTGTACATGACGGTTGAAATTTCAATATTCAATTCACAAAAAATCATTTTCATCAGTATACCGATACCTACTCGATACTTAGTTTCAAAGTATCGATACAAAAAGTACTTGGTATCGGAAGAAAAGTATCGAGTAAGTACTCGTATTTACTCGTAACGTTTCATCCCTAAGCACGATTTCCATGGTTTATAATTATTTTAAAAAAATTATAATTTTTATTGCTTAACTTTAAATTAAATCATTAAGAAATATCATTTTTACAAAAAAATATTTAAATTGCTTTAATATTTTCATAGAAGTTATTGCGAACGAAAGAAAATTTTAATACAGACAAATTTTCTTTGTTTTTATGTCCTTATCTCAGACAAGATTTTCCGACATTACCTACCTATTACAATATTTTTGATTCCTTCGAAATATTAAAGTAAAACATTGTAGCAACCATCCCGCAACTAATAACATATATTGTCGCTTTTTTACTATAGAAATATATAATATTAATAATTTATTAGGTCGCCTATCAGTAGAAAATCTTGTATTTTAACTTTACATGATACTGTATTTAAAAGTTAAAGTGTGGTGGGTTAGATTTCGTTAAGTTATAACTCGTACTATATAAGCTATTTATTGATGCTTTTCGTAAATATCTCAGCTCCTATGCGAGACAGGGGATAGATTTTTCACATTTTATGAAGAAGATATTTTTTCGAAATTCAAAAGAGAGTTTAACATTTCATGCAATATACCTACTCTTCTATTATTATAAAATATATGTTTGGTGTGATTTTTCTTTCAACTCTTATAGAGTTAAAATAATGTTCCAAATTAACAGAAATATTAAATTAAAAACGACGCGGGCGAAACGGCGGACAGGCCGCAAGTCTCATAATAAATGCTGGTTAAGCCCATAACCAAACTAAACGAACTGATTTAAATTTTGAATTCATCCAACATCGCCAGCACGGCTACCCAGCACCTCCACCACAATGTTTTTTATTTATTTAAATTATTATATAAATATTTTACCAGCACGAGAATTTAATTCCGGTTTATCCGCATCAACCCGGTATCGAACAAAACCACTACCGGTTTTATAATTCACATAACCAACAGCCACTCTAGTGTGTGTGATTCCGAAACGTCATCGCTAATGAAATTTGTTTTAAATTACTACATTACTTTTTATACCCTATCTATGCACATTCTACATGTTTGTATATGTGTATAGTGTATATGTATATACTTGTGTGTGTGTGTATGTATGTGTATATGCATATGTGTATGTATGTGTTGTAGTATCAATCAACTATTGTAAACAAATCGAATTACATTGATTAAAAACTGGTGTATAATTAGGAAAAAATTCGTTATATTATGCTACTGTTTTACTCTCTAGTTCGATCAATTATTATTATGTGTTCATATACAAGCTTTTAAAACAGATATGTATATGTTTTCTATTTTATTATGATTATCATTGAATTCGTTCAAAAGCTAAATGGGCATACATAATCTACCTAGTAGAAATGAGAAAATTAATGTTTTATGAATATACTGGGTATAGTACTATGGAAGTTATGGAACGTTACAAAATTTTAGAAAAGTCTTAAAAAAGTGTTGAAATTACAAATTTTACAATTATTGATTTTATAGTAATTAATACAGTTAATAATAATTCATTAGTTTTTGTTAAAATCTGTAATTCAATCTACAAATTGTATCTCTAAAAATACCTGATATTAGCCTATTTGTCCATCACGTGCTATCTTTTGTAAGTATACTTTACTTACTTTACTTTACTTTAAAGAGTTCTACTACTAAATCATTCAACAAATAGGAATAGTTAGGGATGAAACGATACGAGTAAATACGAATACTTACTCGATACTTTTCTTCCGATACCAAGTACTTTTTGTATCGATACTTTGAAACTAAGTATCGAGTAGGTATCGGTCAAAAATACTCGTATCGGTAATCGGTATACTGATGAAAATGATTTTTTGTGAATTGAATATTGAAATTTTTGAACGCACCGTCATATACAAAAACAAACAACTGTCAAATATATGAATTAAAATCTACGCTATATAAGCGTCTATCCCATTTTTTACATGTCGTCAAGTATACGTTGTACTCATTTTAATGGACTTTATATTCAACTGACAAGGGAACCTTTTCAGGTCGAAAATTCGTATCGAGTTTAAACTTTGTATATAGTTAGAGGAGGTTAAGGTAAGTAAGAAAAAAATTATCGTAGCTGCGGTAAAACGGTTTAAGGGGGTGAAACACCCCTATGAAAATGTGCAAAATAATCATATTTTTCAAATAACTCTGAAACTAATGAAGATTTTAAAAAACCTATAATGCCAACTTTTCATGATTTTTTATGCTCTTTCGAATGGCGATAGTCAAAATTCAAAAAAATAAAACCGTTAACCCCCACCCCCCACCCACTCCATTATTAATTACAGATTTTTTTTTCTGTTAATTAAAATTAATTGTAGTATTTAATAGTAATCCAAATATATAAGACATATTTCACAAAAAAATTGTTTAACCCTTTCATCGTCACATTATCATATTTCGAAAAATATTAATTTAATTTTTTTATTACGTTAGCGATAAGAAAAGTATTGAAAAAGTGTTGAAAAGTTACCAATTTAGAAGGATATTTACATTTCAGGACCCCTAGAATCCAGTAAAAATTTTTTTAGCGAATGTTAGTCTAGAAAACGGCCGGTTAAAATCGTTATTAGTTAATAGTTATACGTTTCTTTCTTGTATTATGAATTCAATCCAGCTTCAAATATGAATTAATTTTGAATTTTCTTCGAAACTAATAAAGATATAAATAAATGTTTAGTACAACATTTTCTTGAATTTTTGAACTCTTTCGAATGATTATAGTCGAAATTCGAAAAAACGAAACCGTTAACCCTGACCCCATTAATTATTTATCATTTTTATTTCTATTGAATAAATTTTAGTATATTATAAAATTAGTATATTATAAAAGTAATTTAAATCCATCTTAACTACAAATTTTCATTTAAATATTTTAACCCTTTCATTTAAATATTTTAACCCTTTCATTGCAATTAAAAAAAAAAAGTTTATTTTTATTTTTCTTATTAAAGATGACAAAATTATTGGTTTCGGTCGAAAATGTTGATGAGAATCCAAACATACAAATGCCAAATGTAAGTCGATGGTTTTCCGGCAAATTATACAAATGATCTCAAAAACGGCCGGAGTTATTAATTTCGACTATAATCATTCGAAAGAGTTTAAAAATTAAAGAAAATGTTGTACTAAACATTTATTTATATCTTTATTAGTTTCGAAGAAAATTCAAAATTAATTCATATTTGAAGCTGGATTGAATTCATATAAAGTAAATCGGACTAATACGAGAAACAAACGTATAACTAATAACGATTTTAACCGGCCGTTTTCTAGACTAACATTCGCTAAAAAAATTTTTACTGGATTCTAGGGGTCCTGAAATGTAAATATCCTTCTAAATTGGTAACTTTTCAACACTTTTTCAATACTTTTCTTATCGCTAACGTAATAAAAAAATTAAATTTATATTTTTCGAAATATGATAATGTGACGATGAAAGGGTTAAACAATTTTTTTGTGAAATATGTCTTATATATTTGGATTACTATTAAATACTACAATTAATTTTAGTTAACAGAAAAAAAATCTGTAATTAATAATGGAGTGGGTGGGGGGTGTTGGTTAACGGTTTTATTTTTTTGAATTTTGACTATCGCCATTCGAAAGAGCATAAAAAATCATGAAAAGTTGGCATTATAGGTTTTTTAAAATCTTCATTAGTTTCAGAGTTATTTGAAAAATATGATTATTTTGCACATTTTCATAGGGGTGTTTCACCCCCTTAAACCGTTTTACCGCAGCTACGATAATTTTTTTCTTACTTACCTTAACCTCCTCTAACTATATACAATGTTTAAACTCGATACGAATTTTCGACCTGAAAAGGTTCCCTTGTGAGCTGAGTGCGCTATTGCTACACTTAACACGTTTCAAGTTCAAATAAAAAATTAATTCTTTTACCCTTAGATTTTTTATTAGAATTATTGGATGAACTGCATGCATATATAATAAGAGTGAAAATAATTTTTTTAAATAAATTATTATAGCCACCAACAACTTATTTTAAAGGTTACAAAATTATTTTTATGCGATTGGCAAATTTTACAAAAAAATCAATCGATACGAGTATGTATCGATACTTTTCAATCGATACCGAGTAAGTATCGATACTTTACGACCGATACTGTATCGAGTAAAAGTATCGATACCTCAGCGGTATCGTTTCATCCCTAGGAATAGTGAATAGTCAAATAGCAACTGACAAGCAGCATATAGTTTCACACGAACTAATGTGATATCGCCTGTGCAAAAAGGTTACCTACCGAGTTCTTGCATGTTTTCTATTTCATTTTTTGGCCAGTCTGATAGTCTATATTTAATATATTAATTGTTTCAGTGTGAAGGTTAAAATAAAATTGATTGTTGCGTGTTACCAGTTATTTTTTCCCTATTACTTTGGTATGCAAGTCGGAAATCAAGACTTTATAACAACAAATTTTAAAGTAATCAGAAGTTTGTTTGATTTCTACATAGTTTAAGAATACTTACTAATATTAATAAGTCATCAAAAAGGAAATCAGTAAATAAAAAAAGTTTAACAGTTATTTTTTTATATACAGTGAAGCCACGTTAGTACATTTTTGAAGGGACTGAGGGGAAAAGACGTACTAACTAGAAAAACGTTTTACGAAATATTTTAACATGAATGCTGCGACCTAAAAATAAAAACGTACTAAAGAGGTTCCACTGTATAAATTATTCAACAATAATTAGCTTAACAAAAAGTTGTTTTTTCTTACAATTACCCACATTGGCATCTTAGTTACTCATTTATTAAATTTATTTGAGAACTAATAAAAAATAACTTGTTTGGTTGTAAAACTAATATTATTAATACTATAAACTACAATATCTTTTTCATTTTTGATTACAGAACTGTACGAAGAATGGGCCCTGACGAACATCATCAACAAGGATATGGTGAACAGTGACATATTCACAAAAACCACATTCATCGTGAAATACTTGGGGTGCACGAGGTCGCGTGAGGTCGGTTCGACGACCGAAGCCGTCAAGACGATTTTGCGAAACGCGAAGGGCGCTAAACGCGTACTGCAAAGCGTCGCTGTAAGCGTCACGTTGCGAGGAATCACTGTCAATGATGCGCTCACCGGGGAGGAGATTATGGATATTAGTGTCTATAGGTAAATATATTTTTATGAATTTATTTTTTAATTCGAAATTTTCATTGGAAAATAAATTTTGATCTACCCTGAACCCATTCTGGCTATGATATCCGTGAATCTGTCAGTAGGTCGGTCATTAGACGCTGTAACTCAAAAACGACAAAACTTTATATTTATGATCAATAATTAAATTAATTTTTTTTGCTTTAACATTTTGAAGAGCAAAAGTAAAAAACAAATTCTGATATAATTTTCTTAGTTATATCAAAATAAAATAAACATTTTTTGTTTTTACACTTTCCCTCTAAAGTTAATGGGTTTCGAGTAAAAAATTAGTGAAAACTCTAAAATCTAAAATTATATTGTTAAATATTAAAAAAAAAATTGAAGTCATACAAAAAATTATTTAAAACAAAAGCTACTTGTTTTTTCTTAAACAATAAGATACCATAATAAAAAATATAGGTTTCCATATAAAAAAAAAGTTGGTCCTATTTGACCATGAAGACGTGCAAAAAACAAAAAAATAATAACGCCATTTTGGGTCCCCCTCAAAACCAAACAACTTTTATTTGAAACATTTTTTGATTTAATTGATAGATAAAAAAAAATTAGGGGGGTGATAGATTAAAATGGGACACCCTGTATACTTGTAGGTTAGTTTCTATAATTTTAATCCCTTTTTTACCTTTTATCAATTAGTCAAAAGGATTTGTTTTATATAATTAGACATGTATAATGCATATATTATATACTTATATTAGTACTGGGTATAAGAAAGTCCCATGGCACCCATGTAATTTTTTACCATAATGTTCTTTATTATAACCTTCCACTCCTAACTTTAACTTCATTGTTAGTTTAGTTTTGCCATAATCGGTTCATAGGCACCGACACTGGTCAACATGACAGCAAAAATATACAGCTTCAAAAAATCCGAATGTAGCTATTTAGAAGAAGTAAGGGAACGTACCCCTACTACGTGATCCATTTAGGGGGGGGGTCTTCAAAATACCACGCTTGGTCACAGGGTTTTGGTTTTCGTCACGTAATCAATATCCTCAAGGCAAATCTCGCGGTTTTTTTAATATTCAAATATGGCGCGCAGCGTTCAGCGCTTTATTAATAAAGCGCCGCGCCGTACCTATTAATAAAGACACATATGAGCCAAATTAATTTTTTTTTACTTTCTGTTTGCAAAAAATGATTTAAAACCATATTTACGAATTACTGCGTGAAAACTATAGGGGGAGGGTGGGGGGTCTTGGCATATACTACGGGTGGTGACCGAGGGGGGGGGAGGGGGGATAAAAAAAGTAAAAAGTGGGTCACGTAGTATGGATACGTTCCCTAAAATACCAACAAATTATAAAGGCATTGGATACTGGCACCCGTCTTGGGCACTGCCATTTTTGACTATTAATCTATATACATTTAACTGTCTTGAAGCGTGATTACTCCTTATTTTATAACATTTATGTCGTACTACTTATCAGTTTGTAAGTGTCCATCACTAAATGCGCATTACTGGATAAAAAAGGTAAAGAAAATAAAATACCATAATTAAAAAAGAGTATATTTACAGACTTTAATAATTAAATTGATTTAATAAAGAGTTGTTTTATTAGTAAAAAGAGTTCATAAAAATTACAAAAAATGAAACCCATCAATCCCAAAAAACTGTATACCTTGCTTTTAACGTACCCATGACTGGTACCCAGTACCTTATTTATTTTTGTAAATTGTGCTTCATTAAAAAGATTCTAAAGCTTTTAAGATTACCACAAAAAATCCAATGTAAAGTTATATAAAATAACATTTTATAAGAACATGGAAAAAGCTAAAAATAATTGTATATGCAGAGATTTTTCTCGGAAGTGAACTAAAAAATACATGTTTTCCAAGTAATGACTTTTTAAAGTAAAGATAGTTTTTTTTTATTTTTCCATCTACAGGTTATTTTTAACTTTAAAACATAAATGAGAAGAGAAAACTAAATACAGAATATATGAAAAGTAAGGATCAACGAAACATTTACTTTATGAGAAAATATTAATTATAAACATTCATTAACTAATTATTTGCCACAGCCTGGCTGTACTTTAGTTTCCTTTGTAATGTTTAACATTAGAGATATGGCGTCATTAACACGTTTTTGAATTATACCTTACATATTACTTTTTATTCTCATTTTAATATTTAGTGCGACTATATGATATGTTTAAATTAATAGAGAGCATCGAAAGAACTAACTAATAGTACATTTGAATACCAAATAAACTTCTGTGGCTACCGAAAGACCTTATTTTATAATTTTTTATATAAAAATGAATAACACCCACCTGCACAGGGTTCGGGAGGAGGAGTGAACCAAGAAATTGGTTGAATGAGAGCTCGTTTGAAAGGGTTTATCGAGACAAAACCAACATGAGGTCGCCGAGGTCTACGATTTTTATTTCGAAGAGTTTTGATCATTTGAACATTGTGATAAGGTTAAATGCTTTTTCAAAAATGTACTGAAATGAAAAAAAAATTTTGGAAGGCACTGTAGAAGAGTAATTTTCTGTTTTATTATTAACATCCATTAATATATTATAATAAATAATGTATCATCAATTATTAATAAACTACTGTCATTTACAGAATTTCAATTAATATATTTATCTAAATTAATTTTTAATTATTAATTTACTAAATACATCAATATTAATTGCCTGGTGGCCTTGCAAAATTTTATAATCCTTCTCTATATAATGCCATACATATTTCAATACCAAAACCATAAAATAATTACAAAACAAATGTTATATTAATAATGTCAAAGTATATTAATACAAACCTCTATGCAACCACATACGAGTAGGTATACATTTGGAAAATTGCGAGTAATATGTGTACAAGCTTTGTCATTTCATTATTAATATCTTTATCCCCTTTCTGTCTTTATTTAACACAATTCAGTTAATGGCAACTGCCTCTTTTTGGAAGATTTATTTGACGTATTAAAATTTAATTTAGTAGGGTGGTTTTAAATAAATTTTCATTCTTTCATTTAAATTGTGCTTGGGTCTACGTTTATGTTTGTAATCAGCTAATATTGTAACTCTCACAAATATGACAACAATTTAAAATACATACTTATTTGTTCGTATTGTTAATTAATTGAGTGTAGTAAACCTTAGTAATTGTAAAAATCTTTTCTTCATTAGAAACGAAGAAATTTGATAATTATGGCGATTAAATGATAATTTTACTGTGAAATTTAACTTTTCATGCATATCTAGTTTGAATTTTAAATAATATATTCTTTATTGTATCTACTTATGTTTAAAATTACTTTTTCATATTTAGTATTATATTTATATTTATAGTATTATATATATTTAGTATTTATATACAGGGCGAGAAAGAAAGGTCGAGATTCCAAAATTTCAAAAGGAAATGAGATTTTAGAGGTCAATTTTGAATTTGAATGTTTTAGGTTTTAAAAAAACTGTTAGATGGGAATATTCGCGTGATCTTGAAATGGTCTGGAAAGTTAAGGTCAGTTTATGTTTTATAAGCGGAAACATGTTTTTTTATTATTTATTTACAGTATCTTAATCTACTACAAAAAACAAGAACCTTTTGACCTTTTGAATGTCATAATTTTTATTCTACTTTAATTTTTCAAGACATTTAACAAAATTATTATCAGAATTATTTTACTCGGAATCATCAACTTAAGAGAAAAAATATAGAAGACAGAAAGTTTTAATTTTTATTTAATAAAACTTGGAAAATTATTTTCGAATGTTAACTTCAAATTAATTTTGTTAAATGTTTTGAAAAACTGAACTCGGGCAAACAATTATGCCAGAAAAAAGTCTCTTGTTGTTTTTTTTTGTTATAGATTAATGTCTGATGTTATAATGAATTGTTTCAAGATTAAAACCTAAACTTACGCTATCTGCGAAGTATTAAATTTAAATGTCAACCCACTGACAGTTGTAATAAATGGTATAGTAAATGGGAATTACTTTGACGCATACGCGTTAAGTAGAAATCAGTGAATTAAAAGTATTGCTTGTAAGTGTACCTCATTAAATGCATAGTATTTACATTATTATACATTTTTTTGCCACTGCTCTAAAATCTCGAGCAATTTCTTAATGATTTAAAACCATACACAGATAATTTTAATAAATTCTTAAATGTGACCAAAATCGTTATTTTTGATAATTTTAGATTCAAATGTCTTAAAAACCTGACGTAATGAAGCAATTTGGGCAACGGATTCGATTTCATGTACCAAAAACCAAGATTGTCTATTCAGGATTCCGGTATAAAAAAAAATTTTTTTTGCTAACCAGTTTAATTATTTTCAATGAAACTGAATATTAACTAACTATTAAATAATAGCATTCTTCAAAATATTTTCAATAAAAAAATTAAATGTTAATCCATATTTTCCCCACTCCATATAAATTATAATATAAGAGTTATAAAGAGTTCTTGAAGGCGAACATGTGGTAGGTAGGGCAGGACGATTATCGGTTCTGTTTTTATGCCCCATTCCGCAGTAGTTATGTGGAGAGATCGTTTGCGTGTTTTTTATTGGAAGCTTAAGCAAATATTTACGCGGCCGCTAACGTATAAATTTTATTTTATGTTTTAAATTTCGTATGGATTGGATATGATGAAGTTTTTGTATTGTCTTTTTCACATTAAATGTTCGGTTAGTGTGAAGTTTATTCGAATTAAATACATGCATTAATAATATTACAGCTAATGATATTAGAGTTGATGAGATTAAAGCTAATAGTATTAGTACTAATGATATTACTATATTAGGGCAGATGTTATTCAAGCTATTATATTAGTGTTATTGATGAAATGTCAGTTATAATGAACAATTTATATTTTAATTGAAACTTTTCAGAATATTCAAAAACTACTCTCTTGTTTACGATGTTCATTAACTCGTGCCATCTTTACAAAAAAAAATATTTTCAAAGTTGTTCATTTTGATAACTAACTACCCCTAAATCAATCGATTCCACTCCCTCGATCCCGCAACTAAAAAAGACAATTAAAATTATAGTATAAAACAAGCCGTGGGATGAGTTTGGACTTTACAAAAGTTGCATTTGTAACTAAGTGTGACCCTTAAGGTCCACACAACCAACTTCACAGCATGGTATGACAATAATTATTTATTGTTTTTTACTATTATAAAAAAACAATAAGATATTATCAGCCCTTTTTAGCTTTGTGTGAGTTGAATTTCGGAAAAAAGAGATTTAGGTTTGGCGATGATAAATCAGTCAGGACATGTTATTTTATATTATACGAATTGGATCCAATTTTATCCAGGTTCATATCCACAAATTATACACTTAAACCTTCCTCATAAAATACTCTATTCAGTTACAAAAAAAATTGCTCAGAGACAGAAAATAATGTCAACATATTGTAGTAACCTTGAAACATAAATATATGTTAAATTATTTTTTTCAGAATTATAACAATAACTTCCCTATACTGGGAAGTTAAAAATGTATTATGTTTTCTGAGAAAAAAAATGCCCACGAGGCACACTTCCCCTACTCTGTACCAAAATAAATTATCAAATTGACAGTTGTATTGTCAACTATATGTATCTGATACAATAATTAATCAATCGATAATACAATAATACAGTTTGTTTTATTCCAGTATATCGCATTGTTCCGCGGACTCGACACACGACCGCGTGTTTGCATTCATCGCTGCGACGCCTTCCCCACCTACGTCCAGCAGCTCGGCGCGAACCGACGATTACATAGACAACATGACCCGCATGAGCGACGAGTTCGACGAAAGGCTGCGTATCAATGATAACATCAGCACAGATATTACATATAGCGATCTAGACGACATAGCTTTTAGAGGTATGTATATTATATTATGCTCTTCAGGTAAATTGGCAATAGTGCAAGATAACACGAAAGAAATACTATTTTTTTTATTGATTCTTTAAATATTAAATATAGTACAGTATGTCAAGTAAGAGCGTAACGGCGATTACTCGCAGGAGATATATCGTAAGCATATATCTTTTTTCAAACATAAAGAGTACCTTTGCCGTTTTCGCAATCCTATCAATTAGACGTCCAGTTTCCCCCAGGATCGATAATTGCCAGACATATCAGGCATGATTTTGACAAAATTTTTGGCATATTCTTTGGGAAAGACCTCCAAATTTTTCGGTTTCGTCGAGATAGCTGATTCAAATTACTTATGCTTGATTAAAGCCCAAATATGTTCGATACGATTTGCATTGGGTGACTGAGACGGTCAATCTTGACACTTTTACTTGACATACTGTATTTATGTCAGAGTTTTTATTTCCACGCATGATCGTCAAAGAACCCCGCAGAATCCTTATGGGAATGGGGTTTCGGTCAAACTCTTTGAAACTTTGGATTCTGATAGTCCTTGATGAGTAGATTAAAAGTGTCAATGGGCACTAAATCCTAAAAACTCAAACTTTTAAGATATAGCCCTCTAAAGTTGGGGATCATGCTCGCCTTTAATTTGCAATAAAAAAATTTGTAGAACCTTAATTTTCGCACAACTATTTGTATGTTTTCCCAAATACTTATATAATCGATTGTCACCATAAAAAAGTAAACTTTTAAATTCTTTAGCCAATGGCAGTACTTAAATCTTATTATTACGTTTTTTCTATTATAGACCAATTTTTAATTATAAAACAATTGGATTTGTTTATAATTAAAAAAACGTAACAATAAGATTTAAGTGTTGTCAATTGTCATTTCTCAATGAATTGAAAAGTTGACTTTTTTATGGTGGCAATCGATTATAGATGTCTTTGGAAACACATAAAGTTGTGCGAAAATTAAATTCTACAATTTTTTTTATTGCAAATTAAAGACAATCATGATCTCCAACTTCAGAAGGCTATATCTTAAAAGTTTGAGTTTTCAGGACTTGCCCATTGACACTTTTGATCTACTCATCAAGGACTATCATAATCCAAAGTTTCAAAGAGTTTGACCGAAACCCCTTTCCCATAAGGATTCTGCGGGGTCCTGTAAGCTCTAATTTAAAAATCACTGGTTTACTATTTAAGAATTAAATTTTAAATCAGTTTAACTAACACTACTAGCTACGGTGATACGCGCTGATAAGATCGTAGCTGATTTGATATTTTTGCATATAACTTCACTGACTGAATTCGTTTTTAAATTATTAAATAATGAGTGAAATCGATATAAAATCTTTAGCACCGTTAATTTAAATTTATAGCAATACCTATACATAATACATTTTCCCCGTTTGAAAATTTTTTTATTTTTATAAATGTAATAGATTTTTATAAAGCGTCCGATCTCAACAAGCCTTTTTCAATATTCCTTTTTCAACTTCAATATTTTCGTAATGGTATTAAAAATGGGCGATTCCAAAGTAACCCTTTACTAGGTACCCCATAAAGGGCTGCACTTTAATAAATCATTTTAACTAAAGTAGGTTTATAAAAATACATATGCCCGAAAAGCAAAATAACTATTCACTATGTGTATTTTTGAGTTAATAAAATCAAAATAATGTCTTTTCAATAATTCAACATTAAATTCACTCAGTGGTTGAGATTGAAATAAATTATAAATGTTTGTTCAACAAAAATAACATTTTGTAACAATACTTATTTATTTGCATATAATCTGCTATAAGTCTATTCGTAGTGAAGATTAAATAAGTTCTAGTTTAAAAAACTAAAAAAACACGCTATCATTGAGACAAGTCAAACGAACCCGAACTTGATGAGCTTATTGTAAGCCATTTAGGAGTCCCAATTACCACTTCCCACCTCAATTATCATATAAACTCGATGGTACTTTCTTATTGTATTGTCATCGGAATTGCATAAGTCTGCAAAGATTCACATCGATACGACAATTAGAAGTGAGTTGCAAGATTTGCTTACAAGCAATTAAAAATAATAATACAAGCTAATAAAAGCGTATTAAAAATATAATGTTACTATATAATTTTATAATCAATTTGAAATTTACAAAAATTTTACCGTAACACAGAAAATCATTGAATTAGGTGATGCAATAAATATCTTAAATTAATATTTTTGGTATACAGGATGTTTAAAATATTAATTTTTGCTGAATGATTTTTTGTAATTTCAACAGTTATGTCCGGTATTATAAAGCACCTAGCAAATTTGCAAGCTCGCAAGTACTCATATATGAGGTTATTATGGATTAGCTATGGAATTTAGAGCAGTGATACTTCAACGTATTGTAACATAATTGGCGACTCTGACCGTATAAAATAATGTTCATATTAGCACAACTGTTTTAATACCGTTGGTGTTTACATACAACGCAAGCACGAACGTTCTCTAAGTCATCACAAAACTTTAAGAGAACTGTCATATATTTTTGATATCTCATTTGAGAGTGCTAGCAAGCTTGCATATTTGCTAGATTCTTTATAATACCGGGCATTATAAAATAATGTTTTATTTTGCAGGTACGGGAACAAGTAGACAAGAGGACCACAATCGACAAGTCGATACAACTAGCGACAGGTCGACACACAGCACCGACACAGATGACGTGATATTAGAATGTCACGCGTTCCTGTGTTCCAAACGCCGCGTGACTCACGCACTCACGCTCACGCTCGCTCAAGCGTTCAACGCAGCGTACGAAGCATGGCGAAAGCACGAGCAGCAAAAAAGGAACAACGCCGGGTCGACAAGCAGTTGTTATGGGTCGAGGAGTAGCTCATCGCCGCCGAAGAGGGAGAGCAAACCACCGGCACATGAGAAAACTTCCTTGATTGATTACGATGTGAAAAATGATAAGAAGAATCATAATTGGGTGAGTAGATTTCAACATTCAGTTTGCACAAAACTTGGTTTATAACTGATACTCTCGTTTCGTTAAAATGTATGCTGATCTTGTCTCGATTATGTGATCAAGATCGATAGGAGATTTAGAAATATCAATTAATAACAGCGTCATATGACATATAACATATGAAATACATATACCGGGTGTCCCAGATAACTTTTCCAGCATGGGGATCTCAGTATCTATAAGAGATACAGGTTTGGTTAAATCAGATGAATTATTTGTATAAAAAGGGTGAGTATTATTACATAAAAAAATATTCATAATTTTATGTGGTTTAGGCGGTATACCAATAAAACTGAAAATTCGGAATTTCTTAAAATGGCTATAACTTTTTTGTAAAAGTAGATAGGTACTTTTTGTTTGCGGTTTCTTAAAGCACTTTTTTGAGTAGAATTGATTGGTGTATTTAGAATTTTTATATCACTTTTAGTTTCCAAGTTACAAGCCCTAACTTCAGTTTTTCTTATGGACCAATAAGTTGACTATGGCATATTTGAACGTGTTTTTTACTCTACTTTACAACGATATGTCACTTGCCATATTTATTATCGAAAAAAAGTCGAAATACTAAATATCAGTGATATTTATGAAGTATTTTATTACAAACTTTTAAGTGAGCCATGAAAAACAAAAATTGTAAACAAAAATCACAATAACAACAATCAAAATAACAAATGAATATTTGAAACAATGAACTATTTGAAAAAATATATTATAATTTTTTTTTTCGATAATAAATATGGCAAGTGACACATCGTTGTAAAGTAGAGTAAAAAACACGTTCAAATATGCCATAGCCAACTTAGTGGCCCATAAGAAAAACTGAAGTTAGGGCTTGTATCTCGGAAACTAAAAGTGATATTAAAAATCTAATTAAACCAATCAATTCTACACAAAAAAGTGCTTTAAGAAACCGCAAACAAAAAGTACCTATCTACTTTTACAAAAAAGTTATAGCCATTTAAAGAAATTCCGAATTTTCAGTTTTTTGGGTATACCGCCTAAACCACATAGAATTATGAATATTTTTTGGTGCAATAATACTCACCCCTTTCATACATATAATTCATCTCATTTAACCAAACCTGTATCTCTTATAGATACTGAGATCCCCATGCTGGAAAAGTTATCTGGGACACCCGGTATATTTGTACATTCTTTAAATTGTCAGCTTTCTTTTGATACCCTTCTCGTCGGAATTAGATAAATAAAAAGTTAGGAAACAAATTTTCACCTCTTTAACGAAATCAAAGAACTTAAAATTGTATTTTTTATGTTCGAGTCTTCCTTTGGTAAATACATTATCTATTTGCAGTCATCGTTGATTTTTTTAATGGAATATCCTATATATTATATTATATATATAATATATTATATATTATACCATTTTTGAATTGTACAGTAAATTCTGAACACTTTTTGTACAACTTACCACAGCTCTAAAATCAGTGGTTTTTGAAATAATTTTATTTATTTTGTATATTTTATTATTGAAGTTCATTAATTTTTTATTTATTTATAACATTTTTAACGTCATTATTCCAAAAACCACTGATTTTAGAGCTGTGGTATGCTGTACAAAAAGTGTTCAGAATTCATCGTATGATTCAAAAATGGCATAATATACAGGAAGTTCCATTTAAAAAAATCAATGATGACTGAATATATTCATCTTGAGACACATTTCAAACGTCATTATTCCATAAACCGTTGATTTAAGAGATATGGTATGCTGTACAAAAAGTAATCAGAATTTATGTGTTCCATTTAAAAAAATCAATTATGACTGCGTATGTTCTTCTTGAGATACCCTGTATAAAACTTTTTTATGCCAAAAAATCCGCAACTAAAAATACTAATCGACCTGTCCGAGCGTTTTGCTTGAAAACATTAAATGACGCAGTTATGAATTTTGTTCCTTACTTTATCAACACACTGTATGTATATTATAAAATAAAATGTCTGCCTGTCTGACCGTTAGTGCGCTTATCATTCGAAAAACACTTATCCGATTTATTTGTTTTCCTTTTAATTCATAAATATGTTATATGCCTAAGTTTTAGTATATATTTTGTTACGTTAGATAACATAAGGAATAATATTTAAATAAGGAATAAGCAGGGACGATAATAGTAAATTAAGTTGGAAAAAGTTTGTCGCCTGCGCATTTTTTTGCAATAAGCTGCCGAAACCGTTAAATAAATATTGAACAATGTAATGTCGTTACGAATCATGTAGAGTTAAGAGATCTAAAATTATCTCAGCGATACTACATATATATCTAACTTTAATATTTAAGACGTGACAGATGGTGAAATATTAACTCCCGTGCGAAGCCGGAGTAGGTCCGCTAGTTAACTATAACTATGCCAAATCTCAGCTTTCTAACAATAATTCAAACAGTTTACTAGCTAGAAGGCTATGACATACAGATAGACAGATATATACCGGATAGCCCAGACAACTTTTCCAGCATGGAGATCTCAATATCTATAAGTGCTACAGATTTGGTTAAATAAGATGAATTATTCGTAAGGAAGGAGTACAAAAAAATATTAATAATTTCATGTGGTTTAGGTTGTTTCGGTGATATACCTTGAAAACTAAAAATTCGGAGTTTCTTTAAATTTAAATTCTAAATACACCAATTAATTCTACACAAAAAGTGCCTTAAGGAACCGCAAACAAAAAGTACAAGTCTACTTTGACAAAAAAGTTATAGCTATTTATATTAAAGAAATTAAGAATTTTTATCGTCTAATTCACACAGAATTATTAATATTTTTTGTGGAGTAATACTCACTTCTTCCTTACAAATAATTCATTTCATTTATTTAAACATGTATCTCTTAAAGATACTGAGATCCCCATGCTTGAACACTCAGTAGACACAGTTTTGATTTCGTAAGTTTATCTTTTTTCGAGTTCGGTACAGAACACTTTATTATTTTTTCCAGCTTTAGCTGCATTTTATCTACGATCAATTTTTTTAAATGACATAAGTGACAGTTGTGCGTGAGCATTAGGGTGATTCATTTCCGCAAAACATTTTTTTTCAAGGTCCTCAAGCAAAATTTTAATCTACATATAGAAAAAAAAATTCTCACCAAGATTCAGCTCTTAATTCCTATTTTAAGTACTTGCAATTTAAATATGAAGTTTTCCCATTTAAAATGCATGTAAAAAGAATATTTTTTTTCAAATTTCTAATGCTTAGACACCTTTTATCATATTGGGAATCGGTTTGATGGACCTTACGGGAAATTTCACGCTCTTTAAAATTGCCTTGGTGTTTTTTTCTGTAACTCACACTGGTTCGCCAGTAGGAGTCATCTAAATACAGTTTTTGGAATAATTTTTTTCCATTTTTTTTTAGCAAACCGCAAAAATTAGAGAGAAAAAAGAGCTGACTCGTAAAAAATAGGTTTTTTTACCAATATTTAATGAATTTACAGCCATTTTTAGGCCTTAAAACGCAAGAAATTGATAAATACTAACTAATAATGCTGCATTATTAGTTAGTATCCTACTGGCGAACCAGTGTGAGTTACAGAAAAAAACACTAAAGCAATTTTAAAGAGCGTGAAATTTCCCGTAAGGTCCATCAAATCGATTCCCAATATGATAAAAGGTGTCTAAGCATTAGAAATTTGAAAAAAAATATTTTTTTTACATGCATTTTAAATGGGAAAACTTCATATTTAAATTGCAAATACTTAAAATAGGAATGAATTTGCGGAAATGAATCACCCTATTGAACACTCATGTGGTTTTTTTTATGGAGTAGAGAAAAATAAGTTTACAGTTAGGAGAGTATCATTCCTCGATCGATTAACGGTATGAAACGTCTAACATATTATAGAAATATGTATATTAAAATACATATTCACATCTAACCGGTCACAGGAACAGTAGGTATGTTGTGACTATAGTCTGCTTCATTTATGTTTGCAGTGGTTGCCGGGGGATTTGATCATACAATACATATTAATGTTTCATTACTTTTAATGTACTTATATCTACAGTAAATACTGTGTAGTCGAGCAGTACGTGTGTATTAGCTTGATAGAAATTATTATTTTAAAAGTTAATTTTAGCTGACAGTGGCTTACTGTCAGAATGAATCAGATGTCCTCTCGAAATAACCGTCGTTATTTATTTTACAACGATTTCAAGTTCTTTTTTTCAACTCGATGCAATTTAAAAAAATGTCCCTTCTCCTAATAAGACAAGAGGGTCAGTCCGCGGTAATCGATACCAGATAGTCAAAAAATATTTCACGAAAATGAATACTAAAATATAAAATTAACAAGCTATTTAACATCAATTTTCATAAACCAAAAGAAAATTAGAAAAAATTTGGTTAATTTTCAAAATATTTCCAAAAATTTACAAAAAATTTCCAAAAAGACAACAAATAAGGTGAAATCACAATAACTTACTTAAGAATAAGTGATGATCGTGGCAAACTTTTAAAAGTCTTTGACAATTACATATCAAATGTGACGTTTGACCAAATTAACAAAAATTACCCTCACTAACAATAATGACAAAGGGTGACCGCATTTATTATAAATTTAATGAGTTTATTGATGTATTTGATAAATAATTGTTATAAGTATTAGTTAATAATATCAAAAAGCAAATAAACACACAAAAATTACTCTTATTGTATCCCTTTATTCAACGTGTCACGACCGTCACAATTTTCTGTCACGACCGTCACAATGTTTGTTGAGTAATAACCAGTTAAATACATTACGTATTTACCTGATGCTCGTGTGGTACTAAAAAATAATTTATTCGTAACATATTAAAGTATGATTATTATAAAGTAACTTCAATATTTTCGCTAATATTTTGAGGTTGCAAGACTTGCAATAGTTGGGGTCACGACCGTCACAGGGCTTTAAACGCTGACATTATTTTGTAAAATAACCGTAGACCTTTTATTCTTTCAATATACATGTATTGCATTAAGATCTACAGAAAAAAGGTAAAACCATGTTATTTACTAGTATTATTTAGAAATTATGAACTCCAATCCGAGTTGAAATGTCACGACCGTCACCGCGGACTGACCCAAGATCAACAAAAGCATTTTTACTTCATTTAAAACAAAAACATCTACGACAAATTATATTTATATAATTGATGAAACAAATTACTTTTTTTTCTTTCACATTAAGATAACCAACAATCAAATTAAATAGAATTTCATATAGTTGCGTATTTTCTAATTAAATCTTTTTTTTAAATAACAAAACGAAATAACACAAAGAATAAAGCAGTGGAAATATTTTATGAAAGCAATTTTCTGCAGAAAGTACAAAAGAACTTATTAATATCAGTGAAAACCATTATTTATGTCACCATCATTTCTTGGAAATAAATTTTTTTACAAACAGAAAAAAAACACAAAGAATATATTTTTGTTAAATTTATTGTTGAAGATCTTTTGATAGCCGAGGAACAAGAATTGTATATAAATAAATATTTTTTCGATGTCGAAAGCTTTAAGAAAAGCTCTGCAAACATTCCTAACAACACGCCTGAAATTTTCAAGTCCTTGTTCAAATATTTTGAGTATCAATAACATTTCAGGATATTCAAATATCACTGGCATATGTTTATTTATCGTTATTATTTTTATGAAAGCTTACAAATGATATTTTTTAGTATGCATGAAATAAACATTGAACTATATTTTTATAAAAAAAAAATCATATAAAATATATTATAAACATAAATAAATTAATTGAAACATAGTTATATTTTTAAAAGTTTATTGAATAAAAAAAATCGAGATCTACACCACTGTAATTATTAGAAATATACATATTCTGGGTATCTGTTTATAAATATTATCTTTAAAAAGAGTATTAACACGCTACCTATTATTGAAACAAATGCGCTCCGAAAAATCAGTGACGTATCATTTGGGTCTTAAAATAAATATCACTTGTTTGGAACTGTCAATTAATAATAAATGTTTTTTTTTGTCTGTAAAAGTATTTCAATGATAATTAATTGACTTACTATTGCTAGAGACTTAATTAAATTGTAATTTTAATACCTTTAACCAATTTAAATTTTTAAATGGAATTATGTTCGCTTTAATGATTTTTGTGCTTATTGATGGCAAATTATGTCCTCAATAAAATATGATAAATGCAAGGCAGTAGGCCCCCGAGAAATACACACACAAAATTAAAATATAAATCAATTAGTGTCGTTTATCCTTAAATCGTCGATGCAGTGAAAACGATGTAAAATAGAGTAAAATTGAAATTTACTAATTTTATAGATAGTAAAATTCCCAATAAGAAAAGCACTTACAGTATACATCTATAACCAAATACTAAACCAAAATGTCGTTTTTTGAAAATGTATAAGTAATATGCCTCGGTCATTATGATTTTGAATTTTTATTACAAGGGCTATGCTAAAAAATATTTTATTTTGTTACCTGTTTTGTGACTTACACTTTTCATAAACTGTTAACCGTAGAATATAACTACAATATTTGTTTAAAAATAAATTGTACTCTTTACAAATTTAATCTTTTGATATTAAGTCGTAATTACAACAGTCGTTTGCTGCAGTGCTTATATAAAATACAAAAAGAAATATTTGATAAAGTTAAAATCAAGATCATGACAGTAAGATAAAAATCTTTACACCAACATAATAATATTTCAGCTAGCAAAATATTTATCACATCCATATATTATAACGACAAGAAAAAATCCAGAATGTAGAAGTTTTAAAAAGCAAATTTACATGTACACATTTTTCTCAATCAAATTTTATTGATCCCTTAAGAGATTAAATGTTCTTTAAAAGAAAGAATAATATACCAAATTAAGTTATATAGTAACAATAATTATTACATTACACATTTTATTCGTCCTTAGTTTCCGTATTTTACAACATAACTCTGGTTTATAGTTTAATGCAAGAAAATAATTTCCCCGTGAGGAAATCTCGGGAAAATGTTTGTGTCCATTTCACTGCATGGATCGTTAGCTACGTACAAACATTTTTTTATATTTTTATAAAATAGGTACTCGCAAAAAATGAACTCATAAATACTTCGTGGAAATTTCTTTTCTGCTGGTTTCATTTATTCATCATGTCTGTGTTTTTTTTATCAGCTTTAATATATTTTTTTCATTAAATATAGAATTTGTTTTATTCTTGTAATGCTTTGACGGTATAAAAGCGAATGCAGGGTTTAATAAATATACGTGTGTATGTTAGTTTTAATGAATAAAATATAAATTAACTAATATTAATTTTTATCTATGAAATGGGGAATAGAATAATCTACGAGTAGTATAGGCACTTAAACTAAAAAAATGTACACCTTAATCACAATAAAACTATGTCACTCGACACAAGTTTCGACTTCACAAGAAGTCCTCATCAGAAGCCAACAGTTCCAGGCTGATACAGTCTTGGTCAAAACCTATAATATAGTAATGTGTCAGTTTGGAACTGTTAGGCTCCAGATGATGACTTCTTGAGAAGTCGAAACACATGTCAAGTGGCATTGTTTAATATGGTTAAGGCAGCGTTTCTCAACCTTTTAGTAATTTCGACCCAATTTTCAATCACTATTCTCAACGCCCCTCCCCCCATCCGCATACAATAATTTTCACCGAAAAATAGATAAATATAAAAAATGCTTTAGTGTCAATTTCTAATATTAAACCTTCTTTCGAAAAATGTTGCTTTGCAAGACAGACCCAAGGGATTCACTAATAATTATGAATCTTGTTTTTAATTTAATGTTATTATTCAGTTAATTATTAAATACATTGTGCAGTACTGATACAATACTATTAATAAGTGTATTATATGAGTGTAAATGTAAACGTGTATTTTATTTTTTATTATGTCAGAATGTATTTTATATAGATTTTCTTTCAGTAAATTTAAATAAATTTTTTAATAGTAATATTTTTTTTTTTTTCTCGATATGCTCGCGCCCCCATTCAGTTTTATCACGCCCCCTAGCGGGGCGCGCCCCACAGGTTGAGAATCGCTGGGTTAAGTTGTACATTTTTTTGTTTAAGTGACTAAGAAACCACAGTTTCTCTGTTTTTGTAGTAGTGAGTAGTATAGACAGAGGCGTCGTTAGGCGGGGTGAGACCCAGGGCATAAATCATGGGTACCTCCCCCTCGAAATAGTTTGTATGTTTTATTTTTGCCCGTTAAGCGGATGTCATCCCCTGTGAATTTTAATACAGTGGTGCCTCGCATAACGAACGCTGCGCACAACGAACTTTCTGTTCGTTCATTGCGCGACTCGCACAACGAACCTCGCTTCGCACAACGAACTGCATCGTGTTTAATTTTGCCGCCCGAACACTCCTACGTATCACGAAGTCGCCCGAACTTCCAAGGTCGCACGCAGTCGATGCTCAAACTTGCATGAACATGCATCAACGCGCGTCAGTCGTTCTTTTCTGTGCTTAACTCACACACCTGTTTGTTTTAATAAATGTAATTTTGTGTGTCTATAGTATGAGTTCTAAAAAAAGCTGGAAGGTGATTTCTGTTGAAATGAAACAAGAAATAATTAGAAAGAGGATTTGACTCTGCTAGACTCTCCTAAATCTGATTCTGACTAAAAATAAAAAACGTGTGTACAATCTTTGTTATATTACAGTACCATATTTTATGCTACAGAACGAATTAAAATTTTTTAACATATATTGTTATGGGAAAACGCGTTTCACATAACGAACTTGCTCCCGGAACGAATTAAGTTCGTTATGCGAGGCACCACTGTATATAACTTGGATGGTTATCACCCCTAATAGACTTTCAATGACAAAAAAGTAAAATGGCTCAATTATTTTAACACGTTTTACCCCCTAGAATTTTAAAATAACTCAAGAAAGAGGTTTTATTTTTTAACATATGAGACGGTGTGCCCCCTCCTTTTCCCCATTTAAGTAACGTATCTGAGTATAGCAGTGGTTCCCAACTTTGAATTAACTTAGAACTTAGAATTATTGGTGACCTTTTTTAGGTTTTTTATTTCAAATCTATAAAAAAATATAAAAATGAAAGTGTTTATTTTTTAACTATGTGGTCCCTGCTAATAATAATGATATCAAAGTGGTCCCTGGACAAAAAAAGGTTGGGAACCACTGGAGTATAGAGATAGGGTAAACACGTTGTTAGACCTATCGAAAAAAATTGTCAGCTGTTTAAAGTTGAAACAAATATGAATTGGGATATTATAGAATATCTTCAAAATAAATAAAAATACAGATGTTTGCGGATGTGTTTGCTTTGTAATTTTATTTCAGTATTTATTTTTATCTATAAAAGACAAAAAAAACTCATGTTTTATAAAAAATGTATGATTAAATGAATATTTAAACACTTAAAATTGATAATTGGGATGAATGTCCTTTATGGAGCAAAATAAATATAATTATTAAAATATTAATTATAAAAGTTCTAAAGATAGGAATAATATTTTTTTAATTGTGACATACTGTGGAATTTTCAAAGTTTAAAAGTTTGTGAGCTGTTTAATTAATTTTAATTAATACTGATTAATTATTACGTGCAAAAGCCAAACTAATTATCTTGATCAACGATCGCCAAACTGTCGACCGCGAGCTTCTGGTAGCTCGCAGTGATCTTTTTGTTAGATCGTGTCAGAAATTTTTCTCACAACAAATTAAATAAATAAATCAAATATTTTTAATACTTATCAATACGTGAAATAATAGGTTAACACCCAGCGTCCTACATATGGACTCTGGGTGTTAACAGGTTAAGTTGGCAGATATTCATATGTATTAATTTATCCCATTTTTCACATTTTATGATTTAGTAATTTATTAGTTTTTGAAATTTTAAAAAATCTTCTAAAAATATTTAATTTGAGCAACAAATTTTCTAGAATTAAATATAGAAAAGAATGACATAGTCGGGGAAAAAAAGTTTTTTAATATTTTTCCAATTTTAGAAAATCTCGATCAGGAACCTAAACCTGAACCCGAACCATAAACCCGAAAAAACCCGTATTTTTTAATGAACCTGAACCCGAACTGAACCACTATATTTCAAAGTCAGCGAACCTGAATCTGAACCCGAACCTTTTCATGGATATCCGGTAACCATATTTTTCAAAAGGTTCAAGAAATTATTTATAATATTTTTAAAAATTTCCTCCATTGATTTTTAAAAGTGATTGTAAAATGTATAAATTTGTTTGAATTTCACAATGATGTGACTTCTCAAGTCCACTACTAAAATTTACATTTTTTTGCTTTTTTTTTAATTTTATAACTTTGTAAAAATGCATTTCTTTTCAATTTGCAAAAAATCAGAAAAGCAAAAATTTCAATTTTTAAAATGTATTTTTATTTTTTGCTAATTTGTTTTGACAAATATATATTATTATATTTATTATAATAATTATAATAAGATACATTTGTTATAATATGATTGACGAAAACAAATTTTATCTCAATTTTTTTTGTGTACGTTGCTATGGTGTTCTGTGTCAAAATATAATTATCAATATAAATTATTTGTAAATCAGCAATGCTTTGTAAATGACCGTTGGTGGAATAAAATCCAAGACATGTTAAAAGTTGGTTCGTGGATGATACTGAATTGTTCCTGTACAATAATTTCAAATATTTTATTTTTTGTTATTTATAAGGTTGGAAACGCATACCTTAAATTATTATATCCATGATATATTCATTGTTTTCGTCCATAATTTCATGAAAGATGGTTGCAATATTTATTTTTTAGCGATGATACCAATTTTTAAAATTTTCTGATAATGAACGTATGACGTATGTCATATATCTGTACAATTTTAAGTTTAAGTGAAACTAAAGTATTACTTTGACTACCACCTAAATTTAGGTGATACTTAACGACTTAATGATCACTTAAAACGTCGGTGCAACAATTTTAAATTTTTATGTGTTCCACAATCTCTAAGTATAAGCGGTGAGATCGGCCATTAATACAGCTAATATAGAAGAAGAAGAAACAATTAGAAAACTAAAAATATACCGTTTTTAATGGATTTTTATTTTATACCGCGTACATATTGTTTTGTGAGCCTACAGCAGAATAACTATTTTATTTTCAAATATAAATTTATTTTTTAATTTGAACTCGAACCCGAACCTGAACCTGAAAAAATAACGGTTTTTGAACCCAAAAACTTTACATCGTGCTGAACCTTAACCTAAACTCGAAAAGACAATTATAATTGAATCCGAACCGAACCTGAACAATAAATAAATTCCAGTTCAAGTCCCGGATCTCAAACGTATTTTAATTTTTTTTTTTAGTATCAAAAATGAATAATATTTGTATAATATGATCGAAACATAAGATTATAGCTATAACCAGATAAATTAAATTTAAAAAATAGCTGCTACGTATATTGAGCTAAGAGAATATTATCTTCTGTAAATGCTTTCGTGGTCGTTGTCCATAAGAGCTAACTTTTCAGGCTGTTGTCATATGATTTTACTTGATGTTTCGTCTTTCATGTCGGAGTATTCTTCAGAAGTGTTTCTGAAACTTTTTCAGAAACACGTGGACAACAGCCCGAAAAGTTAGCTCTGAAAATTGTTGTGTTTTTTGGATTTAATCAGAAAATTATAAGAAAAAAATTATTCTAGATATTACATCCATCGTTATAGTCCACAAACTGGGCATCAAATAATCTCAAAGCAAGGTTAAATCCACAAGCTTAAAAAGAAAACATAAATTTAACACATTCCTGTCTGTCATCATGCCTTTCCTCAACACTACAATGAATCTACCCTATTTACATAACTAATAACTCCACTGTAGTGTGAATATCTCATAACACTCAACGTACGTGACAAAAATGCGAAGTAAAATTCAGAACATATGCGTCTTCCGGCACACACAAAAAATATATGTAATATTGTAAATATTTCTACGAAATTTGTTACATGCGTGCTATGTTTTTTTCATCACAATTTTATATTGTTTTGTTTTATTTGAGGACATTTCTAAATTGCCTGTAATCATATATGACAGTATGTATTTTTAAAAGGTGTTTAGAAAGTCCTCATTTTTAGTTATTTATATACATTAAAAGTTTAAGTTTACTGGCAAGACTTTTAGAATTCAAAACCAATTGCGTTAAGGTAGTATTCTAGTCTAGAACAAAATTTGTTCGCATTTGGGTGGTGGGGTATTTTTTAAAACTATGTATATATTTTTTAACAAATTAAATTAGTTAGGTTTGTCATTATCATTCAGGTATAAAAAAATGAAAGTCAAGAAAATAGGATAATTTTGAATAAGACACTTCTGTTTTTTATCATGATTATTCATAAAAACCATAAAGCGATATTTTTCCGTCAAATCGGTCACGAAATGTTTCCATTTTTAAATGTGGGTCCCAGTCCATATAAGTTTTAGAACCCCTGATATGGACTGTAGTGTTAAATGAAAGCTTTTTGAGGTACGAATTCAACAATATAGGTATATCCACCGGCGCCGACTACGGGGGGGGGGCGAGGGGGGCGATCGCCCCTCCAGATAATATACCAGGGGGGCTTCGCCCCCCCTGTGCAGCTGAACTCTAGTTTCTTTTAAATTGAAGATACTTTTGTCAATAAGATTTTTACTTTAAAAAAAAGGTGTAAATATTCAAATACTTGTCACTTGAGTAAAAATGATCACTAAAAATTTCTTCAAAAAGGAAATTAGTAGTGACCGACCGAAACCGATTTTTGAGCCGAAACCGAAACCGAAACCGAATTTCGGTTTTCATCTCAGTTTCGGCCGAAACCGAAACCGAAACCGAAACTTTTTACAAAAAAATTTTAATACAAGTTTACTTATAGTGTGGTCATAGACAAATCTCTACTTACAGCGAATTTTTTGGTTTAAAAAAATCCATATCTATGATTATGAATAAATCCGTCTTCCGCACGGTATAATTAATTTTTGTGGGTGAAATAAGTAAAATTATTAATTTTTGAGGGACTTTGTTCCAAACACTCCTCTTTCAACTAGATTTTTTTGTAATTTGTTTTGAATAATAGCGAACGTTAATCGGGGAAAAATTATTTACGGCAACAATCCGAAAAATATCAGAAATACATAAATAACTTTTGTCTTCCATTTATTTTAATCTGAAATTATTAGAAAAATTATATCAGATTTTTTTTGTAAATTTTGCTCTTCAAAATATTAAAGCAAAAAAAAAATTTTTTTATCTGAAATCATTTTCCTAGTTACATCAGATTAAAATAAACATTTTTTTTGTTTTTTACAATTTTCCTCTAAAGTTAATGGGTTTCGAGTAAAAAATTAGTGAATATGTAAAGTTTAAAATTATTTTGTTAAATATTAAGAAAAGTGAAATCATATAAAAATTTTCTTAAAACAAAAGCTGCTTGTTTTTCCCCAACAATAAGATACCGTAATAAAATAAAGGTTTCTATTTGACAAAAAAATGTTGGGCCTATTTGACCATGAAGACGTCCAGAAAATCAAAAATTAATAACGCCATTTCGGGTTCCCATCAAAACCAAACAACTTTTATTTGAAGTATTTTTTTATTTAATTGATAGATAAAAAAAATTAGTGTAGTGATAGATTAAAATGGGCCACCCTGTATATGTACGTTTATAAACATTTGAAGGAGCGTTAAAAACCCTACAATTTGAGATAAACAAATTAGTTAGACAAAGATGTCAAACAATATTTTTTAAGCGGTAATTTTTTATATTTAAAAATCAATATTGAGAGGTTTATTAACGATCATAAGAAGTACATTATCTCTAATTTTCATCAAAATATTCTTATTTGGTGCAAAGTAATTGAGAGAAACAACAATCTGTATTTTTTTTTCGGTTAGATATTAAAAGTTATATTATTCCACGCCCCTCCCCACACATTTCAATAGAGGGTTTTCTTACGAGTGATTCTAATTATTTATTTTGATCAATATTGATCAAGTAAAAGCAGTGATATTCACGAACAACCGAACGATACACAGAAAAAATTACGATTTTCCGGAAAAATTGTGAAAAAAATACCGCGCAGAAGATGGATTTAATTATTAAACAAAAAAGTTATGTAAAAAATAAAACAAACATGTATAAAAATATCATATTGTTCACATATGATTCACAGTTTCGGCAAAGCCGAAAGTTTCGGCCGTTTTATGGCCGAAACCGAAACTTGGCCGAAACACGTATTTTAGGCCGAAAGTAGCCGAAACCGAAACCGAACCTTCGGTCGGTCACTAGAAATTAGTACTAAAACTTCATGACTAAAACATATTTTATTTCCTTTACAAAGCTTAGTTAGATCAACAGCTTTAAAAAAAATTTTTTTCACATTATTAGTTGCGTTTCTGAAATTTTTGTCGTTATTACGAAAGTTGGATATTGCACATTTTTTAAGGAAATTTTAATTTTCTTTTTCACGAGCTCTGAAGATGCTCTAGGGTTAATTTCATTTTTTTTTCTAAAAGAATTTCGTAACTTACTTTGTGCTTGTGTTTATTGGAATACTAATTAAATTTCACATTCCATAAATTAGTAAGTTGTTTTCTATTATTAATAATAATGCAGGAAATACACTAAAATTTACAATTTTGTTATTAAAGTAAATGAAATCGTACCAATAATTCGACAAATAGACACACACGTTCAAACTTGTCGCACATACAACAAAGTTGTACGACAGTCTTTTAAGCATGCTATACTTCCGTACGATACGACCGACATGATACAATAGATTGAACTACAACGCCACAGACGTTGCAATTATCGTTCAAACGGTTGAACCAACTAAGATTGTACAACATGTTGTATTACATATATATTGTATCATCAGTGGACCATTTAACGATTAAAAATCAGCCGTTTAAATAATCAAAAAAGATGACATGGATGACTGACAGGATATACCATATGAGTCCTCGAGGCGATCGAGGCAGGGAATATTCACGAGGTCCTGATTAAAGATACTCCAATAAGAGTTATGACAATGTCGTCATTTTTAGACAAACCGACGATGATTCGATTCATTGCAATTTATTTAAAATAATCGTTTATACAGAGTGAGTCGGGAAGAATCTGTAATACTCCAGGAATGTGTTGTACACGTGAAAATAATGACAAAAACCCCTAATTTTGTTATCCGATTTTAATTTGTTTTTAAGTTATAGCGTAATTAAAAATTGACCAAATTTCATACATAATTACTAAAAATTAATAATGCTCATAATAAATGTTCCCAAAATGTGAATGGCGGTATCTTTGAACATTTATTATGAGAATTATTAATTTTTATTAATTATGTATGAAATTAGGTTAATTTTTAATTACGTTATAATTTAAAAACAAATGAAAATCGGATAACAAAATTAGGTTTTTTTGTTATTATTATTATTTGTTCACGTGTACAATACATTCCTGGAGTATTACAGATTCCTCCCGACTCACCCTGTATATTATTTTTAGCAAGTATATAAAAATAATATAGGATAAAAGATCCTAGGGTCCAGACATTTCTATGAATATCAGTTAATTCTTTTACATAAATGTATTTAAATAAATAAGTATTATCTGATATAATTTGCCTCAATTTCATTATTTTCAAATAACATTACTAAACTCCAAATATTTTATACAAAAGAGAAAAAATGATCAAAACTTAAAATTTCTACAAATAAAAGACACTAAAATATGGGTACAAGCAATCTACATAATATTAATTCCCATGAAACGATCTAACAAACAACCAAAAAAAGGCGAAATTATACCCACAGACCAAGAACAAAAACACCAGCACCGAGAAATAAAGTTTTAGATTTCATTGTCGATCATTGGTAGCAGCACTCTCCGGTATCCGCACAACTCATCCTACCTTATAAATCAAGAAAGGGGTGTGGGGTTGAGGAATTAGATCAGGCGCGGCTCGTTTAAAAACATCACTATATACTGTAGAGAAGTCAATGTAACTGAATTGACAAAAGTAGTTGAGAAATATGATTGCGAAATATCTTTTTTCAGAAGCTAAAATGATTGTTTTATTGAAATGCGATATGACAGGCTCAGAATAAAATGTAGATAATCATTATGATTTATTGTCAAAAATATTGTATCTTGGCTTCTGGATGTAAACCGTATCGATTTGGTCGTGTGAACATCTTCAGCGTTCTTCTAACTTTTAGAAGAGCTTTTAGAAGATGCCCATAGCAATAAGTGACGGAACGTTGGCCGATAACACAACGGCTTACACCCAGAAGCCAAGATCCAAAACAAGATCACCGCGGAAGCTTCAAGACTTGTTAAAAACATTGTTTATAAAATATATTTACCAGAAGAATTATTTTTAAAACAAAAACGACCGTATTATGTTTAATCTGGCAGCAAGTTCTTCGGTTGTTAATTAACTCTTAAAATAATTTTTGTATTCAAATTATATTATTTGAATTTAATTTGATATTTTTGTAGTTTTAAGCAAATGGTTTATATGCCGGTGTCTATTGAACAAGTTAGCGCTGACAGTAAAATAATAAGTATATCCGGGAAAAAATTGTAGATTTGCAGAGATGTACTCAGATCTCGATAGATCTGAATTTTGAGACATCATATTTTTCACGGGTTTTTAATCTGTGGAGACTTGCAAAGATCTGCAACAGTCTACAAAGATCTACAAAGATCTCTAAAGATCATTGTAACGTTGAAAATTCATGAATTTTCAACGTTTTAATCTCTATCACGATCTACAACAATCTTTAAAGATCTTTGTAGATCGTTTTAGATCTTTGTAGGTCATTGTAGATCTTTGCAAGTCTCCGCAGATCAAAAACCAGTGACAAATATGATGTCTCAAAATGCAGATCTGCCGAGATCTGAGTAGATCTCTGTACAATTATTTCCTGAGTAATCTATTGTGATTCAATCTAATTATGATTTTGAAAACTCAGGCGATGATGTGTCACTGTTAACAATAAAGAAATAATGTTAGCTTTAAGTTGTCTTAACTATGTTATATTACATTATGTTTGTATTCTATAAATTAAAACACCTCATATAATACACCGATTGCAAATGTTAAATGAATTACCAAAACTTCTGTAACATGAGTGACTTGTACTTAGCTCTCCAAAAAATTGTTTATTCGATTTTTAATATTTTTTTACCTTAAACAGAACAGACTTTTTGTAACAAGCTTTATCGCCGAATTTAACACGAGTTATCAACTATCATATTATGTATTTTAAAACCAAACATACCTAACTCAAAGTAAAATGACACACACATTCTTTGTCAATTTTAGAATGTAATTTTCCACGAGGATGGTTTGTTTAATGAATAATTAATAGTATACATGCATAGTTATTGTAATTAAGAGTATAAATGTAACATAAGTTACCGTAAAATCTTGTTTTATTAATTATTGAGTCATTCAACTGACTTAAACAATCTATATAGAAAAGTAATATTTTCAATTAAATTAAATGACTCGAATTACAATATTTTTGTCCTATATACTTCTAAGAAGTAATACAACTAGTGATTTTTAGCACAAGCAATTACAATAACGAAAAATATATCATACCGCGAACTATACATGAAGATTTATTTTATGTGACTATGAATTATAATTATACAGATATTTTAATAAGCTAAACTTATTAAATAAATAATTAAACGTATTATTTTGACGCTTAAACCATATACTAAATACGTAGGTTGACACCGACTTAAACTGCATTCATCTAACTTTCTCTTATACATCTAACCAATGCTATATCGCGCATAACCGATGTAAACTGACTTGTACGTATTTCATTCATATTTCTCTTATAGGTTACATCCCAAATAAATATCAAGTAAACTATTAACTTTTTTTAACTAACAAAATTCCATTTGAAGTTTTCACTTCACAAGAATTTCATTTTGAAGAATTCCAAAAATATATTATTCCAACCCGCTACTGACCCAGAAAAAAATTCCCACCCAACCATCCAGGCGTATCCGAGTTTTCAAGTGGCGCAGATTATAAAAAAAAGAAACGGGAGGTACGCAAAGGGGGATGAATGGGATCAATCGATGATGTGGAACGAATGAAATGTGTTCCTTTTCTTTTCCAATTTAATTTCGTTCAAGTACCGAATGGACAATAAAGTCGTAGACTCACGCCGTGTTTTCTTTCAGTTCTGTATTTTCCTTTTAAAGCTTAATTCACATTTATAGACTACCTATGTTTTAGTTTATGGGACGGTACTCTAAGAATGAATTTAATTAGGGCATGGTAATCATTCCAGGTTCCAATTTTATTTTCTAGTATAAGTGTTTCCAAATTCTCAAGAAACATAAATAATAACATTTTTTTGTTAATAACTACACAACTGCACAACAAAAGTCTTGTCTTCTTAATCGGACTTTCTTCTTTTATATTTTTTGGCAATAAAACAGAATTTTATTTAAAAAAGCTCGCTTACCGCTGACTAAAATTTTTTTGATAACGTCAAAAAATAGCAAACAAAAAAATTTAATTTATTTTAAGAGCCTCCACAGCCCGTGATAAATTTTTTTGACCGAATCTAATGAATGATTTTTATAAATCATACTTACTGTTCTCTTTAATTTGATTTTGTTATAGCTGTACCTATGTACATACATTTTTGACTGAGTTATGAAGAAAATATTTTCCGCATTCCTAATATACCTTTATAACTTTTTTATGATCATTTTTAGGGTTCCGAAGAAACCCTATTAATATCACTTTGTCGTCCGTCCGTCCGTCCGTCCTTTTCACTCAAAGCTCAATAGCTCGTAAACTATATAATCTAGAACCTTGAAATTTTTACTGAATATGTAAAATATGTACAAATATTTTGGAAAACTATTTTTTTTAGGGGGGTGCTAAGAAGCTAAAGACAGGCAAAAAAATATTTTTTTATACCAAGGCAAGTGGCATATTAAAATGTGGAACCAAGCTAGTGTATTTTGATCCTTATTCTTATTTTTTTATAAATCAAAAATGGCGCCTACAGGGAGCTTTAAAGCAAATTCAAAAAAACATGTATTCCAAGTCGTGTGGGGTGTCAAAATGTAGATCTCAGTGAATAGAATATGACACTATTTTTTTTTTTTTCTATAAAAGAAAAGGGGAGGGGTGTCATACATTTTTTTATTTTTATTTTTTTATCTGGGCATGTGGGGTGTCGAAATGTAGATCTCAATGAGTAGAATATGACAGTATTTTTTATTTTTTTTCTAAATTAAAAATGGCGCCTACAGGGGGCTCCAAGCAAAAAAAAATTTGCCCCCCCCCCCCCTAATTTTGTCCCTCTAACTCGGTAACTACTGGCTCGAAAAATCTGAAAAAAATTAAGTAATGAGGCTTATCATTTGAAATTTTGGAGAAAAAGGGAGGGGTGTCATACATTTTTTTTTATCTAGGCATGGGGGTGTCGAAATGTAGATCTCAGTGAGTAGAATATGGCACTATTTTTTATTTTTTTTATAAATCAAAAATGGCGCCTACAGGGGGCTCTAAGCAAAAACTAATTTTGTCCCTCTAACTCGGTAATTAGTGGCTCGAAAAATCTGAAAAAAATTAGGTAATGAGGCTTTGGTGAGACTACCAACGACAAATACTATAGTCACCAATATCATTTCAAATTTTGGAGAAAAGGGGAGGGGTGTCATACATTTTTTTATTTTTATTTTTTTATCTGGGCATGTGTCGAAATATAGATCTCAGTGAGTAAAATATGACACTATTTTTTTTTTTAAATTAAAAATGGCGCCTGCAGGGGGCTTCAAGAAAACAAAAATTTGCCCACCCCCTCTCTAGCTCGGTAACTACTGACAAAAAATCTGAAAAAAAAAATGGTAATGGGGTTTTTATAAAACTAGTAACGACAAATACTAAAATCAACAATATCATTTCAAATTTTGAAAAATAGGAAAGGGCGTATGGAATTTTTTTTTATTTTCATATCTAGGCTTGTGGGGTGTCAAAATGTAGATCTGAATAAATTGAATATGATCCTATGTTTATATTTATTTTTAACTCAAATATGCACCTGTAAATGGCTCTAAACAGTCCACGTAGTATATACATACTTCGGAACCCTTATGGCATACACTGGTGTATGTCTTGACAAATTTTTTCTTTATTATACATGCATTTTAAGTTAAAAATGTGGTTTTTGCTCATATCGCAAATAACTCGGTCATAAAAAATGTATAGCAATACAAAAAAAAGTCTGGTCCAGTACAAACATTAAGGAGGGGATACTATTATATAAAAAATGACTATTTTTTTATTGGTTTAAAATAGTTTAAATGATCCCTTAACTATTCAAGAATGATGTACAAAAAGTTTTATGTGGAAGAAATTTTTAAAGGGTTCAAAAAGTCAATTATCTGAACGAAATCAGTACCGTTTTGCAGGTAATTCAAGTGCACTCGAGTGCGGCTTTCAAACTTAAATAGCGTTTTTCTCGAAACCATGTTTTTTTTAGCTGACCATAATAACTAGTGCCTTCAGTTTTTAACGAATTGAAGTGAAATTTCTGCTGTAGCTTTACAATAATATTTCCTAGTGAAGGGCGTAGAATTGTTTTGATTGATTTATTATAACTGATTTTATACCCGATTTTCGAAAATAACAAATTTTCGTACCGCTCTTCAGTTTGTTCTAATTTTAAGAAAACAATAATGTACAACAAAGATACCTTTCTTTTAAATAATCGAGAAAATGATTTTACGCTTACAAGATAGTACCCGCTCCCCTTTAAGAGTACACCTATCCCCCGATTTACACGGTAGATACGTCCTGCACAAAATCGTGTAAACTGAAATCTTGGATTTTGCTAACTAAAATCGTGTAAAACGAAAAAAAAAGTGCATGATTCAGTAATTTATTTAAGTAAAACAAAAGTCAGACATTTTGGAAAACTCAAAATTGTCCTTAGTTCATAAAATAACAAACATATGAAAGTAATATAAGTAGATATTTAATTTATTTTACATTTATTGTTTTGTGAAATACATATGCACAGATTACCGGGATTCCCCTAAATGTATATTTTACAAGCCCGGCAATCCCCTGTTATTTTCATCAGGTTACCGAAGGAAAAAAATTCAAAAATGTCATCAAATCTTTCTATAGGCGTATATGGAGCGGAATAAACATTTTTACTAGTTTTTTTTTAAATTGTGTAAAACAAGTGCCGTGTAAATCGAGGGATATGTGTACAATACTTTTTTGTAGACATGTATGCGGGTGAGGTGCTAGTTTATTATACAGGGTGATTCAGCACTGTCGTGCCAAACTTGAACAGTAGATTGAGAAAAATATTTTAAGCAAAAAACTTCCAATAAACATGTGTCCGGAAATTTTTCCTTAGGGAACTACAGGCTTCCAAAGATTTTACTAAAAATTTGTTTTAATTTAATATCTAGAGAACCCTTTGTGATAGAATTATAAAATTTAGTATTTGGTTTAGTAATAATATGTGTTATCGACTTCTAATATTAACCAATTATATTTAAGCCCAGGGCTGTACGGGGCCAGTGGGCCCATCGATTTTGATCTTGTAATTGTTTGTTCCTTAATTTTTTTCCTGAGTTGATATTTTTATAAGATTATATGACACAAAATACACAAAAACATACTTTGCTTGTTTATCATAGGATAAACCATTTTCGAGAAATATCGATGGAACAGAAAGCATGCAGAATTTAACTTAATAAGGATGTTTAAAATTATAAAAAATAAATGTATATTTTTTTCTATGATTAAAGGTAAGAATAAAGTTCATTTAAATAAACCTCCTTATATGAATCCTGTAAGATCTACAGCCAGTTCTTTTATTGTTACATGAACTTTATTAACATGACTAAAAAAACAAACTAAAAATGGCTATTTGTTGGTATGGATACATTTTCGGAGATATATTTATATTAACTTTTTGTCTTATTTGTTATCATGAAATAAGAATATAAATTTATTTTTTATAATTTCAAGCATCCGTATTAAAGTTAATTCTGCATACTTTCTTTTCCATCGATATTTCTCGAAAACGGTTTATCCTATGATAAACAAGCAAAGTATGTTTTTGTGTATTTTGTGTCATATACGCCCGGTATTATAATGAAATTTGCGAATCGCAAATTTGCTAATCGCAAATTTGTGATTTAGTAAGAGAAAGATATACAGGATTCACTCAATAAAAAAGAAACAGGTATATAATAGTTTTATAAAGTGATACCCGTTTCTTTTTGTATTGAGTGAATCCTGTATATCTTTCTCTTACTAAATCACAAATTTGCGATTCGCAAATTTGCGATTTGCAAATTTCTTTATAATACCGGGCATTAATCTTATAAAAGTACTAACACAGGAAAAAAATTAAGGAACAAACAATTACAAGATCAAACTCGATGGGCCCACTGGCCCCATACAGCCCTGGCCTAAAATATAATTTGTTAATATTAGAAATCGACAACACATATTATTACATATTATTAATTTTATAATTCTATCACAAAGGGTTCTCTAGATATTAAATTAAAACTCATTTTTTAGTAAAATCTTTGGCGGCCTGTAATTCCCTAAGGAAAAAGTTTTTTGCTTAAAATATTTTTGTCAATCTTCTGTTCAAGTTTGGCACGACAGTGCTGAATCAGCCTGTATAATAGTAAAATTAAGAATAATCATTATTTTTATTTTAATTGTTTTCTATTCCGTTTTTAAAAACAAGGTGAAAAATGTCCAAGAAACACAAAAAAATTACTATAATGCAATCATTTTTTTCTAAATACTGAATAAGTTATTTTATAAGATTTCCTTTTAATAAAAAATATGCGAATCAAGCTTGAGTGATCGAGTGGGTTAACCTTTTGGATTTCATTATGCATTTTCCTTTCTTTGAAATATTTTACGACAGATTTTTTATATTACGTATAAAGATTAACATTGAGGTTTTTTCTTCTTCTGTGTTGTCGTAGACGATACTTTATTGATATTTTTTGAAATAAGCTTCGTGAAATATTGGGAAAGATGAAAGGTCCTTTATTCTGCACGCGGTTGTAAAATTTATCTTCGATATTTTCATAGTTATTTTTAATGTCTCTATATCAGAAAAGTTCAATTTTCGATCACATTTTTGGTAACATACTTTCGGAATAGCTTCAAGAGATGACGGTTTATATAATATCGTATCTAATATGTGCCTCTATTATTAGTTTTATTGAATCCTTATTCAATGGAGGATATTAAAGATTTGTGTTTTCAATAATGCTGTTATTATTAAACCTATATTGTTATGTAAATTTTATCGCTTTTCAATATATTTTTCTGTATTAATCTTTCTTTAATATTATCTATAATATAACATTATCTACTAGACATACAATATATTAGTTTAGTATTTCTCTTTTTTTGGTATTTCTGTTCTAAAGAAGGTAATTATTAGTTTAAATTCCATGAGAATTATCGAAAAATTTTATTTTTAAATTAAATGCACTTTATATTATTTAAAATTTTATATATTTTTCCTTCTTATACCCATGTATATGAAATAAACATACAGTTTTCGAATTCCGGATTTTGGTGGAGTTAGCCATTTGACCTTCCCTGAATCCATTCTATTTTCGCCATGATGTCTGTGTGTCGGTCTGTCTGTAAGCTCTGTAACTCAAATACGACAAATCGTAGAAGGGTGAAATTTTATATTTAAGATTAATTTTTGTCTGGGAAGAAAACCTCCTATTTTTGTTAGCCGGAAACAGATGTTTTCTGATGCTAATTTTCAAATGATATAATATATGAAAATAACATAAATTGTAGATAATAATATACTCAACAATTTTATCTTAAACATTTATTTCTTATTCGTACCATTTCAAAAATAATTCGAAAATTCCAAAATTTACAAGAGTAAACATCCATTTTTGGTTAGATAATTACTTAAAAAATATATATTTGATGCACTATGTAGATAATATTATTATTTTTAATTTATGTCCCAATCATTTTATTCTACCTATGCATTATTCATTTGTAAAAAAAACAATTATAAAACTTGAATCACGCGTGCACTGTTATAAGAAAGTCCCGTGACTCACCGAAAGGAAAAAAGGAAAAAAAAAATAGAAATAAATCAGATTTCTAGGTCAGACTGTTCAGTAACTAGAAGGCTGTGACAGGCAGAGACAAAGAGATAGACAATGTTGACTCCATAAATGTTCCTTTTTCCGGTATCATAAAGAATTGACTCAACAAATATTTTAGTATTCTTTGATATTTAAGGGGGATGGCCACTGTGACGTGTCAAAAAATTGTCAATGTTTGGGAATTTTTTTCACAGATATAACTTATTATTTTTGAATCAGGTAAAGGACATTTTATTAAGTATATATTCAACTTATTAATTATCAATTTTTATTGAAAAATATTAAATATTTACAAAGTAATGAGTCTCGATGTGACGACCAAAAAAAATATTTTTTTCTATGGTCGATTCGAAATTTCGAGAAGGGTTATATGAAAAAAAAAATAAAAATGTTATCAATATCTATATGAATGTAGCTATCGTTACACGTAGCCGTTTTTTTTTATTAATTTTTTTCACAAAATGGCGATCGTTTGAATTTTTTTTATTTTTTAGACTTATTTTTTTTAATAGAGCGGTTTTAAAAATAGTAGTTATCAAAATTTCAAAAATCGGCTACGTGCAACGATAGCTACTACAATTACGAAAACTATAATAAAAAAATTGAAATCAGTTCATTAGTCTTTGAGGAATCGTGTCGACCAGGTCGAAAAATGTCATTCCGAGATAAACGTGTTTAATGTTTTTGTTATGTCATAACCAGCCGTGCTACATTGTCTCACTAAATTGACTGTAACTCCGTCAATTTTCAAAATTTAAACTCAATTTTTTGTATACATATTTTTGAATACTAGGGGCTGTGCCCCTGGGCGCTTCGCGCCCCAACCCCCTTTCACGACATATTTTTTACACAAATTTACTCGGGTCTGCGACCCTCGTATGTGTATATATCATACTCCTACCACTACTTTTTGATATATCATGATTTTCCACTTATCATTAATACAATTTTCAATAATATTACATGTATAAATTACCCAACCTAAAATGTACTGTTATTTATTAAATGGTAAACTTTTTATTTTTATATATTCCTGAAGTTTTTAATTTTTGTTCAATATTATTCAAAATTAATTTGTCTACGTCACTTTTAAAAATAGCAATTTTAATTATTTTCATGCGACGCCCCTGACTTAATTATAATTAAAAAAAAAATGATTAATTTATCAATCTCAACATTAAAAAAAAAAAAATTCATAAATAATTTTTTTTTGAGGGGCTACTGATCTATATTATAATTTTCATATTTTTCTAAAATTTCTAATTTTTGAATAATTAAAAAAATTTTTTGAGACGCTACTGACTTATTTATTTTTAAATGTGAACTTTTGGATAAATTGCATCAATCTCCTACAACAAAACTATTAAAAATTATATTTTTATACAATTTCATTAAAAAAACACAAATTTAAAAATATTTGAAACGCCGCCGTCCCTGATTTAAATGAATATTTTCAGCAATTAAAAAAAATTCAACAATTTCACTCAAAATAATTTTTTTACAAACGTAAAAAATATGTCACATGTAAAAAACCACGTAATTTCAATAACTATCAAATCTAACGTCATCAAAAATGTTCTTACTCCTAATAGAAAAGGATAGAAAACCTTCTAGAACATTCCCTGTCATCTGTCATATCTCAAAAAGCACGTAAATCAGACAGAAACATATGATTTCGTCCAATCAAAGCCACGGATTAGAAAAAAAAGCCGATAGTTTTTTATGATAAAATTTAATTTTAACTAAAATTATTGCTTCGGGAAAAAAATCACAGCTCACAGACCTTTCATAGCTAAGAAATGAAATCTAGCCTATTGACTGGAAAAAGAGTGCAGCTACATGACAAACAAAAAATTATCAAAATCGGCACGGCAATACCAGAGTCTATAAAAACATAGTTTCGTGCATTTTCGTGCGGACATAGAAATATATATACATACACGTTTTTATATAAGTGCGGACTAGGGGCTGTGCCCCTGGGCACTTCGCGCCCCAACCCCCTTTGACGCCATATTTTTTACACAAATTTACTCGGGTCTGCGACCCTCGTATGTGTATATATCATACTCGTTCCACTATTTTTTGATAGTTATTTTTTTAATTTGGCGGAGATAATCAATATTACAATTTTCAGTAATTTTACATGTACAAATTACCTAATCACAAATTTACTCGGGTCTCAGCCTTCGGCTGCGACCCTCGTATGTGTATAATATAATAATTTTCCAATCTTTTTGCTGATACTCATTTTATTTCTTAAATTGGCGGTGATAATCACATATCAATATTACAATTTTCAATAATATTACATGTATAAATTACCCAACCTAAAATGTACTGTTTTTTATTAAATGGTTAACTTCTTATTTTTATATATTCCTGAAGTTTTTAATTTTTGTTCAATTTTAATCAAAATTAATTTGTCTACGTCACTTTTAAAAAATAGCAATTTTATTTATTTTCATGCGCGCCACTGACTTAATTATAATTAAAAAAAAAGATTAATATATCAATCTCAACTTTCAAAAAAATAATAATTCATAAATAATTTTTTTTGGGGCGCTACTGATCTATATTATAATTTTCATATTTTTTTGAAATTTCTAATTTTTGAACAATTAAAAAAAAATTTTGAGACGCTACTGACTTATTTATTTTTAAATGTGAACTTTTGGATAAATTGCATCAATTACCTACAACAAAACTATTAAAAATTATATTTATATACAATTTCATTAAAAAAACACAAATTTAAAATTATTTGATTTAAATGAAACATGTATAAATTACCCAACCTAAAATGTACTGTTATTTATTAAATAATTTTAAAAAAATTGCACTTTTAAAAAAAAACAAATTTAACTATTTTCATGCAACGCCCCTGACTAAATTATAATTAAAAAAAAAATTAATATATCAATCTCAAAACTTTCAAAAAAAATAATAATTCATAAACAATTTTTTTTGAGGCGCTACTGATCTATATTATAATTTTCATATTTTTCTGAAATTTTTATTTTTGAACAATAAAAAATGTTTTTTTAAGTTTTTACAAACGTTACGAAATGTGACAGTTCCCAAAAATTTCATATATTTAAAACGACACCAGCCCCTGACTTAATTATTATTTTTGAATGTGAAATTTTTAATAAATTGCATCAACAAAACTATTAAAAATTATATTTTTATACAATTTCATTAAAAAAACACAAATTTAAAAATATTTGAAACACCGTCCCTGATTTAAATGAATAATTTCAACAATTAAAAAAAATTCAACAATTTCACTCAAAATAATTTTTTTACAAACATAAAAAATATGTTACATATAAAAAAACCACGTAATTTTGGAACTCTCAAATCTAACGTCATCAAAAATTTTCTCACTCCTAATAAAAAAGGATAGAAAACCTTCTAGAACATTCCCTAGAACATTCATCTGTCATCTGTCAAATTTAAACTAATTAGAAAAAAAGATTTTAAATATTTTTTAATTCGCCGCTCCTGACATGATAGTAAACAAAAACTTTTTAATATTATCTATAGATAATTATACTAATTACATCAAATTACCAATCAATTTTGGTTAAAATTTAATTTATAAGCAATTTAATCAAAATGTACAAAATAACATTTCTTTCCACGCTCCTGATGTATATAAGATAAAAAACAGCTGTTTATAATTTCATCGTTTAACAATTTCAATCAAAATCTATTTTACGTAGAAATTATAATTTATTCACAAATCCAACATTTAAAAATTAATCAAGTAATTTATCAGTGTGTTTTTTATGAAAATGTCAATAAAAATCAATGTGTTTTCTTCTTTATAAATGTCATATTTTGACAGATATAAACAAAATACAACAGTGATATCTTGTAATTTAGTAAATTATCGTAAAAATAGCATTTTTCAAACGACCATCACACTGTCTGACAAAACAAAAGCCGATACTCGAACCAGCTAAATCATCGTTTTTTCAGTAAAATTCGATGTACTTTTTCGGAAAAAAATCACAGCTCAGAGACCTTTCATAATTAAGAAATGAAATCTAGCCTATTGACTGGAAAAAGAGTCAAGCTACATGACAAAACAAAAATTATCAAAATCGGCCTGGTGAATCCAGAGTCTATAAAGCTATAGTTTCGTGCGGATATATAAATATCACACTATAATATAAACGTGTATGAATATACATATATATATTTATTTATATATCCGCACGAAACTATAGCTTTATAGACTCTGGATTCACCAGGCCGATTTTGATAATTTTTGTTTTGTTATGTAGCTTCACTCTTTTTCCAGTCAATAGGCTAGATTTCATTTCTTAGCTATGAAAGGTCTCTGAGCTGTGATTTTTTTCCGAAAAAGTACATCGAAATTTTACTGAAAAAACGATGAATTAGCTGGTTCGAGCATCGGCTTTTGTTTTTCAGACAGTGTGATTGTCGTTTGAAAAATACTATTTTTACGATAATTTGCTAAATTACAAGATATCACTGTTGTATTTTGTTTATATCTGTCAAATATGACATTTATAAAGAAGAAAACACATGGATTTTTATTGACATTTTCATAAAAAACACACTGATAAATTACTTGATTAATTTTAAAATGTTAGATTTGTGAATCAATTATAATTTCTACATAAAATAGATTTTGATTGAAATTGTTAAATGATGAAATTATATACAGCTGTTTTTCTATCTTATATACGTCAGGAGCGTGTAAAGAAAAGTTATTTTGTACATTTTTATTAAATTGCTTATAAATTAAATTTTAACCAAAATTGATTGGTAATTTGATGTAATTAGTATAATTATCTATAGATAATATTAAAAAGTTTTTGTTAACTATAATGTCAGGAGCGGCGAATTAAAAAATATTTAAAATCTTTTTTTCTAATTAGTTTATATAGAAATTTCGTAACGTTTGTAAAAACTTTAGATTTTTTTTGAATTGTTCAAAAATTATAAATTTCAGAAAAATATGTAAATTATAATATAGGTCAGTAGCGTCTCTAAAAAAAAAATATTTAATGAATTATTTTTTTTTAAGTTTTGAGACTGATATATTAAAAAAATTTTTTTAATAATAATTAAGTCAGGGGCGTCGCATAAAAATAATTAAAATTGAAATTTTTTAAAAGTGACGTAGACAAATTCATTTTGATTGAAAGTGAACAAAAATTAAAAACTTCAGGAAAATATAAAAATTAAAAGTAAAAAAACTTATATTAACCATTTTTTGATACAAATAACGTACTCTTTGAATATGGAAAACATGTGTAAATTTTAATAATAATAAATGTTTTCAATGATCATTTTTAGGTTTATAATATAATATACTCATGCATACGAGGGTCGCAGCCGAAGGCTGCGACCCGAGTACATTTGAGGTTGGGTAATTTGTACATGTAATATTACTAAAAATTGTAATAATGATATGTGATTATCACCGCCAATTTGAGAAAAAAATGAGTATCAGCAAAAAGAATGGAAAATTATTATAATATACACATACGAGGGTCGCAGACCCGAGTACATTTGTAATTAGGTAATGTGTACATGTAAGATTACTGAAAATTTTAATATTGATTATCTCCGCCAAATTCAAAAATTAACTATCAAAAAATAGTGGAACGAGTATGATATATACACATACGAGGGTCGCAGACCCGAGTAAATTTGTGTAAAAAATATGGCGTGAAAGGGGGTTGGGGCGCGAAGCGCCCAGGGGCACAGCCCCTAGTAAATATATATATAAACATACACGTTTATATTATAGTGTGATGTAAACTTTAAAAAAATCTAAGAAAAAATTTTATTTATTTTATTTTTTTCAGTCACAGTGGCCATCCCCCTTAATATAAATAACAACTTACAAATAACTGGAATAAATTGTATGGTTTATATGAATGACCTTGATGCTTACGCGTAAAGAAGAAATCAGCAATTTAAAAGCAGTGGTAACAAGTGTACTACATAAAACGCAAAGCGTTTACATTATTATTCATTTATTACTACTGCTCTAAAATCCCGATAACGTTAGCTTAGCTTTTTCTCTCGAGTAAATTCTTTATAATACTCGACATACAAATTATATGAATCCTTTTGAAATATTTCTTACAAATTCAATCCTCAGTAGTTCTGGAGTTAATTATATCTGCAGATTATATAAATAGTCTCATCTATAATTAAAGCACCATTGCTAATGCAGCCTACAACCAATTAATCAAACATTAATAATTCAAGTAACAATCGTTCTCTCAATCCACAGGTAAACTTCGATGACAGCGCCGATGATTGCACGACAACATACGGCAGCCGACAGAACCAACAACAACAGCAGATATTGCCCAGATCTACGTTAGCTGTGACCGGTGGCTCCTCTGCCTCATCACAGCACAGTTTTGACGCCAGTGCGGTAGCCGGCAGCCTATACAGTGGCGACGCACAGCAGCTATGCTTTGATTGAAGGGGAGGGGTGAAACCACCGCTGTCAGACCGTCCTTGTAAATATATTGTTTCATGTTCTTTGAGGTATGGTTTAGTTGAGATAAAATTAGCATTTGTATTGTTGGTCGGTTGTCCGTCATAATTGAATCTTTCAGAATTCAATATGATGTAAGATCACTTTAGTTGTTTGATCATCGCTTATATCAAATTTTCGTCGATTTGATCAGTTTGTATTGGCATCTAAACGATTCATATATCAATATAAATCTTATATGAATATAAGTAAATTATTTTGTTTTTCTATTTATTTATCATACAGAGTATGAAAAAAGTGTAGAAACGGTAAATTATCTCAAAAACGAAACATTACTGAGAAAAATGTTTCGAACCAAAGTTTTAGAGTTTTAAAAGTTTTATTTGATGATCATATCCATTTGATCTTAAGCGGAGGGATCAAGGCCTGCATTTCCAAAACATTAGTTGATGACCTATTTTTGTTGAGAATTGTCTGAGTTATGAGCTTTAGAATTTACGATGCCACCAATTTTAAAATTATCCAGGGTGTACCAAAAATGTACCAAAAACCCGTCGACATGTTTTTTGGAGTTCTACAGTCAATACCATTTTGTAGTATTTTGTATTTTTTGGTACATCCTGGATAATACTAATACTGGCGGCACCTAAAATTCTAAAGCTGATAATTCAGACAATTCTCAACAAAAATAGATCATCAGTTAGTATTTCGGAAACGACTTGCTGTCATCTTTAATTAAAAAAATATTAATGTAAGTACATATATTATAGTACCAAAGTATACTGCCGTGCAAAAGTATTTGGACACCAGTGATTTTGAATGTAAAAGTCCCCAAAATAGCTAAAAGAATATGTTCACTCGCAGTCAAAATAGTAAAAAAACAATGTCTCGTTAGCTTGAAAGACACTGTGCGTCAATACTTTTAGCTTAAGTACACCTGACCTTTCAGGCATATAGTTCAAAAATTTTTCTTAACATGGAAAATTATAAATGCTGTATTTTAAATATGCTAGGATTGTAACAAAAGTTGTAATTAAGTACTTTTATCAACATTTAAGATTTTTTATCAACCATTTTTGGAGTTTAATATTTAAAATACGCAAAAAAATGAGTGTCCAAAGACTTATGCGCGGCGCTGTATATAAATAAAACTCACAAGAAACAACCCACGAAAATATAAATGCCTAAAACGAATATATGGTACATATAATTCCAACCGATACACAATCAAATTATAATGTTATACTCTAGCTTACAATTAAATAGATATACAATGTTTACTGCATTGTCTTGCCGACTAGGATCACCGTAACGATTGTTCCGAGAATTCCCACGGGGGATTTGACTCCGTATCGCACAAACGGTTACTTGTAAATAATAATGGTGTTAATGGTTTCAAGTCGTATTCAGATTTTATCTGTTCGTGGTTCGGACCCCATTGTAAAAGTATATGTGTTCATTTATGGCGAAAGTAGTGATAAGTTCTGATTTATTTGTATTTTCTCAAAGATGTACGAGTTAATATATTTTTATTTATGGGAATGTAAAAGAATTCGTTACTAAATGAAAAGGACCCCGCACATTCCTTATGGGAACTGACTTTCCGTGAAAATTGCTAAATTTTTGGTATGTTGTAGTTTATGTGATGCTGATCAAAAGCTCTCACAGGCACAACCTCGAAAAATGAGCCGTTTCGGAGATAAAAATTTTTCATGATAAAGAAATTTCATTTTTTTATCTTGTTTTATTTGAGTTTTTATTGTTTTAATGCTTTTTTGGCTATTCTAGTTTTTCACTAATGCTATTTCAGAGGTAAGTTGTTATTAATGATATTACAATGATGAAAAATGTAATTATTAATTTTTTTACTAAAATGTGTAAACGACAAAATTGATATACCCCCTGAAAAATTAAGATTTATATTTTGTTTCATTTAAGTTTGCAGTGGTTGCTGATCAATTCACATAACAACCACTGCAAACTTAAATGAAATAATATAGATTTTGATGACAAAAAAATAAATGCTGTTCAAATCATCAGTTATTTTAACTAAATAATAAAAATCAATTCCACTAAGGTATTTATGTTAACCAGTAATGATATATTATAAATGTGAGTTATTTATAGCTTTAAAAATGTTAAAAGATCTAAAACTTTAATTTCAATTTTCATCTTCAAAAATTTTTATCGCCGAAATGGCTCATTTTTCGAAGTTGTGCCTGTGAGAGCTTTTGATCAGCATCAAATAAACTACAACATATCAAAAATTTAGCGAATTTCACGGAAAGCCAGTTGCCATAAGGAATGTGCGGGGTCCTTTAAAAGAAAAATTGTTTTTCTTAAAATTTATAAATCATTGCTGTTCTGATGAAACTTTGTATGTTGAGGTATTCTGATTCAACTATGTGCCACTGAAAAATAAAAAATAGAATATTGAAATGTAAATGTTATTTGATAAGAACTAACTTTTCGGCCTGTTGTCCACGTTGTCGTATTATGTTTCTTGACCTTTAGACTTCTCATATCGGAGTCTTCGTCAGAAGAGATTCTTAAACTTCTGAGGAAGACTCAAATTATTATGAATCAAACGTCAAGAAACATAATACGACAACATGGAGAACAGCCCGAAGGGTTAGCTTTTGTGGACAACGATCACGAAAGCCTACAGTAGAAAATGTTATTTGAGGTTTAAATATATCATAAAAATGTATAGTTTTACTTTACACAGGCATTAAAAAAATTTTACAGAAAAAATAGTTAATAGAATAATAAGCTCTCTTATTATGGCGAAAATGGTCGTAAAAAATAATAACAAAATCAATTTAATGATAAAAAACTGTATATTCATTTTTCGTATATATAATTATTATAAATAAAACAAACAAAAAATGTTACGGTACACGGTATTAAAATATTTTTTAGAACAAAATCTGCTGAGAATTTATAATTAGTTTCAGTTTCGTGTTTTTTTTTATTGCACAGATTTAATCCAACAAAAATATTTAGCATAAAACATAAGTATTGAATCAGACTACATAAGAGAATCAAAAGTGCTATCGAAAATTAAGAATAAAACTGAACCCATACATACATATACATAGATTTAAAAATATATTTTTTATGTATCAAATCTCTCTTTTTTAATGCAATTTCAGACTTTAAAATCTTATTTTTACCATAATAACATGAATATTATTACTATATCTTCTTTATTGATATTTTGATCAATTAATTATTTAACAAATAATCAATTTTACGAAAATCTTTAGACTAAAAGGTTTCAAACATTTTTCTTGTCCTTCGTTTTCACCACATAAAAAAGTTTCAACAGAAGAAGATTTTTAATAGACGAGTGCCAATTCAAAAAAATAATATTTTTATAAACAAATATAAATGTACGGCTGACAATGAGGCCACAGACATACATGTTTTGCTCATCTTGTTTCTATTTGTGTAAACAAAGTGATTTAAACTTTAACTGTTCTAGCTTACCTTTCATTGTTTCGTGTACAAGTACGTTGCCAAAAATAAACGATAAAAAAACGTATGCACTTAAAAAGGGTTTACGACATATTACATTGACCGTGGGTTGCATAAAGAAAAATTAACTACGATTAGTTAATCAGTTGTTTTCAATTCATGATTAATGTTAATTCTAAACTTAATCTCAATTTGTAAATGTATCATAACCGTGATTGTTTTTTAGAATTTTCATAATAATGCTTTTAAAACAACTGATTAACTAATCGTGATTAATTTTGCTTTGTGCAACCCAAGGTGAGTTTTTGTACTAATGTACGCGTTTTAAAAGTTAAACATCTTTGGCGTAGTGACATCTAGCGTGCAAAAATAGTTTTGTCGACTATCATAATAGAAACCTGTATTATCTTCACCTAAACTAACTTCATGATGTTAAATGGTTTCCGAACGCACCTAATGAAGTATAACTTCAAAAAAATATATACACATTTTACAAATCATAAACAATAAATAACCTTCTGAAGATGTCAGATTAAAAATCCAATTTAAATACAATCCCTGCAAAAACAGTGTAACAAAATCCAGAATGCAAATAAGTTTGCTATAATAAAACTAAACGCAACCTCACACATTTCATGCCAAAACAAATGCTGGCACTACAACAAAAAGTGTCGTATGTGCAAAAAAGATTGCAATAAAATGAGAGTTAGACAAGTGCAGCCCGCAGTTCCCATAGCACAAATGTTTTATCATTTCGAATACAAACACTTGAAACTGACAGTAGAGTAATAAATCTAATGTATATCTTGTAAACAAAAAATTCACCCCCCTTCGCACGGACCAAAAACAATGAAAGGATATTGTATGTTGTTTTATATCTTACTCATATTTCGAAGATACGATCGGTAAATTTGTATTAACATATTTGATTTATGTATGTTTTTGTTAATTTATTGAACTGTCATATAGCCCATTTGTTTATCAGATACCCACTAGAGTGATTCATTTCCGCAAAACATTTTTTTTCAAGGTCCTCAAGCAAAATTTTAATCTACATATAGAAAAAAAAATTCTCACCAAGATTGAGCTCTTAATTCCTATTTTAAGTACTTGCAATTTAAATATGAAGTTTTCCCATTTAAAATGCATGTAAAAAAATATATTTTTTTTAATTTCTAATGCTTAGACAACTGTTATCATATTGGGAATCGGTTTAATGGATCTTACGGGAAATTTCACGCTCTTTAAAATTGCTTTGGTGTTTTTTTCTGTAACTCACACTGATTTGCTAGTAGGAGTCATCTAAATACTAACTAATAATGCAGCATTATTAGTTAGTATTTATCAATTTCTTGAGTTTTAAGGCCTAAAAATGGATGTAAATTCATTAAATATTGGTAAAAAAAACTATTTTTTACGAGTCAGCTCTTTTTTCTCCCTAATTTTTGCGGTTTGCTCAAAAAAATGAAAAAAAAAAACAATTTATTCCAAAAACTGTATTTAGATGACTCCTACTGGCGAACCAGTGTGAGTTACAGAAAGAAACACTGAGGCAATTTTAAAGAGCGTGAAATTTCCCGTAAGATCCATCAAACCGATTCCCAATATGATAAAAGGTGTCTAAGCATTAGAAATTTGAAAAAAATAAATTTTTTTTTACATGCATTTTAAATGGGAAAACTTCATATTTAAATTGCAAGTACTTAAAATAGGATTTAAGAGCTCAATCTTGGTGAATTTTTTTTTCTATATGTAGATTAAAATTTTGCTTGAGGACCTTGAAAAAAAATGTTTTGCGGAAATGAATCACCCTAATACCCACCAGTATTTTTGATGTACTTTCCTTAAATTGTTCTATCAAATTGGATTTAAATTTTAAGTCTTCGTACTAGACTGTATGATCAGCATTTAAATTTTTTATTATTTATTGTTAGATATATTTCGAAAGTATTTTGTTCACAAAAAAAATATGTTCTTTATTCACACATACATATGTATATTAAGAATAATTGAAAAAACCTTTGCTTACTCTACAGTCGTTTATCGTGTTAAATTCTGCATGGGAACATTATTTTCGAAGAATTTTACGAAGAAAATATTTTGTTACAAAATACCTTTTTTGTAGATAATGTAATGCTCTACAAAAATATCTTATACAATTTTTACATAACAAAAATCGTTCTTGAGATATTTTTAAAAGTTTGGGATTTCATCTCTATCTCGTTTATGATAATTTTTATATGGAGCCATATGTTAGTCAGACAACTAAAAAATCGAGTTTTTCTTTGCAATTCATTTAATAGTTTATGAGATACATGTGACCAAGATTTAGAATAATGACGTTAAACAAAAAGATCTAGTTAAAATTTTTAAATTGTAAACCAAAAATTTTTCTGAATTATTTTTATAAGCACAAATCATTTTTTTATATATTTATCTTCATAACTGTTCATGATATTAAGGTAAATTCGATCAAATTAATATTCAATTAAAAACAGAAGTTCGACAGTTTAGGAGGGAGACGAGGATGGATTTTAGATATGTATATTTGCATATCTGCTTTAGTTATAAAGGTTTAGGGACAAAATAGTCACGTATTAAATTAAAATTTTTGATATTCAACCCATAATTGAGGAGTAGACAAGAGGTGGGTGTTTAATATGTTTATCTGCATAGCTGCTTAATAATCTATATCTATAAAAGAGTTAGTCCTTAACCACTCACTCACTCACTCACTCATATATCAACGTACAGCCCAAACTCCTGGACCTAGAAACGTGAAATTTCGTAGGTGCCTTCCTTTTATAATGTAAGCACCCACTAAGAAAGGATTTTTCAAAGTTTATATAAAAAAATATTTTTTTTGTTCGCATTTAATTGAAACTTATCGAACATACTCGACAATATAAATAATGAAACAATTATTTCAGCATTTCCCAAAATTTAACCCCTTAAGTGTTTAACAAATTAATATTCAATTAAAAATGAAAGTTCGATATTCAAGCCCTAATAGAATGGGACGGGGGCGAGGATGGATATAGATATGTTTATCTGCATACCTGCTTTACTTATAAAGGTAAATTCGGGCAAAATAGTCATCTATTAAAATAAAAATTTCGACATTCAACCCTTAATGGCAGGGGTAGACAGAGTCAGTGTTTTTGATATATTTATCTGTATAGCTGCTTAAGTTATAAAGGTGGAGTCGGGCAAAATTTTGCGATAAAAAAATGTATTTTCAGCCCCCAATGGCGAGAGTAGACAGAGGGTTAGTTTTTATAATTTTTAACGGAGATCCGAGATATTTACGATTTTTTAAAGGTAGAATAAAAATCAATCTAAAAAAATGTAATGTGTCATCCTCTATCACGTATGGAGGGTTCTAATTAGTTTCGAAGTTTACGCGAGCGAAGCCGCGGGATTCCGCTAGTAAATTATAATTTCGATATTCAACCCCTAACGGTGAGGGTAGACAGGGTGGGTTTTTGCACTAAGATCCAAGATATTTAGGATTTTTTACAGGCAATGAACAAAAATCCATTAAAAAAATATAATATGTCATCCCCTATTACGTATGAAGTTAGTTGTAATTAGTTTCGAAATTCACGCGAGCGAAGCCACGAGGATCAGCTGTGGTGGACCATTATAAAGTTTAATGGAGAATAACTCGACCGGTAAGTGAAATAATAAAAAAAGTTTTCAGATGTATGGTTTGGAGGGGGACATAGATGTACTTGGATGAAATTTTTTTAGGTGGTGTTTTCAAGATGGTATGAAGGTTAACTTCATTTTTTTAAATAGGAACCTATAGTAATTTTATTTAACGTGAAAAGACACGAATCTTTCATTGAAAACTTTTTTTAACAACTTAACCGTTCCAAGATATCTTACAAAATAATCCGAGATTTTGAACTTTCAATATTTTTTTACTCACAAATAAATTTTAGAGAAAAAGTACAAGAAACAAGAAATGTTTATTTTGATCTAATAAAACTAAAGAATTATTTTTAAAATTTTAAGACTTCTTTAATTTATTTTATTTAAGTAAAAAAAGACAATGTTAAAAAAATTTTAGAATAAGTTTTAGAATTTTAAAAATAATTCTTCAAGTTTTATTAGACCAAAATACACATTTTTTGTATTTTATACTCTTTCTCTCAACCTGATGGTTTCTGAGTAAAAAAATATTGAATGTTCAAAATCTCGAATTATTTTGTTAGATATCTTGAAAAGGTTAAGTTGTTAAAAAAAGTCTTCAATGAAAGATTCGTGTCTTTTCACGTTAAATAAAATTACTTGATAAAAACTATAGGTTCCTATTTAAAAAAATGATGTTGACCTTCATACCACCTTGAAAACACCACCTAAAATTTTTTTATCCAAGTACGTCTATGTCCCCCTCCAAACCATACATCTTTTATCTGAAAACTTTTTTTATTATTTCACTTACCGGTCGAGTTATTCTCCATTAAACGTTAAAATGGTCCACCCGGTATATAGTATAATAATAAAACATCAATTTATAATGTTTAATATTAAAAATTTGCTCGTGTGAAACAACTCTAATATTTTTTTATCGATATCATCATTCACAACCTGAATAATTTTCCCGTTATCTCCACAAAAGTAATAACAAACTTTAGCAATATTTTTATCAATCATTAAGTAGCTCTATTCCATAAAAATAAACTTGATTAATTACTTATACGAAAGAAAAATAATCTCATTAAACCAGTAATGTTTTATAAATATAATATTTTATCTCAAGTTTCTGACTGAAATATAAAAACATAACTAGAAACAGGAAATATCGATATGCGGAATTCATAAAAAAAATTTCTTCCGCTTCAATTAACTTATACGATTCGTGGACTTTTTTCTAAACGTTTGGAGTTTTCAGTTCAATTCATAAACACAAAAATGTAATTTCTATATAAAATTAAAGCAGCGTTATCGATAGCTCGATTTATATCAGTGAAAAATACACTTTAAGTGCTACGTGTGCACAATAAACCCAAAAATAACAAAAGGAAATACGAAATAATATTATATCTTTATCTATATACAAATAAAATAATTTAATTTTTCAAAAAAATAATGTGAACATTATTAGAAATAATAGAAAAACAACCAAGTGTGTGTTGGGACACACTTGATAGTGTTCCGTAGCCATTCTCACTATAATTCTCTGCTTGATAATACGTATCAAGAGCTATGTATTTTGTGTTGACGAAAGATGTAATGTAACGATTTATAAAAAATTGAGTACACATTTCAATCTATTAGAAGGGGGTTCAAAAAATGTCTCGAGTGTTCGTTATAAATTCCATTGAAAGTACTAATTAAAAGCTTTCTGGAATTTTTTTAGAGTTTTACATCAATAGTTTAGAAATTAAAAAAGAGGAACGAACTCTGATAACGACTTTGCAAAAAAATATATCGTGACTGAAGAGTTAAAATCAAATTACATTTTTATTGCATTTTAGAAAACCTATTAAAAGACACCCCACTTAATGGGATAAGTGGAAAAATTTTGTACACTTTTCAGTCTATAGAAGAGAGGTTCAAAAAATATTTTTTTTTTCAAAAATCTCATCATTTAACATATAGACAATAACGGTTTTCTACGGAATCCTAGAAACCAAGCAGGAAGTGACGTCTCTCTCACAACATTCGGGAGAGATGCCACATTCTTTTTGCACATATTTTTTCTCCCACAATAATTGTTGTAGTGTGACAAATCATACCTCGTTGAGACATGACTTCCAAATAAGAATACCATTTATTTCTTCCCTTAACTAATTTTGTGATTTCATATTTAAAAAAAATGTATAGCCAATTTCAGATTATACAGTCCACTGTTTCAACGTTGTTTTCGAATGCAATGTAGTTCCTCGACAGCCATAAATTCAAAAAAGTGGTAGTTTGAACTTATGTACGCAAGTTAGAAGTTATACTTCATTGGCTTGATTGGAAAACAACTGCTTGGTCTAATAGTGACATCTAGCAAACAAATGCGAAACTAAAAAACAGTTTTATCGACTGTCATAATAGAAATCTGTATTATCTACACGACTGAACTTAACCTAACCTAACTTCATCTAGTTAAAGTTTCTCCATATCATGATACACGCGTATTCCGTTGCATACTAAAATTTTACCCTCAACGCGTCTAAAGATGTATAACTTTAAAAATATGTGATTAAATAAAGACAATCAAAACGAATGTCGCTTGGTGTGGCATCTCC